>CM066032.1:1265699888-1266289888 GCA_033557465.1 Ichthyophis bannanicus | reverse complement strand
TCTTGTGAGGTAACCTGACTTGCCCAAGATGTGCTAGTGGGAATCAAGCCCAAATCTTTAGGGCATTAGGCTATTGCTCTAACCACTAGACTACTCCTCCACTAGTTTAGTTTTATGAATGGGAAACTTAGTCAATGTGATGTACAACGTCAGAATGTTGTATCTAAGGCTGTTGCCAAGGATTTGGTTAATAAGAATTTGACTCAAGAAGTTGACTCAGGTGGAACATTTTGTTAGATACAAGATTCTTCAGAATCTTGAATTTTTCCTAAGCAGTCTGTCTACTAAACTGTGGTAGCATTTTGCCATGGAGGTTTTGCACTTACTGCAGAGACCCACAATCTCTGCCTTGGAAAATAGCACAGAAACTCCCATGGTGACTGCTGATGCAGGGATCGTGGAATCCATGGCATGTGCAAGGGCAGGACAGATCAAGTAATTGCTCTGTCTCCCCACTACTGCCTTCTATTTGGCCAGGGTACATCCATCCATTTACCCTCTTCCAGCTCTTATTTTAGATTATAAACATGTTACATTATTCTTCTATTTTTGTAATAGTCACATGTAATCTTCTGCCCAAAAATAGTGGCTCAGTTTAAGTTAATAAACTTCTTTATTTTGTTTTACCCTGTATCTTTCTGGTGATTGCATGTTTTAAGGGTAGGCCATCTATATTTATTCTTACTGAAACAACATCTCTTAGGGGCATGTTTACTAAACCGTCTTAATGTGTGCTCTGTGACGTTATCGCGCGATAAGGTACCTTATCACGCAATAATGGCGCCTTACCGGGCGCAAAGGCACCTTAACGCGCGATAACACTCGCAGCGGCGCAAATGATTGCTGAAGGCGAAGAAAGGCTCCCGGAGGGCGGAGGAAGGCTCCCCAGGGGCAGAGAGAAGGGGTCAATGGGTGGAGAGTGGGAGGGGAGAGGCTCCCTGCACACTAACGCTGTGGATTCCGGGGTTGAAAACTAACGCCAGTGAAACCCTCGCGTTAGAGCAGATTTAAAGGGAAAAGAAACCATTTTGGTCAGCAATGTACAGCAAAACCAGGGAAACCTGCAAAAAGTGATAAGTGTGATACATGTGCATGGAACAAATGGGCAGATAAACATTGAAAAGGACCGCAAGAAAAAGTAAAAAAGACACAACCAAGCTGGGCAATAGTGATATCAATGGGAAACATCAAGAAACACCACCAAAAAAGCCTCAAACAAAAGATATTAATGTTGGAAGGGTCTATGCTCAGGCCCCATACAAGGTGAATGATCCCACAGTGAAATAGTGCTGATCAGGGTGTCCCCCTTCTATTGGACAGGTTTCCTATGGCATGCACATGTTCCACAACAGCAGGGCAGGCATGTCGGAACGGGAAACTGGACAGATGCTGGAAAAGGGGACGCAGAGGGCTGCAGGCGGCACATCCTGTGGTGCAGCTGGGCCACAGTGCGGACTAGGGTGATGCCTAGGTGGCCCATAGGAATGCTGAAACAGTAGAGCAGCCAGACAGCAACTGATGAGGGCTCAACAGGGGCACGAGTGTGTTTCCCACAGTGTCACAGGATAGTACCCAGCAGGTACCCCCAAGGGCACAGAACATTGGCAGGAGGTGCTGGGGGAGGCATGGACAGCTATGCAGGCACCCCTACCCCAGAACCCGCACCATAGGTAGCCATCTAACCGCACACTGGAAGGCCTGATACTGCGCACCACCAGCACCACCAGCAGAAGGGCATGTCAGCATGGTGGCAGAGGGGTACTGGTGGTGGAGGGGACAGTGGCAGCTGCCCAGAGCAGACCATGGCCTAGCCCTGTGTAGGTGGGTGCCATGCACTGCAACAGACAGGCCCCGTCTGACGAACAGTCATGGAATCCCCAGGGAATACACTATCTCTGTGGCAACACGGTGGTGCAGTGCATACAGCCAATGTGTTCAGAAGCAGAAGGTCACAGGTTCAAGTCCCAGCTGTGGTACCTGCCAACCCAGTCCTCATATTTTACCCACCACTAAAACATGGTAATACAAACAGAACCATTAGTGCAGATATGGTAAACATGCCCAAAACACCTACATTTTACCCTACAGAGCACAGACACCATAAACATGTACATTATCTAGAGCAGAGTCTCCCAAAAGAGGTCCTGGAGAGCCAAACACCATTCAGGTTCCATGCTGCCTCTAATAAATATGGCTGTGCAGCATTTCTATGCACGGCCCCCATGGTATGCAGATGTATCTCATGCATATTCATTAGGTACAGCATGAAAACCCGAACAGTGTTTGGCCCACCAGGACCGGAGTTGGGAACCTCTGCCCTAGAGCAGCGGCCAACAGGGGCAGACACACCCGCACCCACAGGCTCCATTATCCAAAGCCACCTGGAGAGGCAGGATATTGGGCCCTGTGTGCATCGCCCAATACTAGCACTTGCATACCTTAGCAATGCCACCCTAAATCTGGGAACATGGTACACATCTATCAAAAGGTTGCTATGATTAATGCAGATAGCAATTCCTAAGTTAAGCACAATTTTCTGATTGAGCTGCATCATAGCAACCTTTCTGATGTCTGTGGAGTGTGCTACAGGTCTTGTGTCTGACAGTGTTTACCACCCTGGGGAGTGACTCCAATAGTATTGCGTACCATAGCCATGCCTGCACTGTGCCCAGGACTGGTGCGGTGGCCAGGGCTGCCAAACACCTCTATAGTTGCACAATGCTGGCATAGGTGTGGGGAGTGTGTGTCTGTCTACCCAGTGTGTGGTCGCTGCCAACATTCTCCTCAGCCCACACTGCTAGCACTGTTGCCAGCAGGGGTCCCCAAACCTGTCCTGGAGGGCCGCAATCCTGGCAGGTTTTTGGGATAGCCCTAATGAATATGCATGAGATATATATGCATTAGAGATATCTTCCCAACCAACCTGACTGGTTTGTGGCCCTCCAGTACTGGATTGGGAGACCCCTGCCTTACACCTCTGTCATTTAAGATTGTGAGTGCGCAAGGTACAGATGTCCTAGACATCAAAAGGGTAGATAGACTTTGTAACATTCCTCCTCGCTTCTCACCACTACCAAAATGTTGTCTATTAGGGGACATTATAGGGTGTCTTGGCGGACAGTGCACATTATAATATGCCCTATGGAGTGCCTTATAGGGTGCCTTATGCGGCACCTTAGGTTACGCCACTGTGAGGGTGTGTTTGCTGGCAGCACTAATTAAAATAAAAATAAGATGCCTCCAAAAGCAATACTTAACCATAAAAGGTAATGCTTCAGCCAGCCTTATGCACACTGAGGGATCAAACTCATGACCCTTGCACCATCAGTCAGTGTATTAACCATTGTGCTACAGCTCTGTTTCTGTGTTTGCATGTCTGCGTGCCTACTTACGATTACCGTACGTTAACGTAGCAAAAAATGGGATTATCACGTGATAATATGTGCAGCGCACATTATCGCGCGATAATCCCGTTTTGCTACGATAAGACTGAAACGCCCACTCCTTATATGGCAGCCTGCACACTAGCGCCGGCTGCACTTTAAGACGGTTTAGTAAACATGCCCCTTAGTTGCCACAAGTCCTGAGCCTTGATTTCACACCCTGTATTTTATTTACAATAAATTCCGGAAGCCTGAAAGTGTAGGAAACCTGTCCTGTGTATATTCAAAACAGATAGGCGATTTTCTGGTTACACTTACGATGTTCCAAATAAGATCTAAACCAGGACAATACTGTACCTGTAATCCCTAGATCTCTGAGACAGCCAATGAGAAGTGTGTAGTCCACCAGATCAAAGGTCACTGAAAGATCCAGGAATACTAAGAATACCACTGTACTGGCATCTATATACTCTACTATACTATACTTATATACTATTACAATGTAAATTAATATGATGTACTGTAATTCATTACAATGTCTTGTCTCTCTGTCCTCCATGCTCCTATGTAAACCCTTTTGTTGTCCTGTTAACCAGTTTGAAGGATAAGGTGGTATACAAAACTGATTAAATAAATAAATAAATCTAAGTAAAGACGGATCTCATTGTGTATCCCTGTGCCATGATCTAAAACGAGATTGCTGTAAGTGTAATGCCCGAGTTTTTTTCTAAGAAGGGAAGCAACTGAACTAAAACTAAGGAGGCCGTTTACGAAGCTGGGATAACGGTTAGAATGGCTTAGTAGACATACCCATAAGTTTTCTACTACTTTTAGGGGAAAATTAGAAATAGGGCAATAGAAGGCGTAGCGGCATCTAATGATGCATTCTTTAGGAAATCATGAATTGCTACCAAATTTCAAGCTAACTGAACATATCCCCGAGATAAACTTAATTGGGATAAGACCAGCACAGTAGGAAGAAGCATAGAAATTATCTTTTTTTTTTTTTTTTTTTTACCAAAAAGGCATATTTGGGATTACCAAGTAGGCTGCTTCGTTGGTTGCAAAATACACACCACAACAGCCAAACTGATAGGTGGAGCGTAGTGGAAGCAAGCTATTCTCTTTTTGATTTATCTACGCTGTCTCTCCATTCAGGCTAGAATTATTTTTAAATTTTTTTTTTTTTTTTTAAACTTTTATTTTCATTTTGCAACAAACAAAAGTAACAACACACCAAAAGAAACAAATACACACATACGATAAAGAAAGCAACCCCAATTACCCCCCACCCCAATGCTTCTTCTCTAAGCTGATAGGAATCATCATATAAGCGCTTACATATAACAATTGTTGTACATCAAACAAACAGAAGTAGAGTCTATGATACCGGATAAGCATGTGACATAGATTAATACAGAATCAAACAGTCAACTGAGAGCATTGAATAGTTTGAACATAATCGTGGAGCGTCTTCTAGCAAGACCAATAATGAGTAGTTTGAACGGAAGAGGCTAACATATAAGGTATTTGCACATATTTGCAATGAAAACAGATATGATTACCGTTCATTAGAGCTCAAAAAAGAGCTGTTTTCCCAATATTTCGTGAGTAAGGAACCAGGAAATAGCAAGGCCCAGCATAAAGGCTAAAAGGAAGTAAGCCAATTTAGGAAGAGAGGGGATCCCCGCAGCTGAGCGGAGCCCCACAATCTCCCCAAAGAGGAGTTCCGGAAAATATAAAACAGAATAAAGACGACCCCAGACCAAACTCCAGTAATACTGTGATGCGGGACAATCATACTTAACAGGAATTTAATAGACCAAAGGCAAATGGCATGTCCAGCCTCAAGTGCTCTGGATGGCTTTCCAATTAGCTGACCTATCGGGAGTATATGTCCACTTGGAAAAGCAGTACTGAGGAAAGAAAAAAAAAAAAATCAGATCTAGTTTATGAGTGATGGGGGGGGCTGAGAAAAGGTGAGCTCTAAGTCGGATGGGCAAAGCAGCTTCCATATATCTACTCGCACAAGATCTTTCATCAGAGCTTGCAGGGTGTAGAGACTCGTGGGTGGACCACGCGTTCTAGGCAACAATCTATCTATCAAAGGATCAAATACTTGGCAAAAGTCACCACCGGGTAACAGTAACAGGGTCATCCACATTCGGAACATAAATACAAATACACGGAATTCACAATCTCCAACCTAGAATATACACAGGCCCAACTACCCTCCCCATCAAAACTAGTATCCAGTACAGTGGGTGGCAAAGATTTCTCAACCAAGATGGCTACCCCGCACCGCTTAGAAACAGCGGGAGAAAGGCAGCCATCATATAAGGTGTGGCAGTAAGTTTCAGTGATGCAACGAAGGTGAAATGGGGTTCCGGAAGAAACACTACATCAGTATGGTCATGATTAAAATAACAAGAACGGTCATTCTTTTGATTGGACCATTAATGCCTCTTCCGTTCAATGACAAGAGTATACAAAAGGCCATACAACAAAGTCAAACATTCTGAGAAAGAAACATGATGGTGCACCGAGTTGCGCAATGTCCCTCATATCAACTATGAATGACTATACACACGATCTGATAAAAATAAACCAATAAAATCATGAAGCGCCCAATATAACAGGAGAAGCACCGAAGTGCCTTAGAGAAGAAGCAAAACCCCAGAAATTACTGGCGACCTGATGTCTGCGGGGTGAAACCCCAGAGAAGGCCTAATTGAGACAGATAAGCGGTATAGCTGTGCGTGCTCCGAGTCCAACCGAGGTGCACATCATGGAGGAAAAGGAGACCGAGAAAGGTAGATATTAAAGAAAGAAAGGTCCAGGCAGTCTCTATTCCAGACAATGATCACCACGTCGGGTCATTCAAAATGACGGGCAGTTCCAGCGGAGTCTATCCGAGTTGCTAACTTAGCGCATCTGGTCTGCCTCTTTGGAATCTAAAAATGTTGCTAGCAGAGCAGGATCTTCGAAGGTGCTAGTTTGGTTATGGAGAGTCACTCTGAGCTTCGCCGGATATAAGAGGCCAAAGCGAGCCTGTAACTGTTGAAGTCTAGGTCGAAAAGCAAGGAGTCCCTTCCGCCGGTCAGCTGTGGCCTTTGCCAAGTCGGGGAAGAAGGAGACCTTATGATCTTCAAACTGCAGATGTTGAATCACCCGGGCTGCTTCGAAAATTTGCTCAACTTGCTGATACCTCAGTAATCGAAAGATAATGGGCCGGGGGGTCGTCCGATTAAGTGCGATGTGGGGGGGAGCACGATATGCGCGGTCAATTTCCAGAGCTCCGTAAAAGGTAATCTTCAGCAAGGAGGGGAGAGTTTTAACCAGAAATTCTCTAAGATCTCCTGCTTCCGCACCCTCTGGTACTCCTATGAGCCTGACATTGTTGCGACGGGCTCGATTATTGCAATCCTCTAACTCTTTTTGAAGATTCTGTATCTGCCGCTCAGCCTTGTCCAAGTTACCAAGCGCTCCGCGTGCGAATCGAGGACCCCCGCCATGTTGTCCAGCCGTAGTGAAAGACCTTCAAGCCGGTCCTGAAGCATACCGAAATCTTCTCGCATGGCTCGGAGCGCTTCTCCGTTGGACTGCACCAGTTCCTTCACACCGCGTATTTCCTCCAAGATCTCCTGCTGCATTTCGGGGCTTACCCGAAGTGGAACCATCTTTAGTGGGGAAGACAACTCTGTTTTGGAGCGTTTTCCATGTGAAGAAGAGGGAGATCCAAAGTCCAAGCGCACTGGCTTGTGGGCCGCCATTCCCCCCAAGGCACCCCGGTGAGTTCGGAGTAAAATATTAAGTTTATGTAGATATTAAGTCAGGATTCTGAGTAGGCCCCTCGGGAGCTTCAGCACGAAGCGTCTACCCCGCTGGACATCAGGCTCCGCCCCCCCTTATTTTTAAATTATTAACATTTGCGTACAAAATCCTGCAGGGTCTGACTGGCTTACTTGATTGACCTTGTAGCATTATGTGTCGCATCTCATTCCTTGCTTTTGGCGGGTAAGGTAAGCTGTGTTTGCCTTCTCCCTAACTGTTTCATTTGAAAACTACTTATTCCAAAAATGATTTGATGCCTGACCATAGGACTGCTCCATCATACTCTATCAAAGAGGATCGCAAGCCTGACCTCTCTCCCCAGTCCCCTACCACCCGTGGTCCAGCATCTCTCCCGCTCATTTCCATTATTCTCCTATCCCATGTCCCTGTATCTCCTCTTATCCTCAAGCCATCACAGCAGTGGCAGAAACTTACAGATTTTACCTCTTTCCAGCCCCATAGCTTTCCCTTTGATTTAGAGGGGTGCGACGCAGCAGAGGGAAGGTTCTGGAGGTGATGAGAGGTATATTTGTAAATTGCTGCTGCTTCTATGGTGTCAGGAAATCGAGGAGACATATTCGACTATAAGTGGGGGGGGTGAGGCAGAGGGAAGAATGAGGGAGAGATGCTGGACTATGGGTGGCTGGAGGGGGTCAAGAAAGATGTTGTTTAGGAATATAGGAGAGGAAAGAGAGAGGGAGAAATGCAGAACTGTGGGGGGAGTAGGAGAGAGAGGGGGAGTCAGGAAGGGTGTACTAAGGAAAGAGGGAGACATGCTGCATCTTGGGAAGAGAAGGTAGATGCAAGACAATACCCTTAATGCCAGAAGTCCTCAAATTATTGTCTCAGAGCCTCAGCAACATTAATTATATGGGACTGCAAGACAAGAAATAAGAGGAGGTACTTTTGAGGGGGCAGTGGGACGCTGCTCTCTCACAAAAACCCCAGGCCTTTCAATTATCTGAAATGCTGAAATGTCTAATGAGGCTCTTGGCCAAAAATGTTTAGAGACAACTGCCTTGGATGGTGTTAGACCAGTAGCGGCTCATTGGGGTCAGGGCTTCTCTTATTTATGCATTTTATGTATTTATTTATGGGGGGGGGGGTGCAGCCCACAATGGGGGATATACTTAATTGAATGCTAAATACTCGACAAGACCAATGGTCATTCATGGAGTCACAGAAGAAGGCACCAAGGGCCCAATATTCAAAAGGCATTTACAAGGTTTGCAGCCCAGTAAACCGTGTAAATGCTTTAAATGGGGATGTTCAATGGTACTCACATGGTTAGTGCCATTGAATATCCAACTCCCCTATGCATCCCGATGCTATCTGGTTAGTATTAGGGTGTGTCGGGGCATTCTGGGGCGAAGCAGAGGCGGCAACAAGTGCTAACCAGGCAGTAGAGATATTGCATTCTGCCCAGTTAGTGATCTGCACCTTAAAAAGGCGAGGAAAACCTTTGCCTATCTTGAAGGTATAGGAGCTAATGGGACAGCATGCAATATCACTGCTGCCTGGATAGCTACTGTGGCTTCCTGTGTTTGAGGTGATCCTCGGATATTCAATGCCAGGGCCGTATATGACCCCAGCATTGAATATCTTGGGTTAAGGGTTGGCAGGCAGGGCTATGTGCCGTAGAGGTGCATAACCTGCCCGACTCAATATAGGGCCCCAAGAGGAGAGCAAACAGAAGGACCACTGGCAGCAGCATTTCAAGGTTCCAAAAGAAGGGCAAAAGAAACCAACAATAGTACCACTGTAACCCTGATATATAAAGCAATTTTTGGACTTTGGTATAGGGACAAATAAAATCTAATTAAACTACCTAGTTGGAAAGAGGTAGGTGAACCATGCCTGTTTAGGGCAAAACCAGAAGAAACTTTAGAAGAGGTCAGCAGTGGTTTTCTTAGAATCAGTGGCGGCATGGACTAGGGGGTCAAGTTTGGAATATGCAGCATGCAGACGTCTGCCTCCTTGGTGATGCTTAGAGGTCAAAGTCCTTCTGATTGAGGATAAGACTATGGATTGTGTTAATCTGCTTGTGGTGGTGCATGGCACACCAGCTTCTCTTTCAGGTTGTACCTAAAATGGGTGTTAAAATCCATTAAAGGCAAAATACAAGACAAGATCAATAGCAAAATGCATAGTGGTGGAAGCAGAAAAGAAAAAGGCACCAAAAAGGGTAAGGGAAGATAAAGAGTGGCATCAAATCCCTAGGCATAACTTCCTGCATAGCTAATACATGTTTTTATGCAATTATTTCATGCCTATTTTATAAAGTCAAGAACTTGAATACTTTACTTTATAAATTACTAGTGCACATGGCTAAAAATGTGCATTTATTTAAGGCATGATCATTTACTCTAGCTCTAGGGCTGGTGTGAATACCCATGCCTAATTGTAAGCAATGTATGTAAATTATATCATGTTGTAATTCACAAGCGCAACCTTGCATTCTGTCTACACTCCATCCAAACTTTCCTACTGTGCATGCCTACAGTGAAAGTACATATGATCATATGTTTGTGCGTTCTAACAAAATCACGACCACATCATTTAGACATGGAATTGGCAATGTCTGTGTCTATATTACTAAAATACCTAGATTTACATGCATTATTCACATGTAAATCTAGGCAGCCTGGCCCAAAATGCGTAGCAAGACAGCAAGGAAAGTGGCATCAGAA
Source organism: Ichthyophis bannanicus (assembly GCA_033557465.1). NCBI lineage: Eukaryota > Metazoa > Chordata > Amphibia > Gymnophiona > Ichthyophiidae > Ichthyophis > Ichthyophis bannanicus. Next base: position 1,266,279,981 of record CM066032.1, on the reverse strand, counting down.
GCCCAGAGGGGTAAAACAGAACAAACAGTGGCATGTCCAGCCCAAGGCAGTAAAACAGGGAAAGGGGTGAAGATTTTCATTTTAAATTTTGTTTCCACTTTTGGTGCAAAGCATTCATGGAACTAAAAGAGCAGCAGGGTGGCAGGAGCAGGCTGACCAGCAAGAGTGACATCAGAAATAACAGCAGGCGTCTTTCTGTGCAGACACATAGAGGCCGATTCAGATCCCTGCATGTCCAGGCCGTCCGAATGTGCAGAAAATGTATGGCCCCCAGATATATCCGATTGTGCAACTGCGGGAGCTATATGTGCTTGTAGTTGCAGAATTAGGGCACTTGGATGGGCTGCTGTGAACAACATTCCAGGCCGGTCTATGTCTGAGTGCCTGCCCATCTCCTCCGCTCAGTGCTCCTGGTTGTGTGCCGGCGCCCTGGCGTCCTGTCACCATGCCAGTCTCGCATGCCACACAGCACGAGCATGCAAGGCCTGCCAACACTCAAGATCACTTTTCTCCACCTTGGTGGGGTTGGCCAGGGCTGGAATCGGGTGATGAGGACCCATCTGATGCTGCCCACTAGGTCTGAGGGGCTGCCTGCCTGGATCGCACTCTTAGATGGGACTTATTCCACCTCTGAGGTGGAATAAGTCCCATGTCCATTTTCCCACTGCCAGACATATAGACCCCTGATGAGAATAGGCCCTGTACATCCAGAATCAGAATGGAGAGAAGGCATGCTGATGTTAGGCAGCCACCAGACAAACAATTGTCGTGCAATGGCTGCCCAAATCAACCTGACTGTGCCACCTCAAGAGGCGGTGTTACTTGCAGTTGATGCTGCCTGGGCTGCATCGTGACCACTGCTGATTCATAGTGGCCCTCGCAGCAAGACCCAATTCCCCCCAGGGCACAGCATGGACCCCCCTAAACTGTAAACATTGCCAGTGCCACGAATCTACTGATATGCAGCACTGACAGTAGTGAATGGGCTGCCCCCGCCATTGGCAGCCTCCAGACATCTCTTGAATCCTATTGGTAATTGTCCAGGGGGGATTGGATCACTCCCCATCACAAAAGTCATAACAAGCTAGCCAGTTGGCCCCCTCCCATTTCCCTATTCATTAAAGGCAAGCTGGCTTGTCAGTCAACTCCCCACCCCCCATTCTCTTAAGACAACCTGGCTAGCCAGTCAGCCCCCCTCCCTCCCTCTCAGCCCCCCATTCAATAACTACAATTTGGTGAGTCAGTCAGCAAAAAATTGCTCACCTGACCCCCAACCTCCTCCCCAAGCCCTTACCTCCATAATCCATGGTGATCTATTGGGCATGGGAGAAGGAGAGGTCCTTCCTGATTCTGCTTCTGCCTCTGTCCTCAGTGCTAAATAAAATGGTGCTGATCTTTCAGTACTGTCCCCTAACATCCTCACACTAAGGTACAGCACTGCGAGACTTGCATTTTTGTTAGTCCTAGAGAAGAGGGCAGGAACAGAGAGAACCTACTCATCAACAAACTGCTGGAATGCTTCCAAATAGTTCCAATTTTCACCAAGCTTGAACTTTATGGTGCCTGCAACCATATTCGTATAAAATAGAGATGACTGGGAAAGGCGTTTCACACCCAGTATGGACATTTTGAGTATTTGATGTCCTTTGGCCTATGAAATGCTCCTGCTACTTTTCAGCACTTGGTCAATGAGGAATTTTGAGATGTTTTAGATTAGCGTGTAGTAGTATATCTAGACAACATTATGATTGTGAAGTTTTTTTATTGGTGATTATTCAAAAAACACACAAGTATTCATAACTGATCAAGCACCTCAACAACAACAAAAATAGAAATCAAATCTCAAGTCAACATCACAGAAAGAGAAAAAACAAAATTTAACAAAGTAAAATAGTAGAAATAAGACTATAAGCCAAACATTGACCCAACTCATATTACAAACTTCCAAACGCTCCTATATAAATAAAAGAAAACAATAAAGGTCAATCCTGACTTTTCTTTGACTTCAAAAAATTGTTCCAAATAAAGTGGATCTTAGAAAACATACTCATGTTCTTGATAAGAAATTAAACCTTTGCATGGATACTTCAGGAAGAAGGATGCCCCCAAGGCTGGAACCCTTTGCTTAAGTTGAAGAAAACCCTTCCTCCTAGCCTGGAGGAAAAATCTGTACCGAATGGCCACAGTAAGGAGCATTCTTCTTGCTAAAATGATGCTTAAAAACTTAAATCTTGCCCAACTTAGAAGAAAAAGTCACTAACCATGTAGCATAATTATCAGTTGTGTCCTCAGAGGTCTCTAAAAATAGTAGTAACATCCAATAAAGCAGAATTTTGTTGTTCTGCACCTGCTCCATGTACTTCTTTGCAAACACTTCTAGGTAACTATTATAAGTTTAAAAGAATACACTCATCTGCATGAGGCATTTGTAAAACGTCCTCAATCCTCATCCTTCTTGACCTTTCTGCTGCTTTTGACACTGTTGATCACCACCTTCTCCTCATTAGGGGTCCTTATCTCTCCCACTACACTTTTAGTATATATGTTGGTGGATCCTGCACTACTGCTATCCCGCTCTCAGTTGGTGTACCTCAGGGCTCTGTCTTGAGATCTCTCCTTTTCTCTCTCTACACTCAGTCCTTGGTGCACTCATCTCCTCCCACGGTTTTCAGTACCATCTCTACGCTGATGACTCTCAGACCTACCTCTCTGTACCTGAAATCTCTCCAGGAATCCAGGTCCGGATCTCTGACTGCTTAACTGACATTAGTGCCTGAGCAGTTCACCTCCATGCTATTGACTTTCTCTCCTCTCAGCCCCTCCTGGATCCATTGCAATCTGGCTTTTGCCCTCTGCATTCTACTGAGATGAGTCTTGCCAAAGTCTCCAGTGACTTATTAATCCCAAATTCCAAGGGCCTTTACTTGATCCTCATCCTTCTTGACCTTTCTGCTGCTTTTGACACTGTTGATCACCACCTTCTCCTCGAAACCCTGTCCTCAGTTTGGATTTAGGGATTTTGTCCTGTCCTGGTTTTCTTCCTGTCTCTCCCACTGCACTTTTAATGTATGTTCTGGTGGATCCTCCTTTATTGCTATCCTGCTTTCACTCAGTGTACCCCAGGGCTCTGTCTTGGGACCTCTCCTTTTCTCTCTCTACACTCAGTCCTTCAGTGTACTCATCTCCTCCCATGGTTTTCAGTACCATTTCTACATTGACAACTCTCAGATCTTCCTCTCTGCTCCTGAAATCTCTCCAGGAATCCAGGCCCAGATCTCAGCCTGCTTATCAGACGTTGCTGCCTGGATGTCCCGCTACTATCTGAAATTGAACATGGCCTAAACTGAGCTTCTTATCTTTCCCCCTAAATCCACCTCTTCCCTTCCTCCTTTCTCTCTTTCTGTAGATAACTCTAGTTCTCCCTTATTGTTTCCTTGGCTCTCAACCTTGTGACACATAGGTGTTCCCAGGACATAGTTTGGTCAAAGTTAGGTTGGAGTTATATAATACACAGGTACACATGCACACGTGTACACCTTTTCTGGAGCAGGTGCACATGTGTGCATTGACATTTCTATGCTACGAGGCTGGTTATGGCTGCCTATTTTATAAAGGCACATAAGCGCCTGCATTAGATTTATAAAATAGGCACCTTTTTGGACTTTCCATAAAAGTTCCCTGTTATAGAATTACTTCTAAAGAGGAGAATTTTATAAAGGGATTTCTGCATGTAAAACCTGTTTTACATACACAGAAGGGCTTCTAGAAAATTGCATGACCTCTGAAATTGAAATTCATGTTAACTACTTTTACGTGATCTGTGCATTGATGTCCCTGGGGTTATAGTTAGGGTGGAGGTGCAATGTTCAGGTGTATTTTAGAAAATATGTGGGTACAAGCATAAAGTACATGCACTTGTTCACACCTTTTTGTAAAACAGGTGTTGGTATTTGCATGTTATCTGGGTTGACTCCATGAACCTAATTTCACATAGGCCCCTATGTTTCCTTTTTAGAATAGGTGTTTTTTTTTTAATTTCTTACGTAAGTATCCAATAAATCGGGTCCAAGAAGGTATAAATGTGTGCATGCATTCTACATCTCTTCCTGCACATTTTATAAAAATGCACATACGTCACAACTGTGCTTCCACTCCACCCAAACTACACCTCTGAGAATACTTACTCACATTGCATCTACTATGTTTGTATGTGGCTGCACAATTATATAAAAATCCCTTTTTGCATGTAAAACAGGCTTTATACATGCTCAAAGCTTTGTAAATTAACTCCCAGAAAGGATAAGATCAAACACTGAAACAGGTAAGTTAGTATGCTCCAAAGTAGAATGAAGATGGTGTTTAAATTTGGAAGTCAAAATGATAAAAGAAGGTCAAAATGATAAAATAAGTCTTTAAAGAAATAATATCTGTGTCTTGAAGTCTGTTTCATTTACACTTTTAATTATAGAGATTTCTGGAAGTTAGCAACATAGAAAAAACAACTTTAAACTGAGTTTTTTAAAGACTGTATGTACTGTAATACCTAGATCACATAGTTGGCATCAGCCAGCATGGAGATGACTTTAGCAGACATCACAAAGAAATTGTACATCCCACAAACTAAAATTCCAGTTGGAAAATTCCCCTTTAATACTGACCTTAGTTTAACAGCTTCAGAATACTGGGTTTCAGTAATCAATCCTTGAATTCATTAATTTGCTCATCTCAGTAGAATCCTACCACATAGATTTTTTTTGTAGGGTAATTGTACTCAGTTGGGTGTGTTCAGTAGCACTTGGTCTGCAGCTTTATGCCTAACCTGCCTGCGATAGCTTGGTTAGATACACTACAGGGTCAACTCAATCACATGCTTCTGTTGCGGCCCTCAGTTTTTTGCAGTCCATTTCACAGACGTTTGTATATCATTACCTATATTCTAGACTCTCTTAATATTCTCGTACAGTTTGCTTTCATGACGGTTCATTTTAATTATGCCTCACTTTCTTTGTTGATTGATGATCCTAGTTTGCTTTCATCATGTCTTGAAAAGAAATGCGTTCTTGGCCAGAAAATTGAGCCGCCCACTGTCAGGGAACAAGTAAAATCATCAAATTATGTTGGAATATTGTATACAGTATGAAAGATAAATGGCAGGCAATTAATTAAAAAGTTATATTCCACCAGAGAGTTCCTAATGACTTTGGTAGGCTGCTCCAGTTTTGCTGGCCTGATTTATGATACTATTTGAAAGTCACTTGGACTACAGCCTTGTAATTCATAACCAGCCCCATACAATTTATCATGCTGTATTTGTAGTAACATTACTTGTCTTTCTCACAAAGGCCTATGCTAGAAGTACAAGGATTGTTTTTGATTCCAACATGGGTTTTAAGAGTGATTATGCTTCTGATTATCTTGTGCAAATAAATATGTTCTTGAAGGAAAATAATCTTGAAGTTATACAGAGAGCATTGACATTCAGCCCTTCTTTCTATCAGTTATGCTTTCAAGTCTGAATGAAAAAATTATTCCTATTGCTGCATTCAGAATTGAAAGGCTATGCTATTACAGCGAGTGGCTGAATGTCAATGCTCTGTATAATTTTTGCTCACCAGACCACCCTAATCTCGCCCTACTTTGAACAACTAAATTTGTACTTTTGGAAATAATGAGGAACAATCTAGGTTCTGTCTTAATTAATTTGCATTTTTATCTGTGTTTTTATGTGTTTAGCATAACTGTTTTATGAAAGTTGTTTTATGTTACAATATTGTACATGGTACATATAGATGAGCATTTTTATTTTTAATTTTGATTATTGTTATTAAAACTATTGTATTTTGCATGTTTATGATTTTATAACATATTGTTTTTTTAATGTTTTATGATTATGTTCATTTATACTTATTTAATGTTATTTTTTTGAGGTTTGCTCCATCTAAAGACCCCCTGAAGAAGGCTTTTGAGCTGAAACGTGTTGGGGCTAATAAAGGGGTTCACCTGAATTGAACATTCACCAGTCCTTTTTGTGTCTGCTCTTTGGTCTTCCTTGGTAGTATGCAGGCACCTACGACTCTCCTTTGTTTCCTAGGTCCACTGCAGGCAGGTGCCACTGCCCCCTCCAGCATGGGCACCCCCCCTGCCATGCTGACATGGCCATATGCTGTCGGTGCTGGTAGTGCACAGTCCCAGGACATCCACAGTGTGGGTAGGCAGTCGCCTAGGGAGTGGAGTCTGGGCGGGGGGCATACATGAGCATCCTCACATCCCCCCCATCACTGCCTACCAATATTATGTCCCTTCCGCTTGGGGACAGGTTGGCTGGGGGGATGTCAGATCAGTGCCCTGACAACTGTTAGCTAGGGTGGACCAAGTAGATATAGGTAGATTATGTTTGGCTTTTGTCAGCTGCTGTCTTGCTGATTTCTGGTTTCTATGTTCCTATGTGCCATCTAGGCGCCCGCCTAGTCCACCCTGTGCCCCAGCTGCCCCCACTGCATGTCCCACCTGCAGCCCCCTATGCCCCATTTGCACCATCGCCATAGTGGCCTTTCATACTTGGGCACTATGCTGTTGCTGCAAATGGAGCACTACTATCACTTTTCTTGGGCTCCCTGCCTATGCTGTACATTGCTGACACTGAAATGGTTTCTCTCTCCTGCAAATGTGCATCTAACGACAGGTTTTCATTTGCGGTAGTTTTCAACCCTTCAGTTCCCTGCATTAGTGTAAAAGGAGTCTCTCCCCACCCACTCCCCGCCCATTGACCCCTTCTCTCCGCCCTCTCTCCACCCTCTGCGGTGTTTACCGCAGCCGGGAACGCTAACGCTCGTTAGGTAACATTAACGCACGCTGCTGCTGCTATGTTACCGCAGTTTAGTAAACATACCCCTTAGTGTTAATGCAAGGTCATGCATGTAGGCTGCAAAAATCCAAGAGTATAGTATCCAAGAGTATAGTATAGTACAGTATAGGGGGTGAAGTAACTCAGTGTGCAAAAGAAGAGTGGGATCTGGAATAATCATATCGGATGAACTTAGATGGGCAAACAGAAAAGATGATGGCAAAAGCCACAAGGGTGCTTGGGTGCATAGGGAGAAGAATGACTAGTAGGAAAAAGGAGGTGATAATGTTTTTGTAAAAGTCTCTGGTCAGGCCACCTTTGAATTATTGTGTACAGTTCTGGTGACCACACCTTCAACAAGATATGAAAAAAATGGAGTTAGCCCACAGACTACCTCAATGGTCAGTGGTCTTCATTATAAGGCATAGGGGGATAGACTGTATACTTTGGAGGAAAGGCAGGAGAGGGGTGATATGATAAAGACATTGAAATACTTCCAAGGTATAAATGCACAGGAGGTGGTCCACTTCCAGTTGAAACTTTGGAACAAGGGGTCATAGAATGAAGGTGAAAGGGGATAGACTTGGGAGTAATCTGAGGAAATACAGTATTTCTTTATAGAAAAGGTAGTGGATGCATGGAACAGCCTCCCAGTGGAGGTGGTGAATTCAAGAAAGCATGAGACAAATGCAGAGGGTCTCTGAGGAAGAGACAGGGATTATAGTTCTTATGAATGCGCAGACTGGATAGACCTTTATTTAATTTATTTATTTATTTACCACATTTCTAATAATTAATGCAGTTGACAGAGAACATAACATCAGCATTATATAGAACAGTGTTACATTGAACCAATTTACATTATAACGAGGATGGAACTAGTAATAACAGAACAGTGTAACTATATACAGATAAAGAAATTGCTTGCCTTATGGTCTTAATCTGCCATTGTTTTCTGTGCTTCTGTGTTTATCCCTACAAGCCTGCCAGCAAAGGTCAGAGGTCAATTGTATTGGCATCATGTATCACCTATAGAGCATTTTATACCTATTTTCAAATAAGGTCACCGATATTGATAATTTGTGAATACTACAGAAGATTATTAGTCTATTCTTCCTCTGTCACATCCATCCCCAGGACAATCCCTCAAACCTTCTTAAATTTCAGTTTATCTTTTTGCTTCTAAGAGACCATATTGGTCAACCTAGCTGTAATTCATTTCATCGAGTGGAGCTTAATGGTCAAGATTTTCAGTCCATATATATTTCTGCATGCTATACGTATGTGTGCATTATTTACGTGAGTGCGTTATTTGTGAGAAAATACGGTAATCTTTCTATAGTGATAATTTGTTCTGTATTCCTTGTTGATTGAACAAGAACCTACTAGCCTGCATCCTCTTTGTTTTGGTTTCCTATGTGACATTACATAGCAGGTTCTGATGTCACCCATATCTGTTGTTGAGCACTATGGCAATTGCAAAACCTTGTGTTAACTGTTGAGGGTGCTCTCAGCATTTTTGGGATGGTTTTCATGCAGTTGATGTAGAGAAAAAGTTGTTCTCACATATTAAATCCGTGGCCTATAATTCACAATGCTGTTAAGTTCCCCTCTTGAGGTAACGTTAACTGTTCTGCATTATCTGCCACATCAATACTTAACATGCAGAAATGACCTCTGCATGAACTGTAAGACACAATCAGCTAATGCAGCTAGTAGATAGGGGCCAAAATGATACTTCCTCTGTTCAAGATTATGCCCTCTTCAGAACTTGTCTGCTTTAAGTTAAATCAGCCTGCAGCTGAACACTTTGAAATTTCTCCCATAGGTGTCCATTGTTCCCAACAGTGTTTAGAATAAGATGAAAAAAATGTGACTCAAGCTTGGATGTCCTACCATGAATCATATTATTTATTAATGGCTTTAGGCCAATATGCCTCACACATCAGTTTTGGTTATTGCCATATGGTAACTGCAAAAGCTTACCGTACCTAAGTAAATAGACCTCATAGTGTTTTAAGTAAGACACTAAGGGGCATGTTTACTAAAATGCATTACCTGTAGCACAAAGTGTGCTGTGGTTAAAAGGGCCATATGCTAAAAACGTTGTCATGCTAAGAATCCCATGCTACGTGAATGGCTTGAGTTGGGACAGAGACTGGGCAGTTCAGGGATGGAGCGTGAGCATCATGGATAGCACGAGCATTTTCTGCACACACTCCACTATGACGTTGCACTTAGCACAGACACACTTACCACTGCTTCAGTGGATGGCGTTAAGTGTACCCATGTTGATTGTGCCAAACAGAAGGAGCACAGGGGTGGCACAAATTCTGCACTTGCTATATGGGGACATGAGCCTTAATGTAGTAGCACAGGTGGAGCGTCACCCCTGCACTCATTTGCATGGCTGAACTTATGCTACTGACGTGAACCTAGGTAAACATGTCCCAAAGTTAGTAGGTGTGACAAAAAAAAAAGAGGGAAAAATCTCACAAGCTACCAATGCTAACTTTTTGGATGCAACTTGATTAAGTCCCTTTAACCATAAAAGAGTCATTGTATAGGGCTGGGGGAAGTTCTTTATGGATTAGCTGGATATTGACAGGAAGGAAGATTCATATTATCTTGGAATGTAAGCACTAACAAACATCATCAGTGCCTACAACTGATTGAGATTGCATAGAAGTACCATGCTGGACTTTATCTGCCGTCATTTGCTATGTTACTATGTTCTTTTATTATCCTTTTCTCCTTCAGAACTATGCTGCTATGAAGTTGGTCAGACCCTACAGCTAGCATGAATTCATCAACAACTGCTGAGATATTGCATGGTGCCTTCAGAAGCAAATATTGGCATGTGGAAAGCAATAAGAAGAATAATTCACAAAGCTTTCTGTTACCAAAAACAAACTCGATCCAATATGTAATACAGTATGCTTACCTCAGGAAAAAGATATGCAAATCACATCTGCAATTTGCTATAATAATAATTCAACTTTGCTACGTTCTGTCTATATTTTAAAGCTCCTTGAACAGCATAACCCCAAGAAACCACGCTGCCTAATTTTTTAGCTTGCTACTATGGTCTTTGAGGTTTAGTAAAAATATGTATAGCGATGCAAAAAATTTGGCTTTGCTGCTTGGAACAACATGCAGCTAGCTGAAGAGGATTTTCCTATATTGTAATGCATAACCCATGTGCCTTTGTCTCCAGGCTGCAGACAGCAAACATCTTGATGCTAGTTAAGTTATTATTCCTGTTCTCTGGAAAGTACTTTTTCAAAATGAGACACTCTTGTTTCTTCTTATGTGAGGCATGCAGAGTCAGCACCATGGAAGTTCAATGTGAGATGAGAAGCAGTATAGGGCAAGAAATGAATGCTTATTTGCTGTATATGCAGTATTTTTTTATAAAGGCCCTTATTAGTTCTTTTTATCAAAACATTATCAAGTTTGCATGGTCAAAAAAAATTGGCTTCATATTCGTATTTTCCAAATTTGTTCTGATTTTCATATTTTTTTTTCATCTGTTTTCACACATTTGTTTTAAAAGTGCAGATTGTATGTACACTTAGGGGTAGGTTTACTAAACAGCAGTAGTGGCTTCTGTGTGATATTGGAGTCGCGGCCCCTCTGAATTCAATGGGGCCGTGGCTCAGATATCGCACGGAAGCCGCTACCGCTGTTCAGTAAACATACCCCATAAACTTTAATTATGCAGATTGTGTGTGTTAATTCATAGATAGATTTGCCCACGAGCAATATGCATATACAAACATTTTTAGGCACCCAACTGAACCAAATGTGTGTTAATAAACAGTTTTTCATAGTATAAATTTAGAGTTTTCTGATATCTTCCCATATTTGAAACAAATCAACAAATGCCATTAGCTTCTGGATGGTAACTGAATAATGATTGATTTTGCTGATGGTGCTAACTATGGAATCCTTTTATCAGGGTATTGCACATTCATGAATAGCAGTATCTATAGCTGACATTGTCTTTTTGTATTTATGTCCATCTTTTGCAGCTGTTCTTTATTTTAAGCCTTTTAGGGGATCTTTTACTAAAGGGTGCCAGCAGTCAGCACGGATCTGGTGCACAGCAAAGGCATACATTGGGCCTGCATTGACAGCTAGCACAGAGCCATGACAGCACCACCGGATTCTGGCACTGACTATTCATGGTGCATTAAGGTTGCAAATGGGAGGGTTAGGGGTGGAGCGTCGACGGGATGAGTGCTGTGCAGGTAGCACACCGGTGCTAACTACATGGTGGACTAGTAGTGCGGGTGCACTCACTGCTACCTCCTTAGGTGGTGTTGAGTGCACCCATGCTCTTGTAGTGCCACTGCCTGCTTTCCATGTTCCCAGCAGTTAATGCGGTGATGTTGCCCCAACTCACCATGGCTTTGTGTGTTCTGGGCGTGTATGGTACAATACCACAGTCCCCTTTAGTAAAAGGGCCCCTAAGTATAGAAAGATTTTTAAAAAACTGCCTTTTTGTTTTGTTACTTTTAGCTCTACTTATCAAATGGAATATACAGAAAAAATTTCTATCTCCATGTTTTTTAACTAAAGTGAAAATTTGTAATGAACAATATTGCATTTCTAAGGGGTTTGATTAAAACATGGAAAACAATAATTTAGCTTGATAGAAATATCTTACTTTTACTACATAAAATATGCTGTTGGATAAATATTTTGATATTCCTGAACTAACATAGCTCACAAGTTTGACTGCACATGGATTAAAATGAAAACTGTGGCTAAGGGATGTAATATTAAAAACTTCTCCCTCATCCCTTCCCCCATGGCAAATAAAGCTCATCCGATAAATACCTAAAAGGAGTACTTCACACCAATAAAACCCTTAATAAATTCTTGGGAACAAATTAAATTAGAGGAAGAAGAAAATTCCTTCAGTCTTATCTGACACTATTTTCTGCTTCATGCAGTACTGACCCTTTTCCTTTCTGCATCTCCTTTACTCAAAGCCTTTTGCTGAACTTTTTTTTTTTTTATTTGACCTGTTGCATATTTCACCTAACGCTTTTACCTCAGTTTCAGGAAAGAAATAATACTGAAAAAATGGATTCTCTATCTATTTTGCATGGCAAAATGTTTTTTTTCCCTGTATCATATGACTGCTGTCTCATTTCAGGGTCCAGTGAAAGAGCAGCTTAAACAAGGAGCTGTTCTTAGAATGCGCTTTTGATGAGAATGGAAAGCAGATGGGGTGGAGGAAGGAAATCATGCACTTAGTGAAAGTAAAAAAATAAAAAAAATCAGGGTAAATATTCAATGCCGCTACTTATTTCAACTAGGATATTAACTTAAAAAGTTAGGGTACAGACCTATGAAGCCTCCGTATTTAAATATTTCCAAGTTTTAATCCATACTTCCTCACTCTGACTTTGTTACCTTCCTTGAGCTGCAAAACTACTATGTATTTAACCTCCCTCATGCTTTACTTATGCAATATGAGGGGGCACTATTTTATAAAGACAAGCACTTTGCCTTTATATTATACTAGCATATGTGGCAGGGAATGCACTTGAAATGTAGGCATAATCATTTATACCTGCTCATGAGTAGACACGTATGTTTGTGCATTTTGTATATACGTTGCTGCACAGATTAAGATATTTTATAATCTACGTGTGTACGTGAAAACTCCACTCACACGTCTCCCAGACCACACACCCCAACTATGCCTACTGCCAAATGATATACTTTCATGCCAAAGCATGCACGTTTATGCTAGTTAGTGTTTTATAAGAGGTCATTTAATCACATATATGGCTACATATTCAAGAGAATGATCTTATAGAATCAGTCACACAATGCATCAACACAGCTCCCTAAGGTATTCTCTTGAGCATGCACAAGACTTTCCCCTCAGTCTATTTTTGTCCATGCCTTGTTCGAGCACAATTTAAGCTATCCATCAAAAAATTCTTCCAGCCACTCTTCAATGCTCATTTTCATCTTTATTTTCACCTTTTCTGCTTTCTGGTCCCCCTTCGTTCCCCACCATCCCAAAGAAAACACTATAAGCCTGATTCCAAATGGTGCACGCCTAGGATGTCCGCACGCCAAAAACTTGGATGGGGCCAAGTTGTACTTGATTCTGCAACCGCAGGTTCTAGACACACTCGCGATTGTGGAATTGGGTACCTAGATCGCCCAGTGTGCACCGTATTCTGCTGTGGGGAATGTCTCCAAGGCTGCCTGTCCCACTGTTTCCTCTAAGCTGTGCGCGCGCGCGCGCGCACACCTCGCCGAGTGAGCGCACATGCTTTACAACAGAGCGCACAAAAATTAGGGTTCTGATTCTGATAGAAAACAACACAGACGTCTTAAAATTTAAAAGTTGTTCTGTATTCATGGTTTTCACAGGTTCTACAATGTTTTCTAGTTCAATCAATGTGGTGTACATACTGTATTCCTTCAAAAGCTGCACAGCTGATATTTTATGCGCACACAGCCTACAGAAAATTAGAGGGAACATTGGCCTGTCTCCACCACACAACGCCCCGGTTAGCATGAATTGCAGTGGCAACCTGTCGCCATGGCACTTACATGTCCAGCCAGAAGTGCCATATTCCCATTCTGATAGTGGCCCCAGCACATCGCCATCCAACCATCAGCAGGGGCCCCCAAGGCCTGCATCGGGTGGTAGGAGCTGTCCTGTGACATCCCCATGGGGTAAGGGGGCTGCAGCCCACAAACCGTGCAGTGCCTGGGGTAAAATAAGCCAGACATTCATCTTGGTGCTGAGATGCGTACAGAGGCCTGTCCTGAATAGCCTCTGTACTTCCCATCACCTGGCTACTCCCTCACTCTGCCCTAGCTCTGCCCCCTCCCGCCCACATACAATGCTCCCTACACAAATGCTGTGTACATGCGGGGAGCGCTGGCAGAGAAATAGGGGTTTGGAGCTGAGCGCAGATTGGATGTCCAGCCCACATGTCCAACCCTGCTATTCATGGCTCAGAATGGCCCCCTATTTGTTTAAATTAGTGTGACTTAATGAACAAGCTCTTCTGGGAACAAACAAGATAGGGCCTTCAGACTAAAGGACTTAAAGTCATCTGCTTCTTTTGCTCCTTCTTCTCCATGGAAACACAAGAAGGATGAGAGACTTGAGCCTGAATTCTTGAGCACCTTCACAGGAAAGTAGACACCACTCAATCCTTTGGAGCAGGTCCTTTACAAGAGAGAATAAAATTAGTTAGAGAAAACGTCATTTGAAAGAGGAAAACTAGATCCTGAAATACCATAGACTTTGGCACAGTGATCTCTAGTGCAGTCATCAGCCACTCATTAGCCAAAGATATTAATAAAGCAAATGCCCAATTATCCTACATCTGAGAGGAAGGAGCCACACTCTGTAGAGCAGAAAACCACTATGCACTTATTGCCCTGAGCTGAAGGATATGAAGAATGTGCAGAAAGGAATCTCAGCTCAGGGAAAACCCTCGCAGAAAAACAAATGCATTTGGCATAGGACTTTCATTCTATGTAGCACAAGATGTGCTTAGCCCAGGAAAAGCCGTCAGCAGAGAAGTGCATCATTCTATGCAGAGAAGCTAGCCTGACTCCTGAGTGCAGAAGGGTGTTGTGTGGCACAGAAAACAAGTTCATCATTGTCTCAGGTGCCAGTCCCAGACACAGATAACTTTGGTCCTTCCTCAGGTGCTCCATAGCCTCATGTTTCTCAGTGTGCAGTATTACAGAGATGCTTTTAGGATTTTATGAACACGTTTCAAGAACTTGCCAAAGTTCTCTCCTACACACAAGAGGTAACTGCAGTATTTGCAGTTCTTTAATGGATATAACTCTATCTGCAATTCAGGCACCGGGCATACTTCTTAGGCTTCTGCATGAGAGGAGCTTTAGATTTGATTGATCTAACCAAGTCAGTCCGGAAGGATATTTTTATCTTAACAGTGGAGTCAGGACCACTGTGAGGGTAATTTTAAAACAGGGTGCCTAGGTTGAAAGGGCACGTAGTAGCCTATTTTGAGGCTATTTTACAAATACACAAAGACCCCAATGAGTGTCATTTTAGAAGTCCTATTCATGAGTTGAATGTCTGAAAATGGCCATTCAGGTATTCAAATCATAGAAATGTCCCCAGAGCTATTTTAGAAAGCTTGGTATACAGATGTCCCCAGTGCAAGCACATCCATGTAACATGGGGGCGTGATAGAGGTGTGCCCTTGGTGGAGCAAGGGAGATGGACATCGTGGTGTGATTTCAGATCGGCACAAGCATTTCAAGCCCTGGATGCTGAGGTGTCCATGCTGATACCTGCTCCTGACAATAATGAAAAAAAGAGAACTCCCAGCCAGGCACAGACAGAAAAAACAAAAAACAAAACAGATGGCATGTGAGAGTAACTTAATGAATACCAACTTAAAGCCAGCAATTTTTTTTTATAAAGGAAAAAAGACCCCAGCCAGCCCTTCTGCAAATGTAATCAGAAAGGATGAGCCAGTCAAATGGCAAACCAGACACAAACCATGCCACCAATGGTGCCTAAATAGTCAACTGCGCTCAAAAAGACATCAGCGGTCAGAAAAAAACCTCTATGATGGGGAGCTGAGCCAAAACTCAAAAAGACTCACACAAACCCCAAAAAGCCAGCTCAAAGTGGTAACAGCAGTCAGAATAACTAGCAACAACCAAAAATGAAATACTGAAAAAACTTAGCTTAGAAGCAATAATGAAGTGCAATGTTGAAAGGCAGCTCAGCACGGCAGAACAAAGGTCATTGGATCTGCAGCGGTCATGGTAACGACCTGGAGCCCCGACACCAGGTGTTTCGCCAAAGTGGCTTCTTCAGGGAGCTCTTGCAAATAGCATTGTTAATCCTGAAATACAAAAAGTGAAATACCGTCACAGTCTGGTCACTCATAAAAAGAAAAGGAAACAAAAAGAAAAAGAAAGAACAAAAAGAACTGACAGACTAAACAAAACGAGAAACAACACCATTGAGCTCGCCGCAGGAACAGCCGGCATGAAAGGCAAAAATCGCCGAGCATGTGCAATAGAAAAAGGGCATCTCGAATGACGTCAGGGAATCCCCAGACACATGGCAGGCAGACGAGCAATGAATCAGCCAGTCAAAAAGAGCATTTAGGAATCAAAAAGAAAAAAATAAAAGCAAAAAATAGCCACCCAGCCCACCCAAACAGAAAAAATGTTCAGATCAAAAGCAGGTCTTTTATTCAATAAAATCATTCAAACCCACTGGTGTTACTGTATTAAGATGAAAATTCCAGCACTGCTCAAGACGAATTAGAGTCTTATCCCAATTACCCCCATAAACTGAGGGTAAACTTTGAATAATCACTAAACATCTGAGATCTTCAAATAGATGTTGAAATAACTGACAATGTTTTACTAAAGGCGCCCCTTCAATCAGATGTTGGTTTACTTCTGTGTTCCACAAGACGTGTCTGTAATGCCCGTCGTGTTTTCCCAATGTAGCCCAAACCACAAGGGCATAAAATCAGATATACAACCCCCACACTATTGCAAGTGGTGGTGTGATATAAACTATATATCTGATGATTACATCGGAAAGACAGGCATGTCTCCATCATAAAACAAACCAAACAATTCCCACAACTGCTGTAACCAGGAATCGTTGAACATCATGGCACAACCCTAGTATAGGAAGAAGGACATAAAATGTCACTCATATTATGATTCTTAGTATATACAGATCTAATCCAAAGATGGCACAAACCAGGAATTAAACAAATGATATGTGAGTGACGATGAATGATCTTAGAGAACCGATAACTAAGTGGATTGAAACGAGAGACATGATGAACAAAACCAGTGTCCAGAGACCCAGAACAATTGCGAGGGGTAAGTAGCCATACACAAACATGGGCCTTACGAACCAGATGAAATGGATAACCGCGGGCTAAAAAGATTCTTCAAGACTTTGTGAATGTGATTTATAGTCAGATATTGTAGAACAATTCTGATGATAATGAAGGAACTAGGCCAAAGGCATACTATTCTTGAGTCGTTGAGGGTGTGCACTTGAAAAATGAAGAAAAGCCATAAAATGAGTAGGTTTACAATAGACAGTGGAAACTAAACAGTCATCTTGGCATATCAAAGAAACATCCAAAAAAGAAATGGATGTTGTACTGTAATCCAGTGAAAAAGAGAGATTATCATCACAATGATTAAGCCAATGATGAAATGACAACAATTGTTCCACGGAACCAGTCCATAAGAAAAAACCATCATTGATGTAGTGAACCCATAAACCAATATGGGATTGAAAAGGCCCATCCACCAGTCATTGTCTCTCAAAGTGAGCCATGTACAGATTGGCAATTGAGGGAGCCATGGTAGCCCCCATGGCCACCCCTTTAATTTGCTGAAAAAACTCCCCATCAAAACAAAAGAAATTCTTTGTCATTGCCTGTGTCATAAGTTGAGAGATAAAGTCACTCTTGGAAGCACTCAAGTCCTGATGAGCTGAAAGGGTCTCACGACCTACCATCAAAGCAGCATTCTGAGGAATACTGGTATAAAGTGATGAAACATCCATCGTGGCCATTAATAACCCAGCGGGTAAATCCCTATCAAGACCCGCAGCTAATGTCTGAAGAAAATGCATGGTGTCTCACAAATAAGATGGAATCTTAAACAATAATGGGCGTCAAAAAGAATTAACATATATTGATAGGGGTTCCAAAAGTGAACCTCGTAAAGAGACTATAGGTCTACCAGGGGGGGTTAGTTAAATCCTTATGAATCTTTGGAAGGATGTAAAAATGAGGAGTGTGAGGATGTTCAGCACAGAGAAATAAAGCTTCTTTCTTATCCACCAGATGTTGTGCCAGAGCCTGAGTTACTATCTATTTAATGATGGCTTGAAGATTTATTTATTTATTTATTTATTTACTTCTCTTATATACCGCGCTATTAAAATCAGTGCGGTTTACAATTGAACAAAAAACATACTGCAATGTCACACGACAATTGAGTTTTTACATTGAACATGGACGAGATAACCTGGAGGTAACAGGGGTAACTAATTACAGAGTAATTATTCATGGAGTATGGTAAGAAATTATACATATAGTATGGTGAGAAATTATACATATAGTATAGCTTAGTTTCAACATATTTATAAGAGGTTTAATCAATAAGATATGTGATCAGTACCAATAATAAATAAGAGAGGTGATATAGTGGTAGAGCTAGTCATTTTCTTTATGGTGTTGGATTTTGGGTGGGGTGGAGTAGGGTGTAGGATGTGAGGATGGGTGGTTGTTTCTGGGATTGGATTCTGGGTAATGGATGAGGAAAAGGTGCTGTTTGAGGGCTTTTCTAAATGACAATAGGTCTGGGGTGGAATGGAGCTCAGTGGAGAGGGCATTCCAGGTCATGGGTGCAAATAGGGAGAAGGCTCTATTGGCAGTAGCCTTTTTGCACTTAGTTAGAATGTTGGGGATCTCTAGAGTGTTTGCTTGATTAGATCTCCTGATCCTGTTGAACGGCCGTCTTTGAATGAGTTTGCTGATGGGTGAGGTGATCTGGTTCCTTAGGGCTTTGAATGTTAGTACTAGGGACTTATACTGGATTCTAGCCTGAAGTGGAAGCCAGTGGAGATCCATCATGACTGGGGTTATATGTTTAGCTCTTGATGTACCTGCAAGTACCCTTGCTGCAGCATTCATTGCAAGGCGAAGAGGTCCTAGTGTTGACTGAGGGAGGCCATGAAGGATAATATTTGAAAAGTCTAGATGTGGGAGCACCAAGGCTTGGAAGATAGTTCGGTAATCATTAAAGTCCAATAGGGGGTGCAGGTGACGTAGTATCCGGACCTTATGGTAAATTGCTTTCGTGATGTTCTTCACATGTGTAAACATGTCGAGTCGTTGGTCAAGCGTGATGCCGAGATAGCGGATAGTTGATTTTGCTATCAACTCAATATTGTTTACTTTTAATGTGGGGGGTGGGGAGAACATCTAGTTCTTGGTGAGGAATAAGACATCTGTTTTACTATGGTTGATCCTTAAATTTTGTGTTGTAAGCCATTGTGATACAGCTTCGAAGCAGCTTGATATAGGTGAAAAGTCAGGTTGATCAATCAGGAATGGTGAGTAGATTAGGACGTCGTCTGCGTAGACTAGGCATTGGATGTTGAAGGAGCGGATTAGGGTACAAATTGGTTGCATATATATGTTGAACATTAATGCAGATAGGGATGAACCCTGAGGTACACCTTGATTGAGAGGGAATGGGTCAGAAGTCATGGGACCTGTTCTGACTTGTTGCCATCTGTTAGATAGGTAGGAATTGCACCATGCTATAGCTGAGCCTTGTATTCCTTTCTCCACAAGACGGAGTATCAGAGTTTCATGGTTGACTGAATCAAAGGCTGCAGCAATATCCATGAAAATGAGGACAAATCCCTGGCGGATGTTATCAAGTCCTGTAACTAGATCATTGAAGAGAACTGTGAGGATGGTGTCGACACCATGAGCTTCTCTGAAGCCATGTTGAGATGGATCCAGTGGAGCTACATCGTCAATATGTTGTTGGATTTGTCGTTGAACTACCTTTTCGATGATTTTGGCGAGTAGGGGGATGCTTGATATTGGGCGAAAGGATTCAACTTTGGAGGAATCAAGTTTGTTGTTTTTTAATAATGGGCGGATTGAAGTAAATTTCAGGCTTTGTGGGAAAGATCCTATGGAGAGGGATTGGTTTGTGATTCTGCTTATAGCGGGACTAAGTTCTTAGCGTAATTCTTTGATCCAACTAGCTGGACATGGGTCACTAGGGGCAGTGGTAAGATTAATGGATGTGATAATATCTTGTATGATGAAACGTAGAATCACCAGGTAGAAGCACATAGTGGTGTTATCAGCTAATTGAGCATCCATCACTACAACTGCTCCACCTTTATCAGCCCTAAGAATGATGATATTATGAAACCCACATAACTCTGATAAAGCTTGTCGTTCAAATAATGATAAACTGTGAAAGATTTTACTGTAAGTAGTAATTTCTAGCTTACGAATGTCTGTCAAAACAAGCTCACGAAATACCTGTAAGGTGGGATGAAGCGGGCCCGGTGGAGTCCATGTAGAGTGAAACAGTAATCTGATTCTATCAATTAAATCACTAGTGGGCACCTCTGAAGATGAATCAGATGTTCAGCAAAAAAGGCTTTCAAGTGCAGTTTACGTAAAAATTGTTCTAATTCAAGACACATTTGAAACCCATCATAACAACTCTGTGGAACAAAACAAAGTCCCCTCTCTAGGACCTGTGTGTAAAGGTGTTAACATCTGAGCAGATAAATTGACTACAAGCCCTTGGGATCTGCAGCTGGTTGAGATCGAGTCCATGGATGATGAAATGGTGCTTGACGTCGTTCTGCTTCCGCCGGCTGCGGCCACAGCCATTTGCGAATGACTTTCCCTCGTTCTAAAAAATCTTCTGAACCAGAAGCAGGATGATTGGAAGGACCTGAATCATCAGAATATTCAAAGTATACATGATGAGGCTTCCTACGATCTGGCTGCATCCATATCTAAACAAAACCAGTCTTGTAATCCGTATCATCTCTATGTAACTTAGATAACTTAAACCTCTTAATCTCTTGACAAAAGGATTCCATCTGAGATTGCAGACGCTGTAATTGCAAAGTAAATGCATCTTCTTTTTTTTTAAATTCTTTATTTTCGTTTTATAACAACAAAGGAAAGGAAGACATACAGCTAAAAGACAAATACATAACGTGTAATACATACACCAAAGTAAACCCCTACCACCCCCCTCCCCCCTGCTTCTTCTCTAGAAAACTAAGCATTCCCGAAGCGGGCGTGTACTTACATTATTGTGTTACAAAACCTAACGGTGATCTAAAACATGATGAGTGCACATTATACAGGCATGTTGGAACAATGAGCAGATTGTACATAATCATTAAGCATCTGCCATTTAGACAAGCAAGATTGAGTATGGACATGGGGAATAGCTCTCCGAGGTATCTGCTCATATTTACTATATAAGCAGACGAGGTGCCACCATTCATTGACAGTAAGTCGAGAGCTATCCTTCCAATTCCTCGTGATTAAGCATATGGCTATACCTAGCATGAAATCAAGGAGAAAGCGACCCTTCTTAGGAAGAGAGGGGACCTCCGCCACAGAGCGGAGTCCCACGACCTTCCAAGAAAGAGGTTCATGAAAATGCAAGATAGATTGAATACGACCCCAGACCCGCCCCCAATAGACCTGCAGTTGAGGACATTCATAAATAACATGAGCGAGGGATCCCACAGCAGTATGGCAAGACCAACACAGGTCACTAGCATTTGGGTTCCATTTGGCTATTTTTCCTGGGGTATAAAAGCATCTATGTGCAAAGAAGAAAAGAGTTTGGGTAACAGAGGAAGACCGGGAAACCCGCACTACTTTACTCCAAAAAACGCTCCATTGCACAGGGGTTATAGTGGTTTGCAGTTCGCGCTCCCAGGCTTGTTGGGCTCTAAAAGTGTCCGTATCTGTACCCTGACAAAGTATTTTATAGAAATTAGAGGCTACCCCATGTGTACTGCTAATGGAGTGAACTATCTCTAATAGCCCATCCTCAGTAGGGGCAGAGGGCGGCATGATTCGAGCACTTTTGAGGCAGTGTTGAAGCTGCATCAATTGAAAGTAGTGTTTCGCTGGTAACGCAAATTCCGTTTGTAAATCCGAAAAGGTTTTCCAACGAGCTGCAGAGAAAAGCTGTTGGGGTGTCCAGATCCCCCTGGAGTACCAGGGTTTCCAGGCTATTGTTCTATTTAGGACTTGAATTCTGGGGTTATTCCATAGCGGGAGCCCGTCCTGAGGACATACATTCGGGCCCAGTGATAGAATGAGAGTGTTGAAGGCCGCAAGAGTATCGACAATCATTGGTGGATGGCGGGTGTCTACTTGATAAGACATACCGGGGAGATGGGTTAACGGAATTGGGCTACTAAGCTCCTCTTCTATGTCCAGCCAAACTGGTCGGCGGTCTATTGAGGTATCTAGCCATTGGGCACCTTGCTTAAGTAAAAAGGCTTGATGATATCTAAGAAAATCAGGAAATCTGGTACCCCCGCGTTCCTTTGCAGACTGCAGTTTATGTTTAGCTATCCTAGGTGGCTTGCCCTGCCAGAGATAACGGACGAGAAGGCCCTCAATATCTTTATAAGTATGTAGCGGAAGTAAGCATGGCAGCATTTCTAAAATGTAGTTCACTTTGGGGACTATCATCATCTTCACAGTGTCTAAGCGGCCCCACCATGTGAGAGATAAGGGAGACCAATGATTTGTGAGTTCACGGACTTTGGAGACTACCTCTTTGGCATTAAAACTGATAGTGTCTTCTAAAGGAGAACAGTAATGGACCCCAAGATACTTCACCATGCGGGATTGCCAAAGGAAGGGAAAGGCCTGCATGTCAGCCTCATGTACCCAGCGGTTCAGTGGGAATGCTACAGATTTAGTCCAGTTAATTTTATAGCCCGATAATTGTGAGTATCCGTCAATCAGATCCAAGACAGCTGGAACCGAATCGAGGGAAGCGAAGAGCCATCTGCATATGCAGAAAGTTTAATCTCCCTATGACTAAAGGGGACACCACGAATACGTGCAGACTGTCTGATAAGGAGGGCTAGGGGTTCAAGAGCGAGATCAAAAAGCATTGGTGATAGGGGGCAACCTTGACGCGTGCCTCTTTGGAGGTGAAATGGCTGAGATTTGATGGCGTTTACACAAATACTGGCTACGGGTTGAGTGTACATGACTTGGAGATATCGGAGGAAGCCCTCTCCAAAGCCATACCATCGGAGAACTGCAAATAAGAAGGGCCATTCTAGACGATCAAAGGCTTTTTCGGCATCCAGGGAAAGACCCACCCATGGATGGTCGAGGTTGGCAGCACTAGATAACACATGGCACAAGGTCCGAGCATTGTCAGCAGTTGATCTGCCGGGTATAAAACCGCATTGGTCGGGGTGAATTAGGGTAGCCATCATATCAGATAGCCGGGTGGCCAAGATCGTTGCGAATATCTTATAGTCGGCATTAAGTAGGGAGATTGGACGGTAGTTGGCGGTCAGTAGAGGGTCTCTGCCTTCTTTCTCGAATACAACCACATTAGCTGCAGAAAAGGATCCCAAAGAGGATGTATCGACCGCAAGGGCAGTAAAATAGAGTTTTAAGTAGGGAACTAAATCTGCACTGAACGTTCTGTAGAATTCGGTCGGGAGACCATCGGGCCCTGCGGCACGGCCCGAGGCTGTTCGTTTTAGGGCAGATTGGATCTCTGAAGTAGAGAAGGGTTCATCCATCGCATCTCTATCATCTTCAGAGAGGGTCGGCCGCTGAATGCCAGAGAGCAATCGCTCGAATGTCTCTGACGAGAACTCACATTCAGATTGATATAGGCGGGTATAGAAATCCCGAAAGAGCTCTACGATATCGGAGTCTGTGGTCACTATGCCCCCTCCCTGTGGAGCTCGAAGGGCCGCGACGCGTTTGGCTTCTTTTTGACCTTTCAAGGCATTGGCTAAGAGTCGACCGGCTCGGTTATTTTCACGATAATATGTCCCTCGCTGAAGCTCAATACTCTTAGAAGCTGCAGTTGAGAGGATTGAATTATATTGAAAACGGAGACGCTGTAATCGAATTAATACACATGGGTCAGTACGTGAAGTTAGAACTCGTTCGCCTGCTTTTATTTGTTGGTCTAGTATGAGCAGCTGTTGTTTACGTTGTTTCCGCAAGCGGATTTGATAGCTAGTGATCGTTGCCCGAATGGCCGCTTTGAAGCCCTCCCACCAAGCCCAATTCGCAGTATCTTGGGGTAGATTAAAATGGAAGTAATCCTGTATGGCTACTCGAATTTCCGACTGGAATTCTGGCTGAGTTAACAGGGCTCTATCAAAGAACCAGGCTCCCGAGTTTCCCTGGGGTGCAGTAGTGTGTAATTGAAAGGAAATGGCAGCATGATCTGAAATATGTTGGGAGTGAATCTTTGCAGTGTCCACCTGAGGAACTAACAGTTTTGAGATTAGAAAAAAGTCTATGCGAGACTGAGATTTATGAGGGGAGGAGAAGAAGGTGAAGTCAAGCTCATTGGGGTGTAGTAATCTCCATAGATCAACTAAAGCAAGATCCTTGATCGGGGAGGTAAGCGTAGCGTGACTCTTGGGGGGACCACTCGTCCTAGGCGGCTGTTTGTCAATCAGGGGATCAAGGACTAGATTGAAATCCCCCCCAATGATCAATGAAGTATTAGCAGAAGCCTGCGCAACCTGAGCAATGGTAGCAAAAAAGGCAGGGTTATCAACATTAGGAGCGTAAAGGCATAGACATGTAACTTCTAGGCTACCTATCTTGAGGTGAACTCTAGACCATCTACCTTCTGTATCTGAGCTAGTCGCAATAACAGTAGCATGCAAAGATTTCCTAACCAGTATGGCAACCCCACATTTCTTAGAAACGGCTGGGGAATAAGCGGCCACCATGTAAGGTTTAATATTGAGTCTAAGAGTTTCCTTCGAATTTAAATGCGTTTCTTGGAGAAAAATCAGATCCGCTGCTTCCTGACTGAGGTAGCTTAGGATTTTCTTCCGTTTTATCGGATTATTGATGCCTTTTACGTTCAATGAAAAAATCTTACATGGTGCCATCAATCGGTAGTAAACATTTTAAGTAAGGGCGCTTGATAACATAGAACATACGCAGAATCTGTACAACAATGTCATAATCACCGAGTATTCTGGCTAATACACCCCATATTGAAAAGTATGTACCAACGTATCCTAGAGAAGAAGCAAAACCCCCAAAGAATATGGCGACCATATGTCTGCGGGAGGAGGCCCTGGAGAGGAAAAGAAGACATGTAAAAAAGAGAAGAAACACCAGAGTCCATAATAATACTGTCTCTGATACTCATCGAGGCTACTGTGGGTAGATGGAGTCGGGTCACAGATACCATCAAGAGTAAGGCAATAGACTGCACACGCCAGACTCTTTACTAGGCTGCGGCAGATCCAATATGGCAGGTACAGCGGATATAAGGAGACTTGCAAGAATATTCTGGAAATCAGCGCATCAAGTCGGCTTCTTTGGCATCCAAAACTCCGCTAGTAGATCAGGGTCCTCGAATGTTCTTGTCTGATTGTGAAGCGTGACTCGGAGCTTGGCCGGGTACATCAGGCCATAGCGTGCTTGTAGTTGTTGAAGCCTCGGCCGGAATTCCAGAAAGCGCTTTCGGCGGTCGACTGTGGGTTTAGACAAGTCAGGATAGAAGGAGATCTTGTGGCTCTCAAACTCCATATGGCCCTTTGCCCGAGAGGCACTTAGAATTTGCTCCACGTGTTGATATCTCAATAGTCGAAAAATGATAGGCCGCGGGGTCTTCCTGTTGAGCGTTATGCTTGTGGGTACACGATGAGCGCGATCAATCTCCAAATCTTTGGTAAAGGTGATTTGGAGCAAGGAAGGGAGGATTTTGCATAAAAACTCTTTCATGTCTCCCGATTCCGCTCCCTCCGGTATGCCCACGAGTCGTATATTGTTGCGGCACGCTCTATTATTGCCATCTTCCACCTCTTTCTGCAATGCCCGCACCTGTCGTTCAACTTTGTCGAGTTTGGACAACCGGGCCGCATGGGAGTCCAGTATGCCCTCCATTTTGTCCTGACGCGAAGAAAGCCCTTCTAGCTTGCTTTGCAGCACACCAAAATCGTCCCGCAGCGCTCGGAGTGCTTCACCGTTTGCCTGCACAAGGTTTTTGACCCCTCTAATCTCTGCGAGGATTTCCTGCTGCATTTCGGGGCCCTCGCACAAGGCCGGCCCCTTCTGCGGAGACGGAGGTTCAGTTTTGGAACGTTTGCCGTGAGAAGCCGCTGGAGACCCAAATTCCAGGTGCGTTGGTTTGGTCCCCGCCATCTCACCAATGTGCCCCGGCAAGATCAGAGAAGAAGTTCCAAAATGTGAGGTGTTAATTCAGGATTCTGAGTAGGCCTCTCGGGAGCCTCAGCGTTATGCGACCATCCCGCTGGACATCAGGCTCCGCCCCAGTAAATGCATCTTCTTGCTCTATGGCTTTAAGAGCGGCTATCTTCTGATTTATTTCCTTAGCTGTCACCTCATTAAATGCTTTAGTAGCGTTGACTGACAGGACCATCAAGTCTAGTGAACACTTATTGAGAATTCTATTCCGATTCTCTACAAAATTATCATCCTCAACAAACAATTGTGGCTCCTTTTTAAGACAAAAACCACGAGGAATCTGTTGTCTGCAGATGTATTCTAACAGAGTGACTTGATGTAAATCTGCTCTCACTTGACATTTCCATAATTCTAGCAGAGTAATCCAAGAGGCATGTTCGTCCGAGGTCTCAAGAGGGTCAAAGCATGTCGGTTCTCTTAACAGTTCTTGTACTTGGTCTACAGAAAAAGTAAGTCTCTTGCCAAATAAGGAGGAGCAGATTCCATAGTTACACTATATAACACAATATCCCCAGGCAGCCTAAAATACCAACAAAAATGAAAAAGGAGAACTCCCAGCCAGGCACAGACAGAAAAAACTAAAAAACAAAAAACAAAACAGACGGAATGTGAGAATAACTTAATGAATACCAACTCAAAGCCAGCAAAATTTTTTATAGAGGAAAAAAGACCTCAGCCAGCCCTTCTGCAAATGTAATCAGAAAGGATGAGCCAGTCAAATGGCAAACCAGACACAAACCATGTCACCAATGGTGCCTAAAATAGTCAACTGCGCTCAAAAAAGACATCAGCGGTCAGAAAAAAACCTCTATGATGGGGAGCTGAGCCAAAACTCAAAAAGATTCACACAAACCCCAAGAAGCCAGCTCAAAGTGGTAACAGCAGTCAGAATAACTAGCTACAACCAAAAATGAAACACTGAAAAAACTTAGCTTAGAAGCAGCTTAGAAGCAACAATGAAGTGCAATGGTGAAGGGCAGCTCAGCATGGCAGAACAAACGTCACTGGATCTGCAGTGGTCATGGCAACGACCTGGAGCCCTGACACCAGGTGTTTCGCCAAAGCAGATTCTTCAGGGAGCTCTTGCAAATAGTGTTGCTAATCCTGAAATACAAAATGTGAAATATTCTCACAGTCTGGTCGCTCATAAAAAGAAAAGGAAACAAAAAGAAAAACCAGGAAGAACTGACAGACTAAACAAAATGAGAAACGACACCACTGAGCTTGCCGCAGGAACAGCCGGCATGAAAGGCAAAATACGCCGAGCATGCACGATAGAAAAAGGGCATCTCGAGTGATGTCAGGGAATCCCCAAACCTGCGGCAGGCAGACGAGCAATGGATCAGCCAATCAAGAAAAGCATTTAGGAACCAAAAAGCAAAAAATAACACTATATCCTTTTTAGAATATGGCAACCAGAATTGCACACAATATTCAAGGTGCGGTCGCACCATTCAACAATACAGAGACATTATAATATCCTTTGTTTTATTCTCCATTCCTTTCCTTATGATACCTAGCATCCTATTTGCTCTCTTAGCTGCCGCTGCACACTGGTTGGGGGGTTTCAACATGTTATCCACGAAGACGCCTAAATCTTTTTCCTGGTTAGAGCTCCTAATGTGGTACCTTGCATCATGTAAGAATAGTTTGGATTGTTCTTTCCTAGGTGCATAACTTTGTACTTGTCCACATTAAATTTCATCTGTCATTTGGACACCCAGTCTTCCAGTTTTTCAAGATCCTCTTGCAATTTTTCACAATCCTCATGGGTTTTAACAACTTTAAATAGTTTAGTTATTCCCATTTCCAGGTCATTTACGAATATGTTAAAAAGCAGCGGACCCAGCACAGATCCCTGGGATACTCCACTATTCACCTTTCTCCATTGGGAAAATTGGCCATTTAGCCCTACCCTCTGCTTTCTATCTTTTAACCGATTCCTGATCCACAATAGCACACTGCCTCCTATTCCATACACTATATCAACCAACTCACCTTTGTCTACCTGTTTATTCACACTTTCAAAAAAACATAACAGATTAGTAAGACAAGACCTTCCTTGACCTAAGCCATGTTGGCTGTCTCCCATTAAGCCATGACTATCTACATGTTCAGTAATTTTGTTCTTTATGATGGTTTCCACCATTTTTCCCGGTACTGACGTCAGGCTCACCGGTCTGTAGTTTCCCGGATCACCCCTGGAACCCTTTTTAAAAATTGGCGTTAGATTGGCTATCCTCCAATCTTCAGGTATTACAGATGATTTTAATGATAGTTCACAGATTACTAATAATAGGTCTGCAATCTCATATTTCAGTTCTTTCAACACTTTTGGATGTATACCATCCAATCCAGGTGATTTGCTACTCTTCAGTTTATCAAATAGTTGTAATACATCTTCCCGGTCTATCGATATTTCTTTCAATTCTTCCACAGAATCTCCTTTACACACCATTTTAGTCATGGGTAACATTTCTAGATCTTCCTCAGTAAAGACCGAAGCAAATAATTTATTCTGTCTCTCTGCTATGGCCATGTCCCCTCTTAGTGCCCCTTTTACTCCTCTATCATCTAATGTTCCAACTGACTCTCTCACAGGTTTTTTTTTTACTATGAATATACTTGAAAAAGTCTTTATTATGCGCTCTTGCTTCCACAGCAAGCTTCTTCTCAAATTCTTTCTTTGCCTGCCTTATCAATGCCTTGCATCTAACTTGCCAGTATTTGTGTTGTTTCCAGTTTCCACCATTTGGCTCCTTTTTCCATTTCCTGAAAGATGCTTTTTTGGCAACAACAGCCTCTCTGACCTCACCTTTAAACCATGCTGGCAGTTTTTTGGACTTCCTTCCACTTTTCTTAAAGCGTGTAATACAGCTGGTCTGGGCTTCCAAGATAGTATTTTAAAGCAATACCCAACTTTGATATAAATCTTTAACCTTTGCAATCGCTCCTTTTCATTTTTTCTTAACTATTTTCCTCATTTTATCATAGTCTCCCTTTTGAAAGTTAAAAGGTAGCACTGTGGATTTCCTTACCATCCTTCCTTCATTTATTAAATCAAGCGCGATCATGCTATGATCACTATTGCCAAGTTGCCCAACACCCTTATCTCTTACACCAGATCTTGTGTTCCACTAAGGACTAGTGGCTTCCCCTCTGGTTGGTTCATGAACCAGCTGCTCCAAGAAGCAGTCATTTATTTCATCTAGAAACTTTATCTCCCTAGTATGTCCTGCCATGACACTGACCCAGTCGATACCGGGGTAATTGAAATCACCCATTATTATTACGGTGTTGTAACTTTTGCTAGCTTCCCTGATTTCTATAAGCATTTCATCATCCATTTGTTCATTCTGGCCAGGCAGTCGATAGTACACCCCCGCTGCCATCGTCTTCCCCTTCCCCTTTTAATATGGAATTTCAATCCATAGAGATTCTACAGTGAATTTTGTTTCCTGCAAAACTTTAATCCTTTGTGACTCAATGCCCTCTCTAACATAGAGCGCAACCCCTCCACCAGTAAAAACTTTTTGTATAGCGGGGTTTAAAAAAGATTTCCACAAGTTCCTAGAGGAAAAGTCCATGAACTATTTTTAAAGTGGACAAGGGGAAATCTGTCTATCTTTTGGAATCTTGCCAGGTACTTGTAACCTACATTGGCCACTGTTGGAAACTGTATTTTGGGCTTGATGGACTTTTGATATGGCCTACTATGGCAAGTCTTATGCCCTTATGGCTACACGTGAGTCATATATAAGTTTGTGTGTACTTATTTGTATGAAACCCATAAGATAGTTTTATAAGAGGCCTTTAATTTGCAAAAAATATTTTATAAAACTACCCCCTATACAGAATACTGTAGCCTCTCAACTATCTGAATATTCCTGGGAAGCTGCACCAGATTGGTCAGAAAGGAAAGAGAAAATAGGTCTTCCTTTGAACTTTTCATTCCCTTTGTTTAGGAGTCCTTCTCTACAAGAAGATTTCTCATCCAGATTTTGTAAGAAATTGAAGAAGATAAGGAATCTAGAGCTGATGTCTTCAATTTCTTGCAGTACAATGGAGTCCAAAGAAATTTTGTTAATCCTTGTTCATAGGCTACTTCTGAAACTTCAGTCAAGAATGTGATAAATGTCAGTGTTGTGTGCTCAGGCAGCAAGAAAGTTGAATCTTAAGTATAAGGTGCAACTAGTGTAGCATGACTGTGCCATTACTCCATAGGAGTAGAGTGAGTCCTAAAGAGGGAAAAGCACTTCAAGGAACATCCCATACTACACC
Source organism: Ichthyophis bannanicus (assembly GCA_033557465.1). NCBI lineage: Eukaryota > Metazoa > Chordata > Amphibia > Gymnophiona > Ichthyophiidae > Ichthyophis > Ichthyophis bannanicus. The sequence goes on along the minus strand of CM066032.1, from coordinate 1,266,249,801 downwards.
TAGTGAGAAAGAAGATATTCCAAATAACAATGCTGACTTCAAGAATAGCAGATCACTAACTTTATATGGTACAATATTTTCACCATTGTATTCAGAAATTATTATTTTTCTTGGATTCACTTTCTCAAGAAAAATAGGCTCTTAGAACACCTACTGTATTTGAAGCTGTAGAGTACTAAAATCATTCAATCAGATCAGCATTCAAGGCATTTGACATCTCAGCTGCACCTCTTTAGTGACCAGAAGGCTAGTCTGCCTCTGGGTCTTTGGCATTTTGAGGATGTATATGGCAGACTAGCAGGCATACTTTGCACTAGCAAAAATCTCTTTGGTGAAAAATTAAAAAGACAACCAACCTCATAAAGAACTACTCTACCTTCCAGACTTTCCATCATGCCATACTTTCCCTACAGGAGACATTCTTAAACATAGAAACATAGAAACATGATGACAGAAAAAGACCACAAGGCCCATCTAGTCTGTCCTTCCATAACAACTACAACAGTCCACTTTTTACCTTTAGAGATCCTCTGTGTTGGTCCCATGCTTTTTTGAATTCAGTTACTGTCCTCATCTCTACCACCTCCACTGGGAGACTATTCCACGGATCCACTACTCTTTCCGTAAAGAAATATTTCCGCATATCACTCCTGAATCTATCTCCCTTCACCCTCATCCCATGTCCCCTCATCGCAGAACTTGCTTTCAATTGAAAGAGGCTCTCTCCCTGAACATTTATGCCATGGAGGTATTTAAACATCTCAATCATATCACCTCTATCCCGCCTTTCCTCTAAGGTGTACATATTAAGATCCTTAAGTCTGTCCTCATATGCTTTATAATGAAGACCACTAATCATCTTAGTAGCAACCCTCTGCACCGACTCCATCCTGTTCACATCCTTTTGAAGGTGCGGTCTCCAGAATTGCACACCATACTCCAAATGAGGTCGCACCAAAGACTTATACAGAGGCATTATCACCTCCTTTTTTCTGCTAGCCATTCCTCTCCGTATGCACCTAAGCATCCTTCTAGCTTTTGCCGTCGCCTTATCTACCTGTTTAGCTACTTTAAGATCATCGGACACAACTACGCCTAGGTCCCGCTCTTCTTTAGTGGACAAAAGTACTTCACCTCCTATACTATATTGCTCCCTTGGATTGCTGCAGCCCAAATGCATGACCTTACATTTTTTAACATTAAATCCCAGTTGCCAAATTCTAGACCATTCTTCAAGCTTAGCCAGATCCCTCCTCATGTTATCTACACCTTCCTGGGTGTCTACTTTATTGCAGATTTTGGTATCATCCGCAAAGAGGCAAACCTTACCCGACAGCCCTTCCGCTATATCACTAACAAAGATGTTAAAAAGAATCGGACCAAGGACAGATCCCTGGGGTACACCACTGGTAACATCCTTCTCCTCAGAGTGAGCTTCATTTACTTGTACTCTTTGTCGCCTCCCACCCAACCAATTTCTAACCCAAGCAGTAACTTTAGGGTCCATCCCTAGGGTGCTCAGTTTGTTTATAAGTCGCCTGTGAGGAACAGTGTCAAAGGCTTTACTGAAATCTAAATACACCACATCTAGAGCTCTCCCTCGGTCCAACTCCCTGGTCACCCAGTCAAAGAAATCAATCAGATTTGTCTGACAAGACCTGCCTCTGGTGAATCCATGCTGCCTCGGATCCTGTAATCCTCTGGACTCCAGAAACCTCACTATTTTCTCTTTCAACAGCGTTTCCATTAATTTACTCACCACTGAAGTTAAACTAACCGGCCTGTAGTTTTCAGCCACATCCTTACTTCCGCTTTTGTGTAAAGGCACCACATGAGCCTCTCTCCAGTCCTTTGGCACCATTCCCGACTCCAACGAGGCATTGAAAAGGTCAGTCAGTGGAGTTGCTAGAACGTCCCCAAGTTCCCTCAGTATTCTAGGGTGTATCCCATCCGGTCCCATCGCTTTGTCTACTTTAAGTTGAGCTAGTTTCTCACAAACACAGTCTTCTGAAAATTGTTTAAGATGTCCCTCGCTTCTGTTCTTATTTGTGGGTGTTTTCTGAGGTCCTGCTCCTGGTTCTTCATCTGTGAACACAGAACAAAAATATTTGTTAAGCAATTCCGCTTTATCCTTATCAGCTTCTACATATTCCCCCCCTGTACCCTTGAGTCTGACAATACCACTTTTGCCCTTCCTCTTCTCACTAATATATCTGAAAAATGTCTTATCCCCCCATTTTATTGCATTGGCTATTTCCTCCTCCTTTTGAATCTTTGCCTTCTAGACTGCTTTGCTAGCTTCTCTAAGTTTTTCCAAATACAGATGCCTGTCTTCCTCTCTCTGTGATCTCTTGTATTTCATGAAGGCCTCCCTCTTTTTCTTCACTTTTTCAGCTACTTCCTTCGAAAACCATAGCGGTCTCCTGTTCCTTTTGCCTTTATTTACCATTTTAACAAAAAGGTTGGTTGCCTTTAAAATACCCCCTTTCAGTTTTGTCCACTGTTGTTCTACATCCCCCAGCTGTTCCCATCCCACTAATGACTCCCTGAGGTATTGGCCCATCTTCGCAAAGTTAGTCTTCCTAAAGTCTAAGATCTTCACCTTGGAATGGATTCTAACAGCCCTAGTCCTAATACTGAACCACACCATCTGGTGATCACTGGATGCAAAATGATCTCCCACTACAACATCAGAAACACTTTCACCATTGGTAAGCACCAAGTCCAGTATGGCCCCTTCACGTGTGGGGTCTGTTACCAATTGCCTGAATAGTTCTCCCTGTAGAGAATCCAGGATCTCCTTACTCCTAGATGATACTGCAGCAGGAATGTGCCAATCAACATCTGGCATATTGAAATCTCCTAGCAGTAGCACTTCCCCTTTCCTAGCAATGCTGCGTATGTCTTCAATTAACTCTCTGTCCACCTCTTCCTCTTGTGAGGGAGGTCTGTATATCACACCAATGCAAATAGATTTCTCTTTCCCTCTTTCTAGTTTAACCCACAATGCCTCCTCTCTCCCTTTTAAGCTCTGTAATTCCAAAGCTTTAATAGTAGTTTTTACATATAGTGCTACTCCTCCTCCCCTTCTTCCTACCCTGTCCTTTCTGAATAAAGTATAGCCAGGTATAGTTACATCCCAGTCATGGTTTTCTGTGAACCATGTTTCTGTAACTGCCACTAAATCTAAGTCAGCCACTCCCACCAAAGCTTCAACTTCAGAGATCTTATTTCCCATGCTACGGGCATTAATACACACTGCTTTCCATATGTTACCCCTGTTACCCATTTCCATAAAGGTATTTAATGTATCACTTACCTGGGGGCTTTCTTCACCCATCCCCAACGAATCTAGTTTAAAGCCCTCTTCAGTAGATTAGCCAGTCTACTACCAAAGATGTGTTGACCTTTCTTGGACAGATGGATGCCATCTCTGCTCTGCAACCCTTGGAACAGCATCCCATGGTCTAGGAAACCAAAACGCTCTCGAAGACACCAGCCACACAGCCATGCATTAATCTCCAGGATGCGAGCCTCTCTGCCTTGGCCTTTACCCTCAACAGGGAGGATTGAAGAGAACACCACCTGTGCACCTACCTGCTTCACCCTCTTCTTTCAAGGGAGGTGCTACCTCCAATGCAATACAATGTATGCCATCAAGTTAATACTGACTCCTAGTGACCCAGCAACTGGGTTTTCTTGGCAAGGAGTGACTGGAAGTAGATTGCCAGGGGCCTTTCTTTCAGGCCTCTGACATTCCAAGGTAGTCACCTATCCAAGTACTAGCCAAGCCTGACCCAGCTTCACTTTGGAGATCAGCTAAGAGTGGATTCATTCAATACAGCTGAAGACTCTATAGCTGAGCCAAAGATATGAGGCATGATCATAAAGTATCAAGACTTGTACAATAATATAACACTGACAGTTATTTCACTCAGTCTTATTCAATGTGGTCCCCTTCTAATAAAACACACTTCCCCCTATGTTCCTGCTACTGCTGGACACAATTTTGAAATGCCTCTTTCATTATGCTGTGAAGCTGCTGTGTCAAATATTTCTGCATGGTCTCCAAGTTGTCGAATCTCCTTCCTTTCAGTGATAATTTCAGTTTGGGGAAACAAGAAAAAGTCACAGGGTGCGAGGTCAGGTGAGTGTGGAGGCTGACGGACTTGCTTGAGTTGGTGTTTGACCAAGAACTGCTGAACAAGATATGATGCATGGACTGGGGCATTACTGTGTTGAAGCAACCATTCAGCTTTTACTTGGATCTGGGAGAGTTTGTTTCCGGATCATAACAATAAACCATGATTCATCATCAGTAATAATCTTTTTGATGCAATCGGAGTCATTTTCAATGCATTCCAACAACCCCCTGGCTGCAGACAGTAGATCTTTTTGGTCAGGAGACAAAGAGTTTCAGCATGAATTTTGTAGACTCACATTTCATCCCCAAATCGACAGTAGGAATGGACTGTACTGACCCAGAACTGATGTCCATGTCCCCAGCAAGCTCCCTCAATTGGTGATTTGAGTGTATTGTGGCATGCACTGCTTAAACTTTGTCTTCATTCCTGCTCATGGATGGCCTTGCATAATGTTTGTCACTTTCAATACTTTGACGGCCCTCTCGGAAACATTTATACTGGTCATAAACTCCAGCAGACTCACGCATTCATCACCATACACTTGCTATAACTTGTCATAAGTCTCTTTGCACAAAACTCCAAGTTTCTGGCCGAGTTTAATGCAGTCATCGTAAATCTGATGAACTGTTTTTACAAGATACTAAACATCACTTGATTAAAAAACATACAGGTGTGCTGCAGTCACACTACACTCTGCACCTGCAGAGCACATAACTAAGTTACTGCATGCTTAATAGCATCGTGGTGTGTCATATTGTTATATTGTATATCTACACAACAAGTCTCAATACTTGTCTCCATGTTGATAACCCCTCTGATCCTCTTACTCTGAAGCTCCTCTATCTTACCTCCTCATTTGGCCTTCAACTTTGTTCCTCTGCCCCCACTCACCTTCATGGCCATTGTCTGGATCTGGTTTTCTTTTCTTGCTCCTCTCCCTCTAACTTCAGTAATACTGTTCTTCCTTTATCTGATCATCACCTTCTCTCCTTTATTTATTTATTCACATTCTCTTATATACCATGCTATTCTGCATCAGTGTGGTTTACATTGAACAAACTGAAATTACATTGAACAGGGCGTTATAACTTGGAGATAACTATTTTACAGGGAACATGGGCTATGGAGGGTTAAGTGGCTTGCCCAAGACCACAAGGAACACCTGTGGGACTGGAAACCCCAGTCCTTCCAGCCCAAGGTTGCTGTCCTCTAGTGGGATTTTAACCCCCAACCTTCCGGCCTGAAGTACCTTGCCCCAACCACTAGGCCACTCCTCCACTCCTTCAATCTTCACCTCCCTCCCCCACTGCCTCGTCCTGTCTCCTCCACTCTTTTTAGGAACCTTCTTGCCATTGATCCCCTGTTCTCTCCTCTACCATTTCTCCTTCTCGCTCCTCTGTTTTGTCCTCCAAGTCTGTTGATATGGCAGTGATGTCCTATAATGCTGCGCTCTTCTCATCTCTGGATGTTTTTGCTCCTCGCATCCCTCATCTTGTAAGGCATTCCTTACCTCAGCCCTGGCTCTCTCTCACTATTCGCTATCTTTGCTCCTGTGCCCACTCTGCTGAGCGTACCTGGCTCAAATCCCGCTCCCCTGAAGATTTCCTTCATTTCAAATTCATGCTCTGCTCTTTCAAATCTGCTTTAGCTCTTGTCAAACAAGATTACTTTGTTCGCCTGACTAATTCTCATGCCTCTGATCCTCGCAGTCTCTTCATTGCTCTCAATTCTCTCCTCAAAGTGCCTCCGCCTCTGATCCCTCCTTCCCTTTCTGCCCAGGCTCTGGCTGATTACTTCCATGATAAAATCCATAAGATCACTCTCCAGTTTCCCTCTAAATCCCCAATTTCCCTTTCCTGCTTTCATTCTCTCCCCCTTCTCATCCTACCCTCTCTTCCTTCCCCACGATTTCTATTGATGAAACTGCTCTTCTTCTCCTCCAAGCTCACCACTTGCTCCTCTGATCCTATCTCCTCTCCTCTATTTCCTCTACCGTTGTCCCCTCCATTTCTCATATTCTCAACCTTTTGCTCTCCACTGCTACTGTCCTGGCTGACTTTAAACATGCTGTGGTCATGCCTTTCCTTAAGAAACCCTCACTTGATCCCTCTTGTCCTTCTAATTATTGCCCCATCTCTCTCCTTCCTTTCATTTCTAAACTGCTCGAATGTGCGGTTTACCGCCGTTGTCTTGACTTCTTCTCGTCCCATGCTCTTCTCGATCCCTTACAATCCGGTTTTCGTCCTTTGCACTCTACTGAAACTGCTCTTGTCAAAGTCTCTAGTGACTTGTTCCTGGTTAAATCTAAAAGCCTTTACTCTGTCCTTATCCTCCTTGACCTTTCTGCTGCCTTTGACACTGTTGACCATGATCTTCTCCTTGACACTTTGTCCTCGCTTGGCTTTAGGGACTCTATTCTCTCCTGGTTCTCCTCATATCTCTCCCATCACTCCTTTAGTGTATGTTCTGGTGGCTCCTCCTCCTCTGTTACCCCGCTCTCAGTTGGTGTCCCCCAGCATTCTGTCTTGGGTCCCCCTTTTTTTTTCTCTCTATATGTAATCCCTTGGTGCGCTTATTTACTCTCATGGTTTTCAGTACCATCTCTATACTGATGACTCCCAAATCTGTCTCTCTACTCCTGATCTTTCTTCTGCTTTCCAATCCCAGATCTCTTGCTGTCTCTCTGCCATTGCTGCCTGGATGTTCCATCGTCACCTGAAATTGAACATGGCCAAGACTGAACTTCTAGTTTTTTCTCCTAAAATTTCCCTTTCTCCTTCTTCTTTTTAAGTCTCTGTTGATGGCTCTCTTCTCCAACCTGTTTCATCTGCTTGCAATTTGGATGTTATTTCTGACTCTTCGCTCTCTTTCTCCTCTCATATCCAACTCATCGCTAAGACCTATAGCTTCTTTCTCTTCAACATTGGCAAAATCCGCCCCTTTCTCTCTGAGTTCACTACTAAAACTCTCATCCATTCCCTAATCACCCCCCCCCCCGCCTTGATTATTGTAACCTCCTCAGATATCTTCACTGGCTCCCTATCCGTTTCCGTATTCACTTTAAGCTTCTCCTTCTGATCTATAAGTGCATTCACTCTGTGGCTCCTCAGTACCTTTCTTCTCTCATTTCTCCCTATTTCCCCCCTCATATACTCCATTCTTCTTCCCAGTTGCTTCTTGCTATGCCCTTCTCCTCTATTGCCAACTCCAGATTCCGCTCTTTTCACCTTGCTGCTCCTTACGTATGGAATAAACTTCCCTTGTCTATACTTCAGGCATCTTCTTTGCCCCTCTTCAAACTCAAGTTAAAAGCTCATCTTTTCGCCTCTGCCTTTGGCTCTTGATTTTGCTATTCTCCTTCCTTCCCCCCTTTTATTTCACCTTTCTTTCTTCCTCTTACCTCTTTCCTTTGTCCTGTCTCTCCTGCTCTTGTCTTTTCCCTTGTTCTTATCTTTTTCTACTCCTTTTCTTGCTTTGTCTTTTTAGATTGTAAGCTCTTTTGAGCAGGGACTGTCTTTTTGTGTTTTCCTGGTAGCACTTTATAAATGCTTAGTAGTAGTAGTAGATACTTCTTGATCACACCTCATAGAAGCAGCAGCTACAGAGTTTTGCCAATATAAAAAAAGCAATCCAAAGCAAAGCTTTCAGTTAAACCAAAGACATCTTCATCTTTTTTTCCAGTAAAATTGGCATAACTAGGCTTTCTTTGGATAGAAACAGAGAAACATGATGGCAGAAAAAGACCACATGGCCTATCTGCTCTGCCCTTCCTCAGTCATCCCTCCAGTAGGGGGCACACTCCATAATTTCAGGAAATCCTCACCTCTGATAACAAAAGACAAATGAATATTGAAAATAATGAAATCGGGGGTATCATCCACATTTTTCTCAGATCCTGTTAGTTCATCATATTCTATTATCATCATTGGAGCAAAACATGGTGACCTGCTCAACCAGGAAAAAGTTTCTTTAGTAAGAAAAAACAGTGGAAGAGATTCCCGATGGAGAAATCAACAAATGCTTCTACTCCAGATATTTCTTAATTCCAAAGAAGTTGGAAGAGTTGAGACCAGATCTACAAGACCTGAACAGATTTCTTTTTTGAGAAAAATTCAAAATGAATTCATTAGCAATAATTCTTTCTTTCCTGGATATAAAAAACTAGTTATGCTATTGAGACCTCAAAGAGGCCTACACACATATAATGATCCATCCTCTGCACAGAAACGTTTTCTGCTTCACAGTGAAGAAAATATTATTTCACCCAATACACCTCTGGAATTTATTGCTAGAGGATGCAATAAATGCTGTTAGTGTAGCTGGGTTTAGAAATAATTTGGATAAATTGTTGGAAGAAAAGTCCATAAGCCATTATTGAAGTATATTTGGGCAAATCTACTGCTTATTCCTGGTATAAGCAACATGGAATTTGTCTGCCTTGTGAGATCCTGTCAGTTACATGTGACATTGTTGTAAACAGGATACTGGGCTGGATGGACCTTTGGTCTGACCTAATATGGCAAATCTTATGTTCAGTGCAGGGAATCCACTACCAGTACCGGATTCTGTCTTTTGTATTCTTAGCAACCCCAAGGGTTTCACAAAAAGCTTGGCAAATCACTTTTGAAGAAAAATAATCTTTGTTTTAACTTATCTGGATAACTAGTTGATAAAGGATTCTTCTCCTGAAGAGGTCAGATGGTTAATACAAGTTACAATCCATCTCCTAGAGTCACTGGTGTTCATTGTAAACTACCCTGGCTTACAATATGAGAAGAAGACATCCATACTGCCAATCTCATCAACTATTGATATCCTTTGATGCAAACAAATCTGGAGCTCAATGAGTTAAAAGAACAATATGAAATTAGCTAGTGGACTGAGTATCCCACTGTTGCAGTATAGCAGGATTGCAACTAACTGATAATGTGAGAACTTATCAAACCAGAACCATGGCTATGTCTGTATTCCATCAGCACACCCATTCCATTGAAGAGATATGGAGATCTCAACATAGCCATCCATCAGCTCCTTTACATCCTATTATTGTCTGGATGTGGAGGATAATTTTATAAGGGTTGCATAGTTTTGCATGTCCTTCAATGTGCACAAATTAGGCCTATTTTATAATGAAAAGTGGGCACATACTATTCTTTATAAATAGAGACATGTCACAAGATATGCGCACCAAACCTAGGCGTGAGCACTTACACCAGCCCTAGATATGGTGTAAATGCACACGCTTAGATCTGTAAAGAACTCACACAAGTTAGAGTATTTCATAACTTACATGCATAAATAAGTGTTCTGTCCAAACTCACGCCCACTCCAAATGTATGTGCCATGGGCCTGACGCCCTTATGATAGAATAGTGACTGCCTAAAGTATGTGCTTAAGTCATTGAAATGCATGACTTGTGAATGCAGATGACTTTAACTTTTCACAGCTTCTTATAATATTGCCTCCAATATGTCTTGAAAGGAGAATGCATTTGGACAAGCAATTCTACAAGAACTTTTCAATAAATAGTCAACTCCCCCCAAATTATGTTTGAGTTTCCTTACAAATAATCAAACCAAGCATCAAATAGCATAAACCACAACTATAATATTCTCTAGTTCCTCACTTGTGTGGGTGATTTATTCTGCTTGTTGTCAGAGAAAGCAAAGTTGCTTATTTGTAACAGGGATTCTTTGTAAACAACAGGTTAAATCAGATAGTCTTCCACTTTCATGTGGAGTTGACTTCTAAGCACTGTGATAAACAAAGAGAACTTGGAGAGGCTGTAGCTACACCGGGAATCCTGCATATGTTCAGAAAAATCTCGGTTTTTCTGATTTCTAAGACATTTTCTGTGTTCATACAATTGAATGACATCACTTGCTTTGTGTGTCTGATATATTCTGTTGTCTATGGAAAGTTAAACCCCTGTTACAAGTTAGCAGCTTCGTCATCCAATCATGCACTAATTGTCTCTTGCCAGAGAGTTTCCCTGGTTGTTTGTTATTGTGTAGTCAGATAAATAATGTGGTACCTCATGATATCAGTTACCACAATTAACACACTCCACTTATCCTGGCTGAGAAGTAAGGTTCATGATATGCACAAAACTAACCCATTTGGAGAAAGTGCCCCAATAAAAAATAATTGCCGATGGTTTGGCCCTCCATAAGATAAGATCGCTTTCCTTCAATTGATTTTGCCTACTTTTATTCTTGGCATTTCAAACTTTGGTTGAGTCTTATGTCAAAGCTAAGATCCATTAGCAAAAGTTGATGTTCCCATGAGGCTAAATTTAGCAGAGTGTGCTATTGTGATGGGATGTGCTAATGTTGTTAACATGTGTTAGTAAGTTGGTGTCCTTACTTAAAATGGGACCTGTGATAAATAATGCATGCATGGGATATGTGTCAGTGCACATTCAGTTCATTAGTGTTCCTCAAAAATTTAGTGCACACTTTAATCTATGAATTAATATGCACTAAATTTATTAGGCAGGCTAAAAGATTTATATGCATTAAAAAGTTTTTTTTTCTTAAAATAAATGTGCGAAACAAACCGAGAAAATGTCTAAAAACTAGGAAAAAAGCAAAATCAAACCAAGAAGGACTCCAAAGGCTTTGTAGTGTATATATCCCTGATGCATGTTAATATATGTCAGTGTGTGGCAGTACGGTAGTGCCTTGTCATAAATCTAAGGCTGTCAATACAGCAATTACATAAACATATAAAGGGACACTTAGGAAGATGCAAAAGTGTGTCATTAGTTCCTGTACATTACCAACAGTTTAAAACTCATGGCATGTATTGACTTCACTAAATGACATTTTGGCCCCTGGATTTTTAGAAGTACGCCTGTGACTGCAGAGACAATGACCGCTCATCCTCTCCCAGTGCCTTGCTCTACATTTATGTGGCAACTTTTCTAACTTGGCAGTACAACCTGATCAGAAAAGCCATTATGATAATGTGTTCTGTTGTCAGATCCAGATCTTTTAGAAAGAAGTAGAAGGGAAGATCTGTTTTATTTTAATTTTTCTATATTGAAAAAATACAAATTTTAGTGGTGGCATAGCTGCCTTACTGTCTTGCAGCTGATGAACTTTATATGATAAAACTTGAGAATCATGAAAGTCTTTAAATATTTTTACATTTATTGGAGTACATTGAACTTGAGCCAGTCGTAAGCTTGTTCTTTGCTTTATATGTATGTGCCATGGGAAAAAATTGATATGACAGATTTTAGCGTATTTTGGCCATACAGATAAGAATATCATGGAAAACTCCTCAACAGTAAGGCACCTTTAAGAAAGACTTGGGAAAGAAACGCTATTAAACCAATTGGATCATAGTGTGTATTTATCATAGAGGTATGTTTACTAAACCATCTTAACGTCACAACAGTGGTATTATCGCACGATAAGTGACATTATCACGCAATAATGTAACATTATCACGTGATAACGTCACTTAGCATGTGATAACGCAGCTGCGGTGTTAAGGCACACTAACGCTGTGAAATCCTGCTCTGAAGGGTGGAGTAAGGCTTCCCAGAGGGCGGAGAGAAGGGGTCAATGGGCGGAGAGTGGGAGGGGACAGGCTCCAGGCACACTAATGCTGTGAAATCTGTCTGAACACTAATGCCAGTGAAATCCTTGTGTTAAGGCACATTTGCAGGAAAGAGAAACCATTTCAGTCAGCAATGTGCAGCAAAGCCAGGGAAACCCAAAAACGTGATAGTAGTGATACATGTGCACGGAACAAAAAGGCAAATAAACATAGAAAATGACCTGAACCACATTTAAAATCCCAATAACTAAGTTGGCCAAAAGTGATATTAATGATAAACATAAAGCAGCACCACTGACAAAGCTAAAAAAATAAGATATCATATTTGGAAGGGTCTATCCTCTGTCCCCCTACAAAGTGAATGATCCCACATTAAAATAGTGCTGATCAGGGTTTATTCACGTCTATACTGGGCAGGTTTGTTATGTCGTGCATATGTGCAGTAACAGCAGAGTGGGCACATAGGAAAGCGCAACTGTACTGATGCTGTAAGTGGGATATAGAGGCCAGCAGGCGGCACATGCTGTGGTCCAGCTGGGGCACAGTGCGTGTTAGGCAGATGCTTAGGTGGCACATAGGAATGCCAAAACTGTAAAGCAGCAAGACATCAACTGACGAGGGTCCAACATGGGCATGAGTGTGTGTCCCACAGTTTCACAGGGGAGATTACCCAGCAGGTACCCCCAAGGGCAAATAACATTGGCAGGCGGTGTGGGGGAAGCACACATGTCCATGTAGGCACCCCTACCCGAGAACCCACACCATAGGCAGCTGCCTACCGGCATACTGGATAGCCTGGGACTGCACACCACCAGCACCACCGGCATAATGGCATGGCAGCATGGTGGCGGAGGGGTGCTGGTGTGGAGGGGGCAGTGGCATCTGCCCACAGCAGACCATGGCCTAGCCCCATTTAGGTGGGTGCTGTGCACTGCAACAGACAGGGTCTGTCTGATGAACAGTCATGGTATCCCCAGGGAATGAACTGTCCCTATGGCAAGTGTGGTGCAGTACACACAACCAGTGTGTTCATGAGCAGAAGGTCACAACTTCAAGTCCCAGCTGTGGCTCCTGCCAACCCAGTCCCCATATTTTACCCAGTACTAAACCATGATAATAAAGATGGAACCTTTATTGCAGATAACATAAACATTTATTTATTTTATTTTATTTACAGTTCTTATATACCGCCCTCTTTGGTATCAGTGCGGTTTACAAATAACAAAAATTTGCATCAGAACAGAATCTTTTGCTTACATTGAAACAGGGTATGTAACTTGGAATGTAACAGGGGTAACTATATACAAACTACAGTTATAGTTGTGGAAACTATTTACAGTTTATATTCAGCAAGTTGTTAATCGGAATGGAGAAAGACCTTGTGATCTATGACATTGAGGGTGTACCTGAGGGAGGTTATTTGTGTAGCGTCAAGGGTTATGTTGTTGGGACATCAGAGGCTGAGTGTGTGGGTTGTGGGGCGGGGAAAAGTGATTGTGTTGGATTAGGGTGGCCAAAGTGGAGGCAGAATAGATAGTGTTTAAGGGCTTTTCTGAACTGAGAAATGTCATTGATTGTTCGGATGTGAGGTGGGAGGTCGTTCCAGCACCTAGGAGCATAGAGTGTAAAAGCTCTATTCCTGGTTGTTTGTGTGCATTTGGTGGACTCAGTTGATATAGTCAGCGTATATTGTCCTTCTCGGCCTGTTTGTAGGAGTGATGGTTAGGAGTGCGGAGAGGGATGGGGGGGATATCTGGTTAATTGCTTTAAACGTTAGTAGTAGTACTTTGTAGGTGATCCTTCATTGCAACAGCAGCCAATGAAGGTCCATGAGTATGGGCGTGATGTGCTCACTTCTAGATATACCGCAGAGGATGCGTGCTGCTGAATTCATCGCCATCTGAAGTGGATTGAGGGTTTTCTTAGGGAGGCCGTGTAGGATGATGTTGGCATAATCAAAGTGTGGTGTTACAAGCGTTTGGAATATTGTTCTGAAGTCATTGTGGATAGTAGAGGTCTTAGGTGTTTTAGGGGCTTGTTTACAAAGCCGCGGTAGCAGTTTGCGATCGTTATCAGAGCCGCAACCCCATTGATTTCAATGGGGCCGCGGCTCTGATAACGACCGCGAACCGCTACCGCGGCTTTGTAAACAAGCCCCTTAAAGTCCGTATCTTATTGTAGATGGATTTCGTAGTATTCTTTATGTGTTCTTTGAAGTTGAACTGTTAGTCCAGTGTGACACCTAGGTATCGTATCTCTGATTTACATGGAAGTTCTGCATCACGCACCTTTAATGAGGTGGGGGGAGAGAAATTCTTGTTCTTGGTTATGAATAGGACTTCGGTTTTCTTGAAGTTTATGCGTAGATTCTGGGATGAGAGCCAGTCAGTGATTGTGTTGAAACACTCTACTAGTGAGGAGAGGTCAGGGTGCATGATTTTGATTGGAGTGAATATTAATACATTGTCTGCATAGATCAGACTGGATATATTAAATGATCTGATGATATCACAAATTGGTTGCATATATATGTTGAAAAGTAGGGCAGATAGGGAGGATCCTTGGGGTACTCCCTGTTGCTGATGGAAAGGTTCAGATGTTGAGGATCCTATGCGTACATGTTGCCAACGGTTTGCTAGATAGGATTTACACCATTCCCAGGCCAAACCCTGAATTCCCTTTTCCTGAAGGCGGTAGAGGAGTTGCTCGTGATTAACGGAATCAAATGCAGCCGCAATATCAAGGAAAATGAGTACAAACCCATTTTCAATTCTGTCAATTCCTCTGGATATGGTGTTGGTCAGCAGAGTGAGAAGCGTCTCTACACCGTGTGATTCTCGGAACCCATGTTGGCAAGGATACAAAGGGGCTGAAATGTCTATGTGTTGCTGAAGTTGTATTTGAACCACCTTCTCAATGAGTTTGGCTAGAAGGGGTATGCTTGAGATCGGGCGATAAGAGTCTGTTTTTGTTGGATCAAGTTTGCTGTTTTTCAGGAGGGGGTGTATGGAAGTTTGCTTGAGGATTGCTGGGAATGTTCCTGCTGCAAATGAGAGTTTCATGATGTATGCTAGAGTGGGGCTGAGGTCTGTCCGCATTGTTCTAATCCAGTGAGCGGGACAAGGGTCATTCGGGGCTGTAGTGGTATTAATAGAGGCAATAAGGTCAGCAATGTATTTCTCTGCTGGGGGAATAAAATTAGATAGCGGTGTCTGTACATTAGGAAGGTAATTGGGTGTGAGACTTGGCGCCAAATTTGTTGTAATGATTTTAGATTGCAGGTACTCAGCATAGGGCTGAGGTTGTATTGATACAACCTCAGCCCTATGCTGAGTACATGCAATGAAATGCCTGCCTGAAACACCTATATTTTACCCTACAGAGCACAGACACCATAAACATGTGCAATACCTAGAGCAGAGTTTCCCAACTGCAGTCCTGGAGGGCCAAACACCATTCAGGTTTCATGCTGTCTCTAATAAATATGCCTGTGCTGCATTTGTATGCTCCGCCCCCATGGTATGCAAATGTATCTCATGTATATTCATTAGGGACAACATGAAAACCCAAACAGTGTTTGGCCCACCAGGACCGGAGTTGGGAACCTCTGCCCTAGAGCAGCGGCCAACAGGGGCATAAACACCCACACCCACAGGCTCCACTATCCAAAGCCTCATGGAGAGTCAGGCTATTGGGCCCTGTGTACAGCAGCATCTCCCAATACTAGCACTTGCATACCTTAGCAATGCCACCCTAAACATGGGAATACGTTACACATATATCAAAAGGTTGCTATGATTAATGGCAGATAGCAATTCCTAAGTTAAGCACAATTTGCTGATAGAACTGCATCATAGAAACCTTTCTAATATCTGTGGAGTGTGTTTCAGTTTTGGTTTCTGACAGTGTTTACCACCCCGGGGAGTGACCCCAACAGTATTGCGTACCATAGCATGCCTGCACTTTGCCCAGGACTGGTGTGGTGGCCAGGGATGCCAAAAGCCTCTATATCTGCACAATGCTGGCATAGGTGTGAGAGTGTGTGTCTGTCTATCCAGTGTGTTATGGCTGCCTACACCTTACTCAGCCCACACTGCTTGCACTGTTTCCAGTGTTAGCCTCCCAATGTGCATAATGAGGAGCAAGGTACTGTGTGTATAGCCCGGACAGGGTGGCCTGGGCAGGATGCATCTGCACAGGGCATAGGGCAATGGCTGGGACATTGTAGTGCCCGGCCACCACCTGCACGGACAGGGTGGCCACAGCATGTCCTGCTGGGAGGTCACTCTCACCCTGACAGAGCAGTGACCACGGCATGGCTAGGTTCCCCCATAGTGCTATATAGTATTTTTCTCAAGTGATATTTATGGGTTCTTTTTTTCTGGGGCCCCATCACTGACTTATCTGCTTGGTGTGTATGCTACCATCCCAGTTTTGGGTGCACACATCTCCTCCAGGAACATGCACTATGGACTAGCTAGCAGACTGTCTGCAGTTAGTATGTGTTTGGCTAGAACATCTTACAGGGTGCAGCGGCTGGAGACTCACTGTGCTTGCTGCAGGAGAATGTCAGATAGTCGTGGGGGGCAGCTGAGCATTTCCAGGCCTACTCTCTATCTGCCATTGCCTTATGGATGTGTACAGATCTGTATTAATTGCCCTTTAGTTTGCCTGTTCCCCAGCAGGACTGGGATTGATGGTCCCCTCTACTGCCACCATTCCAGGGATGTAGAATGTGGATCTGTTGGTGGGAGATCCTGTCCCCTACCCTGAGCCCCAGAAGGCGGGTTGGGTGGTGCTATATAATCCGCCTATGGGTTCAAACACTCCCTTCACTTAAATCATGTGACCACAGCACCCACACAGAATATGCACCATTCTGGGTGTATCATAGTCCACAAGGGTTAAACGTGACTGGGAAATACAGATGGACACAGGTGTATCCTGGGTGTATCTGCAAGGACTACCTATCATACACTGGCACTGATAGCAATCTGCAGCATAGCCTATCTCAACTAAGCCAGGTGCTGCAGACCTGGTGCTGGGCGCCCCACCTCGCACTCAGGGTGAGCACAGTACCCCCACAATGTGACGGTCTGTAGCTACTCTGTGCCAGTAACACACACAGTCAGTTCCCCCTACCAGGCCGAGGTGCTGTGGGGGTGCATACACCATCTTGTGAGCATCTGTAGACTGATGATCTGCGTCTGCAGTGCATCATGGGTACGGGTGGGTTTACCCTATCCTGGTAACCACAGCAAATAGTTTGTCTGGTGATCTGCAGTCCTTCTGAAGCCAGCCAGGGGTTTGTTAGTAGCTTTAGAGGTATAGCCCACTGGTTACTTCACTTACTGTGGAGGCAGAGGTCATGGGTTTGATCCCACAGTGGTGTTATTTGATAGGGCTTTCTGAGGCATTTCCTTTTTTAATTTAAATTAGTGCTGCCAGCAAAAACACCCTCACAATGCTGTAACCTTAAGGTGACTCATAAGGCGCCCTATAAAGTGCCCTATAAGGAACGTTATAATGTGCCTTGGCGGACAGTGCACTTTATAATGTGCCCTCTGGAGTGCTTTATAGCATGCCTTATGTGGCACCTTAGGTTATGGCACTGTGAGGGTGTGTTTGCTGGCAGCACTAATTTAAATTAAAAAGAAAATGCCTCAGACAGCACTGATGTATAGTAAAGGGTAATGCCTCAGACAGCCTTACTCATTAAGCCCACTGGGGGATCAAACTCATGACCCCTGTTTCATCAGTCAATGTATTAAGCATTGTGCTATACCTCTGCTGCTGTGTTTTTAGGTCAGCATGCTTAATTAAGGCTAACGCGCGTTAACGTGCCACGGCTCCCTCTATCGCGCGATAACGGACTTTATCGCGCGATAATCTGAAATGCTATCTTAAGACCGGAACGCCCACTACCTTATATGGCATTCGTCACAGTAAGACTGCAACTAATGCCGGTAACATTAAGACGATTTAGTAAACATACCCCATAGTGTCATTATCTGTGCTCTTCAAATCTGAAGAAAGGACATGTGTAGCTTCCATGTGCTATATCTTTTTTTGTTGATGTACTAAATGGCATCATAGTAAGAGATTAAATAAGGGCAGAAAAAAATCTGAGTAGTCATCCAGTCTGCCCAGATATGAATCTTTAACTTTGGGGAGATAAGCATAATGATTCCATTACTCAACCCAACAGTAGCTCTCCCTAGTCCCCCATTTTTTAATCTGAACTTTCAAACTCTTTTCTACAAGTATCAGTATGAATCCCAAGCATGCCCTAAACTGGTTAAAGTTCTGTCCTTAACCTCTCCTGATCATTTCAAGCCTCATCAAAACAAAACTCAACCTTTAGGGTCCCTTCTAGGTCTTATTACCAAATTTTCTAATAATCCACATATCTACCAAACTATCAAGACTACTGTGCAAAATATCTCGCCTCTCTTTGCTCACTGAAATTTTATTTTTAACCATAATTCATCCATTTAAGTTATTCCAGAACCGTCTTTGTACTCCAATACAGTCATACTACTGCTGATAGGGACATGTTCACTGAACCATATTAACTGCTAGTGCAGGATTTTGTGTGCGGTAAGGGCTCAATACTAAAGGCTAGCACAGGGCTCTGTGCAAAAAATTCCACACTAACAGGTTAGCACATGAAGATGGAGACAGGTGAGGTTCAAGGGCAGAACGTGAGCACTGATGTGCATCATGGTTAGCATGAGCATGATGGGCTTGTGCTAATTGTGATTGTTGCCATTAGCATGGGTGCACGTAATGCCACCTCAGGTGCACCTGCCTGCTGTATTCCACAGTGCCACGCATTAGCAACATGTCTATGGCAGGGAGATGGATGCACAAGCTCCCTGAAGTTCGTGCAGGCCTCTGCACTGGTTTTGTAGCCTGACTGTGCACTATGAGCATGCTTTTTAGTAAAGTAGTGTGTAGTAGCTACTGCTCCATACAGGCTACTCAATGCCTTTTGGAAGTTTGCTGTCCTGAAGGAGAGGGGGGATCTTAATAGGAAGGTGGGATTTTGAGTGGGTCTTCGGGAGTGGATTGGGGGCATGCGTGTGTGGGGGTTACATGAGTGGTGCTCTGCTCCATAGTGGTTATGATAGTGGGGACCCTCCAAAACCACCAGTGTGTTCTTTACAGCATGGCCCCTTTAAAGAAGGCAGCCAGAAGCATCAGGCTGTACTGTATGTAAGTGGCCCAGTGCTCCCAGAATAATATAATAGTAGCTTTGATTAGGGGTTATTTTTTCATGACTAATGCAGCTTGCAGTAAATTACCACAAGCCATGTTTTTCATTTGAATACTAATGAGGTATTTTGCATGATGTGAAGCTTGATTCAGAAAGGGGCATGTCTGGGCCCATGCACGTCTCCAGAGAGGATGTGCACACATAGCACTGATTCCACAACCCCGCATAAACAAGCACACGGGGATGTAGAATCAGCATGTGACTGTTCCTGGGGAAGCATGCCTAACTGGTGGCCCATTACTCCATCCTGAGCCACGCATATGTGTAGGCTGTGCGCACACTGGCCATATTGCTCCAGTCACCATGTACACTTACAACCCCAAAAACATCCCCAACTCCATGTCCTGCAGACCACGTGTGACTGGAACCAAGAAGAAGCCCCCCCCCCCCCATCGTAATGTACACATCAACGTGGCTACCAGGCAGCCTAATTTCAGCAAGATGGAGACGAGGCTGCTGGTGACCATGGTCATGGAGCAGGAGGAGACTCTCCTCCCTACTGGGCAGAGGCAGCCAGCCCACACAGAAACATGCAGGGGCTGGAAACACATCAGGACCATCCTTGCCCAGTAAGTACATCACAACACAGACAGACAAACTTGGAAGCAGAGAGAAGTGGGCAGGCTGGAGCAGCATTCAAGTTGGCACAGAGACAGGCATGCACCAAGGTGGAGAGGAAGAGCAAAGTAAGTCAGGATCTGCCCCTGCCAGAAAGCAAGCAGGCTGCACAGTGACAGCACAGCACAAACAGAGCAGCCCCACAGCAGGGGCCCAGGAAACAAGGAAAAACAGGATGCAAGCAGGTCCACAGTGAAGGCACAGGGGGACACAGAGACAGATGGAAGGGACACACATAACAAAGAGCAGTCCCAGAATGTCAAAACAACTCCAGGTCACACAGATACCCCTGAGGAGCCCCCCCCCCCCCAAAAAAAAGACCCTATACAGGCCCCCAGGTGGGAGGCCTAGAACCACAAGGCTAGAGCTGTGAGTCCTCCCAGGCCTTAGGAAGAGAGAGCAGAACAAGTCAGAAGGGAGGCACAGTGTGAATGGTACAGGTACAACATGAAGCAGTACAGGCCCCCAGGAGGGAGACAAACCCAGTACCCTGAGTCAGGCAAGAGCTGTGAGTGCTTCCAAGTCCTGGGACAGGAAGGAACTGGGTCCTGTGCATGTACACCAAATGCAAGGACCAAATGCAGCCCGGCATGGCATGGCAGGTGACACATCACCAATGTCAGATAGGAACAGGATACATGATGCACATGTGCACAGTGCCAGCAGCACCTCCCCAATGAGTAGGAAGGTCTGTGCCCTGGCATGGGGGAATGATGAGGTGTGTCTCTATCCCACAGGCATTTCTGGATCCTGCGGGACACAGAGGCATACTGTGTGCAATACCGCACAATCCATCCCAAATGCCTGTGGCTGATAAGGCCTATCAGCAGCAGCTGCAGGAGGAGCAGGGTGAGTAGCCATGCAGATGCCCAGTCTGAGCAGCAGGCTGACAGGCCTCCCAACACAGAGGCAGGGTACCACATATAAAAGCACACACCACTGTGACATGGACACCACAAAACAGCATGTCTCCACCCCAGGGTCCCACAACACATAGTCCTGGCCCACACTGCCCCCTCCCCCCCCCCGCCGCAGAGCTGGGATGTGCTTGAACACCCTGTGTGTGTGCTGTGTGCCTGCCCTCCACAAGCAACCACAGGAGTGCAGCAACAAGAAGAACAGGATGTGGAAATGTGTGGTGCAGCCACCATGATGTCCCACAGAGAGGTATGGGCACTAAGCATGCTAAGGTGACACCAAGAGGCCTTCCTGCCCCACCACAGAGGCAGCGACAGGAGCAATGTCCAGAACTTGACACAGGAAACACATACCTGATGTGGGCCAACCATGGGCCTGAAATGATAGCACCCTGTGCCACTGGCATACCAGGAACCAGCTGCTCATAGATGACCTATCAGATATGCAGCAGAGACACCACAACTGTGCAGCTAACCATAACCTCTGTCCCCACAGCAGCAGCACACTAGGAGGAGGACTCCCCACCCCCATCCCATAATGGCTCCACCCCTGACACTTTGGAGGGCACTGGCACAGATACACCCCACAGTCCCAGCAGGAGTGGCAACATAATCACCAGCAGGGGAAGCAGCAGTGCACCACCAAGCCCCATTCTCCTGTCTAGCCCAACACCATCCACAGATGATGAGGAGTGCCTGGCAAGGAAGGTGGCATTCTCCCCCCTCTACCTTCCCTGAAGGGGACAGAGCTGATGACAGTGGGCAGGGTGGCCTATGTCCCACAGCACACCTGGGGGATAGTGTGCAGCAGGGTAGCAGCCATGTCCCACCAGTGCCATGCACAGATGCTGCAGAGACAAGGGATTGCTTCTGGTCCTTCATACTTCAGCCCCTAGTAGAAGGAGTGTGTGTTGTGACAGGGAGGGTGGCTAGGGAGGCCCCATGGAGTGTTGGGGAGTCTGTAGCAACACACACAGGCTGAGGGTCGAGCAGGGGTGATGAGTGGGTAATGGGTGAGTGCATGGGGGAAGGTGAGTGGCTGGAGGCTGCTGGTGAGGGCAAGGGGATGGAGCACATGCTGGGGGAGTGTGTGTGGGAGGGTGTGAGTGGCAGGAGGATGGGAGATAGGGTGAGGAGTCTGAGTGCAGGCAGGTTGAGCATGTGAGGGTGCATGAGTGGCAGGAGGGGGGAAGCAAGGATGAGGGTTCTGAGTGCTTGTAGGGGGAGCATGTGGGGGGGTGTGAGTAGCAGGAAAGTGGGAATGATTGTGAGGGGATGGAGGGTATGCAGGGGAGAGTGTGGGGGAGGGTGGGTGTGCAGAGTGGTGGGGGTTCCGAGTGCAGGTGTGGGGTGGGATGTGAGAGTGTAGCTGGAGGAGGATGCAGATGGCAAGGAAGCAGTGGGGGGCCCAGGTTATGGACGTTGGGGTTTCAGGAGGTTGTGGTGGTAACAGGTTATGGCAGTGATGAGGGCAGTGATGCAGCAGATGTGACTATAGTCGGGTACATGTGGGAGCAGTGCACATATGTTGGTGGGCCACGAAGCCCACCCCTCTCTGATATGGGGCCCAATGAGGGGGCCCAAGAGGCAGGTGGATGCCCTGAAGACATGCCAGTCATGGCCCCTCTGGAGTGTGAGCTTGCACACAGCCTTGCACGGCTGTGTGGGCCCCTCTCCCACCTCTCACGCCATGTGGAGGGCCTCAGAGGTGAGGTACAGAGCCTGCAACAGCTGCTGGAGGCCAATTGGAAGCCCCACACACCACCCCCAGTCACACAGTGGGCAGCCTTATGGGGCACTGAGGGGGCCCCACCATCGGGGAGGCGTGCAGGGACAGCCATACCACCAAGTGGCATGAGCTGCACAAGTGGCTGCTGGTGCAGTGACAGCCACCAAGGAAGACTGGCCATCAGTGTTAATGGCATGTAGGTGCAGCAGGGGTGGGGGTTGTATGCCATGGGGCACACCTGTTTGCCAGTGTGTGGGGGCACTGTTTGCCCATATTCTGTGTTTGTCCCATGCAGGTTTGCTAGGTAAATAAAGTGTTATACTGTTTAACATGTGTGTCTTGTGTGCCTATGTGTCTGTTGCCTACAACAACCCTCAGCAATAATGGCCCTGGTCATATGTGTAGTGTTACAGAGGAGATGCCGTGCTGCATGCTACATGTTCATGATAGCCCATGCATGGCCAAGCCAAATAGTCAGGTAAAATGGTTACCACAGTAGCAAGAGATGGAGCAAACACACAGGGGGAATGGGGAGGCACCACTCAGGAGGGGAGGGGAGCCATGAACATGTGTCAGCAGCACAACCAGTGGTCCACAGGGAAGCCGTGACCTATGGCAGTGGGGCCGGCCAGAACACAGATGCTAGTGGTATGTGCCATACAGAGGGGATGGGATGGGGAGAGGAGAACAGCCACAGTAGGCCATGGATGTGGCAGACCCAGGTCACATGGGCAGCCCAGATGTGCGGGTATCCTCGAGGAGGGATGCAGAGTGAACCATAACTGGGAGAGTAGGGAGGCACAGCAGACAGACTGCATAGTCAGGGCTGCATGCAGCAGCAGCCCTGGATGTGGAATCTGATAGAAAGCAGGATGTGCTGCATGCGGTGTGTGATGATGGGCAGGATGGGGCCCACAGCTGACCAGCTGCACTGCGCAGTGACAAAACAGTTTGAAGGGGGCAGGCACAGGTATGTGGGGTGGGCCACCAGTCCTGGTGGTGCAATAGGCATGGCAGGGGGTAATGGTTGGGTGCATGAGGGTCCCAGGCATGTGACATAAGTGGAATGTGTGAGTCAGTGTGCCATAGGGGGGCCAGTTGTGGCATGGCAGAGCTAGTGGCAGTGTGGGTGGGCTGGGGCAGGGGCCTCATGCTGCCAAAGACACCTGTCCCATGGTGACAGGAACAGGCCTGGGACTGCATGTGCAGTGCCTGATGGCTGCCATGCATACCCTGTGTGGCTGGATGGTGACATGCTGGGGATGCGATGTGTATGTGGCACGCCATGTGCATGATCTGTTCCCCCTTGACAGCTGTCACATGTGTGGCACTGGCAGCAGGCAATGGATGGATGATGGATACACAAGGGACAGGCAGACCATGTGATGTGTATGTCCCAGCTGGGGCAGCCATGGGTGCCATGCCATGGATACACATGTCTGGATACATGGGCCCTCACACAGTGCACCACTGGGAGATACCACCGGACACATGTCATAGCACATGTGGGGTCCAGGAGGGCATGGCATATGGCTGGGCAGACACCGCATCCCAGGCACATGTCAGCAAAAATATTGGTGGGGCAGGCCCCAAACCTCTGACCCAGAGGCAGTCCCCATACCAGCATCCCACGATGGCACACTGCTGGGACCAGTGTCCCAGGAAGGCAATGTGCAAAATGCACAGAGGCGTGGGCCAGCCACACAGGCCTTGTCTGCATGGTGTGGACATGCACAGCACATGGCGGCTGCGGCAGGTGCCCCAGTCCCTCCCTAGGTGCTAGCATGAGCATCGGGTAGTATGGACAGAGAACATATGGCTCAGGCAGTCAGACAAAGTGTGCTTGGACAAGGCTGTCATGCGCTACCACCCCCCTTCTGGACTGTGCACTCTGGGTTGCATCTCCGTTGGCATCCGGCTCATCGCTGCCACCTAGGGCTGGCTCAGGTTCATCTGACAGTGACTGCAGTATTGCAGGGGTTAGTTATGGAGCATAGAGCATGCTATGGAGATCTGGCACACTTTGCAAGGCCTGTAGAGCAGCTCCTCCCCTGACTGATCCAGGCATCTTAAACGACACTTCAACTAGCCAAAGGTACACTCAAGGATTCACCGTGTGGTCCAGTATGCACAGTTGTACTGGAGTTGTGCTGGGCTGCTAGGGTGGAGTATGGGGGTCAGCAGCCAGTTGCGTAGGAGGTAGCCCCATTCAGCTGCAGTAGGAGACAGAACAGCAAACTGTCAATCAGCTGGTATGCCAGTGAGGGGGTCATGTGTTACCAACATGTTGTGGGCTGTGGAGAGCTGACTATGTATGTGTGTGGCTGTGTCCGCTGTATGAACACACTGAAAGTGTTTGGTCTGTTTACAGAGGGTAGTTATAGAACAACTATATTATATAGGGTATCCCTCTAATGAAATTAATCAAAGCCAGTGTAGCAGAATCCACAAGGTGCAATTAGAAACCTCTTATTAATATGCCAATTATTATTTAACCACTGGTCTCAGCCTATAGCGTGCACTGCTCAGGATACATATCGCAAGAGCTACGTGCTACAATAACATCAATGACCAGGTATAATTTTTAGAGTGTGGCTTAAAAAGTGTCATGTACCAAATTTTGGGATTCTCAAAGAAAACCAGACTTATCTTAAATATTGATCCAGTTTCAGTTTTTGCCAATATTGCAGTTGCCCCAACGCCACCACTTCGGTATCCGATGCACGTTTCGTTGCTTCTTCAGGGGCTTGCAAACAAAAATTGGCTCTGCATACAGAGGAAAATGCAGCAATTACTAAACAGATATATTTGCTTTATAAGAGTAAAGATAGGAGATAAAAAATCAAACCTGAACTGGGATATCTCTGATTCAGGCTTGTGCGGGTAACAGTATACTTGATACGGCTGCCTAGCCCTCTCAAAAGACGCCGCGCATGCGAGTTGGGGGAATGCTCAAAAGGATTTAAATACTAGTAGCAAAGGATGATGTCATTCTCTGTGTGCCACCAATCACATCTCTCCATCTCACAGACAAGCTCTCCATTCGATCATACTATTCAGCCCTCCGGGGAAGACAGTTTGCAATGTGTAAATCCATTTTTGTTCCCGTAAGAGAAGCATTTTCGCTCGTGATCTCCCAGAGCTACCTCCCAGCACCCGATCAATTCCAAAACAACGAAGATCTTGAAACACATGACCTTGCTGTACACAGTGGGTTACTAAAGGGGCTTCCATCGTTTTGCAGTGAAGGCGGCTGCGATGTTCCCCCAAACGAACCTTCAGGGGACGGGTAGTTTGTCCTATATATAGCAACCCACAAGGACATCTGATGGCATAGACTATATGGTCAGTGGTGCAGGAGGTGTAGTGCCGTAAATTATATCGCTTCTCATGATAAATGAAAGTGTCCGTGTCTTCAGTGATAGCGCAAATAGTGCATTGACCGCATTTCTGATGACCGCCCTTGACACCTTCAGTCAATGAAGCCCCTCGTAGTTTTGCTGGGCTAAGCTGTTCCTTCAAATTAGCTGAGCGTGCCCATACACAACGGACCCGTTTATCTTGTAAACCCGGGATCGTGGTTAATACATTCTGATGTTTCTTAAAAATACGTTGGATAGAGCCGCTCAAGGGGGAATAACGGGTAATCAAATTTATATGATCTTCTTCCTGTTTTTCAGAAGGACGAGGAATTCGTGTTTGCAGTAGAAGTCCCCTGTTGTTATACAGTGCACGTTTATAGGCAGCCTTAATCACTGACGTTGGGTACCCTCGAAGTTGAAAATTCTGAGTTAGCTGTTTTGCTTGATTCTTGTAATCAATTAATCGGGAACAATTACGACGATATCTAATGAACTGCGACAGTGGTAGACTGTCTTTCAATTGTTTAGGATGCTGGCTGGTGTAGTGAAGAAGGGTATTCCGGTCAGTTGGTTTTTTATGAACCCAGGTTATCCAACTTTGAACGCCTTTCTGAACTTCTACATCTAAATAATATAGTTGTGTCCGCTGTATGGCTGGTCCCAGGGGGTGCCAGTGGGGCATTGTGTGTCTGCAGCCCACCACATGTGCAAGGGCACCCCCAAAGGCACAGGGATCCCTGCTGGGAGGGGGGCCTGGGCATCTTAGGAATGTATGGTTCCTCTGACCTGTGCTTGGCCCACATCTGCCACACCCCTGAGCACAGTAGATGGGGCTGCATGACACACCAATACATGCAAGCCTGCTGCTGCCATTCTGGTCACAAACTTCTGTCCCCCGCTGCAAGCACAAGACTACTGTGCATGCTGTGGGGGAAAAGGGGAGGGACACGTGCAGAGGGTAGGTATGGGGTAGATGGGACCAACCCCCAGACATACCGGTCGAGGGTGTACCATGGCCATGTATGTTGGAGGGTCACCAGGGGGGGTGCCCTGTGCATACCACCACTTTAATGGCATAGGGACATGGTGCCCCCCACATACCCATCAGCCTCCCTCCAGGGCCAAGGGGCCCACACACAGGGCCTTGGAGTCATGGAGGATGGGCCACCTCCACCTGCCCAGCACACACATTCCCATGCAGTTCTCTCTGCTTCCCAGTCTCAGGGTATCTGTGCATATGCCCACCTAATAGCCATCCAGCAGTGATATGGCCCACCTCAAACCGTGCATGGAGCCCTGACTGGCTCAGGATGTAGGCATCATGACAGGATCCTGGGTACTTTGCACAGGCATCCGTGATCTCCCCATGTGCATTGCGCACTACCTGCATGTTGACAGAGTGGATGACTTTGCAGTTCTGATATGCAGTCGCACTCCATCGTGGGGCTGGAGATGTGTGTGCCGTCTACCACACCTAGGACCAATGGGAACCCTGGCACAACATAAACGTTCTGCATGATCCAGTGCTGATCCTGCTGAGCTGCTGTGAAGTAGATGGTTTATACCATGGACCACAGGTAGGTACCCAGGAACTGTGTGAGGCACCAGGATACTGCAGGCTAGCTGAGCCCTCCCAACAGCTGACAGCACAGTCTGGAACGAGCCTGTTGCCAGGAAAACCAGGGCTGTTGTCAATTTCAAATTACCCATGTCTACCAATAGCCAAATTAATATGAATAAAATACAGTCTCTAAAATGCTTGTATGCAAATGCTAGAAGTCTACAAAACAAGATGGGAGAGTTAGAATATATAGCACTAAACGAGAGGTTAGATATGATTGGAATATCAGAGACATGGTGGAAGGAGGACAACCAGTGGGACACTGTGATACCTGGGTACAAACTATATCGTAATGATAGAGCTGACCAAATTGGTGGAGGGGTTGCGCTCTATGTTAGAGAGGGCATTGAGTCAGAAAGGATTAAAGTTTTGCAAGAAACAAAATTTGCTGTAGAATCTCTATGGATTGAAATTCCATGTAAAAAGGGGAAGGCGATGGCGGTGGGGGTGTACTATCGTCCGCCTGGCCAGAATGAACAAATGGATGATGAAATGCTCAAAGAAATCAAGGAAGCTAGCAAAAGTTACAGTGCAGTAATAATAATGGGTGATTTCAATTACCCCGGCATCGACTGGGTCAGTGTCACAACAGGACATGCTAGGGAGATAAAGTTCCTAGATGAAATAAATGACTGCTTCTTGGAGCAGCTGGTTCATGAACCAACCAGAGGGGAACAGTGAGGCAAGAGATTGGATGAACACAGGTGCCTTTATTGGTGGTCCCCTACGCGTTACGGCCGAAGCCTTCCTCAGGGGGATACACTTAAAAAACAAACAATATATGTAAAAATAACAATAAACGTAGAAAAACACATTAAAATAAAACTAAGGCAAACCAGGCATGCAACATATATTAAACATCAATACAAATACCATATTATGAACATAAAATATAGATAAAATAATTATACTAATAGAATAAAACCTTAAACAAGAAATAAGAACAACAAATAAATACATAATATAAATATATAAATATAAAACAATATAAATAATGACGAATAAATTAAATAAAATCATAAAATCACCATGGATCAATAAACCACAAACTAAAAAACTAAAAACACAGGGCAGATAGTGGACACTATTTAAAAAAACTAATGAAGATAGTGTATGAGAAGTACTCACAAGGCACTGCTGGAGAGAGGGTTCAATTTGGCCTATGAACAGATACCTATTATAATGCTGACATTAAAAAAACAATGGATAAACACAGATGTAAAACTGAGGAAAAATACTAATGACAATAATAATAATGATAATGATAATAAAATGTAATGATAAAAATGATAAGAACATAAGAACATAAGATATGCCATACTGGGTCAGACCAAGGTCCATCAAGCCCAGCATTCTGTTTCCAACAGTGGCCAATCTAGGTCATACGTACCTAGCAGTTTCCCCAAGGGACACAGGTTCCACAATGCTTGTACTGGTTCAAGCATTGATATCCTGGGTCCCTTCTTAATAATGGTTTATGGACCTTTCCTCCAGGAACTTGTCCAAACCTTTTTTAAACCCAGCTACACTAACAGCCTTTACTACATCCTCCGGTAACAAATTCCAGAGTTTGATTACACGTTGAGTGAAAAAATATTTTCGTTTATTAGTCTTAAATAGTTTACCCTGTAGCTTCATTGCATGTCCCCTAGTCTTTCCATATTCTGATAAGGTAAACAATCGATCTACGTTTACCCGTTCCACTCCGTTCATGAATTTATAGACTTCTATCATATCTCCCCTCAGCCGTCTCTTCTCCAGGCTAAAGAGCCCCAACCTTTTTAGCCTTTCTTCATAGGAGTAGCCTTCCATCCCCTTTACCATTTTGGTGGCTCTTCTCTGAACCTTTTCTAAAATCGCTATATCCTTTTTAAGATACGGCGACCAGAATTGCACACAATATTCAAGGTGCGGTCTCACCATGGAACGATATAGAGGCATTATAATATCTTTTGATTTATTTTCCATTCCTTTCCTTATCATACCTAGCATTCTATTTGCTCTCTTGGCCGCCGCTGCACACTGGGCCGAGGGTTTTAACAAGGTATCCACAATGACGCCTAAATCTTTTTCCTGGGTGGTGGTTCCTAATGTGGAACCTTGCATCGTGTAACCATAGTTTGGGTTGTTCTTCCCTAGGTGCATAACCTTGCACTTCTCCACATTAAATTTCATCTGCCATTTTGATGCCCAGTCTTCCAATTTATCAAGATCCTCTTGCAATTTTCCACAATCCTCCTGGGTTTTAACAACTTTAAATAGTTTTGTGTCATCTGCAAATTTGATAACCTCACTCATTATTCCACTTTCCAGGTCATTTATGAATATGTCAAAAAGCAGCGGACCCAGCACAGATCCCTGGGGTACACCACTATTCACCTTTCTCCATTGGGAAAACTGGCCATTTAGCCCTACCCTCTGCTTTCTATCTTTTAACCAGTTCCTGATCCACAGTAGTACACTGCCTCCTATCCCATGACTCTTTAGTTTTGCCAAAAGTCTCTCATGAGGGACTTTGTCAAAGGCTTTCTGAAAGTCCAGATACACAATATCAACCGACTCACCTTTGTCCACCTGTTTATTCACTCCTTCAAAAAAAACATAACAGATTAGTAAGACAAGATCTTCCTTGTCTAAAGCCATGTTGACTGTCTCCCATTAGGTCGTGACTATCTACATGCTGAGTAATTTTATTCTTTATGATGGTTTCTACCATTTTTCCCGGTACTGATGTCAGGCTCACTGGTCTGTAGTTTCCCGGATCACCCCTCGAACCCTTTTTAAAAATTGGTGTTACATTGGCAATCCTCCAATCCTCAGGTATTAGAGATGATTTTAATGATAGTTCACAGATTACTGATAGCAGCTCTGCAATCTCAAATTTCAGTTCTTTCAACACCTTTGGATGTATACCATCCGGCTCAGGTGATTTGCTACTCTTCAGTTTATGATAATAATGAATATTGTACACGAAAACAAAGAACAACCTTTGAGGATGAAATAAAGGAAATCTGAAAAAAAATTTTTGCAATAATGAACTTATGTCTAAGACACCAAAGTTATAGACTATGTTTAATTTAAAAACCATATATTATTTAAAAATGATACCTGCACTTGATCAATCGTGATGAATCAACGCTGTGTATTAAAAACAAACTTTTGTTAATAATGTAGTGACAGACTATAAGATGAATAAAACATACTGATCTTATTGTGGATATTAATAATAGTAAAAATTGTCCATACGTTTCTAAAGTGTTCCTGAATCCAGTAGCAGAGATCCTACCTAAAACTTACTCGTGTGAAGAATACGTGCAGAAATATACGTTTAAAATTTAGTGTGAACTAATTGTACTAAAATGTTGATGCATTTTCATAAAATAATGAAAAGAGGATTGTATATGAGATCGGGACAGGATGCCAGTAGAACCGTAATTACATGGGAATGAGATATTGCAAAAGAAATAATTAGGGGAAGACATTTGAAAAAACGCTAAGAATGCGCGCCAAAATATTTGCATATTATTTCAAATAGTGGAAAAACAATCCAGGATGTATATTATAATTATAATAAAAACAAAAATAAAACTCACTGATATATATAATAATAATGTGGCTCTACAACGGTCAAGTGCAAACCAGCGTGCACCTACTGAAGATGCAAGATATAAACCAGCTTTTAGGAACTCGCGTTAGAACCTCCACATCTAAACATACTGTGTGAGCGAAAAAACCAAATCTGGCAAGCACAGTACAAACTTTCCGGTAGAAGTCAAACAAGAAATATGTGATCAATCCAGTGAGTCAACTGTTACATCGCTGCAAAGGCTTACCTCAATCGTAGCGAGACCGCAAAACAGGAAAAATATGCAAATACGTCACAGGAGTAACTACGTCCTCTTACGCTTAGTATTTAAAGTCCCACGTTAGCTCGTCACTTCCTTAGAAGCTTTGACCATATTTTTCCTGTTTTGCGGTTTCGCTACGATTGAGGTAAGCCTTTGCAGCGATGTAACAGTTGACTCACTGGATTGATCACATATTTCTTGTTTGACTTCTACCGCAAAGTTTGTACTGTGCTTGCCAGATTTGGTTTTTTCGCTCACACAGTATGTTTAGATGTGGAGGTTCTAACGCGAGTTCCTAAAAGCTGGTTTATATCTTGCATCTTCAGTAGGTGCACGCTGGTTTGCACTTGACCGTTGTAGAGCCACATTATTATTATATATATATCAGTGAGTTTTATTTTTTATTTTTTGTTTTTATTATAATTATAATATACATCCTGGATTGTTTTTCCACTATTTGAAATAATATGCAAATATTTTGGCGCGCATTCTTAGCGTTTTTTCAAATGTCTTCCCCTAATTATTTCTTTTGCAATATCTCATTCCCATGTAATTACGGTTCTACTGGCATCCTGTCCCGATCTCATATACAATCCTCTTTTCATTATTTTATGAAAATGCATCAACATTTTAGTACAATTAGTTCACACTAAATTTTAAACGTATATTTCTGCACGTATTCTTCACACGAGTAAGTTTTAGGTAGGATCTCTGCTACTGGATTCAGGAACACTTTAGAAACGTATGGACAATTTTTACTATTATTAATATCCACAATAAGATCAGTATGTTTTATTCATCTTATAGTCTGTCACTACATTATTAACAAAAGTTTGTTTTTAATACACAGCGTTGATTCATCACGATTGATCAAGTGCAGGTATCATTTTTAAATAATATATGGTTTTTAAATTAAACATAGTCTATAACTTTGGTGTCTTAGACATAAGTTCATAATTGCAAAAAATTTTTTCAGATTTCCTTTATTTCATCCTCAAAGGTTGTTCTTTGTTTTCGTGTACAATATTCATTATTATCATTTTTATCATTACATTTTATTATCATTATCATTATTATTATTGTCATTAGTATTTTTCCTCAGTTTTACATCTGTGTTTATCCATTGTTTTTTTAATGTCAGCATTACAATAGGTATCAGTTCATAGGCCAAATTGAACCCTCTCTCCAGCAGTGCCTTGTGAGTACTTCTCATACACTATCTTCATTAGTTTTTTTAAATAGTGTCCACTATCTGCCCTGTGTTTTTAGTTTTTTAGTTTGTGGTTTATTGATCCATGGTGATTTTATGATTTTATTTAATTTATTCATCATTATTTATATTGTTTTATATTTATATATTTATATTATGTAATTATTTGTTGTTTTTATTTCTTGTTTAAGGTTTTATTCTATTAGTATAATTATTTTATCTATATTTTATGTTCATAATATGGTATTTGTATTGATGTTTAATATATGTTGCATGCCTGGTTTGCCTTAGTTTTATTTTAATGTGTTTATCTACGTTTATTGTTATTTTTACATATATTGTTTGTTTTTTAAGTGTATCCCCCTGAGGAAGGCTTCGGCCGTAACGCGTAGGGGACCACCAATAAAGGCACCTGTGTTCATCCAATCTCTTGCCTCACTGTTTCCTGTTGGATCAGCAAGAGCTCTCTGCTCTCCTTGTGCCCAACCAGAGGGGAAGCAATATTAGACCTAGTCCTTAGTGGAACACCAGATGTAGTGCAAGAGATAAGGGTGTTGGGGCCACTTGGCAATAGTGATCATAGCATGATCACCTTTGATTTAATTAGTGGAGGAGGGATAGTAAGAAAATCCACAGTACTACCCTTTAACTTTCGAAAGGGAGACTATGATAAAATGAGGAAAACAGTTAAGAAAAAACTAAAAGGAGCAGTTGCAAAGGTTAAAGACGTACATCAAGCTTGGGTGTTGTTGAAAAATACTATCTTGGAAGCCCAGACCAGCTGTATTCCACGCTTTAAGAAAAGTGGAAGGAAGTCCAAAAAACTGCCAGCATGGTTTAAAGGTGAGGTCAGAGAGGCTGTTGTTGCCAAAAAAGCATCTTTCAGGAAATGGAAAAAAGAGCCAAACGATGAAACCTGGAAACAGCACAAGCACTGGCAAGTCAAATGCAAGGCATTGATAAGGCAGGCAAAGAGAGAATTTGAGAAGAAGCTTGCTGCGGAAGCAAAAACGCGAAATAAAGACCTTTTCAAGTACATTCGTAGCAAAAAACCTGTGAGAGAGTCAGTTGGTCCATTAGATGATAAAGAGGTTAAAGGAGCACTAAGAGGCGACAAGGCGATAGCGGAGAGATTGAATGAATTCTTTGCTTTGGTCTTTACTGAGGAAGATGTAGGGATGTTACCCATGACTGAAGTGGTATTTAAAGGTGTGGAAGAATTGAAGGAAATATCGATACATCGGGAAGATGTCTTACAACTATTAGATAAACTGAAGAGTAGCAAATCACCTGGGCCGGATGGTATACATCCAAGGGTGTTGAAAGAACTGAAATTTGAGATTGCAGACCTGCTATCAGTAATCTGTGAACTATCATTAAAATCATCTCTAATACCTGAGGATTGGAGGATCGCCAATGTAACACCAATTTTTAAAAAGGGTTCGAGGGGTGATCCGGGAAACTACAGACCAGTGAGCCTGACATCAGTACCGGGAAAAATGGTAGAAACCATCATAAAGAATAAAATTACTCAGCATGTAGATAGTCACGACCTAATGGGAGACAGCCAACATGGCTTTAGACAAGGAAGATCTTGTCTTACTAATCTGTTATGTTTTTTTGAAGGAGTGAATAAACAGGTGGACAAAGGTGAGTCGGTTGATATTGTGTATCTGGACTTTCAGAAAGCCTTTGACAAAGTCCCTCATGAGAGACTTTTGGCAAAACTAAAGAGTCATGGGATAGGAGGCAGTGTACTACTGTGGTTCAGGAACTGGTTAAAAGATAGAAAGCAGAGGGTAGGGCTAAATGGCCAATTTTCCCAATGGAGAAAGGTGAATAGTGGTGTACCCCAGGGATCTGTGCTGGGTCCGCTGCTTTTTGACATATTCATAAATGACCTGGAAAGTGGAATAACAAGTGAGGTTATCAAATTTGCAGATGACACAAAACTATTTAGAGTTGTTGAAACCCGGGAGGATTGTGGAAGATTGCAAGAGGATCTTGATAAGTTGGAAGACTGGGCATCAAAATGGCAGATGAAATTTAATGTGGAGAAGTGCAAGGTTATGCACCTAGGGAAGAACAACCCAAACTATGGTTACACGATGCAAGGTTCCACATTAGGAACCACCACCCAGGAAAAAGATTTAGGCGTCATTGTGGATACCTTGTTAAAACCCTCGGCCCAGTGTGCAGCGGCGGCCAAGAGAGCAAATAGAATGCTAGGTATGATAAGGAAAGGAATGGAAAATAAAACAAAAGATATTATAATGCCTCTATATCGTTCCATGGTGAGACCGCACCTTGAATATTGTGTGCAATTCTGGTCGCCGTATCTTAAAAAGGATATAGCGATTTTAGAAAAGGTTCAGAGAAGAGCCACCAAAATGGTAAAGGGGATGGAAGGCTGCTCCTATGAAGAAAGACTAAAAAGGTTGGGGCTCTTTAGCCTGGAGAAGAGACGGCTGAGGGGAGATATGATAGAAGTCTATAAATTCATGAACGGAGTGGAACGGGTAAACGTAGATCGATTGTTTACCTTATCAGAATATGGAAAGACTAGGGGACATGCAATGAAGCTACAGGGTAAACTGTTTAAGACTAATAAAAGAAAATATTTTTTCACTCAACGTGTAATCAAACTCTGGAATTTGTTACCGGAGGATGTAGTAAAGGCTGTTAGTGTAGCTGGGTTTAAAAAAGGTTTGGACAAGTTCCTGGAGGAAAGGTCCATAAACCATTATTAAGAAGGGACCCAGGATATCAATGCTTGAACCAGTACAAGCATTGTGGAACCTGTGTCCCTTGGGGAAACTGCTAGGTACGTATGACCTAGATTGGCCACTGTTGGAAACAGAATGCTGGGCTTGATGGACCTTGGTCTGACCCAGTATGGCATATCTTATGTTCTTATGTACTGGTATTGGATGGCCCCTCTGTGTGGGGATTTCAAGCCATGGCTCCTGCTGTTGGCAGAGGTCATATATAGCAGCCCTATTAAACCAGTATCTTGCCACACATGCTGCATCACTCATGTTCATATACTGGATCCTCTGCCGTGGAACACGTGTATGTAGGCAGCTCCGCTCTATGTCCTGCCCACTGTCAGCATACATCAGCATAACATTATACCTAGCATAGGTATCATGGCTTTTCCCAGACCTTGGATTGCAGGCAGCTCTGACCCCCTGGGGATGTCAGTATCCAGACTTAATGAGCTTAGTTTACCTGATGTGATTAGTCTGTAAGACAACATCCCCTCCTTGCTAATCAGAAGAGAACTTGATGGGCCTAGTTTGCCTGATGTGATTAGTCTGTAAGACAACAGCCCCTCCTTGCTAATCAGGAGAGATCAGATCAAACAGACCAAATTATGACAAAGGGAGGTGCTGAAGAATTTCACTATAAATACAGAGAAACACAAAATATCTCTCTCTTCCTATTTCATCGGACACTCCTTACACCCACTTCTTACCCCCCCCCCCTTCTATCTCTTCTCTTTCTATTCATTCAACACCCACTTCTGACCCCACCCTTCTCTCTCTCTCTCTCTCTTCCTGTTCTCTCTCACACACAGACAGACACACAGACACACAGATTCATTGAAGTACACTGAAGCAGCTTTATAACAGCTTTTCATATCTGTTCTGTACCTACTTAATAAGCCTATTTCTATATAAAAGCCTTTTTCCAAGCCACACCTGCTTGGTTGTCTTATTATGCTACAAACTCTACTATCTCTGTGAAATGAACCCAGGACCAAACGGAGATTAACCGAAAGTAGAGAGCGGCGAAAGATTACATTTTATGGGGGCTCGTCTGGGTCCTCTTCCGTTAACAGCTAGGAAAAATAGATTTTTACTCATTGTTGTTGATTCCTTTTCTCATTGGGTAGAAGCATTCCCTGTCCCAGATCAAACTGCTCGAACCACTGCAGAAATCCTAACTATGCAATTTTTTACATGCTGGGGCATTCCCAAGACTATTGATTCTGATAATGGTCCTGCATTTGTTTCTCAGCTCATCAAGGAATTGTTTGATTTTCTAGGCATAGAACAACAGCTCCACATTCCATACCATCCACAGGCAGCAGGGCAGGTAGAAAGAATGAATCAAACAATTAAGGCCCACCTCAGCCCTATGCTTAATCTGACTGGAAAAAATTGGGATCGGGTGCTCCCGTTAGTCCTTATGCGTATCAGAGCTAATGTCTGTAAATCCACAGGCTTTGCACCCTATGAAGCCTTAATGGGAAGGCCAATGCCACGGTGGGAAAATCTGCTGCATCCTTTTCTTCCAGAGGACCAGACCGTAATTCTCACCAATGAGTGGATAAAATCCCTGCAAGAACATCTAAAAGAAATTCAGATCACTGTGCTAGCTAACACAGAAAAAGCTAGAGATTATTTGCAGGAGGTACATGCAAAAGGTTTTGATTTAAGGCCCCTCAAGGTTGGGAGTAAAGTGATGATTCTGAGACCTAGACCAAACCTCCCCTTTGGAACTGCAAAGTGGGAGGGACCGTACTTAGTTACTGATACCTTAGGCCCAAGCCTATACTAGATCCTAATGCCCGACAACCAGCAGTATTGGAAACACATCACCCAGTTGAAGCCTTATGGGTAATACGTGTTTTATCAGTCTTTGTTTTCAGATACCATCTGAAGACAGCACGGACAGCTGCTTTCTGAACAAACGTCGCTTGAGGATGGTAGCTATTTACTTCTGCTGTATAGTTGATGTGTCCTATATACTGGACATTTGTCTAATAGTTATGTAAATAAGCAGTAAACATTATTTCTGTTGTTCTATAGTATAAGTGGGGAGCACTAGTTTACTCCCTAGTAGAGTGAAACGACTTAGCTTTTATTATGTCTTGGTTTCCTGTTGTTCTTGTATCTGCTCTCTTCTACCCAAGTCTCATTACAGGAACTATCATCCGAATATGCACGATTGGCTGGGCTAACTCCACAGGTGGGGTATATCGCTATCAAGAAATACCCCCACCTTTCCTGGAAGGAAAGGATCTGGTCATCCTGAGTTTCTGTTCTGTATAGGACAAGCCAGTGTCCTATTCATTAAACATCACTCAAGTACAGTGGGCGCCACCAGTGTCCACCTCTCTAGAAAGGACACAAGAATAGAGGACACCTCCAGAACATTACTTTCTAGGTCCTCCTGCCTTGATTTTGTACAATATTTCCAGTCAGGACAAAGAATGTTTATTTTTCAATTGCTCCCAGAATGCATGACATTCGCCTTCCTAAGAACACTTTGTTGTACAGTTCAAACTATTTACTAAACAATACCTGGTGCAGTCATACACCACTGGTCTCCATCACCATTAACGGGACAACTTATTCCACACTGCTGGTTACCAATGACTCTATGGACATTCCAGACTTTATCTCATATGCTGTGCATTCATTACCACTAGGCATGGGAGAAGAGACATTACATAAACAGCTCAACTTTACAGAACTCCATGCCTATATTGACCACCTTAAAACAACATCCACTGAAGTGAATCACACCATCACTTGTGAGAATGGACACATTCAACAAATTGTTGAACACTTGCTACAAGATGCTCATGTGTCTGTGTGGGAATTGTTATTTGGTTACTCACCTACTGATGATCATGTCTTTAATGTTTTTATTCACCCTATTATTATTTTAACTGCTGTACAAATATTGCTATGCATTATCATAATTTTCCTGTGTTGTAAAATGAAACAAACGTACATCTCCTTGCAGCGCATGTCCTACAGAATACCTTCAACATTTTAAGGTAGTTACACTTAGGGGTATGTTTACTAAACTGCGTTAGTGCAATTCGCATTAGGAGCCGCGTTAGTGGAAGGAAAGCCAAAAAAGGACATGGGCGGTACATCGTAACCGTTAACGCGGAGTTGCGCGCGGTATTGCGTGCCACGCAGCAACGATTGCTACAGCGCGTGCGCTACTGCGCCCAAGCTTAAGACAGCACACAGACACCCAAATACAGAAACAAAGCTGTAGCACAATGGTTACTACACAGACTGATGGTACAAGGGTCATGGGTTCGATTCCCCAGTATGCCTAATGAAAAAGGCTGGCTGAGGCGTCATGTGCAACCCTTTGAGGGCCTACAATAATATTTTGTCCACATTCTGCAGCTGGGTTAATGTTTGCACATGTCAGGAAAATTGTACCCGTCATATCCAATATGTTCCAATAGTGATGTTCCCTCTGGCATGGTCATGTATGCTATACCATTTGATAGGAATATATAGGCAGAGGTTTGGATCCCGAAAGTACTGGGCTTGGCCTGGAAAGGGTTAAGTAGTGGGCTGTGAGGAAGGTTACTTGTACCTGAATAGTGCTGCCAGCAAACACACCCTCACAGTGGCGTAACCTAAGGTGCCACATAAGGCACCCTAGAGGGCACTCCATAGGGCACATTATAAAGTGCACTGTCTGCCAAGGCACCCTATAATGTCTCCTATAGGACACCATATAAGGCACCTTATAAGGCGCTTTATAGGGCGCCGAATAAGGCGCCCTATAGGGCGCCATATGAGCCACCCTAAGGGGACAGTTCCCTGAGGGCGGTCCTGCTGGCAGAACTAATATACAATAAAAACAGACAATGCCTAAGACAGCCCTATTGATGAACCCCACTGTGGGTTTAGGACCCATGACCTCTGGCTCCACAGGCAGTGTAGTAACCAGTGGGCTAGAGCTGCTAACAAATAACTGGCTGGCTACAGGAGGACTGCACGGCACCATACCCACATTCTGCTGTGGTTACCAGGATAGGGTTAACCGACCCATACCCATGATGCACTGCACATGCAAATCAGCAGTCGAGAGATGGGCACAAGAGCGGGTATGCACCCCCACAGCACCTCAGCCCTGTAGGGGGGACAGACCGTGTGTGGCACTGCCACAGAGTAGCCACAGACACTCACATTGTGCGGGTACAGTGCCCACCCTGAGGTTGAGGTGGGGCCCCCAGCACCTTTCATGGCTGAGATACGCCATGCTGCAGGTCCCCATCAGTGTGTGATAGGTAGCTCCATTAGACACACCTAGGATACATCTGTGCCCTGCTGTATGTCTCAGTCATGTCTAGTCCTTATGGGCGATGATGCACTCAGAATAGTGCATATCCTGTGTTGGTGCCAAGGTTACCTTCTGTAGTTGAAGAAGGAGGGGGGTGTATGGACCCATGGGCAGATCATCTACCACCACACAACCCATCCTCTGGGGCTTAGGGTGGGAAACAGGGTCACCCACCAATAGATCCACAGTCTACCCTCCTGCGGCAGCGGTGACCAGCAACAGCAGTCCTGCTGGGAAACAGACAGAGCGGTACACATCCATAATGCAATAGCAGACAGACAGCAGTCCTGGATATGCTCCGCTGCCCCCCACCATTATCTGACATTCCCCAGCAGCTGCACTCTGCAAGGTGTTCCAGCAAGACACATACTAGCTACAGACAGTCCGCCAGCTAGTCCATAGTGCATGGTCCTGGAGAAGATGCATGTACCTAGAACCCAGGGAATATCAGCATACACACCAAGCAGATAAGTCAGTGATTGGGCCCCAAAAAGAAACCTATATATATCACATGAGCAAAATGCTATATAGCACTATGGGGGAACCTAGCCATGCCGTGGTCACTACTCAGTCAGGGCGAGAGTGACCTCCCAGCAGGACATGCTGTGGCCACTCTGTCTGTGCAGGTGGTATCGGGCACTACAATGTCCGAGCCATTGCCCTATGCTCAGCGCAGATGCGGCCAGGCCAGGCCACCCTATCCAGGCTATTCCCATGGTACTTTGCTCCTCATTATGCACATTGGCAGGCCAATACTGGGAACAGTGCTAGCAGTGTGGGCTGTG
This sequence comes from Ichthyophis bannanicus, assembly GCA_033557465.1. Classification (NCBI taxonomy): domain Eukaryota; kingdom Metazoa; phylum Chordata; class Amphibia; order Gymnophiona; family Ichthyophiidae; genus Ichthyophis; species Ichthyophis bannanicus. The sequence goes on along the minus strand of CM066032.1, from coordinate 1,266,209,608 downwards.
GAGGGTGTTGGAAGCCACCACACACTGGATAGACAGACACACACTCCCCACACCTATACCAGCATTGTGCAACTATAGAGGTGTTGGGCAGCCCAGGCCACCACACAAGTCCTGAGCACAGTGCAGGCATGGCTATGGTACGCAATACTGTAGGAGTCACTCCCCAGGTTGGTAAACACTGTCAGACACATGACCTGTAGCACACTCCACATACATCAGAAAGGTTGCTATGATGCAGCTCACTCAGACACTTGTACCTAACCTAGGAATTGCTATCTGCCAGTAATCCTAGCAACCTTTTGATAGATGTGTACTATATTCCCCGGTTTAGGGTGGCATTACTAAGGTATGCAAGTGCTAGTATTGGGAAATGCACGAAGAGCCCACAGTCCTGCCTCTCCAGAAGGCTGTGGATAATGGGGCCTGTGGGTGCGGGTGTGTCTGCCCCTGTTGGCTGCTGCTTTACGGCAGAGGTTCCCAACTCCAGTCCTGCGGTGCCAAACACTGTTCGGGTTTTCATGCTGACCCTCATGAATATGCATGAGATACATTTGCATACCATGGGGGTGGCGCATAGAAATGCAGCACAGGCATCTTTATCAGAGGCAGCATGGAACAGGAATGGTGTTTGGCCCTCCAGGACTGCATTTGGGAGGCTCTGCTCTAGGTAATGTGCATGTTTATGGTGTCTGTGCTCTGTAGGGTAAAATGTTGGTGTTTTGGGCATGTTTACGTCATCTGCAAGAACGGTTCTGCCTGTATTAGCACGTTATAGTAGTGGGTAAAATATGAGGACTGGGTTGGCAGAAACCACAGCTGGGACTTGAACCTGTGACTTTCTGCTTCTGAATACAGTGGTTCTGTGCACTGCACCACCATGTTCTCACAGAGATGGTGCATTCCCTGGTGATATCATGACTGTTGGTCAGACAGGGCCTGTCTGTTGCAGTGCATGGCACCCACCTACACAGGGCTAGGCCACGGTCTGCTCCGGGCAGCTGCCATTGCCCCCTCCACCACCAGTATCCCTCAGCCACCATGCTGACATGCCCTTCTGCTGGTGGAGCTGGTGGTGCGCGGTCTCAGGTCATCCAGTGTGCAGGTAGGCGGCCGCCTGTGGTGCATGTTCTGGGGTAGGGGTGCCTGCATAGACGTCCACGGTCCCCCCCAGCCCCGCCTGCCAGTGTTCCGTGCCCTTGGGGGTTGCTGTTAGGTACTCTCCCCTGTGACGCTTTGGGAGACACACTCATGCCCATGTTGGGCCCTCATCAGTTGCTGTCTGGCTCTACTGTTTACGCATTCCTATGGGCCAACTGAGCATCACCCTAGTCCCCACTGTGGCCCAGCTGCGCCACTGCATGTGCCGCTTGCAGCCCTCTGTATCCCCTTTTCCAGCATCTGCCCGGTTGCCCGTTCTGACATGCCCGCCCTGATCTTGCAGGACATGTGTACGCCATAGGAACCCTGTCTGATGGTGGGGAAATCCCTGAGCAGCGCTATTTCACTGTGGGCCCATGCACCTTGTATGGGGACGGAGTATGCACCCTTCCACTAATTATATCTGTTCTATGGGGCTTACTCGGGGGGGGGGGGGGTTGATGTTTATCAATGCTACCACTATTGGCCAGCTTGGTTGTTGTTTTTTTCCAGTTTGTTGGTGTCATTTTCGGTGTTTCTGTGCCCTTTTGTTCTGTGAACATGTATCACACTTATCACCTGTTTTTGGTTTCCCTGCCTAGGCTGTACATTGCTGACACGTAAATGGTTTCTCTCCCCTTTAAAGTGCTTTTACCGGTAGGTTTTCATTCGCGTTGAAATTCAGCTCTGAAAAGCAGCGCGTTAGCCTCTCTCCGCCCACTCTCCGCCCACTGACCCCTTCTCTCCGCCCTCTCTTCACCTTCTGCGGTGTTTTACCGCGCCGCGGAGCCTTACACGCGTTAGCGTGTGATAGCGCGCGCTATAGCACGTTTACGATCGTTAATGCGCTATAGCACGCGCTATAGCGCGCTAACGATCGTTAACATCGTACAACATGCGTTATTCACGTTTACCGCAGTTTAGTAAACATACCCCTTAATTTCTCCAGCATCTGCCTCTACATCCAGGCTCATTTGGCCTGCTAATTTGGCTAATTTGGCATTTCCTACTACATGGAATACTAGAGTCAGCTTATTGCTTCCTACCCTCACTCATAGCATCCTGGTACCTTTCGGCTTTAACCTCCTCAGAAATTCCTGCATCCCTTATGCACTGTTCATTCTCTCTAAGAAGGGCACTGAGGTGGCATATTGTGTCCCCCCCCCCCCCCAGTAGTGGCTGCCCTACCTAAGACACGAGGTTTGGACTCATAATGGGACTTGCTTATCTCTAGAACACTAGAGACAGTACTGTGCAGGACAGGGGATCCGCTGGACATAGCAAGGTATTTAATACAGGAGGTATTAGACAAGCTGCCTACTATCATGTAATTGCACCTGGGACAGGTACCACAGGTTTGCTTCCACCATTTCCAGGCACAAATAATAAATAATAAATAAAAAAGGTGTGGAAGATGTCAGCATACATCAGCATGACATTATGCCTAGCATAGGTGTCATGGCTTTTCCCAGACCTTGGATTGCAGGCAGCTCTGACCCCCTGGGGATGTCAGTCTCCAGACTTAATGAGCGTAGTTTACCTGATGTGATTAGTCTGTAAGACAACATCCCCTCCTTGCTAATCAGGAAAGAACTTGATGGGCCTAGTTTGCCTGATGTGATTAGTCTGTAAGACAACAGCCCCCAGCCCCTCCTTGCTAATCAGGAGAGATCAGATCAAACAGACCAAATTATGACAAAGGGAGGTGCTGAAGAATTTCACTATAAATACAGAGAAACACAAAATATCTCTCTCTTCCTATTTCATCGGACACTCCTTACACCCACTTCTTTTTTTTTTTTGAAACTTTTATTTTCATTTTGCAACAAACAAAAGAAAACAACACACCAAAAGAGACAAAACAAGCATACAATAAGGAAAAGTAAACCCATTACCCCCCACCCCGGTGCTTCTTCTCTACCCGTTTGTATCAGCATGTGAGCGCTTCCAATTAACAGTGATTATACATCAAACGATCAAAAAAGTATCCACAATACAGCATGATCATGAGACAGAGATATATACAAAGTTAGACAGTCAGATGAGAGCATTTAGCAAAATGTACATATTCATTGAACATCTTCCATTAAGACCAATAAGAAGGAGTCTGAACGGAGGAAGCGCACAGACGAAGTATTTGTTCATATTTACTGTAGAGACAGGCATGATTCCACCATTCATTGAGGCTCAGATGGGAACTAATTTCCCAGTATTACTTAATGAGGGAAACAGCAATGCCAAGCATAAAGTTCAAAAGGAGATAAGCCATTTCTTGGGAGAGGGGGGATCCCCGCAACTGGGCGAAGTCCCACTATCTTCCAAGAAAGGGACTCCTGAGAGTGCAATATAGACTAAATACGACCCCAGACCCGACGCCAGTTATACTGTAGTGCGGGATATTCATGCATAACATGAAATGAAGTAATAAACCAATGGCCACAGGACGTGTCCAGCAACCATTACCCTGAGTAGTGTTCCATTTATCTAAACTGTGAGGAGTGTAAAAACACCGGTGGGCTAGAAAGAAGAGGGTCTGAGTGAGTGAGGCGGGTCGGAAACCCGTGTCCCTCTGCTCCAGATAAGGCTCCATTGCTCCGAGGTTAAAGTCACATGCAATTCTCTCTCCCATACTTTCTGCGCTATAGAGGTATCTCTAGTGATAGCATTACATAAGGTTTAGTAAAATTGGATGCTACACCCGGTAAACTACCGAGAGATCGGAAGTTTCCAATCAACCTTATGCAGAGAGTGCCGATGGCGGGAGTACTCTAGCGCTCCGAATGCAATGCTGAAGTTACACTGACCAGAGTCGGGAGTCGAAAGGTTGCATAGGAGTATTAAAGGCACCTAAAGTGTCGAAAAACATTGGTGGATAGTGGGAGTCTAATGGGAGAGTCATACCAGGGAGTAAGGTAAGAGGAATCGGTGAGCAAAGGCCCGCTACTATATCTAGCCACACAGGTCTGCTCGGTACTGGAGCCTCCAACCAACAAGCACCTTGTTTGAAAAGAAAAGATTGAGGGAACACTTGAGTAAAATCGCCACCAAGTATTAATGGAGCATTGGCGGAGGCCGAGGCCAACTGCGCAAGACTTGCATAGTGAGCAGGGTTGTCCACATTCTGGACATAGTGCAAATACACGTGAATTCACTATCTCCAACCTCAAGGTGTACACGGGCCCATCTACCCTCCATGTCAGCGCTAATATCAGGTACAGTAGCGTGCAAAGACTTCTTAACCAGAATGACTATCCCGTACCATTTGGAAACGGTGGGAGAATAGGCAGCTACCATGTGAGGCCTAGCATTGAGTTTCAGTGTTTCAGCAGAGTGTAATGCGTTTCCTAAAGAAACACCTAATCAACGTGCTCGTGGCTAAGATAGCTAAGGATTTTCTTTCTGCTGAGTGGACCAGCAATGCCTTGTACGATGAATAATAAGATTTTACATGAGGCCATTCAGAAAAGTTAAAATTCTGAGCATGATAGCACACATAATTTCACTGTGTCCCTCAAACTGACTGTATCTGGCTGTACACATGACATAGGAAAAATAAGCTAATATAATACAATGAAGCGCCCCACATTAACAAAGAAAACCGCAGTACGGTAAAGGAGAAGCAAAACCCCAAAATTACTGGCGACCATGTGTCTGCGGGGAGAAACCCCAGAGAAGGCCGAAATTGAAAAAAACATATAACCTGTAGGACTGTGCGTGCTCCGAATCCGACCGAGGCACACATCATGAAGGGATAGGAGACCAAAGACAAAAGTCATACAGAGAAAGAAAGAAAGTCCAGGCTATTTCTGTGCTGGGCTATGACCGCCGCATCGGGCCCCTCAAAATGGCGGACAGAGCCGGCAGATAAGAGTCCAAGATTTGGGATTAGCGCATCTGTTCTGCTTCTTTGGAGTCCAAAAATGTTGATAATAGATCAGGATCCTCGAACGTCCTGGTCTGGTTGTGGAGAGTCACTCGGAGCTTCGCTGGATACAACAGGCCAAAGCGAGCCTGTAGCTGTTGAAGTCGAGGGCGAAGAGCAAGGAGTTTCTTCCGACGGTCAACGGTAGGCTTTGCCAAATCAGGAAAGAAGGAGACCTTACGACCGTCATATTCCAAATGATGATTCGCTCGGGCAGCATGTAAAATTTGTTCCACTTGTTGATATCGTAGCAAGCTAAAGATAATAGGCCGGGGGGTCGTGCGGTTGAGCGCCATGCGGGCAGGAACACGGTGTGCTCGATCGATTTCCAGTTCTCTGTGAAAAGTGATCTTCAGCAAGGAGGGAAGAGTTTTGAGCAAGAATTCTCTTATATCTCCTGCTTCCACCCCCTCCGGCATTCCGAGGAGCCTCACATTGTTGCGACGGGCGCGATTATTGCTATCTTCCAACTCCTTTTGAAGATTCTGTATCTGGCGCTCAGCCTCGTCCAGTTTGCCCAAGCGCACCTCGTGCGAGTCAAGGACCCCCGCCATATTGTCCTGCCGTAATGAAAGACCTTCAAGTCGGTCTTGGAGCACTCCAAAGTCTTCTCGCATGGCTCGAAGCGCTTCTCCATTAGACTGCACCAATTCCTTCACGCCACGTATTTCCTCCAAAATCTCCAGGTGCATTGCGGGGTTTTCACGAAATGGAACCATCTTCTGCGGGGAGGACACCTCCGTTTTGGAGCGTTTTCCGTGAGAAGAAGAAGGAGACCCGAAGTCCAAGCGCGCTGGTTTGTGGGCCGCCATCCCCCCCGAGGTGCCCCGGTCAGCTCGGAGCGAAATAGTAAATTTATATAGGTATTAAGTCAGGATTCTGAGTAGGCCTCTCGGGAGCTTCAACGCAAAGCGTGCTATCCGCTGGACATCAGGCTCCGCCCCCCTTACACCCACTTCTTACCCCCCCCAGCCCTTCTTTCTCTTCTCTTCCTATTCATTGAACACCCACTTCTGACCACACCCTTCTCTCTCTCTCTCTCTTCCTATTCTCTCTCACACACAGACAGACACAGAGACACACAGATTCATTAAAGTACACTGAAGCGGCTTTATAACAGCTTTTTAAATCTGTTCTGTACCTACTTAATAAGCCTATTTCTATATAAAAACCTATTTCCAAGCCACACCTGCTTGGTTGTCTTATTATGTGAAATGAACCCAGGACCAAATGGAGAGTAACCAAAAGTAGAGAGCGGCGGAAGATTACACCCACCATAGTCACAGCTGTGCAGCAGGGTGAACTTGTACCATCCCTGGATGCTCTGAATGTTGTCCCATTCCAGCCAGCTGGCTGCACAATCATGGGCATCCATTGCACACAATGTGTATCTCAGTGAGCTGCAGGTGGCACCATCACTGTCCCAGTCCTGCTGCAAAACTATTCAGGCCTGAGATTGCACTGACATGTCCATGATACATGCACAGAGCCACATGTACACAGGCATGTGCATGTATAATGCCGTGGAGCCTTGCATGTGCCGGCACGTTTATGCAGCATAAAGGTTGTCTGCATGCGCCCAGCCCCCACCATGTCCTGTATCCCCTTCATAGATACTATGATTGCTTCCTTTCTGCAGACTCCTGCTCATCCATTGGCAGTTCCCTCAATTGCATCAACTGCAGGAAGTGAACCATTGACCTTCTAAATTCCATACACATGCCATCCCCACCACTCTATGCGGCTGCATTATCATAGGGGTGTGTGTGGGTGCATATACATGTGCATGTCAACACAGAGATGTAAGCGTTGGCGTGTTCTGGCATGCATGTCCAAGACAGGCCCATCCCAGGCATCTGGGCATTGCCTGTGTGTCACAATCCATGTAATGGTACCTAAGATCACTACCAGGAAGGCTAGATTCTCCGAGGGTGAGGTTACCTTCATGCTGGAGGAGATCCTTCAGCGGCTGCCACAATTGGTGGGTAATGCATCCACACATTTGAGTGCATATGAGAAGCAGCGGCAGTGGCTTGATGTGTGCCACCGTATCAATGCCATATATCATTGGAACCGCAACATCAAGAATGTGAAATACGGGTGGTGGCAGGTGTGCCGTAACACAGCCTGGAAGGCACAGCAAAGGGCCAAGGGTGCGTAGCGGGAGCAGCTCTCAATTCAATTGACCCTGCCATCTCAAGGGGTTTAGGCCCTCTTGACACATCTCAGGCATCTCATGAGCAAGGTACATGTGTACCATGTGTGTCCCTGCCCTTTACCCCATGTATACCCCTCCTGCTGTGTGCACACACTTGCATGAAGCCATCACCACTGGCTGCCATGTTGTCCTATCTGTGCTGCCATTGCCAGGTGCACTCACATTGTGTGTGGCTGTTCCAGTGTTGGCCTATGTGCTGGGTGATTGGCAGCATGGCCGCCAGCTGGTTTGGCAGGGCTGACTGCACAAGACACCAGGGTAGGTGTCTGTGCACAGGCCTCTGTGCCCATCTGGCTCGCAAATGGTGACAGGGTGTGTGGCCAACCATGTCATCAGCTCCTGTGTGCCTGTGCAGCCTACTGGCTCATCCGCATGGTTGCAACACTGCCACCCTTTGCATTGGCAGTTGCAGATCTGACCCCTCAATGTTGTATGTGTCTTCACATGTGCCCCTGCTGTAGCTCCACAGGCAGCGGTGCCTGCACTGCTGACAGTGTCCATGGAGGATACCACAGGACTTACCACCATGCATACCTCTGACTGTGGTGACTGAGGCACAGGTGCATGTGCCCTCAGGGAGGGAGAGGCACAAGAGCTGGGAACGGGGGAGGGGCTGTAGGTGGGTCATCTAGCACCAGGGTTGGGAGGAGGCATGCTTGGTAGATGGGGTTGGGGTTGGGGCCCATGGGGGTGCACAGGCATTGAGGGTTTGGGCAGGGGTATGTGGGGTGGGTGTCAGTCATGCTTCAGGGCTGTCTTTGTGAAATTGTGGCATGTGGGTGGGCATGGGTGGCTGGGGAGTGGGTGGGTCCACAGGATAGCACTGCCTCATAGGTCTGGCCTTGGGTGGGTGTAGGGGACATACCATTCTGCGGGGAATGGACACAAATGTTCATGTGTTGCTGTGGGACTCACACATTGATATGTCCATGTCAGCCACACACTGTCCAAGTCCTGTTCCTGGTGTGTGTGGCATCGGTCTGATGGCCAGTGCCCCTCTGAGTGACCTCTGGAGGCCACTGCTGGGGGCATTTGCCAGCATTGCTGCATGCATGGGGCACTGGTCCATGCTGTGACCACTGTCACATTTGTCACACCCTCTTCCCATCTGGGTCTGCTTGGACACACATCCACTGCCATAAAATTTGGTGCTTTCCCTGGGACTCCATCCACAACTGATCTTGCTAGGGTGTTGGGGGCACCAGTTACCTGGCCTCTGCACCCTCCACAGGGTGCTGAGGCTGCTGCCTGTGCTCAGGGTATGTGTGCCTTGGGGCACTGATGGTGCTGTGACCCATTCGGGGCCTCCTGTCTTGCTTGCTGGCCTGTGGCAGCTGTCCTGGACACATTTGCTTGTCATTGGCTGTGTTATTCAGATGTTTTTCTGGGCCTGTTCTGACAAGCATGGTGTGGTTGCTACACGTGGTGCTCTCCTGTGGATAGCCATGTGTGCCTCATATTTTGCACAGTGTGGTGCTGTAGATATTACATTGCCATATTGGGTGGTGGTGTGTCATGAACCATGGCTGCCTGATTTTCAGGTAGTACTGTTTCCAGTACACTACACATCCACTATGTGATATGTATGGCCACCAGTAACTATAGCCCGCATTGCCGGCCTCACACTCTGTTCATAGTTGGCAGGTATCACCCCTCATAGACAGGTATGTGGGTATTGTGGTTCCTGTCCAGTATCCAGTCCCATACCTCCAGCTATTGGTGTTTCCATGGGCCAATGGTGTTGGGTCTGGTCAGGCATGTGCTGTGTCAGGCCAGCCCCTGTGCTAGCTCTTTGCATCCACAGCTCTCGTTAACCCTGGCCTGCATGGGATACACACAGGGGGCCATTGTTGTGTTCAGGACACATGCATCTCTTACACTTGAAAATCTGTCTGACTACCATGACACAATCTGGATAGTGCATGGATGGAATTTGCTCCTACTAACCTCTACTGTGTGGCTCTACATATGGCAGCTGGATACTGTCACTCTACATCTGGCTCACTGCGGTCACACCTTGGACATCTCTTCAGTAGAACCGCTTATCCATATCACAGCTCTGGAATGCATTGTTTTCTCAAAACATGGCTGGGATTTTAAACATTGGGCATTCTTCCATCACTGGCAGTTGACTTCCATGTATTTCATGCCTTTCCTATAGTGGCTTGGGGGACACTTTTGCTTTAGATACTAACATATCTCATCTGAGGGAATAACAGACATTAGGTCCCGTTTCATTCTGTGGCAGATGATTCTACTGTAGCTTTCGGATGACCTATCCCCCATATACCTGTCTCTGCCATTTGCACACACATTCAGTGGCCTACCCCCAGGGAATAATTTACCAGAGACCGTGTTTTGCGGGGCTCATGCAGGCACTATTCAGCCACCCCCATACTTTGAACACGGGGAATGGTTTTGGATGTCTCCACGCACACCGTATTCTGGGATGATAGACATTTCTGATCCTGCCCATCCCCACGCTGTACCCACTGACGCCATACCCCTTGGGTAGAACATGCATCTCCTAGGCTGTCCATCAGACAGCAGTGTGTTAATGCACAGTAGACATTATTATCAATGTGATATTACAGCTGCAGTATCCTGGACCATATCTCAGTCCCCCTGTGGAGCACTAGGTAGGCACAATGCACACCTATATGGAGTTCCAGAATGTAAATGTCAACATGTATGCTGGGACATACCTTACATCACATGGGATGTTGCATTCAGAGGCAGCCCCAGTGACTCCCATTCTGATCATCTCTACAGACACGCCTTAGATGGTTGGGATGGACCCTCACCCAAGGGATGCAGGTCCCCGAAGACTGCCTATTATTGCTAGTCCCACAGGTGCTCCTTGTGGTCTTGGGCAAGCCACTTAACCCTCCATAGCCCATATTCCCTGTAAAATAGTTATCTCCAAGTTATAATGCCCTGTTCAATGCAATTTCAGTTTGTTCAATGTAATCCGCACTGATGCAGAATAGCGCGGTATAAAAGAGAATGTAAATAAATAAAAATAAAATAAATTGCTAGTCAACACGTCTGCCCTTACCTGATCTATATATGCACACATTCTGCTGCTCTGATCTCCCATACCCTCCCCTACATCTTTCCTGTGAACATTGCTCTTCTGCCATTTTGCTTCTTTCTGTGCCCTTCTCTTCTACAGCTATATCTGGACATCACTGCCCTCACCCTGCTGCTCCATATTCCTGGGACATAGTATCTGAGTCTGTCAGGCATGCTTTGTCCCTGGACCCTCTCAGATCCTGGCTGGGAAACCACCGCAGTGGTCTCACTTTGGGGTCTGATCCGCCTAGGCTCCCTTATGTTTCCAGTCAATTCCCCTTGAGCATATCCTGCTCACAGCTGCTGTGCTGTCTGTGCCAAATAGATTGTACACCCCGCTGGGCAGGAGCCATCTGTTACATGTGTCTGTGGAGTGCTGCATACACCTTGTGGTGCTACAGAAATGATCAGTGGTGGTTGCTGTGGCTATCATGGAGCCTTATGGTTATGGCATCTGAGTCTTTCCTATCTGGGAACTGGAATTCTTTACAGCAGCTAAACTGTCCCATCTGGGATATGTCAATCTGTATATATCCACTCTCTGTGGGGTGACCCTGTCTGCCCTCCCACAGCCAGCTTTCTGGCACTGCTCCCCCAGTCGGGGCTGTGAGGCCATGAAGAGGGTGGTCCCTGTGCCTAGCCAGAGCCCAGATATGTCACAATCTCTCAGCTGTCAAGGGTCCTGGCCTGGGTAGGGCTGTGTGGTGCATGGGATAGTCCGGGGCATGTTGGCACTACATCAGTGGTGTCTCCCGGTGGCAGACACCACAGATGTGTGGCTGCCCTATCACACTGCCAACACTATCTACTGTACATAGGGTACCCTATAATACTCCAGATGGTACCAGCATAGGTTCCCATGTGGCTACATGTCAGGAAATATCGCTATCATTACTAGTGTCCCTCAAATTAAGGGCATTCAGGCGTTCATACAGCACTACTACATGCTCAACAGCACACTGTGCACCATGGCATGCATTAGTGCTGTTTGCACTGTTGGGTGCCCCTATTATGGGGGTCCCTTGTCTTTGCCGGGCATATGTTTGGACATTTGGCTATGGTGGCCCCCCTCTGTTTTTGCCTGCCTCATCACATTGGCACCTGGTGACACTATGGTCATCCATATGGTCCAGGTACTGGCCAGGCTTTCATTTCCCTCCTGCACTGCTGCTGCCAACACTAGCTCCCCCCGTGCACCCCTCAGACCCCCCCCCACACTCTCACTTTCTGCAACAGCAACATGATTCTGCCAGAGGGCTGCCCTGTACCTGTACATATCAGCTGGGATACCATGGGATACCAGGACTACATACGGTATCTGACATCCCATTCTCACCCACCCTTTCCCTACTCACATCCATACTCTCCCTGCATCAACAGTCCATAGATTGTCTCCTTTGGCACATACAGCACATAGGTGCATGGCCTGATTGGATACTGTTGGTCTTCTTTTTTTATATTTTATTTTTATACAATTCCAGCACTTTAACAAGCATTCACCTATATAAGAAAAAGGCTAAGGCAAATGAAAATAAGCACAACTACATTTTATACAAGGAAATAAAATAAAATGCCATAGCCCACTAGCGCCACAACAAAGCTATAGAAGATTCAAAAATAGGAAAAGAAAGCATCAAACAAACAAATATGTAAGGAAAGCTCCGAACTACCATGCCAGCACACTAATCGAATTACTGTATCAATCTCCTACTGGAGAAAGAGGAACACGTGAACTGATAAACACACCAAGCTGAGAGGGCTCATAGAAAATATACCTTTTGGAATTTAGCTTAACTAAGCATTTACAAGGACATTTAAGAAAAAAACAGTCCTCCCAGCTGGGCAATAGCCGGTTTATAAAGCAGAAACTCCTGACACCGCTTTTGGGTTTTACAAGCCAAATTGGGGCAAATTCTAACTTGAAGTCCCCTGAAAAAAATAGCATGTTTACGGAAATACACCTTAAAGAACCATTTCTTATCTGTGGGCAATGCAAAAGTGATTAACATTGTAGCAGGAACAGTGACCTCAGAAACAGGTTTTCAAGTAGCTCAGAAACATGTAATACATCAAATTGTAAAGGATTAAAGGGAGAACTCTGCTGAAAACCAGCAAGGCTCCTCCTTCCCATGGGCACATAATAAACTTTAGATAATGGAGACAAAGATTACCCCAAATCTCTATCATATAACGCTTTAGCATATCCCTTGCAGTAATCAAAAGTGAACGTGGAAAGTTCACCAGCCGGAGGTTTGAAGAGTGAATCTGATTTTCTAGAAGTTCAGTCTTAACTTTCATTGCAGCCATATCTAACCAACAATGAGCAAACGTTATCTGACTGCAGACTCTTCACTGACTCCTTAACTCCAACAAGCTCTGATGCTAGTCCAACCAGAGAGGCCATATTAGCAGACACTTCTGAAGCCAACTTATTTAACTGTAGCACCAAAACATTGCCCAGAGAGGAAATTGCCATCCAAATTGAGTCCAAAGAAATCAATGCAGGCTTCTCCAACTTAAAAGTAAAGGCAAGATCCTGCACAGAAGAAATCTGGCCCTTTGCGGGCAAATCTGTTGTCAAGGTTCCAGCCACACATTCTTCAGCCCAATCACCCTCCATTACCTCCGACAGAGAAGCCCCTCCGATTGCAGATTCCAAGATGTTCACTGCCTGCTTGCTGGCCAGATCCGGAGCAGAGGAACTACCTCCCACTGAGATCTCGGCTCGGTCTCCCCCCCGGCCAACTACCTCAAATGCTGCCGCTTCAATCCGACCAGTCACAGTTCCGGGAGGGGCCTGCAGCACTGGCGAAAGCTCACACCCAGAAGATGATGCCGAGCTCTCCAGCCCCGGCATTGCCAAGCCCGACACACCTCCGGATTCTTGTTGCTGGCTCCTCGGGCACAAGAAATAATCCAGAGGTCCAGAGGCAACCGCAGGTAAGGGTGTTCCAGCCGCCAAAGAAGGCTTCCAGCAGGCCTTCCCTTTCCTTTTGGGCATAATTAGGAAAACAGCCCCACAAAATGGCAGTCTGAACAGACTAAGCAGCCATCTTGAATCCCCCACTGTTGCTCTTAACATTGCTGCAAGTGTGTTTGGATATGTTTCTTTACCCTACAACATTCCCTCGGTTTTGTTCCCAGTACCTTATGACTGCATCTTGTATTTGTCCTGAATGCAGTGGCGCCACTTCAAAACCTACTTGTCACATCTATTCACCTATATGGGATGCATTGCAGGGCAGAGCTGAATATTTCCTAAGTCTGAGCCTTATACCTGGTTTCAGCAGGTATAACGTGGACGTTTCCGGATTACACCTCATACACACACCGCCCTTTCGGGAAAAGGCTTTCCATGTCTCTGAGGCTGACCATGCCCCTGTTCTGCCCTTTCCCACCCACGTTCTTAACTCCCAGTGCTACTGCCCTGGACATGCAAGTCAGCGGTATTTTGGAATATGGTAGGGGACATTTTCACCACTTACACGTCCTCTTTGCATGTGGACATCCCTTATTCATGTTCTAAAATGACTCCCATAGTGTATCTGGATTTTCAGAAAGCCTTTGACAAGATCCTTCATGAGAGACTCTTGGCAAAATTAAAAAGTCATGGGATTGGAGGCAGTGTACTATTGTGGATCAGGAACTGGTTTAAAAATAGAAAGCAGAGGGTAGGGCTAAATGGCCAATTTCTCAGTGGATAAATATGAATAGTGGAGTACCCCAGGGATCTGTGCTGGGCCTGCTGCTTTTTAATATATTCATAAATGGCCTGGAAATGGGAATAATGAGTGAGGTGATCAAATTTGCAGATGACTCAAAGTTATTCAAAGTTGTTAAAATGCAAGAGAATTATGAACAATTGCAAGAGGACCTTGATAAACTGGAAGACTGGACATCCAAATGGCAGATGAAATTTAATGTGGACAAGTGCAAAGTTATGCACCTAGATAAGAACAACGCAAACTATGGTTTCACGATGCAAGGTTCCACATTAAGAACCACCACCCAGGAAAAAGATTTAGGATTCATTGTGGATAACACGTTGAAACCCTCTGCCTAGTGTGCAGCTGTGGCCAAGAAAGCAATTAGACTGCTAGGAATCATAAGGAAAGGAATGGAGAATAAAACCAAGGATATCTCTGTACCGTTCCATGGTGCCAACGCACCTTGAATATTGTGGCCAGTTCTAGTCACCATATCTTAAAAAGGTTATAGCAGAATTAGAAAAGGTACAGAGAAGAGCCACCAAAATGGTAAAAGGGATGGAAGAATACCCCTATGAGGAAAAGTTTAAAAGACTAGGACTTTTCAACTTGGAAAAGAGGGGTATAGGGGAGATATGAGAGAGGTCTATAAATTAATGAATGGAGTAGAACGGGTAAGCATTGTTTGTTTGTGCCATCAAAAAGTAGAAAAACTAGGGGAAATGCAATGAAGCAACCCATTTTAGACTAATAAGAGAAAATATTTTTCACTCAATGTGTAAGCAAACTCTGGAATTTGTTACCGGAGAATGTAATGAAGACTTTTAGGGGTATGTTTACTAAACTGCGGTAATCGTACATAATGCGCGTTATGTAACGTTAACAATCGTAAGTGCATCATAACGTTTGTTATGCTGCGCTTACGATCGTTAACGTTACATAACGCGCGTTATGATGCGCTAATGACCGTAATGCCCCGCAGTGCGGTAAAACACCGCAGAAGGTGGAGAGAGGGCGGAGAGAAGGGGTCAGTGGGCGGAGAGTGGGCGGGGAGAGGCTCCCTTCACACTAACGCGCTGATCTGAAGAGCTGAATTCCAACGCGAATGAAAACCTGCCGTTAAATGCACATTACAGCGGAGAGAAACCATTTCAGCGTCAGCAATGTACAGCCCAGGAAGGGAAACAAAAAAAAGTGATAAATGTGATACATGTGCACAGAACAAAAGGGCACAGAAACACTGAAAATGACCCCAAAAAACTGGAAAAAAAACATAACCAAGCTGGCCAATAGTGGTATCAATGAGAAACATCAACCCCTCCCCCCCCCCGAGTAAGCTCCATAGAAAAGATATAAATCATGGAAGGGTCTATACTCTGTCCCCATACAAGGTGAAGGAGCCCACAGTGAAATAGCACTGCTCAGGGTTTCCCCCACAATCGGACAGGGTTCCTATGGCGTGCACATGTCCCGCAACATCAGGGCGGGCATGTCGGAACGGCAACTGGACAGATGCCAGAGAAGGGGATACAGAGGGCCGCAGGAGGCACATGCTGTGGTGGAGCTGGGCCACAGTGTGGACTAGGGTGATGCCTAGGTGGCCCATACGAATGCTGAAACAGCAGAGCAGCCAGACAGCAACTGCTGAAGGCCCAACATGGGCACGAGCGTGTTTCCCACAGTGTCACAGGGGATAGTACCCAACAGCTATCCCCAAGGGCACGGAACATTGGCAGGCGGGTTTGGGGGGAGCATGGACGTCTATGCAGGCACCCCTATCCCAGAACCCGCACCATAGGCAGCTGCCTACCTGCACACTGGATGGCCTGAGACTGCGCACCACCAGCACCACCAGCAGAAGGGCATGTCAGCATGGTGGCTGAGGGATACTGGTGTTGGAGGGGGCAGTGGCAGCTGCCCAGAGCAGACCGTGGCCTAGCCCTGTGTAGGTGGGTGCCGTGTACTGCAATAGACGGGTCCCGTCTGACGAACAGTCATGGTATCACCAAGGAATGTACTGACTCTGCGACAACAAGGTGGTGCAGTGTACAAAACCAGTGTATTCAAAAGCAGAGGGTCACAGGTTCAAGTCCCAGCTGTGGTTCCTGCCAACCCAGTCCCCATATTTTACCCACTACTACAACATGCTAATACAGACAGCACCTTTAGTGCAGATGACGTAAACATGCCCAAGACACCTACATTTTACCCTACAGAGCACGGACACCATAAACATGCACATTACCTAGAGCAGAGTCTCCCAAATGCAGTCCTAGAGGGCCAAACACCATTCCAGTTCCATGCTGCCTCTGATAAAGATGCCTGTGCTGCATTTCTATGCGCCACCCCTATGGTATGCAGATGTAGCTCATGAATATTCATGAGGGACAGCATGAAAACCCGAACAGTGTTTGGCACTGCAGGACTGGAGTTGGGAACCTCTGCCATAAAGCAGCAGCCAACAGGGGCAGACACACCCGCACCCACAGGCCCCATTATCCAAAGCCTCCTGGAGAGGCAGGACTTTGGGCTCTGCGTGCATCTCCCAATACTAGCACTTGCATACCTTAGTAATGCCACCCTAAACCTGGGAATATGGTACACATCTTTAAAAAGGTTGCTATGATTACTGGCAGATAGCAATACCTAGGTTAAGTACAATATTCTGAGTGAGCTGCATCATAGCAACCTTTCTGATGTCTGTGGAGTGTGCTACAGGTCTTGTGTCTGACAGTGTTTACCAACCTGGGGAGTGACTCATACAGTATTGCGTACCATAGCCATGCCTGCACTGTGCCCAGGACTGGTGTGGTGGCCTGGGCTGCCCAACACCTCTATAGTTGCACAATGCTGGCATAGGTGTGGGGAGTGTGTGTCTGTCTATCCAGTGTGTGGTGGCTGCCAACACCCTCCACAGCCCACACTGCTAGCACTGTTGCCAGTATTGGCCTGCCAATGTGCATAATGAGGAGCAAGGTACTGTGGGAATAGCCTGGATAGGGTGGCCTGGCCTGGCCGCATCTGCACAGGGCATAGGGCAATGGCTCGGACATTGTAGTGCCCGGTACCACCTGCATGGACAGGGTGGCCATAGCATGTCCTGCTGGGAGGTCACTCTCACCCTGACTGAGCAGTGACCATGGCATGGCTAGGTTCCCCCATAGTGCTATATAGCATTTCTCTCATGTGATATATATGGATTTCCTTTTCGGGCCCAATCACTGACTTGTCTGCTTGGTGTGTATGCTGACATCCCCATTCTGGGTACATGCATCTTCTCCAGGACCATGGACTAGCTGGCGGACTGTCTGCAGCTAGTATGTGTCTTGCTGGAACACCTTGCAGGGTGCAGCGGCTGGAGGCTTGCTGCTGGAGAATGTCAGATAATGGTGGAAGGCAGCTTAGCATTTCCAGGCCTGCTGTCTGTCTGCTATTGTGTTATGGCTGTGTACTGCTCTGTCTGTTCCCCTGCAGGATTGGGGTTGATGGTCCCCCTCTACTGCTACCATTGCAGGGAGGTAGACTGTGGATCTATTGGTGGGTGATCCTGTTTCCCACCCTGAGCCTCAGAGGGTGGGTTGTGTGGTGGTACATGATCTGCCCATGGATCCATACCCCCCTCTCCTCTTCACCTACAGCAGGTAACTATGGCACCAGCACAGGATATGCACTATTCTGGGTGCATCACCGCCCATAAGGACTAGACATGACTGAGACATACAGCAGGGCACAGATGTATCCTAGGTGTGTCTAACGGAACTACCTATCACACACTGATGGGGACCTGCAGCATGGCGTATTTCAGCCATGAAAGGTGCTGAGAACCTGGTGCTGGGCGCCCCACCTCAAACTCAGGGTGGGCACAGTACCCGCACAATTTGACTGTCTGTGGCTACTCTGTGGCAGTACCACACACGGTCTGTTCCCCCTACCTGGCTGAGGTGCTGTGGGGGTACATACCCAATCTTGTGCCCATCTCTCGACTGCTGATTTGCATGTGCAGTGCATCATGGGTACGGGTGGGTTAGCCCTATCCTGGTAACCACAGCAGACAGTTTGTGTGGTGACGTGCAGTCCTGCAGCCAGCCAGAGCTTTGTTCACAGCCTTATAAGGTGTCCTATAGGGGACATTATAGGGTGCCTTGGTGGACAGTACACTTTATAATGTGCCCTATGGCGTGCGTTATGGGGTGCCTTATGCAGCACCTTAGGTTATGCCACCATGAGAGTGTGTTTGCTGGCAGCACAAATTAAAGTACATGTCAAATGCCTCAACAATCACTACTTAAATGTAGAGGGTGCTGCCTCAGCCAGCCTTATACATTAGGCCCACTGGGGAATCGAACCCATGACCCCTGTACCATCAGTCTGTGTTGTAACCATTGTGCTACAGCTCTGTTGCTGTGATTGTATGCCTGTGCACCTTCTTAAGATTAACGTGCGGTAACGTGCCCTGTAGCGTTCGTTCATTTATGGCGCCTTGTAGCTCGCATTCTCGGCAACGATGTACTGCCCATGTCCTTATTTGGGGTTTTTGTCTCTACCGCGGCTCATAACGCGAATCGCACTAACGCAGTTTAGTAAACATACCCCTTAGTGTTGCTGGGTTTAAAAAAGGTTTGGACTAGTTCCTGGAGGAAAGGTCCATAAAACATTATTAAAGAGGACCCGGGAAATCCACTGCTTGCCTTAGGACAAGCATTGGGGAACCAGTGTGCTTTTTTGGGAACCTGCCATGTACTTGTAGCCCGGATTGGCCACTGTTGGAAACAGGATACTGGGCTTGATGGACCTTGGTCTGACCCAATATAGCATTTCTTATGTTCTTATGCATGCTTTGCATCTCATTAATATTCAACACATGGTGAAGTGGCTAGTTGTGCATTACAATGAAATAATGCATGCTATTGCCCTAACACACTTTAGTAACTACCCCTTTACATGAGAAGTTCAGCCAAAACTGAGCTCCCAAGTGATGAACCTTAAGATGCATCAGGAGGATCTGTGTCCTCTTCTTTTGAGTAGCTCTTGTCCTTTAGTTCTGTTATCCATAAACTCCTCTTGCCTTTTGCAGACAATTTAAGCACTCAGTCTCTACGCGTACTAGGTTCCAAAACACAGTCTACAATTAAAGTTGCCGAATAAACTCCATCTCAAAGGATTCCAGTACTTCTAAAAGATTCAAAGAGTCAAATAAAGTTTGCATAGCTTCACCAGCACCATCAGGTGAAACTTTCTTTGTATATACTGGTAAATAATATGTCCTGGCAAATGGCGGAAAAGCGGCTTCTGGTATTTTCAGAATTTCAACAAAATCTAAGGTGTTAATTATGCTGTTTGATAAATTGTAAATCTCATTGTCTGTTTTCGTTGCACATTTTCCAAAGTCTCTAACTGGAATCACTAACATATATTGCACCTGCATTGTGGAATGCCATGCTGTCAGATGTTAAGAAGGAATTGAATTTTTTGCAATTTCAGAAAAGGGTGACGGCTTGGTTGCATTTGGAGGCATTTGGAGAAGAGGGAGAATGCGGGAGGACTGGGGATAGGGGATACGGTTGAACTCTGTTTTTGCTGTTGAACTGTGTTTCATGTGTCTGTATTTATTTAGTAAATTGTTTTATGCCCTTGATTAGGCATGAGCAGGGTATCAAGTATGTTTAAATAAATAAATATTATCTTTCATTAATATACACTGTTCTTAATGGACCGTCTTCATCTATTGTTCTAAGGTCATAATCCGTTGACTGATTGTTTCTTCTTCTAAAACCTTACTAGGAAAGCTCTCTATCTGTAAGTGTACTGAGCACAAATTCTACTGAGATTACTGAGCACAAATTGTTTTTTCCAAGGTGGCTAACACTTCCCATATATCCTCAAGCTAGAACGTTTTAGGTCTAGAAAGCACCAGTTTCTAATATATTCTGGAGCCGCAAAAAGTCAGAGGAAATTTGTTTCCCCTCCAGCTGCAGGCCCAAAGTTCCTCCTCCTTCCTTTTCTCCATGTAAAACAGCATAGCCTTATTCTTCTTTAGCAGGGAGATTCACAATTCTGACCCTCACTTGAGACAGAACACTGATGCCTTCCATTGTGTTTGCCTCAAGGAAGACAACGCTTCCCTCTACACTGGCCTTTTCAGGGGCAACTGTAATGTCAGGGGGCTTGCAGGCAATCTTTTCCCTGCCCAATTCCCCAAGGACACCATCAGAGCTTTTTTGCTTGGAGGAACGGAACAGGTGACATGAGAATGCATTGGTCCACACGATTTTACAGTCCCCGAAGCAATAGGAGAGGCCTGGGATTTCTCTTTCCTTTCCCTCATAGAGGCCAACCAGCAGAAAGTCAAGGTAATCAGAACCAAAGTTCAGCTGGCATAGTCAAACCACCACCAACTTCGCAATTTGGCTCCACCCCTCTGAATATATTCTTATAGAAACAGCTGACATTTTTCTTTTGGAAATAGATATAGATTTCATTCATCCTGGAGTGAGATCTTTCCCAGGGAACTTTTGTGACAGCTGACAAGCCTCAAAGTGGTGAATTAAATATGACTGGGAAAAGCCTGTTTGCAGCTGAAGAACATATTTGTCTCTCATAAATGCAGCTTGGCAAAGTCAGAGTACTAATCAAATTGTTTGTCGTGAGGGAGTACAAACACAACTGGCAGAAATCGCAGAACTGTGCACTAGAAGTACCTCTTGAACTGGTTACTGTGTGAAAGGAGTTTTCCTCAGCTACACCTCAATACTGGCAGAAGTCTGATATAATACATTGCTACAGAAACTCTCCTCGAAGGAAGCAGCAGTTATCTCCACCTTCTCAGAGACTGGGAGACTAAAGAAGACCTCTCTGAGGTTTGGGCTAGTACTGTGCTACTGAGTCCAGGTCCAAATCCTGACATTTCAAATACCGTGTACTTGCCAGAGTATTTTCCTAAGTTTCAAGGCCAAAGACTGAAGAAGCAGCATCCAGGGACAGGCTCAGTCTCTCAGAAGTTACTGGAGATTTAAGCCACAGGATACCTTTCTTGGGACATTATCCTATAATTATTTGAAGTCTTTTACCATTTTAACTTCCACCATCTGTCCTGGGAAGGCATTCTAGACATCCACTACCCTTCTCTTGTAATACTGTTCTTCTACGTACAAAATTTCATCCAATATTAGCATGGTTGGTAGAACTCTCTTTTCCTTCATGCAAATACATAGCGTAAAAAAAAGAAAAGTAGTGGAGGAGTAGCCTAGTGGTTAGGGCAGCAGCTTGTAGTCAGAGTAAATCAGGGTTCAAATCCTACTGCTACTCCTTGTGGCCTTGGTAAAATCACTTAACCCTCCATTGCCTCAAGTCAAGTTTAGATTATAAGCTCTCTGGGGACAGGAAAATACCTACTGTAACTCACCTTGAGCTGCTCCTGGAAAAGAATGAGCTAAAATACTAATGAAAAACAAAACGCAGCATGCCATGGTTCTGGAAAAGCCCAGGCTTTATGACTAAAGTAGTTTGATTAAAATATGTACAGGAGGAGCATTGTATACTATGCTTAATGCATCAGTAGTTTGTTCAAAGCATTGCTTCAGTGGGGAAAACCCTCGGCATCAGATTGTGTGGTATCTGCATTAGAAGACTATACAGCACCACATTCATGAGCATAGCATGACATATGCAATCATAATGTATAATCTTTCATTTCATTCCATTTATTGAATATTGAACCTGCCTTTACAAACAGCTCAAGGCAGGGTATGACAAAATATGTTCATAAAATGACATGCAGTAAAACAAAGACAATAAAAGAATACATTAAGTTATAAGAAGAAAGAAACGAGAATAGCATTAACAGTGAGAATCTCAGCATTCCCCAGTGTTAGGACTAACTTCCACATTCCAGTCTAAGCAATAGTGGTTTATTCATGCTAAAAGTAACTATACAATATTACACTGGCTAAATATTTTTGTGGTACTTCAACATTCAGCTGTGGCAGTCATCATGTTTGCTAATGCCAGGTGCTGCGGTTAAAAACAATCAAGATATTTAGCATCGGGATCTGGATTGTGGCTGGTTCTGAATATCCAAAGAGGGTGGTCAGTGCTGACGCTGGCGAAATTCAGTGTCACTAATCAGATAGCTCTCTGGATAATGGAGAATAGCCCTTTTCTGTTCTAAGTTATACAGATTGTTATCTGGATTGCACTGCTGAATATTCAGATAAATCACTAATCCAACCCTGATCTGCCCACTGACTGCCCCAGCACTATCCAGATAGTGCTGAGAAGTCTGCAAAGATTTTCAGTAGCATTATCTATATAGCGCCTCTGAATATCCTGTCCAGCAGCACTTACTCGGCCAGCAGGGGATGCTGTCTGGTTATTGACCCACTAGTCTTTAATTTTATGTTGCCCTGCTATCAGAATGGAGCTATGAAGCATGTGTATGCTCTCTGAAGAACAGAATCTAGCAGTTTACCTCTGTGTTGCATATTGGTGTCTGCTTAAGTGAGCTCCAAGGCCTAGGAGACTAGACATTGGCTGAAGGCCACACAGCTAACCAGCTGAACTTTGTTAACCTCATCTAGAGAGCCGGGTCTTGATATTTCTGTAAAGAAAGAATTGGATTTGGGAGTAGGGAATTTTGTATAGCATTCAGAAAAAGATTTTGAATTTAGTCAGTAATTTAACGCTGTAATTATTACCATATTGGCCCAATTATAACACAAGGATTTTTTTCATGTTGTGCATGTTGAAGAGGCTATCTTTTCTTACAGTTACAGCCAAGTTTTTACCACTGTGCTTCCACTGCCAAAGCCACCATCGCTGAGCCAGAACTCCTCAGTATACCATTTACTGAAGCTGCCACCACTTGTTCCATGTTGTCTGCCACATTGCTGCTACTGATTTCAGATATCTGCTGGGCTGGTGGGGGAGGAGGCAGCGGTGCTCGTGCTCTACCAGGCCCTAGGGGGAAAAGGAGCCAAGAGTACACTGTGGGCCAGGCAGGAAGGAAGGAGAGAATGAAGCACTACCAAACTTAACAGTATGAGAAGGCAGAGGAGTACCAGCAGCAAAAAAATGCCAGTGGAGAATAGGAGCTGGAAGGGGGCAGTGGCACACGACTTAAGAAAAAGGAGACCACAGAGCACCAGCAGGAGAAATAAGAATCAGTGCAGCTAGAACTGTTTCCTGTATCGGTCAGAATCGAAGAGGATTGTCCTTTATATTTGGAGCTGTTTCATAACTGGGCCCATAAATAATTTGAATGGGCAGCTAGTCAGACATTGTAGATATGGAGGCACATATCAAAGTTTAGAAGATAAATGTTGGATAGAAACAAGTTTACCTTTTTTCAGGCAGATGAAGAATACGAATGGGAAGCATTAGGAAGCCATTTTTTTCTGCTTTTCATCCAGGGTTTATAAAGTTGATTCACAAAATTTTAAAAATAATGCATCCACTGATGTCATGCTGTTCAGATTATCTTGTCAGCAAGCTCCTGCTTGAGCTGCTTTTAATCTACACTGGAAGAAGACAGTGAAGCTTTTTTCTGGTATTAATGTATCCCTTGGCTTCCAGTTGGTTTTCTATGGTCCCTTAAGCATCCTTTTATATAATGTACAATAATCGGACACAGCACCAGGAATATAGTTCATTTAAAGACCAATGTACCAGCCATTGTAAAACTTCTAGTTAATGTGGGTTAGTAATAACTATGGAATTCTCTTCCATTGTAGCTTAGGGAAGAGCTATATTTCAAAAAATTTAAGAAAGGCTTAAAGGCCTATTACTTTGAACTTGCTTACAACCAGCTCTCTGACTATTAGGGGCATGTCTACTTAAAGGGCGTTAGCTGCTACTGCAAGCTAATGTAGAGTTATCGCCTGGTGGTAGCAGCTAAAGTACAAGAAAAGCAAATATCGCAGCCACATTTCTGCAATATCTACCCTTTGCATGTCAAAGATGTAGCGGGGCAGGGTCAGGTCATGGAATAGGCACATTGATTGTTGGCAGTCATTGCGTGAAATCTTTTTGTGTCATGACTGCAGATAACACCACCTCAAGAGATGGCGCTATCTGCTGGTGATTGTCTGGCTCAGGCATCATGGGTGCTGCCAAGTGGTAGCAGCCTTCTGCCCTGGAGTCAAGTGCCCACCCCACTGATAGAGAATATCTTCGGTGTTGCGGCTGTAGAGATCTACAGCACCATCAACATTAAAAACACTGGCCTGCCCCTCCTTCAGCACTGATCCTCCCTGGACAGCTCCTGATCCCCAATGGGAAATGTTTGGGGTTTTTTGGTGAATCCCCCAGGCCAAGATAACAGCCTGACTAGTCAGCCAGGTACCAAAAGGGCCCCCTCCCTTCCTGATCCTTTAAAGAAACCTGGCTAGCCAGTTGGGTCCGAATACCCCCTCCCTCTACCCCCTTTAAAACAATTAGGGGTATGTTTACTAAACCATCTTAATGTTACCGGCGCTAGTTGCAGCGATAATGTGAAGAATGTCATATAAGGAGTGGGCGTTCCGGTCCTAAGGTAGCAATAATCTGTATCACGCGATAGTGGGCGCCGTGGCACGTTAACAGGCGCTAACCCTAAGTACATGCCAGCGCAGTGCTCAGAGCTATAACAATGTAGCCAACTGGTTACTGCAATGGCAGTGGAGGCAGAGGTCATGGGTTTGATCCTGCAGTGGTGTAATCTAAAAAGGCTGTCTGAGGCATTTTCTTTTAACTTAAAACAGTGCTGCCAGCAAAAACACCCTCACAGTGCCGTAACCTAAGGTGCCTCATAAGGTGCCCTATAAGGTGCCCCATAGGTCACAATATATAGTGCCCTGTCCGCTAAGGCATCCTATAGGATAAGTCCCCTTATAGGGCGCTTTACAGGGCGCCTTATAGGGCGCCTATGAGGCACCTTAGGCTACAGCACTGTGAGGGTGTTTCTGCTGGCAGCACTGATTGAAATAAAAAGGAAAAGACTCAGACAGCATTCTTAAATAACAGCACTGTGGGATGAAATGCATGACCTCTGCCTCTACAGTCATTGAAGTAACCAGTGGACTACATCTCTATAGCGTTGAGCACACTGCTGGCTGGCTACAGAAAGACTGCAGGTCACCAAACAAACTGTCTGCTGTGGTTACCAGGATAGGGTAAATCCACCCGTACCCATGATGCACTGCACATGCAGATCAGCAACCTACATCTGATCACAAGATGGGGTATGCGCCTTAATAGCACTCTGGCCTGGTAGGGGGAACTGACCGTGTTACTGGCAGAGAGAAGCTACAGACCATGACATCATGCGATTCCTGTGTTCACCCTGAGGATGAAGTGGGGGGCCCAGCACCAGGTCCGCAGCACATGGCATAGCTGAGAAAGGCTGCACTGCAGGTCCCTATCAGTGCCAGTGTGTGATGGGTAGCCCCTGCAGGCACTCCTAGGCTACACCTGTGTCCATCTGTATTTCCCGTTCATGTCTAGGTCTCGTGGACTATAATGCACCCAGAATAGTGCATATCCTGTGTGGGTGCCATGGTCACATGATATAAGTGAAGGGTGGAGTTCAGACCCCAAAGTGGATTATGTATCACCATCCAACCCGCCCCTATGGGACAGGATCTTCCCACCAACAGATCCACATTCTACATCTCTGCAATGGTGGCAGTAGTGGGGAATAGGCACCCTACAGGGAGATCAATGAGGATCTGTATGCATCACACAGGGCAGTAGGACTGGAAAAAGCTCAGCTGCCCCAACCCCTATTGGACATTCACCAGCAGAGGGCATGGTCAGTCTCCACACGGTGTGCCATGCAAGGTGATCCAGCCATACACATGCTAATTGCAGACAGTCCACTAGCTAGAACATAGTGCATATCCCTGGAGGAGCCATGTGCTCCCAAAAATGGGATGTGAGCATACACACCAAGCAAGTACATCAGTGATTGGGCCCCAGAAAACAGAACCCAGAGACATCACATGAGAGAAGCACTATGGGGTAACCTAGCCATGTCGTGGTCACTGCTTAGTCAGGGTGAGAGTGATCTTCCCAGCATGACATGCTGTGGCCACCCTGTCCGTGCAGGTGGTGGCTGGGCACTACAATGTCCCAGCCATTGCCCTATGCCCTGTGCAGCTGCTACCTACCCAAGCTGCCCTGTCCAGGCCATACCCACAGTACCTTGCTCCTCATTATGCACATTGGCATGCTAACACTGGAAACAGTGCAAGCATTGTGGGCTCAGTAAGGTGTAGGCAGCCACATAACACTGGATAGACATACACACACTACCACACCTATGTCAGCATTGTGCAAATATGGAGGTGGTTGGCAGCTCTGGCCGCCACACCAGTCGCGGGCACAGTGCAGGCATTGCTATGGTACTCAATACTGTTAGTGTTTAACTCCCCCAGGGAGTGACCCTGTCAGAAACAAAACCTGAAACACACTCCACAGATATCAGAAAGGTTGATATGATGAATTCCTGTCAACAAATTCTGTTCAACTTAGGATTTGTTATCTGACATTATTCATAGCAACCTTTTGATATATGTGGAACGTGTTTCCACGTTTAAGACGGCATTGCTAAGGTATGCAGGTGCTAGTATTGGTAGATGCTGCTGCGCGCAGGGCCGAAGAGCCTGACTCTCCATGAGCAGCTGCATAGTGGGGCCTGTGGGTGTGGGTGTTTGTGCCACTGTCGACCACTGCTCTAGGGCAGAGTTTCCCTACTCCAGTCTTGGTGGGCCAAACACGGTTCAGGTTTTCATGCTGTCCCTAATGAATATGCATGGATATATTTGCAAACAATGGGGGCGGTGCATGTAAATGCATCTCATGCATATTTATTAGGGACATCTTGACAGCTTGAATGGTGTTTGGCCCTCCAGAACTGGAGTTGGGAAACTCTGCTCTAGGGATTGCACATGTTTATGATGTATGTGCTCTGTAGGGTACAATATAGCCGTTTACGGTGTGTTACTTTTATCTGCAATAAAGATTCTGTCTTTATTATCACGGTTTAGTAAGGGTAAAATGAGAGGACATGGTCTGCAGGACCCACAGCCGGGACTTGAACTTGTGACCTTCTGTTGAACATACTGGCTGTGTGTACTGCACCAAATTGTTGCCACAGAGGCAGCTTATTCCCTGGGGATAGCATTACTGTTCATCAGACAACCCTTGTCTGTTGCACTGCATGCCTCCCACCTGAACAGGGTTTGGCTTTGGTGTGCTGTGGGCAGATGCCACTGCCCCCTCCACCACCAGTACCCCTCCGCCACCATGCTGACATGCCCTTATGCCGGTGGTGCTGGTGGTGCACAGTCCCAGGCCATCCAGTGTGCCAGTAGGTGGCTGCCTATGGTGTGGGGTCTGGGGTAGGTGTGCCTACATTGACATCCGTGCTTCCCCCCGGCACCACCTGTCAATGTTCTGTGCCCTTGGGGGTACCTGCTGGGTGCTATACCCTGGGACACTGTGGGACACACAATCATGGCCATATTGGACCCTGGTCAGTTGCTGTCTTGCTGCTTTTCAGCTTCTGCATTCCTATGTACCAGGTAGGCATCTGCCTAGTCCACACTGTGCCCCAGCTGGCCCACTGCATGTGCCGCCTGCAGCCCCCTGTACCCCAGTTACACCATTACCATAGTGCCCTTTCCCACGTGCCCACTCTGCTGTTGCTGCACATTTGTAAGCCACAAAGGCAAGCTACCCCATACACACCACAGAAAACCCTCATCAGCACTATTTCTATGTTGGCACATTCACTTTGTGGGGGGACTGTGAAATGACCCTTCCAAATGTGAGCTCGTCTTTTTTCCTCTTTATAGGTTGTGTTCATTACCACTTGTCATTATTTGTTCTATTGGCCATCTCGGTGCTTTGGATTTCAAGTTTGGTTCTGGTCATTATTTATGGTATTTGCCTTTTTCGTTGCTGCACATGTATCACTACTATCATTTTTCAGGGTCTCCCTGCCTTTGCTGTACATTGCTGACTGAAATGGTTTCTCTGTCCTGCAAATGTGCCTAGTGTGAGATTTTCACTGGCGCTAATTTTCAGAGCTTCATTTCACAGCATTAGTGTGCATGGAGCCTCTCCCCCCCCACTCTCCGCCCATTGACCCCTTCTCTCCGCCCCTGGGGAGCCTTCCTCCGCCCTCTGGGAAGCCTTACTCCACCCTCTGCGCACCTTAATGCTGCCGCAGACATTATTGCACGATACGTGATGTTCTCGCATGGTAATGCACCATTATCACACGATAATGTCATGTATCGCGTGATAAAGTCGCAGCTGCGATGTTAGCACCGTTTAGTAAACATACCCCTTAGTCTGGTACAAACCACTTATCCCTGGCTGTCCAGTAGTCAATGGGGGCAGGAACCCCCATCAGGCCTAGCCTCATGTTAGGGGGCAGCACCATGAGATTGTGGCCATTTTGGGCAGGCCTGATGATGGGGGCAGTAGTGCAGAGGACTTTTCCTGCCACCATTGATCACCAGGGATAAAAGTTATTGATGGGGGGCCTTCCCAACCTGGGACTAATTATTTTAATGAGGGGGAGGGAGGGGAGATTGAGACTCCAACTGGCTAACCAGGTTTTTTAAAGGACTGGCTAACTGGGATATGATTTTGGCTGGGTGGTGCACAATCCCCCCTGGACAGTTCCTGATAGGGATCAGGAGCTGTCCGGGGGGATTGATGCTGAAGTGCTGAAGGGGGGACAGGCTAGTTGCTTTAATATCGTTGGTGCCATGGATTTCTACAGTCATGGCACTGATAATATTCTCTGATGGGGGGACATTTGGGGCAGAGGGGCATGGTAGCTCCCTGTCCTCCACTTGGATTTACCATGGAGACCTTCTATACCTGCATTGGCAGGCACCACGAGACTTCCCACACTACCTTCCAATGCAGGTATCATGGGTCTCTATGGTAAATCCATATCTTTCATAGTATTTGCAAGGGGAAAGCTGGATATGGCCCCTGCAGATACTGCGGAGAATTTTGATTTACAGCAGGCCTTTTGCAGCTATCGCCCCTTAGTCTGCGGATAGCATTGGGAAACGAGACAGCACCCATCCCTTCCCCTATTATTGTAATTTTCCCTATTCTTTTCCATGTAGTCCTCTGTTTTTATTTTCCATGTTCTTAAGTATACATAATGAATGTTAACTGTAAACCACTCTGATACATCATGATAGGGCAGTATATAAAGTCTTAAATAAACTATAAACCTCCAAAGTGACTTGTACAGGTGAACCCTTACCTTCTCTTTCCTAGCTACATACTCTAACCATTGGATCAGCCCCTTTCCCCAATACACTGGGTCCAAAGTATTATTGCTTAAACAATTACTCTCTTGTCCCTGAAATAATTTTCCAGCTTGAGAATTGAAGCACTGTTAAAATCTATTGTTTGCCACCATACAATATTTATTTGTTCTTCCATTAGATAATAAGGCCTGATAACTATCATGTAAACGTTTTTCCTTCCAACAGCCATTAGATAAACTTCTAGGAAATATTTGTATAAAATAATTGAGAAAAAAATCAAGTATTTTGATGTCATATACTATAATGTGAACATGTATCAAAATTCAGTAATACAATGGATGCATTGAGAACATGCCAAAACAAAGTAGCATTAAGAGTGCTCTTTGGCATCACAAAGTTTAGTATCATACTCCAGTGATTGCAGTAAAGGTTTTGAATGCATTTCCCAGCTGTTGAAGGCACTCTGCCATTGGCCTTATGCCTTGCAACCATTCCAGGCCAGGCATCAAAATTGTTTGATGCATGCTGGGCTGTACTGTTGCATATAAACCATTGTCTATAACACTCTATATGGGTATGTTTACTAAATCGCGATAACGTTACCGGCATAAAGTGCAGCACTAACGTGAGCAATGCCATATAAGGAAGTGGGCATGTCGGCGTTGAGGTAGCAATGGCTGTGTAACGTGCGGTAAAGAGCGCCTTGCCAGGTATTGCGCGTTAAACGGACAATACATATTAAAGCTGACAGCACATTACAAGGCTTAAGGCGCTGTATAAAGTGCCCTGTAGGGCACCTTATAAAGCACCTCATGAGGCACCTCAGGTTAAGACACCTTATAAGGCACCTTATAAGGTGCCTTAACCTAAGGTGCCATACAAGGTGCCCTAAGGATGTTAAGGTGACCCAAGATATGGTGCCCAAGGGCAGTAAGGAGCCCCAAGTTGACAGGCATGAAATGTAAGGGCAAAAAAATGATGTAACCCTAACACTGCACAGAGTACCAAGGAAAGGCAATGGTCAAGTGATGGAAGGAAGAAGAGGTGGGAGCTGATGGACCTGCCAAATCTGCATGCAGCCGATGTGGCAGCCGGCAAAATGGACTAACATATTGGAGGCAGCTGTACCGATGCACAGGGTGTTGTCAATGTAAAGTGCTACAATGACAGTGGGTAGAAGAAGATGGGACTACGTGTCCGCCAGTGGAGGTAGAGGTGGCAAGACATTTGCAATGATAGGAGGACAGAGGAGTAGTAGTGCCATGCAGAGCAGACACAGGAGAGGCAAGTATGGAGAGCCGCAATGCAGAAAAGGGTACCAGTGCAGGACATGGGGTAGCAGCCAGCACATGAAGACAGGACGCTACACAGCTGACAGACGCAGATAGATGGACAGAAGGATGGCTGGCAACTGTGATGAGGGTATTATGTGCTGGCAGCACAGATCTGCAGAGAAATGACTGTCACAGGAATGAAAGGGACTTGCCTTGGAGAGGCTTACTAAAATGAGACCATGGAGGGATTGAACCCATGACCTCTGCCTAGGATATCATTGTATTAACCAGTGGGCTATACCTCTATGGCTTCTGTCTCAGCAATGGATGGCTACAGAAAGACTGCAGGTCACCGCTCAAACTGTCTGCTGTGTCCACCAGGATAGGTTAAACTCACCAGTACCCATGATGCACTGCACATGCAGAACAGCAGTCAACATCTGATCACCAGATGGGGTATGCAGCTCTCCAGCACCTCAGCGTGGTAGGAGGAACTGACCATGTGTGATACTGGCACAGAGTAGCCACACACCATGCCATTGTGCCGGTACTGTGTTCACCCTGAGGGTGAGGTGGGACGGCCAGCACCAGGTCCGCAGTGCCCGGGTTGCTTGAGATAGGCTTTGCTGTAGGGCTCTATCATTGCCAATGTGTGACAGGTATTCTTTGTAGCCACACTTAAGATAATCGTGTGTCTGTCTATATTCCCTAGTCACATCTAGTCCTTGGAGACCAGGAGCCACCCAAGTTAAGCATATCCAGTGTGGTTGCCATGGTCAATTGTTATAAGAGCAGCAAGGGGGGGGGGGTGGTATCTGGACCCACATGCAGATTATGTAGCACCACCTACAAACCCACCCACCCTGTCTGGATCAAGATGGTGGACAGGATCTGGTCCCACCAGACCAACACTCTACATCTTTGCAATGGAGGCAGTAAAGAGGCATGTTTAAGGGCTGAGGCCAATCTACCCCAGTCCTAATGGTGAAAGGGCACCATCCAGAGCAGTTGATGCAGAGCTGTACATATCACACATGCACTGGCAGTAGGCTTGGAAAAACTCAGCTGACTCCCACCACAATCTGACATTCACCAGCAGAGGGCACAATTAGCATGCACCCCTCACCATGATCTGACATTCATCTGCTGCACAGTGTTCCAGCCATACACATGCTGACTGCAGACAGTCCACTAGCCAGCCCTTAGTGCATGTCCTCAGAGGAACTATGTGCACCCATAGGTGGGATGTAAGCACAGACACCAAGCAGACATCTCAGTAATTGGGCCCCAGAACAGGAAACACACAGATATCACCTGAGAAAAACACTGTATAGCACTCTGTGGGAACCTAGCCATGCCATGGTCACTGCTCATTCAGGATGAGAGTGCCCTCCCAGCACAACATGCTGTGGCCACCCTGTCCATGAAGGTGGTGGTTGAGCACTACAATGTCCCAGCCATTGCCCCACACCCTGCGCAGATGCATCCTGCCCAGTCCGCCCTGTCCGGACCATACTCACAATACCTTGCTCCTCATTATGCACATTGGCAGGCTAATGCTGGAAATAGTGTAAGCATTGTGGGCCCAGTGAGGAGTAGGCAGCCACAAAACAATGGATAGACATACACACACTCCCACTCCTATTTCAGCATTGTGCAAAAATAAGGGTGGTTGGCACTCCTGCCCGCCACACTAGTCCTGAGCACAGTGCAGGCATTGCTAAGGGATGCAGGTGATAGTAGTAGTACTTTGGTGGTAAATGCTGCTCCGTGCCGGGCCCAGGAGCCTGAATCTCCATGAGGCTTTGGATAGTGGAGCTTGTAGGTATGGGTGTTTGTACCCCTGTTGGCTGATGCTCTAGGGAGTGCACATGTTTATGTTGTATGTGCTATGTAGGATAAAATGTAGGGATATGGTCTGCAGATGCCACAGCTGTGACTTGAACCTATGACCTTCTGCCCAGGACACACTGGCTGTGTGTACTGCACCATACTGTTCATCAGACAGACCTTGTCTGTTGCACTGCACGCCACCCACCTGAACAGGGCTTGGCCTTGGTCTGCTGTGGGCAGCTGCCATTGCCCCCTCCACCACCAGCACCCCTCTCCCACCATGCTGACATGCCCATATGCTGGTGGTGCGCAGTCCCAGGCCATCTAGTGTGCAGGTAGGTGGCTGCCTAGGGTGTGG
This sequence comes from Ichthyophis bannanicus, assembly GCA_033557465.1. Lineage (NCBI taxonomy): Eukaryota > Metazoa > Chordata > Amphibia > Gymnophiona > Ichthyophiidae > Ichthyophis > Ichthyophis bannanicus. The sequence continues at coordinate 1,266,176,806 of CM066032.1, read as the reverse complement.
GTTTTGGGGTAGGTGTGCCTACATAAGCTTCCATGCTTCCCCCTGGCACTGTCTGCCAATCTCATGTGCCCTTTGGGGTACCTGCTGGGTAATGTCCCCTGGATGGGACACTGTGGGACACAAACTCATGGGCATGTTTGACCTTGGTCAGTTGCTGTCTTGCTGATTTCCAGTTTCTGCGATCCCATGTGCAGCTAGGCATCTGCCTAGCCCACCCTGTGCCCCAGCTGCCCCACTGCATGTCCCGCCTGCAGCCCGCTATGCCCCATTTGCAGCCTCACCATAATGCCCTTTCATACCTGAGCACTATGCTGTTGCTGCACATATAGCACTACTATCACTGTTTTTGGGATCCCTGCCTATGCTGTACATTGCTGACACTTAAATGGTTTCTCTCTCCTGCAAATATGCATCTAATGCCAGGTTTTCACTCACAGTAATTTTCTGACCTTCAGTTCACAGCGATAATGCTGCGGTAACATCTCCCTGCCCACTCCCCACCCATTGACCCCTTCTCTCCGCCCTCTCTCCACCCTATGCGGGACATAGCGTCGCCAGAGACGTTAACACGTGCTAACGTTGCATCTGGTTATGTTAGCGTGCGTTAAGGTCACTTATCGCTGTTTTGTAAACATACCCCTATGTTCTTCTGTCTATGACATCATTAGCAGATCACAGGCCAGACTTGCTTCCCATGGAAAACATCACCTAGGAGTGGATCTGGTGAAATACAGGATTTTAATGATCATTTGCATTAAGGTGATGCAGTCTCTCCGCTTTATTCACAGCAGCCTCAGCAAGGAGTTATTTCTGACAACAGGAACAGAAAATCTGCATATGTCCTGTTCACCTGATTCTTTTTCGTTTCACCCACGTTTCAAGGCCAACTTTGTATTTCCCTTATTTAGGAAAAGATGAGCAACTTTATCCAGTCCAGGGAGCAAACCAGTCAAGCTACATAGCTGTGACACAAAAGAAAACTATCCAGTGCATCTCATATATAGTATAGTAGCAAAATCACCAACTCTGCTATATAATGAAGGATATGTTTTCAATGGGCACCTATCAAGGGATTTATGCATTTAATTGCAGGTGGACAAATAAGCAGCATATTTTCAAAGCCATGCAGTATGAGTTGCATAGTTTTTAAAATCTGCCCATGTCAGTATAAAAAGCTACATGTGTAAGAGATTTCCTCTTGCATACTTTGAGCATCTGGACTGACTCGCATTGAATATCCTTTAGGTTCCAGTTTAATGTATGTAGATGACAGTGTCATTCATTTTTTTCTCTTATGAATTGAAAACAGAGGAATAACATGAGAGAGAAGAAGAAAGCTCATCTTCTTTCATACAGACCACTGTCTCATTGTGGAGCTGATCCAGCAGCAGTAGGAGGTGCTGTTTCCCCAAAGTGGCACATAGACCTCTGAGAATCCAAGGCTCCTCATGGCACACCGTCCTTTTAATACCCAAGCCAAATAGTCCTGAGAGCTGGAAGATATGGGGAAAAAAATCTGAGACTGCAGTTAAAAGACCTTAAATTGCTCAGCATAATTAGAACATTATTGATGCCAAACATGTGTCACAAAATTTATGTGCACCAGCCTTTACTAAACTAAGGAGTATGTTTACTAAGGGGTATGTTTACTAAACCGTCCTAATGTTACCGGCGCTAGTTGCAGCGATAATGTGAAGAATGCCATATAAGGAGTGGGCATTCCAGTCCTAAGGTAGCAAGAATATGTATCGCGCGATAGTGGGCGCAGTGACATGTTAACGCGCGTTAACCCTAAGTACATGCCAGTGCAGTGCTAGAAGCTATAATGATGTGTAGCCCACTGGTTGCTGCAATGACTATGGAAGCAGAGGTCATGGGTTTGATCCTGCAATGGAGTAATCTAAGAAGGCTGTCAGAGGCATTTTCTTTTTTTTTTTTTTTTTTCTATTTATAAATTTTTACAATAAATCCAAGCAATAGAACTTGAATGGCAATAAGGGTACAGAAAGCAAACAGGTTAGAACTTACATACAGCCTAACATTTAGGAAAAACAAAACAGGAAATATAACAGTTCTGTTCTTTCTACAGCCCACAAATAAAAGGGGGAGATCCAACTAATACACAAATAAAATGATAATTGAAGGAAAGCAAGCTGGAGGGAAACAGTCAGGAAAATAAACTATGCAGTAGAACCTATATTGCATCAGAGGGGTGGCGGGCATTTATGAAAGCAAGCAACTGAGATGGATCATAAAAAACATATGTTACAGAATTCAATTTGACCATACATTTAGAAGGAAATTTAAGAAAAAACTGACCCCCTAATAACAATATGCATGGATGTAAAAGCAAAAACTCTCGCCCTAGGGACGGCATAAGGCATTGGAGACAGGCAGAATGCTGGAGCAGCTCAGCTGCTTCCCCCCCCACCACCCCCCACTATCCATCTGCTGCACCCTGCAAGGTGTTCCAACCATGCACACACTAACTGCAGACAGTCTGCTAGCTAGCACATAGTGCATGTTCCTGGAAGAACTATGTGCACGTAAACATGGAATGTGAGCGCACACACACACCAAGCAGGCATGTCAGTGACTGGGCCCCAAAAAAGAGAACCCATAAATATCACTTGAAAGAAAGAGTGCATAGCACTATGGGTGAACCTAGCCATGCCGTGGTCACTGATCAGTCAGGGTGAGAGTGAACTCCCAGCAGGACATGCTGTGGCAACCCCATCCGTGCAGGTGGTGGTCGGGCACTACAATGTCCCAGCCATTACTCTGAGTCTATACCCTGTGCAGATGCATCCTGCCCATGTCACCCTGTCCGGGCCATACCCACAGTACCTTGCTCCTCATTATGCACATTGGCAGGCTAACACTGGAAACAGTGCAAGCAGTGTGGGCTCAGTAAGGTGTAGGCAGCCACAACACACTGGATAGACAGACACACACTCCCACACCTATGCCAGCATTGTGCAAATATAGAGGTTTGTGGCCGCCACAGGAGTCCTGGGCACTGTGGAGGCATTGCTATGGTACGCAAAACTATTTGGGTCACTCCCCGGGGTGGTAAACACTGTCAGAATCAATAACTGAAACACACTCCACAGATATCAGAAAGGTTGCTATGATGAATCTTTATAAACAAATCATGTTTAACTTAGGATTGTTATCTGACATTAATCATAGCAACGTTTTGATATACAGTCAAACCTCGGTTTTAATGATTAATCCGTTCTAAGCAGTCTGACTAAAACCGAAACGGACTAAAACCGAAGCAATATTTCCCATAGGAAATAATGTAAATTCAATGTAATCCATTCCAGACACCCAGCTCCTGTCACTTCTCTCACCTGCCCGATCGTCCACAGGATAGCAAACACACAGATATTGTACTGTACGGCACTGTAATCTGATCGCTGCCTCCCACATTCATGCAACATCTCCTGCTTACATTGACAGCTACCCTGCTACCAACGAGCCTGAGGGGGCGCTCCAGGGAACAGGCAGGCGGTGGAGAGATCGGGGCCTTCCTCTCTGTGCAATCCTTGCATCTCTGGCTCGAGGATGTTGCTCAGCTGACTTTGGCTTCTCAACACGCGATCGGGTGAGTCCGGGGGGGGGGGGTAGTGCTGCCGGGACTGGGCGGGCAGACCAGCGCGAGGGTGTAGGTTTTCAGATCTGGCAGCACTGGTTCCTGACGAAAACCGAGGCGATCAACGATAACCGAGACAAGATCTCAGTTAGAAAAGACGTCGAAAACCGAAACCAACGAAAACCGGGGCACACGAAAACCGAGGTTTGACTGTATGTGGAACGTGTTCCCAAGTTTAGGACGGTATTGCTAAGGTATGCAGGTGCCAGTATTGGGAGATGCTGCTCCGCGCAGGGCCCAACAGTCTGACTCTCCATGAGGCGTTGGATAGTGGTGCCTGTGGGTGTGGGTGTTTGTACCCCTGTTGGCCTCTGCTCTAGGGCTGAGTTTCCCAACTCCTGTCCTGGTGGGCCAAACACTGTTCAGGTTTTCATGCTGTCCCTAATGAATATGCATGAGATACATACAATGGGGGCAGCGCATGCAAATGCAGCAAAGGCATATTTATTAGGGACAGCATGAAACCTGAATGGTGTTTGGCCCTCCAGGACTGCAGTTGGGAAACTCTGCTCTAGGGATTGCACATGTTTATCGTGTCTCTGCTCTGTAGGGTAAAATATAGGTGTTTCAGGCATGTTTATTTTATCTGAAATAAAGGTTCTGTCTTTATTACCATGGTTTAGTACTGGGTTAAATATGAGGACAGGGTTGGAAGGAGCCACAGCTGGGACTTGAACTTGTGACCTTCTGCTACTGAACACACTGGCTGTGTGTACTGCATCAAACTGTTGCCACAGGGGCAGACCATTCCCTGGGGATACCATGACTGTTCGTCAGACAGACCTTGTCTGTTGCAGTGCACGGCACCCATCTAAATGGGGCCTGGCCGTGGTCTGCTTTGGGCAGATGCCACTGCCCCCTCCGCCATCAGCACCCCTCTGCCACCATGCTGACATGCCCTTATGCTGGTGGTGCTGGTGGTGCGCATAAAAACATAAGAACATAATAACATAAGATATGCCATACTGGGTCAGACCAAGGTCCATCAAGCCCAGTATCCTGTTTCCAACAGTGTCCAATCTAGGTCATACGTACCTAGCAGTTTTCCTAAAAGACACAGGTTCCGCAATGCTTGTACTGGGACTAGCATTGATATCCTGGGTCCCTTCTTAATAATGGTTTATGGACCTTTCCTCCAGGAACTTGACCAAACCTTTTTTAAACCCAGCTACACTAACAGCCTTTACTACATCATCCGGGAACAAATTCAAGAGTTTGATTACATGTTGAGTGAAAAAATATTTTCTTTTATTAGTCTTAAATAGTTTACCCTGTAGAAGTCCCAGACCATCCAGTGTGCCGGTAGGCAGCTGCCTATGGTGTGGGTTCTCGGGTAGGGGTGCCTACATGGACATGCGCGCTTCCCCCCGGCACCGCCTGCCAATGTTATGTGCCCTTGGGGGTACCTGCTGGGTAATATCCTCTGTGACACTGTGGGACACACACTCATGCCCCTGTTGGACCCTCGTCAGTTGCTGTCTTGCTGCTTTACAGTTTTGGCATTCCTATGTGCCACCTAGGCATATGCCTAGTCTGCTCTGTGTCGCAGCTGGACCACAGCATGTGCCGCCTGCAGCCCCCTGTATCCCATTTACAGCATCAGTACAGTTGCTGTTTCCTATGTGCCCACTCTGCTGTTGCTGCACATGTGCACGCCATAACAAACCTGCCCAATATAAATGACAAAAACCCTGATCACCGCTATTTCAATGTGGGATCATTCATGTTGTAGGGGGACAGAGCACAGGCCCTTCCAAACATGATATCTTCCTTTTTACGCTTTGTCAGTAGTGTTGCTTTATGTTTATCATTAATATCACTATTTGCCAGCTTGGTTATTGGGATTTCAGATGTGGTTCTAGTCATTTTCTATGTTTATTTGCCTTTTTGGTTCCTGCACATGTATCACTACTATCACTTTTATGGGTTTCGCTGCCTTTGCTGTACATTGCTGACTGAAATGGTTTCTCTCTCCTACAAATGTGCCTCTAGCGCGAGGTTTTCACTGGCGCTCATTTTCAGACCTTCATTTCACGGCGTTAGTGCGCATGGAGCCTCTCCCTACCCACTCTCCGCCCATTGACTCCTATCTCCGCCCTCTGGGGAGCCTTACTCCATCCTTCAGACCCGGCTTTCACAGCGTTAGTTTGCCTTAATGCTGCTGCCGATGTTATCGCACGATACGTGACGTTATCATGTGATAATGTTACATATCGCATGATAACGTTACATATCGTGTGATAACGTCGGCGCTGCTATGTTAAGACGGTTTAGTAAACATATCCCTAAAGGGCGTTAAGGGAGCAGGGTGCCGTTAACGCACGTTATCGGCACGCTTGCACCCTTAACCATGGGAGAACCGATGGGGTCAAAAGTGACCCCATTGCAAGTTTCACAACGCGTATCTCGGAAACTAGTTTTTCAAGAATGCAATCTTTTTATGACTTTTCACATGTCAATATTCTCTTTATATTGAACCATGAGAGGAATAATTTTCATCCGCTAGGTGACGCTAGTAATGAATTGTAGCACAGAGTACCAGTGGGGTCATTTTTGACCCCAGTTGCTTATGCCCGGTTTGGATCGTGATACAATTTGCAGTTTTGTGAATTTTTTGATCTGACAAAGGTATTTATCATTAATTATGTATCATTTATTTTTTGTACTCTTATTGTATGAAAATTACTTATTTTCTGTAATTGATATCATACGTTCTCTCATTATTTCCGATGAAATCTAAAGGCTTTCAGCTTGTTCATCATGATTATTGTACACCTATAGTAAAACTGCTTTGTGTTTTATTCAACTTTATCTTTGTTTATATATTTTAGATTATTGTTTATGATGTCAAAACGAAAGTATTCAGCTGCCCAAGTAAGAGAAATATTGCAACGAGATGCTGACAGTGATGGCTCTGAGTCGTCTGATGATGCAGCATATTCAGCAAGCAAAGAAGCATATCAGCCAAGTTTGGGCGATAAATCTGATGATGACAGTCATGATTCAGATGGCGACAGCAGTTGGTCGCCAAGTGAATGTGAGACTGATGTTGAGCCGGTAACATTGCCTGCAGCAAAGAGTCAAGTTACAGTTTGAGGCAAAGGTCGAGGCTGTGCTGGATGGGGAAGAAGACAGGAGTCCTCGGTGTCAGTATCATCTATGAGGAATCTTAGTTGTAGTTGTAGAGGAGCTAAGAGGTCATCAACTACAAGCACAAATGTTGCCATTGAAGCCTATGTATCTAAGGATGCCACATCATGGAACAGGAAACCTATAAAGCAAGCTGCTGGAAGGTACATCAGAGCTAATGTCATGCCCGTACAACAAGGTCCTACAAGGTATGCTGTACGAAATATTGATGGCCCTCTCGCAGCATTCCACTTGTTCATGAGGAAGAACTTATTGAATGAAATCATGATGTCGATGAGCAAACAAGGAAGACACATTTATGACGACACCTGGAAAGATTTGACAGACGGAGAATTTCAACGTTTTCTTGGACTTCTGATCCTCTCAGGCGTGTACAAGTCATGAAATGAATCCATAGTTCAGTTGTGGAACTTTGAAGATGGTCGTTCTGTTTTTGGCAAAAATATGGCCCGTAACCGTTTTCAGCAAATTTCTTGTGCTCTCAGATTTGATGATGCAACCAACAGACGTGAACAACGAGGCGTGGATAAGCTTACTCCAATCAGACACGTTTTTGATACCTGGGAAACAACTCTAAGGGGTATGTTTACTGAACTGCGGTAACGTTACATAACGCGCGTTATGTAACGTTAATGATCGTTAGGTAACGTTAACGTGCGTTATGAGATATTAATGATCGTTAACGTCTCATAACGCGTGTTATCGTTACTTAACGATCGTTGACGTTCTGTGGCGCGGTAAACACCGCAGAAGGTGGAGAGAGGGTGGAGAGAAGGGGTCAATGGGTGGAGTGTGGGTGGGGAGAGGTTCCATTCACACTAACGCGCTGATCTGAAGAGCTGAATCCTAACGCGATTGAAAACCTGCCGTTAGATGCACATTAAATATGGTCAGTATACTTCAAGCAAGTCAACAATGAAATTAATGAAAATATGTGCTTGAACCTTCACCAAAAAAGGAACCAGTAAAATTACTATCATTAGGCACCAAGGTCTCAGTATAAAACGTCGCAGCTAAATGCAAGGTCCACATGAACACTGTTGCAAGGCTGCTTCTCACATCAACGACCCAGCTTCATGTGCCTATGATGGTATTTTACAAAAACTTCTATTTTTCATCATATTTTATTCCCATTTTCTATAAAAAGCTTATTAGGAATTTATGACATCCCATGCGCTTGTCCCCTACGGGGTGATGCAAATCTTCCTCGAGTGGAACACCGTGTTGTAGAGATGTTTTAAAGTTTTCTCCCACAAGTCATGCTTTCTCCAAAATCATTGAGCTCTATCAAACACTTATCTGAGTTCTCTGTGGTAAAATGCCACTTCTGCCACCTCGAGTAGACTGTCGCTCTTAGCAACTGTTATTGAAATCCATATCTTCCAAAGTCATCAATTTCCAAATCCCAACGCCATTCGTCTAAGGCGCCCAAGCGTTTCACACACTCTGTTTCATCAGGGGATCTTCACCCACTTTCGGGACTTTCTCCATTCAGCGTTGGGATTTGGAAATTGATGACTTTGGAAGATATGGATTTCAATAACAGTTGCTAAGAGCGACAGTCTACTCGAGGTGGCAGAAGTGGCATTTTACCACAGAGAACTCAGATAAGTGTTTGATAGAGCTCAATGATTTTGGAGAAAGCATGACTCGAGGAAGATTTGCATCACCCCGTAGGGGACAAGCGCATGGGATGTCATAAATTCCTAATAAGCTTTTTATAGAAAATGGGAATAAAATACGATGAAAAATAGAAGTTTTTGTAAAATACCATCATAGGCACATGAAGCTGGGTCGTTGATGTGAGAAGCAGCCTTGCAACAGTGTTCATGTGGACCTTGTATTTAGCTGCGACGTTTTATACTGAGACCTTGGTGCCTAATGATAGTAATTTTACTGGTTCCTTTTTTGGTGAAGGTTCAAGCACATAGTTTCATTAATTTCATTGTTAGATGCACATATGCAGGAGAGAGAAACCATTTATGTGTCAGCAATGTACAGTCCAGGCAAGGAGCCCAAAATCTGTGATAGTAGTGCTCCATGTACAGCAATACCATAGTGCCAAAGTATGAATGGCTACTATGGCGATGGTGCAAATGGGGCATAGGGGGCCGCAGGCGGGACATGTAGCATGGGCAGCTGGGGGACAGGGTGGACCAGGCGGGCACCTAGGTGGCACATAGGAACATAGACACCGGAGATCAGCAAGACAGCAGTTAACCAAGGCCAAAGACAATCCACCAATATCTACCTGGTCCACCCTAGCCAATAGTCACTAGGGCACAGACCTGACATCCCCCCAGCCATCCCGCCCCCATGTGGCGGGGACATAATAGTGGTAGACAGTGATGGGGGGATGTGAGGATGTCCACATATGCCCTCCCACCCCGGAACCCGCTCCCTAGGCGGGCGCCTACCTACACAGTGGATGGCCTGGGACTGCGCACTATCAGCACCAACAGCAAATGGCCACATCAGCTTGGCAGGAGGGTGTGTGCCCATACTGGATGGGGCAGTGCCACCTCCCTGCAGTGGATCCAGGCCATGCTCTGCATCAGTACGTGGTGTGCAGTGCAACATAAAAGGTCTGGCTGAGGAAAAGTGCAGGTAGCCCCAGGGACTACCAAGCATCTGTGGCAACAGTGTGGTGCAGTACACCCAACCAGTGTGTCCAGAAGCAGAGGGTCACAGGTGCAGGTCCCAGCTGTGGTTCCTGCAGAGCACGTCCCTATTTTTTACCCTACAATGCAGATACAACAGCAGCATGTGCAAAGTCAAAGCAGCAGCGAACAGGGGTGCAAACACCCACTCACACAGGCTCCACAATCCAATGATGCATGGAGCGGCAGGCTGTTGGCCCCAGCATTGGAATGATGTTATCACCAAAGCACTACTACTACCCCCTGCACAGTTTAGCAATGTCGGCACTGTGCTCAGGACTAGTGTGGCGGGCAGAGCTGCCAACCACCTCTATCTTTGTATAATGCTGCAAAAGGAGTGAGTGTGTTGTATGTCTATCCATTGTTCTGTGGCCGCCCACACTTCACTGGGCCCAAAATGTCCCACTGTTACCAGCATTAGCCTGATTAGATGCATAATGAGGAGCAAGGTATTCTGGGTATGGCCCGGACAGGGCAGATTGGCCAGGATGCATCTTCACAGGGTGTGGGGCAATGGCTAGGACACTGTAGTGCGTGACTACCACCTGCATGGACAGGGTGGCCACAGCATGGCATGCTGGGAGGGCACTCACTCTGAACGAGCAGTGACCATGGTAGGTCTATGTTCCCACATAGCGCTCTACACTATTTGTCTCTATTGATATATTTGTTTCCCCCAGTGCTGGGGTACTAATCACTGAGATACCTGCTTGCTGCACATCGTTTCTGGTGGACTGTCTGCAGTTAGACTGTGCATGGTCGTTATACCTTTAAGGTACAGTTTGACTGTGCTGTCTGCCTGTGCGGGCTGCCAGCCCATGTCCTGCACTGCTACCCTTTTCTACATTGCGCCTCATCATGCTTGCCTCGCTTGTGCTTGATCTGCATGGCACCACCACTCCTCTGTCCACCCATCATTGTAACTATTCTGCCACCTCTGTCTCCACTGGGTGATATGTATTCCCATAGTCTGCCACCAACTGTTTTTCTGGTACTTTACATTGCCAACACCCTATGCTGTGGTAGAGCTGCCCCACCATGTTTGTTGTCAGTACTGGCAGGCACATGGGATGCCCGCAGATATGGCAGGTCCAGCGGCTCCCACTTCTCCCTCCTTCACTCACCTGTTCATTGCCTTTCCTGAGTGCTCTATCTAGTGTTAGGGCTACATCTGTCTTTGTTCTGCACAGGTCATGCATGTCATCCTGAGGCACCTTGCCGTCCCTAGGGCACACTAACCTAGGACACCATAACCTTGTTAGGCCACCTTAACCTATGGTTCCATAGTCCAGGGTGCCTTCTGCGGTGACTTGTCCAAGGGTGTCTAATATGGCACTTAGCCTAGGAGGCTCTATAGGGCGCTTTCTGAGGCACCTTACATGGCACCTTACAAGACACCTTAAAAGGCACCTTACTAGGCACCTTACATGGCACCTTATAAGGCACATTACAAGGCACCTTACAAGGCGCCTTATAAGGCGCCTTGTAATGCTCGTCATTCTAAGGCGCCTTGTAAGGTGCGTTCTCTGTCAGCTTGCTGTAACGATGCACTGCCCATGCCTTTATATGGGCATCTCTACTTTACCCTGGAACCTACCGCGATTGACATTACCGCAGTTTAGTAAACATACCCCTAAGTGACGCCTTTGTTGCTTGTGAAAATGTTACCGTGGATGAGCAACTGCTTACATTTTGTGGCCGTGTTCCATTCAGACAATATATTCCCAGCTTACCTGGGAAATATAGCATAAAGCTATGGATGTTGTGTGACAGTGCAACGTTATATGTTCTGCGTCTTCAAGTATATATATAGAAGGGAACTTGGACAAAACAGGGAACAGAATCAGGGTGAAAGGGTTGTGCTGCAACTCACTGAAGGATTGACGCGATCTGGCAGAAATGTTAATGTTGAGAATTTCTTCTGCAGTTTATCTCTGTCATAGAAATTGCTAGAAAAACAAATTTTACTTTTGGGGACAATTTGAAAGAACAGAAAAGAATTACCTCCAGTATTTGTAACAGCAAAGGGCCGAGAGGTATTCACTGTTTGCCTTTCGCGATGACGCCACTCTGGTTTCCTATTGCCCGAAGAAAGGAAAAGTGGTTGCTCTTCTGAGCAGTTTGCATGATCAAGAAGAAGTAGATAACACACGTCCAGACAAAAAACCACGCATGTTCTTGGACTATAATTCTAGTAAAGGTGGAGTAGATACGGCAGACCAAATGTTGCGCACGTATACCACAAAACGAATGACAAGACGCTGGCCAGTGACAATCTTCTACAACATGTTGGACATCAGTGCTTTGAACGCCTTCATTGTTTGGATGTCACTAAATCCAGAATGGCAGTTCAAGTCAAAGCACAGACGTCATCCATTCTTCTTGGAATTAGGAAAGCAGCTGTTTCAGAGTAATTGCAGTGAGACTTCTTCCAGCATTGAAGAAGCCACTGATGCTGTTTGCAATGTCGGGATCCCAAAGAAAAGGGCAAGGTGTCACTGCTGTTCCAGAGAAAAAGACAAGAAAAGCAACATAGTTTGCACCTCCTGCAAGTGCAATGTTTGCAAAGAACATTCAGAAATTGTCTGTGTCTCATGCAAATGACTGTAGTACTTTACTGTGTTCATCAAGTGCATGCAAAAACTGCTTTCATGGCAACTCTTCTTCATGTAATTTTATGATAAAGCATTACATTTCAAAACATTTAACCTTCATATAATAAATAATTAATTTGGAATAATATTTTGTCTGTTTAGTTTACATTTTTTATGGTTAACAATTAAAATTTGTCGTGGGGTCATTTATGTGTGTGCAAAAAATCTCGGTAATTCCAGGGTTAACATGTCTAAAATGCTGCTTTAATATGCATTAAAGTCTCCAGCAGCCTAAAACGCCTTGTGGGCAGAGAGTGGGCATTAATGGGGCAGAGAGAGGGCATTAACAACATGTGTACCCTTAAAATGCCCTGTGCAAATGTGTCCTAAAGAACCTTAATGCTGGAGAACCCTAACACAGAGTAAAACCATGCAGAAAGGGTGTATTTTGAGAGAGAGCCTATTTAACATCTGCAATGTGATGCACAGACAGGGAAACCCAAGAGAGTGATAGTAGTGCTCCATTAGCAGCAACAGCATAGTGCCCAAGTATAAAAGGGCACTATGTTGATGGTGCAAATGGGGCAAAGGATATGGCACATGGGTTATGCAGTGGAGGCTGCTGGTGCACAGGGTGGACCAGGCAGCTGCCTAGATGGTACATAAGAACATAAGATTAGAAAATATGCCAGACTGTCAGATCAAGATCCAACAGTGGTCAATCTAGGTCACAAGTACCTAGCAGTTTCCCCAAAAGACACACAGGATCCACAATGTGTGTATTGGGGCAAGCAGTGCATATCCCGGGTCCTCTTTTTTTTTTTTTTTTTTTTTTTTTTTAAATACTTTATTTAAATTGTTACCAAACAACTACAACATAATCGACACCCAACAGAAAATAACCTATACAATGCTAAATACTAAGTACAATAAAATAGGAATAACCTCAACCCCCCCCCCCCCCACCCAACATAACCCTCCCTCCCCCACCCTGGCTCACTGAGAACGGCACTGACAAAACATAAATATGAGAGGATCCCACAACACTTTAAGTAACCTGAGAACGAGCCACAAATGAGTCCAGGAGTGCCCAACGACTAATATTAAGATCAGGCCTGTCCGGATGATGAAGTTTACTGTAGGTTTTCTCCAACTTTGAATAGTGACAAACCAAATTCCACCACCCATCAAAACTTAAGCTATTAAAGTTCTTCCACTTCCACAGAATCATCTTTAGGGCTATAGCCATCATAAAATTAAATAAGAAAGAATGATCTTGGGACTGATTAGGAGATAGCTCAACAGACCGCAAAAGGATCCATCGCCAGTCCAACTCCGCAGCAAAGGACAAAATCAACTGCATCCTGGCCCACACCTGTGTCCAAAAATTTTGGACCGGAGGGCACTTAAAGAACATGTGTATATAAGTTCCTTTAGCGGCGGAGCAAGACCAGCACAGACCCGAAATACTAGAATCCCACCTGGCCATCTTCGAAGGGGTAATAAAGGCCCTGTGCATAAAAAAAAATAATGATTGAGTAAGTGCAGCGGACCTTGACACGCGTGAAACTGGACCCCACAAAATCTTCCACTCAGAGGGAGAAACACCTCGAGATATATCAGATTCCCACACCCGAGCCAACCCAACAGGCATGTTGGTGGCAAAATTCCTCCAGGAGGCGTATATTTTAGATGTAACTCCCTTCTGTTGTACCGTGGCCCTCAGCCAACTGGGCAATGCCCCTTCCTGGTCCCGTCCAGATGCACAGAGTGGGAGACCAGAAGCCGTGATACTATGTTTCAACTGGTGCCACCTGAACGAGGAGGAGTCTGGCAGGGAATACGTCCTTTGTAACTCTGCAAAATCCTTCCACCCGCTAGGGTCCACCAACTGACCTAAAGACCAAATACCTCGGTCTTGCCATGCTCTCCAGGCAAATCTACGTCCGCGGATCCGAAATCTAGGGTTCCACCAGACAGGGATCTGTTCCGGGGGGATATCAACCTGACCTGTAAGCCTCGCCAGCTCGAGATAGGCGGCCTGCGTGGACCTGATAACTCTGCCCACCGGGGACCATTCAGGATGAAGCGCCCCTAACAGCCATTGAGGAGGGGTGGGCGCAGCCAGACAAATCTCCACCGCTAGCCAGGTCGGGTTATGCCCACTATCCTCTGCAACTAACCAAAGTGAACCCTGTTTAACCAGGAGGGCCTGGTGATATTGACGAAAATCAGGGAAATGCACACCACCCCTATCCTTGGCAGCTTTCAACTTTTTTGTAGCGATACGCGGCTGCTTACCATTCCACAAAAAGGAAATGAGAATGCGCTCTATCTTTTGATACCATGTCAACGGAATGGAAAAAGGGAGCATACCAAGTATATAATTAACCTTAGGGGTGAGAGTCATCTTAATGACCTCCAATCGGCCCCACCACGAGAGATAAAGAGGAGACCACGCAACCACTTTAGTCCGTAAAAAAAGAAGAAGGTCATCCATATTCTTCTCAATCATGTCGTCCACCGACACATTATACCAGGCCCCTAAATATTTAATACTGCCAGCCTCCCAGCGAAAGGGGAAGTCTGCCATGTCTGCAGACGTTGGGACACGGTTAAGGGGAAACGCCACCGACTTTGACCAATTGATCTTATATCCCGACACGCTTGAATAGTTATCGAACAAAGCCAAGATAGATCGTATTTCCCCTGGCTGCGTGAAGAGAAGCAAGTCGTCCGCATAAGCGGAGAGCTTCACATGCAATGTCCCGATTTGAACCCCTTTGAGATCCACCCGCCCTCTAAGCGCTATGGCCAACGGCTCCAAGGCTAAGTTAAATAAAAGGGGGGAAAGAGGACATCCCTGCCTGGTCCCACGATAAAGAGTGAATGGGCGCGATAAAACCCCATTCACTAGAATGCTGGCCGAAGCATTGGCATAAAGCGCCCTAACCTTTTGAATAAAACCATCACCCAGGCCAAACCACTGCAAGACAAAAAACATAAACGACCACTCCAACCTATCAAACGCTTTCTCGGCGTCCAGAGATAGGGCAACATACGGACAGGGATCAGAAGAAGCCCTCTCAAGTAAGTTGCAAAGGAGACGAGCATTATCAGAGGTTGACCTCCCGGGAACGAACCCACATTGATCCGGATGAACCAAGTCTCCTACCACCGAGGCAAGTCGACGTGCTAGGATGCTCGCATAAATTTTATAATCGGCATTTAGGAGAGAGATAGGCCGATAATTCGCAACAAGAGAAGGGTCTCTGCCCGGCTTTTCCAACACTACGATAGTGGCTTCCGAGAATCGACCAGTAAGACCTCCAGCGTTGACAAGCCCATCAAAATATTCTAACATAAACGGAGCCAGCTCCGTGCCAAACACTTTATAAAATTCGGCAGGGAGGCCATCAGGGCCGACCGCCTTACCCGAGGGCATGGCCTGCATAACGGAGAGAAGCTCCTCGCGGAGAAAGGGCTTGCCAAGATCAGAGGTCTGCTCCTCCTCTAAAACGGGATGATCAAGATCTTTGACAAAAGCAGCAAAAGAGCTAAGATCGGCAGAGATCTCGGAAGCGTACAATGAACTATAGAATTTTGAAAACTCCTCCACTATCTGTACATCTTTGACCAACCGCTCCTGTTTACTAGAGAGAATAGAGGCTATTCTAGACTTGCTCTGCTGCCCCCGGATCGTATGGGCTAACAGCCTGCCAGCCCTATTCCTTTCCACGTGGAACCGGGCGGACTGCTTCAACATAATTTGCTCTACTTCAGTACTCAAGGCTTCATTGTATTGAAATCGAAGTCTCTGTAAACGGAGAAGAATTTCCGGCCTAGAGTGCCTCAGCCAAAGACGCTCACCAGCACGAATTTGCGCCTCCAAGGCACAAAGTTGTGCCCGGCGCCTCTTGGTCTCCATTATCTGAAAACTAGTTATCTCAGCGCGGATATAGGCCTTAAAAGCCTCCCACCGAGCCCAATCTGCAGTAGCACCACGCGTGTTCCAAGCAAAGAAAGAGGTTATAGCGCGGCGAATAACTTCTTGGAAGGCAGGATCTGCCAGCCATGCCCTGTTAAAAGACCATGTCCGATTGGGACTCGCGACATCTTCCGACACCACCTTGAGCGTAATGGCTGCATGATCCGAGACCGACCTGCCCAATATAGATGGATCACGGCAACTGGAAACCAGAGACTTAGAAATCAAAAAGAAATCTATACGAGAGAGAGAGCTATGAACCGGAGAAAAAAAGGAGAAGTCTTTTTCACTGGGATGAAACAGCCGCCATACGTCAACTAAATCACAAGAGTCAATCAAGGAGGAGAGCGCTAAACGCGCGCGAGAAGGACGTTCAACCCTGCCAGGGCTTCTGTCCAGTAAGGGCTCAATAACCAAATTGAAGTCCCCGCCCACTATTAACATAACCCCTGGCTCCTCATGCA
This sequence comes from Ichthyophis bannanicus, assembly GCA_033557465.1. Lineage (NCBI taxonomy): Eukaryota > Metazoa > Chordata > Amphibia > Gymnophiona > Ichthyophiidae > Ichthyophis > Ichthyophis bannanicus. The sequence continues at coordinate 1,266,160,292 of CM066032.1, read as the reverse complement.
GGGTCCCGGTAAGATTAGAAAAGAAAACAGGGTCGTCTATATTGGGGCCATAAATATTGACAAGGGATAATAATCCCTCCCCGATTTTTATTATAGTTTTAACCCATCTCCCAGCATCATCGTGGGACGAACTAGTTTGTTGGGGGTCCAGGGAACGCTTTATCAAGGTAACAACACCATTTTTTTTATGCACAGCAGGGGAGCAACCAGCCACTGTATACACTCTATCCGCCAGCTTATTTGCCTCCGATGCCATTAAATGCGTCTCCTGAAGGAAAATAATATCGGCAGCTTGACGTTTACAGTACAACAAAATTTTCTTGCGCTTGATTGGCGAACGCAACCCCTTCACATTAAGAGATAAAAATCTCAACTTAGTAGCCATCCCCTATGACTGTGACAGCCAAAACTCTGTGAGATCACCCCAACTGATAACCATTCTTTGAATCTCAGTGAGCCAAGTCCCCCCCCCAACAACCAAAAAAAAATCAAGCAGGGTAAGACAGCAGAAACACATTAATTACAGAAGGCCGCCCCTTTTAAACAAACAACACCACTCATATCCCGACCACCCGCCAGATTATTGTTATAAACATTGTAAAAAATCTATAATAATGATAATAATGATAATAATGATAATAATAATGATAATAATAATAACCCCCGGGATCCAGGCAACTCAACATGTTAATGTACAACTCTGGGCAAAATCAGCCCTATACAGGCCTTCAGTTGAGAACAAAAACCAGCAGATAAACCAATACTTCAGCGTTGCTGCATTTGGAGCTCCTCGTGCTCTTCAATATATTGACGCAGTAAATTCGGGTCTTCAAAAGATCTAGTACGGTTATCCAGGGTGACTTTAAAGCGCGCCGGGCTAAAAAGGCCAAACCGCGCCTGCAAACTGCGAAGCCTGGGCCTGAGTTCCAGAAACAACCTCCGCTTCTCAACTGTACGCTTGCAGTAGTCCGGGAAGAAAAAGATCTTTCGCCCTTCATAGAGCAGCGGCTGATTAGCTTTCGCAGCGGCGAAAATCTGCATGACTTGTTGGTGCCTTAATAGGCACATGATGAAGGGCCGAGGTCGCAGGCTCTGAGAGTTAGGTCCCGAGGGAGACACAGGAATCCTATGAGCCCGCTCTATTTCTAGCGGGGGAGTAAAATTTATTTTTAGCACCTTAGGCAGGAAGGACTCCATGAAGTGAATAGGATCCGTCCCTTCCGCGCCTTCCCCCAAGCCGATAATTCGGATGTTGTTTCGCCGAGCTCGATTGTTCAAATCATCCATGCTTTGTTCGAGCCGGTCTATCTTGCGCGCCAGTGAAGAAACAGTCTGAAGCTTGTCACCGTGTTCCACTAACGTTTGCTCCACTTTCTCTACTCGAACAGAGAGAGATTGGAATTGTGCGCCCAAATCTTTTATGTCCTCCTGAAGAGCTGACAGGGTTTCTCCATTGGAGTCGACTCTGCTCCTTATAGCCCGAACTTCCTGTAAGAGTTGTCTAATGTCTTCTGTTGATTCGTGCTGAGGCCCAGGTTTGTGCGGGGACAGCGGGTCAGATTTAGAGCGTTTAGACCCCGACGCCGTCGGAGTTGGAGGAAACTCGAGGCGCGTTTGTTTGCTCCCCGACATTCTCCTACAGCTGCCCAGACAGATTTAACCACCGGGGTAGATTTATGAGCGGGTAAGTCGCAGGATTCAAGCTCAAGGCCCAGGAGAAGGGGACTTACACCTCCATGCCGGTTTCGTGCTGGCCACGCCCCATCCCGGGTCCTCTTTAACAATGGTTTATGGACCTTTCCCCAGGAATCTGTCCAAACATTTTTTAAACCCAGCTACAATAACAGCTTTTACTACATCCTCCGGTTATGAATTGCAGGATTTGATTATGCATTGACTGAAAAAATGTTTTCACCTTGTAGTCTTAAATGAATTACACTATAGCCGCATTGCATTTCCCCTAGTCTTTTCACAGTCTGATGGCATAAACAATCAACTTACGCTTACCCGTTTCACTCCAGTCAATAATTTATAGACCTCTATCATATCTCCACTCAGCCAACTCTTCCCCAGGTGGAAGGACCCCAACCTTTCAGCCTCTCCATAAAGGGGTATCCTGCCATCCACATTACCATCTGTGATGTCTGTCATGATCCCTAAGTGACAGTGGTGGCACACAGACATGCTACTGCTGCGGAAAGAAGATGTGCCACATATGACTGTCAAAGGGCCCTGGCACCCCAGGCAGAGATCCCGGCTGATCCCCCCACTGCCATTGAACCCATCTGTGGGGGAAGAGGCAGATAGTGCCAGTAGCAGTAGCCCTCCAGGTAGCTGCAGCCTGCAAGCATCCAGGAGACTACCACAGCAGTGGCTGTCATCCTCCCCCTGAGACATATCATTGGCAGGCAGTGATGGGGTCCCTGCAGAGGCTGATGGTTGGTGAGGGGTTGTGTGGCCATCCATGTATGCCTCTGCCCCCCACCCCACAATCTGGACCTAGGCACCCACTAACCCACATGTTGGATGGGCTGGGACTGCATACCACCAACACGGACAGCACATGGGCATGTCAGCATGGTGTGGGGATGCTGGAGGAGGGGGCAGCGACACCAGCCTACAGCAGACCATGTGTATTGCAACATATGCTGAGGTCTGTCTGATACGAAACATGTCAGCCCCAGGGAATGTTGTAGCCATATGGCAGAACTGTGGCTCAGTGCACAGAGTTGGTGTGTGTATATGCGCAGAGGGTCACAGGTTTGTGTCCTGGCTATGGATCATGCATTGCTTTTCTCTGTGGCTAAACTTTAGCCCACAGTGCAGGTACAACACCACCATGTGCAACCCCCAATGAATGGGTCAGCAAGGGTACAAACACTCATCAGTCACACAGACAGGCTCCACTATCTACAGCTGGATGGAGAGTCAGGCTGATAGCACCATCACACTATTAACTCCTGCACAATGAACACACATTAACAATGTTCAAGTTGATATTGGTTCCAAGGCAACAGACAGGAATGCCAACCATCCCCATTTTTTTCACAGTGCGTCGAAATGAGTGAGGGTGTATATTTATTTATTTATTATTTATTTATTTGTTCTTATATACCGCACTCTTAAAAATCAGCGCAGTTTACAATGAACAAGGTAGATTAACTTGGAATTCAACTAGTGGTAACTATGTATAACAATTTACATCTATTTACAGACTGTTATTATAGTATATACATCCATTGATAAGGTTCACGTGTTCATACTTGATAGCATGTTAAGGGGTGACGTGTTAGATTGCTGTGAATAGTGTAGGAGAAAGAGGTGATGTTTTAAGCGCTCTTCTGAACTGAGCTAGGTCTTTGATGGCTCTAATGGGTGTATGTGTGTATGTGTGTATGTCTATCCATTGTTTTGTGGCTTTCTACACCTCACTGAGCCTCTCAGTGCCTAAGCTGATTCCAGCATTAGTCTGAAAATGTGCATGATGAAGAGCAAAGTATTGTGGGTATGGCTTGAAACAGGGTGGGTATGCCAGGATGTGAATGCATTGGAGGTAGGGTCAATGTCTGAGACATCATAGTACCCATCTGCTATGTGCATGTATTGAGTGGCCACAGCATGTCATGCTGGGAGGGCATTCTCACTCTGACTGAGCAGTGACCATGACACGGCTATGTATCCACATGGTGCTATATTGCATTTGGTTCTAGTGATGTGGGTACACTTCCTGTCCTGGGGGTACCACACCACACTGCACTGCCAAGTGGGGGGTGTGCGCATGTTATGCTGTTTGTCTCACGCCTGGGTGCACATGGATGTTCTGTGCACTTGCAATGTGTACTTACCAGTGGTCTTTTTGCAGTTAGTATGTGTATGGCTGGAAAACCCAGTGGTGGGCATCAGATGCAGTCTGACTGTGCTTGCTGTGGGTGATTGTTAGATCTAAATGGTGTGCCAGGCCTACTCCCTCTGGTAATGGTAGGGCCAGCAGGACAGTAATAATAACCCCATGCCTGCCTAGACATCCTTCTGGGTAGTTGGTATCCATGGCATCAGCACTTTACCACTGCATATTGATATGCACTGCTCTAGGAGAGTCCCTGTCCAACAGGGGCAGATCACAGGGCCAGATGTGACCGGCACATACAGCAATTCTGCAGAAAACAAGGTGACTAGTATATCACACTGCAAGCACACACTAGCAGTGATGAGAATCTGCAGCACAGGCAGCAGAGACTATCTCTAGCACTGCAGGTTCTGGGGACCAGGTGCTGGGTGCCCCTTCTCACCGGCAGGTGACCACAGAAACTGCTCAGGAGAACAGTTTGTAGCCGCTCTGTGCTTGTATCACACACTGTCAATGCATCTTACTGAGCTGAGGTGATGGATAAGTGCAATATCCATTTGGTGTTCAGCTGTTGGGGCTACCCTATACCAGCACACACAGCAGATATTTTAGGCAATGACCTGCAGTCTCTTTGTATCTAGCCATTGCTGCACAGAGTGGTGCTGAGGTGTAGCCTACTAGTTAGCTTAATGTCTCCATAAGCAGGGGACAGGGTTTTGATTCCTACTTGTTCTTTATGTGACTATGTGCTACTCAGATCATTTTCATGCCTGTAACAGTCAGGGCTCTGCACATTGGTGCTGCCAGCCCATACCACCCTCTCCTCAGCTGCCATCCTTCCTTTGGCCCATCTATCTGCCTTTGTCGGCTGTGTACAGTCATGTCTCCTTGTGTAAGCTGCTACACCATGACCTATACTAGTATTATTTTCCACATTTTGGCTCTTCGTGCTCGCCTCTCTTGTGCCTGATCTGCACGTCACCACTACTACTCTGTCCTTGTCACTGCAAACATCCTGCTGCTTCTGACTCTGCTGGGGGACATGTCTTCCCCATCCTATGCCACACACTGACATTGCAGCACCATTCTGTGCTACAATACAGCTGCCTCCCACAAGCTCGTCTGCTTTACTGGCTGCCACATAGGGTGCCCACCAATATGACAAGTCCATCAGCTCTCACCTGTCCTTCCTTCCATCACCTTTACATTGACTTTCCTTTGTGCTCTATCCAGCATTTGGGTTACAACTGTTTTCGTACCTTAAGGTGCATGCTTTCCACCGTAAAGCATATTTGTCACCTTAACATGCCTTAAGATGCATGATTGTCACCTTAACATGTGATGTCCTGTTAACATGCGTTAAATGGCCAAGACGCCCTGTTAACATGCATTAAAAGACCCATAGGGCACTTTACGCCAGAATGCCCCCTACCTTTCCTATGCTTTTTAAGGATTAACGCCCTTTATCACTGCTGTTAATGCCTGTTACCTTAACTCGCTTTAGTAAACATACCCCTAAGTGTAAATTCCCTCCCCTACTCCAGTCTCTGCACTAGTCAGAGCCTCTGCCCTGAAGGAAGACTGAGGCTCCATACTTAAGGGACTGCAGCTCACTAAATACTCAAGTATACATCTGAGCACTTGGGAGGGAATAAGCTAAAGTTGGAGACCATTGACACAGAGATCACTCACTCTGCTTGCTCTTCATTTCAGCAGAAGGGGCAGTCTATTCCAGAAGTTTGTTCTGAAGCATACAAAGTTTACTGAAGTCATTAGATTTTGTAAAACAGACTGAAGAATAAAAAGAGGATTTATAGCACATAATACTAGCTATAATTCAGACCACCCATTCTTCATCTCTAAGGTTGTTTAAAAAATATTGCTCTATCTATCTATCTATCTATCTATCTATCTATCTATCTATCTATCTATCTATGGGGTATGTTTACTAAACCGTGCTGTTACCGGCTCTAGGTGCAGCGTTAACGTGAGGAATGCCATATAAGGAAGTGGGCGTGTGGGTGTCAAGGTAACAATGGATTTTCATCGCGCGATAGAAGGTGCCTTGGCTTGTTATCACGTGGTAACCTTAATTTCGTGCCAGCGCTGTTTTGAACACTATCGAGATGTAGCCCACTGGTTAATACAATGACTACAGAGCCAGAGTTCATGGGTTTGATCCCTCAGAGGTCTCATCTAATAAGGCTGCCTGAGGCAATCCCTTTTCCTGCCTGTAACAGTCAGACACATCTGTACAATCTGTGCTTCCAGCAAAAACACCCTCACCTCAGTGCTGTAATCTAAGGTGTCCCATAGGGCGCCCCCTTATACTGTGCCCTATGGAGCACTTTATAGGGTGCCCTATAGGGCACATTATACAGTACCTTGGCTGACAAGGCACTTTATATTGTGCCCTATAGGTTACAGCACTGAGGTGAGGGTGTTTCTGCTGGCAGCACAGATTGTAGAGATGTGTCATTGTACTAACCAGTGGACTACACCTCTATGGCATTTATCACAGCACTGGCTGGCTACAGAAAGACTGCAGGTCACCGCACGAAATGTCTGCTGTGGTTACCAGGATAGGGTAAACCTACCAGTACCCATGACGTGCACATGCAATGCACATGCAGAACAGCAGTCTACATCTGATCACAGGATGGGGTATGCACCTCTACAGCACCTCAGCCTGATAGGGGGACCTGACCGTGTGTGTTACTGGCACAGAGTAGCTACAGACCGTGACATTGTGCTGTTCCTGTGCTCACCCTGAGGGTAGGTGGGGTGCCCAGCACCAGGTCCACAGCACCTGGCTTGACTGAGATAGACTGTGCTGCAGGTCCCCATCAGTGGCAGTGTATGACAGGTAGTCCTTGCAGACACACCTAGAATACACCTGTGTCCATCTGTATTCCCCAGTCATGTCTAGCCCTTGTGGACTATGATGCACCCAGAATAGTGCATATTCTGTGTGGTTGCCATGGTCACCTGTTATAAGAACAGGGGGGGGGGGCGGTGTCTGGAACTACATGCGGATTATGTAGCATTCTACCAACCCGCCCTCTCTAGGTCAGGGTGGGGGACAGGATCTGCTAACAACAGAACCACACTCTACATCTTTGCAATGGAGGCAGTAGAGGGGACATGATAAAGGGCTGTGGGACCATCAACCCCAGTCCTACTGGGGAAAAGGTACCCTCCAGGGCAGGTAATGCAGATCTGTAGCTATCACATAGGGCACTGGCAGACAGGCCTGGAAAGGCTCAGCTGTCCCCACCACAATCTGACATTCACCAGCAGAGAGCACAGTCAGTCTGCACCCTGCAAGGTGTTTCACCCATACACATGCTAACTGCAGACAGTCTGCTAGCCAGTACACAGCGCATGTTGCTAGAAAAACTATGTGCACCCAGAAGTGGGATGTAAGCACAACCACCAAGCAGGTATGTCAGTGAATAGGCCCCCAAAAAGGGAGCCCACAGATATCATTTGAGAAAAGCACTACATAGCACTATGTGGGAACCTAGACATGCCATGGTCACTGCTCAGTCAGGGTGAGAGTGACCTCCCAGCATGACATGCTGTGGCCACCCTGTCCGTGCAGATGGTGATCGGGCACAACAATGTCCCAGCCATTGCCCTATGCCCTGTGCAGATGCATCCTGTCTGGGCCATACCCACAATACCTTTCTCCTCATTATGCACATTGGCAGGCTAATGCTGGAAACAGTGTAAGCATTATCGGCTCAGTAAGGTGTAGGCAGCCACAAAACACTGGATAAACATTCACATACTCCCACACCTATTTCAGCATTGTGCAAAGATAGAGGTGGTTGGCAGCCCTGCCTGCCACAACAGTCCTGAGCATAGTGCAAGCATTGCTAAGGTATTCAATACTGTTAGGGTCACTCTCCGGGGTGGTAAACACTGTCAGGAAAAAGGAAAAACACTCTACATATATCAGAAAGGTTGCTATGATGGATCTCTGTTAACAAATAGTATTTAAGTCAGGATTTGTTATCTGAAATTAATCATAGCAACTTTTGATATATGTGGAGCATGTTTCCATGTTTATGACGGTGCTAAGGTATGCAGGTGCTAGTAGTGGTAACTGCTGCTCCAACAGCCTGACTCTCTATGAGGCTCTGGCTAGTGGAGCCTGTGGGTGTGGGTGTTTGTGCTCCTGTTGGCTGATGCTCTAGGTGGGAGTATACATATTTATGTTGTATGTGCTCTGTAGGGTGAAATATAGGGACATGGTCTGCAGGAGCCACAGCTGGGACTTGAACCTTTGACCTTCTGCCTCAGAACACACTGGCTGTGTGTACTGCACCAAACCATTGACATGGAGGCAGATCAGTCCCTGGGGATACCATGACTGTTCTTCAGACCGACCTTGTCTGTTGCACTGCACGCCATCCACCTTAACAGGGCTTGGCCTTGGTGTGCTGTGGGCAGCTGCCATTGCCCCCTCCACCACCAGCACCCCTCCCCCACCATGCTGACATGCCCATATGCTGGTGGTGTGCAGTCCCAGGCCATCCAGTGTGCCGGTAGGCGGCTGCCTATGGTGTGGGGTCAGGGGTAGGGATGCCTACATAGACATCCACGCTTCCACCCGGCACTGCCTGCCAATGTTATCTGCCCTTTGGGGTACCTGCTGGGTACTGTCCCCTGGATGGGACACTGTGACACACACACTCATGGGCATGTTGGATGTTGGTCAGTTGCTGTCTTGCTTATTTTCCATTTCTGCGTTCCTATGTGCCACCTAGGCATCTGCCTAGTCCACCCTGTGCCCCAGCTGCCCCACTGCATGTCCCGCCTGCAGCCCCCTGTACCCCATTTGCAGCATCACCATACTGCCCTTTCATACTTGGGCACTATGCTGTTGTTGAACATGTAGCAGTACTATCACTTTTCTTGGTCTCCCTGCCTTTTCTGTACATCGCTGACTGAAATGGTTTCTCTCTCCTGTAATTGTGCCTCTAACGCCTGGTTTTCACTCGCAGTAAATTTTGGCCCTTCATTTCACAGCGTTAGAATAACAGGAGCCTCTCCCCGCCCACTCCCCACCCATTGACCCCTTCTCTCTGCCCTGTCACTACCCTCTGTGGGACTTAACGCCGCCGAGGATGTATCGCGTGTTAACGTTACATAACGCACGATAATATCGCCGCTGCGACATTATCGCAGTTTAGTAAACATAACCCTATCTCTCTCTCTCTCTCTCTCTCTGTATATATATATAACTAAGTGGTTTACTTTAGAATTGTTCTTTAGCAGGCCTAAAATTAACCACTTACAGTAGCTATATTATTTTATTTATTTGTTTAAGTATTTAGCTCATGCTTTTTCCAGTAGAGGTTCAAGGTGAGTTATTTTCAAGTACAGTAGTTATTTCCCTGTCCCTGGAGGGCTTGAGAGTAATTTTCTAACAAGTTACCTACAGTTGTGGTCAACATTATTGGCACTCTTGCATTTTAGGTATGTTCCGTACAATATCTTGAGAAATAATTGGAAATATTCCAACTGAATGTAATCGTAATATTTTAACAGTATATTCAAAGATATACAACAAAAAAAAAAGATGTCTGTGCAACTTAGGGGTATGTTTACTAAACCGTCTTAATGTTACCGGTGCTAGTTGCAGCGATAATATGAAGAATGCCATATAAGGAGTGGGCGTTCCGGTCCTAAGGTAGCAAGAATCTGTATCACGCGATAGTGGGCGCCGTGGCACGTTAACGCGCATTAACCCTAAGTACATGCCAGCGCATTGTTAGAAGCTATAAAGATGTAGCCCATGGGTTACTGCAATGACAGTGGAGACAGAGGTCATGGGTTTGATCCTGCAGTGGTGTAATCTAAAAAGGCTGTCTGAGGCAGTTTCTTTTAATATAAATCAGTGCTGCCAGCAAAAACACCCTCACAGTTCCGTAACCTAAGGTGCTGCATAAGGCACCCTATATAGCATCCCATAGGTCACATTATAAAGTGCCCTGTCCGCCAAGGCACCCTATAAGGTGCCCTATAGGGCACTGTATAGGGTGCCTTATAGGGTGCTTTACAGGGCGCCCTATAGGACGCCTATGAGGCACCTTAGCTACAGCACTGTGAGGGTGTTTCTGCTGGCAGCAGTGATTGAAGTGAAAAGGAAAAGCCTCAGACAGCATTGCTAAATAACACCACTGTGGGATCAAACCCATGATCTCTGCTTCTACAGTCATTGATGTAACTATGGGGCTACATCTCTATAGAGTCTAACATACTGCTGGCTGGCTACAGAAAGACTGCAGGTCACCACACAAACTGTCTCCTGTGGTTACCAGGATAGGGTAAACCCACCCGTACCCATGATGCACTGCACATGGAAATCAGCAGCCTACATCTGATCACAAGATGGGGTATGTGCCTCTATGGCACCCCGCCCTGGTAGAGGGAACTGACCGTGTGTGTTACTGGCACACGTAGCTACAGACCGTGACATTGTGCGGTTCCTGTGCTCACCCTGAGGGTGAAGTAGGGGGCCCAGCACCAGGTCAGCAGCACATGGAACGGCTGTGACAGACTGTGCTGCAGGTCCCCATCAGTGCCAGTGTGTGATGGGTAGTCCCTGCAGACACCCCTAGAATACATCTGTGTCCATCTGTATTCCCAGTCATGTCTAGGCCTTGTGGACTATAGTGCACCCAGAAGGGGGGAGGGGAATATTTTGGGTGTGCTGTGGCCCTGTCTGATTAAAAGGGTTCTTTCGGCAGTGAGGGGAAGGTTTTTCTGTCCTCCCTCTCATGTCAATTGACTACGACAAAAAAAAATGTTTGGTTATTGTAAAGTGTCAGCAATAGATACTGGCCTGATTTTTCAAAGACTTTTTTTCATACACATGCTAACTACAGACAGTCACTAGCTAGTGCATAGTACATGTTCCAGGAGGAACAGTGTGCACCCAAAAATGGGATGTGAACACACACACCAAGCAGGAATATCAGCAATTGGGCCCCAGAAAAGGAAACCCAGAGATATCACATAAAAAAAATGCTATGCAGCACTATGGAGTAACCTAGCCATGCCATGGTCACTGCTCAGTCAGGGTGAGAGTGACCTCCCAGCATGACATACTGTGGTCACCCTGTCTGTGCAGGTGGTGGCCAGGCACCACAATGTCCTAGCCATTGCCCTATGCCCTGTGCAGATGCTACCTACCCAGGCTGCCCTGTCCGGGCCATACCCATAGTTCCTTGCTCCTCATTATGCACATTTTATTTATTTATTTTTATTTATTTATTTAGCACATATTTGTATACCGCTACTTCCAGCAATCAGCAGCGGTTTGATTAAGTGAACAGAAAATGTCAGATCATTGACAGAAATTACAAAGCATTACAATGTGATTAACAAGGTTATGTGATAGGTTTTCAAAACAAATCAAGCGAGTTTCATTAAAGTATACAACAGAATTTCAAGATTACGAGATGACAACAAGTTTCGTTAGAGTGTATAAGATTACAACATTGGCAGGCTAACATTGGAAACAGTGCAAGCATTGTGGGCTCAGTAAGGTGTAGACAGCCACATAACACTGGATGGACATACGCACACTACCACACCTATTTCAGCATTGTGCAAATATGGAGGTGGTTGGCAGCCCTGGCCACCACACCAGTCCTGGGCACAGTGGCATTGCTATGGTACTCAATACTGTTAGGGTCACTCCCCGGGGGAGCTAAACATTGTCAGAAACAAAACCTGAAACATACTCCATGGATATCAGAAAGGTTGATTTGATGAATCCCTGTTAACAAATTGTGTTCAACTTAGGATTTGTTATCTGACATTATTCATAGCACCCTTTTGATATATGTGGAACGTGTTTCCACCTTTAAGACAGCATTGCTAAGGTATGCAGATGCTAGTATTGGTAGATGCTGCTGCGCGCAGGGCCCAACAGCCTGACTATCCATGAGCCGCTGCATAGTGGGGCCTGTGGGTGTGGGTTTGTGCCCCTGTCGGCCGCTGCTCTAAGGCAGAGGTTCCCAACTCCTGTCCTGGTGGGCCAAACACAGTTCAGGTTTTCATGCTGTCTCTAATGAATATGCATGATACATTTGCATACAATGGGGGCGGTGCATGTAAATTCATCTCATGCATATTTATTAGGGACATCCTGACCACCTGAATGGTTTTTGGCCCTCCAGGACTGGAGTTGGGAAACTCTGCTCTAGGGATTGCACATGTTTATGGTGTATGTGCTCTGTAGGGTACAATATAGGCATTTATGGCGTGTTATTTTTATCTGCAATAAAGATTCTGTCTTTATTACCACGGTTTAGTACTGTGTAAAATATAGGGACAAGGTTTGCAGGAGCCACAGCTGGGACTTGAACCTGTGACCTTCTGCCCCTGAACACACTGGCTGCTTCTACTGCACCAAACTGTTGCTACAGAGGCAGATCATTCCCTGGGGATACTGTGACTGTTCATCAGACAAACCTTGTCTGTTGCAGTGCATGGCACCCACCTAAATGGGGCTTGGCTGTGGTCTGCTGTGGGCAGATGCCACTGCCCCATCCCTGTCCCCCTCTGCCACCAGCACCCCTTTGCCACCATGCTGACATGCCCTTGTGCTGGTGGTGCACAGTCCCGGGCCTTCCAGTGTGCAGGTAGATGGCTGCCTATGGTGCGTGATATGGGGTAGGGGTGCTGACATGGAATTCAGCACATCCCCCCGGCACCACCTGCCAATGTTCTGTGCCCTTTGGGGTACTTACTGGGTACTGTCCCCTGGGACACTGTGGGACACACACTCGTGGCCATATTGGACCCTGGTCAGTTGCTGTCTTGCTGCTTTTCCGCTTCTACATTCCTATGTGCCAGGTAGGCATCTGCCTAGTCCACACTGTGCCCCAGCTGGCCCACTGCATGTGATGCATGCAGCCCCCTGTACCCCAGTTACACCATCACCATAGTGCCCTTTCCCACGTGCCCACTCTTCTGTTGCTGGACATGTGTAAGCCACAAAGGCAAGCTACCCCATACACATCACAGAAAACCCTCATCAGCACTATTTCTAATTTGGCACATTCACCTTGTGGGGGGACTTTGAATTGACTCTTCCAAAAGTGAGCTCGTCCTTTTTCCTCTTTATAGGTTGTGTTCATTACTGCTTGTCATTATTTTTTCTATTGGCCAGCTCGGTGTTTTGGATTTCAGTTTTGGTTCTGGTCATTATTTATGGTTTGTGCCTTTTTGGTTGCTGCACAAGTATCACTACTATCACTTTTCAGGGTCTCCCTGCCTTTGCTGTACATTGCTGACTGAAATGGTTTCTCTGTCCTGCAAATGCATCTAGCGCGAGGTTTTCACTGGCGCTAATTTTTAGAGTTTCATTTCATGGCATTAGTGTGCATGGAGCCTCTCTCCGCCCACTCTCCGCCCATTGACCCTTTCTCTCCGCCCCTGGGGAGCCATACTCCACCCTCTGGGAAGCCTTACTTCACCCTCTGCGCACCTTAACACCGCCACAGACATTATCGTGCGATACGTGACATTCTCGCACGGTAATGCGCCATTATCGCATGATAACGTCACGTATCGCGTGATAACGTCGCAGCTGTGACATTAACGCCATTTAGTAAACATACCCGTTTCTGAGAAAAAAACAAAGTATGATCTGGACAAGCTCAACATGGGGGAGGAGGAAGGGTGGCACGGCTTGGCACATGAAGCAGGCAGTAGGCCATGTGTGCCGAAGCACATGGCCTGCTGCCCACAGAGGTCTGACGCTCTAGGCAGCCGCTTAGCCTACCTAGTGGATGTACTGGCCCTGTATGTCTGGATAAAAGTTAATGCACCATCTTTTCCACAGTTGAATTCAAAACAGTTATGCTGAGAGGTGGAGTAGATGCTAAAGTACTCTAAGGGAGGAATGGAAGATTGAGCGGCATAAATGAATTAGCTGCTGATGCAGCAGTTTTTTGGAAAAATGAAGACCTTTGTCAGGCAGTGGCAAGACTATTCAGAGTGATCCCTTGAGTGAGTTATCAGATATGTGCTACATTTTCTTACTGGAAGGGTTTGTGAACCTTTGTGTATTCATTAAGAGCACTAATAGTGTTTGTGTATTTTTCAGCACTTTATCAAGAAAGAAACATAGGTAACAGGAATGTACAAATATCACACAGGTGATGGAGTTCCACAAGGGTTACCCTGAGCCTTCTCCCCCAATAGTAAATATTTTAAAGTCCACCTTAGAGGGTTTCAGCAGTGGCAAAGATTTACAGCAGAGGATTTGGTGATGGTGCACTCTTTACATGGTCAAGTGGGAAAAAGGTTGGAACCCCTTATGAAGGAGAATTCTTATACACCAGCTAATCTCTGTGCCCTGCAAATGAAAGGAACTTTAGCTTTGTATTGTAGCTCAATGAGAATCATATCCCTAGACTAACAAGTCACTGCTCCACCTGCATAGCCTGTTATCACATTTCCAGCGGGTCCATTTAGGCCCACATGGCAAAAACCAAAAAAAAAAAAGAAAAAAAATAAGAAAAACCTTCTTTTCCCTTGCTGTCTCTGCCACTCCTGCCTATCTCGCTCTGTTGGCACTGCTGTCATGGCTTACCAGCGTTAGCCTGAATAAGTGCATAATGAGGAGCAAGGTATTTTGGGTATGGCCCAGACAGGGCAGATTGGCCAGGATGCATCTTCACAGGGTGTGGGGCAATGGCCGGGACACTGTAGTGCCTGACCACCACCTGCATGGACAGGGTGGCCACAGCATGGCATGCTGGGAGGGCACGCACTCTGACCGAGCAGTGACCATGGCAGGTCTAGGTTCCCACATAGCTCTTTACAGTGTCTGTGTCCAGTGATGTATTTGTGTTCCCCAGTGCTGGGGTCCTAATCACTGAGATGCCTGCTTGCTGCGCATAGTTCTTCTGTGAGCATGCACTATGGACTGGCTGGTGGACTGTCTGCAGTTAAACTGTGTATGGTCTGAACACCTATAAGGTACAGTCTGACTGTGCTGTCTGCTGTTGACTGACAGACAGTGGTGGGAGGCAGTTGGGGTTTTCCAGATCTAACCCCACTATTGCTGCTGCTCTGCCACTGCCCCAGTCATAGGTATATCTCTGGCCACCAACCCTAGAGAGCTGTCTCATACAAACAGGATGGAGGTTACTTCCCTGAGGCAGGGGCACCTGTTCTTTACCTATAAAAAGGGGTGATGTGGGCCCTTTGGGGGATGTAGTGTATAACACTGCAACCTTTAAAGCAAGGGTGGGGAACCCTGGTCCTGGAGAGCCACAGACCAGTCAGGTTTTCAGGATATCCCTAAAGAATATGCAGGAGATATATATGCATTAGAGATATCCTGCCAACCTGACTGGTTTGTGGCCCTCCAGGGCTGGATTTGGAGACCCCTGCCTTACACCTCTGTCATTTAAGATTGTGAGTGGGCAAGGTGCAGATGTCCTAGACATCGAAAGGGTATATAGAATGTGTCACATTCCTCCTCGATTCTCACCACCACCAAAAAGTTGTCTAATAGACAATATTTTGGTGGTGGTGAGAAGTGAGGAGGAATGTGACACATTCTATCTAACCTTTTTGATGTCTTAGACATCTGCACCTTGCCCACTCACAATCTTAAATGACAGAGGTGTAAGGCAGGGCTCTCCAAATCCAGCCCTGGAGGGCCACAAACCAGTCAGGTTGGCAGAATATCTCTAATGCATATATATCTCATGCATATTCATTAGGGATATCCCGAAAACCTGACTGGTCTGCGGCTCTCCAGGACCAGGGTTCCCCACCCCTGCTTTAAAGGCACTGCTACACCCACCTCATGCAATTCTAGGAACTCCTCTGCCCTGATAACAGCTGCCCATGTCGGTCAGACCCTAACACAGGGTACACAGCAATCTGGCTAGTGTTTGGTCCCACAGGGCCACATGTGACTGCAGGATACAGATGGACACCAAATTACCTTCAGCTGTACTGCAAGGGACACCTGTCACACACTGGTAGTGATAAGAACATAAGAACATAAGATATGCCATACTGGGTCAGACCAAGGTCCATCAAGCCCAGTATTCTGTTTCCAACAGTGGCCAATCTAGGTCATACGTACCTAGCAGTTTCCCCAAGAGACAAAAGTTCCACAATGCTTGTACTGGGTCAAGCATTGATATCTTCGGTCACTTCTTAATAATGGTTTATGGACCTTTCCTCCAGGAACTTGTCCAAACCTTTTTTAAACCCAGCTACACTAACAGCCTTTACTACATCCTCCGATAACAAATTCCAGAGTTTGATTACACGTTGAATGAAAAAAATATTTCTTTTATTAGTCTTAAATAGTTTACCCTGTAGCTTCATTGTATCCCCTAGTCTTTATATATTCTGATAAGGTAAACAATCGATCTACGTTTACCCGTTCCACTCCATTCATTAATTTATAGACTTCTATCATATCTCCTCTCAGCCATCCCTTTTCCAGGTTAAAGAGCCCTAACCTTTTTAGCCTTTCTTCATAGGAGTATCCTTCCATCCCCTTTACCATTTTGGCAGCTCGTCTCTGATGGAGATGTACAGCATGACCTATCACTAGCACCCCATGTACTGCGGACCTAATGCTGGGCACCCATCCAATCCCTCAGGGTGAACACAGAACCTGCACAATGGCATGGTCTGTAGCTACTCTGTGCCAGTATCACGCACTGTCAGTTCGTCTTTCCAAGCTGAGGTACCAGAGAGGTGCAGACCCCATTTGGTGATCAACTGTAGACAGCTATTCAGCATGTGCATTGCATCATGGGTACTGGTGGGGTTACCCTATCCTGGCACTCAGAGCAGACAGTTTGTGCGGTGACCTGCAGTCCTTCTGTACCCAGACATTGCTGTGACATACACCATGGACATATAGCCTACTGGTTAATACAATGCCATTCTTGGCAGTGTTCATGGGTTCAGTTCCTCATTGTTCCCTCCTCTCATGCCTGTCCTACTCAAATAGTGTGCATGCCTGTAGAGGTCATATTTTTGCAGATCTGTGCTTCCAGCTCATAATACTCTCGCCACAATTGCCAACATTCCCTCGGTCCACTTATCTGCGTCTGTCAGCTGTGTAGAGTCCTGTCTGCCAGTGCAGGCTGCCAACCCATGTCATGCACTGCTACCCTTTCCTGCATTGCGCCTCTTCATGCTTGCCTCGCCTGTGCCTGATCTGCATGGCACCACCACTCCTCTGTCCACCCATCATTGTAACTATCCTGGCACCTCCGCCTCCACTGGGGGACACGTATTCCCATCGTCTGCCACCAACTGTTTTTCTGGTAGTTTACATTGCCAACACCCTGTGCTGTGGTACAGCTGCCCCACCATGTTTGTCATCAGTACTGGCAGCCACATGGGATGCCCGCAGATAAGGCATGTCCAGCGGCTCTCACCTCTCCCTCCTTCACTCACCTGTTCATTGCCTTTCCTGAGTGCTCTATCTAGTGTTAGGGTTACATCTGTCTCTGTTCTGCACAGGTCATGCATGTCATCCTGAGGCACCTTGCAGTCCCTAGGGCACACTAACCTAGGACACCATAACCTTGTTAGGCCACCTTAACCTATGGTTCCATAGCCAAGGGTGCCTAATATGGCGCTTAGCCTAGGAGGCCCTATAGGGCGCCTTATGAGGCACCTTACAGGGCACCTTACATGGCACCTTACTGGGCTCCTTACAAGGCACCTTACAAGGTGCCTTATAAGGCGCCTTACAAGTTGCCTTGCAAGGCACCTTGTATCGCTCGTTAGTCTAAGGCGCCTTGTAACGCGCGTTAGCAGCTACAGCTTGCTGTAACGATGCAATGCCCATGCCTTTAATGGGCATCTCTACCTTTACCGCAGAACCTAACACGAATGACATTACCGCGGTTTAGTAAACATACCCATTAGTTTCAACAAGGATATTTTTACCCTGGCCAAGAGACAGAGAGTTTGCACAAGAAATTTGTTATGAAAACATACTTTGGATTAAGAGATTTGTGTCTTCTTTAAAGCAGCTATACATTTATACAGCAAGATATGGTCCCTTTCTGCATCTGGCACATTTTCAAAAGGAACTTCTGTATGGTGTTTCCCTTTGAAAATGGGATTTCATTTCCATGGGGTTTCATAATTGCTCCCATAGTGACAATCAGTCTAACTGTTTTGATGTCCATGACATCAAGGACATTGTTCTTTAAAAAAGGAACAAAGAAAACAGAAAACAAACCCCGTCCCTTTTATCCCCCCCCCCCAAAAAAAACATCCATTAGTCACTTAGCAGATTTAGGGTAAGGAGTGGGCTAATCTGCATGGATTGACCATATTTATAACGCTACTGTTAATGAGCATGAGACGTTCAGAGAGTGATCGCACTAGTTTTCATGGCTGTGTGGATTATATCAAAGCTTGATCATATGATGTGGGAGGAGGTCTGTGTACTAGATTAAATATGGGAATTTTAAGAATCAAAAAGGAAGAGAGCAATAGTTTGAGTTCCCTGCCACTGGAAATGGTGGGAGACCTGCTCAGTAGCAAACTTTAACATCTGCTGTGTTACTATGTTGCTATGAGTGACTTTCCTATTGTCCAGGCTTTTTATATACAAAGGTTTTGCAATAAGCATTGCATGGAGTCCCTGTAACTTTAAAAGGAGAATATGGTCTCCGCAGAACAGCATCCAGTGTCTCTTGTTGGTTAGCCAGCACTATTTAACAGCATTTCTTGGCTCAGTTTTAACTATAGGGTCTATGAATGTTGCCTCTTGGCTATAATCTGTGAAGCAGAATGCCAAGTCAAGAATCAAATCTGGGTTTCTAAACATGGCAATATGTAGTAATGCCATGAGAGGAAGGGACCAGCTATAAACCTCTAGCCACCTTTTATTAATATGTTTCGTTAATCATTTGCATGGCAAGAATTTCCCAAGTTGGAGTCTAAAATCTACAGTTTGTTTCTGAGTCATACAATAAATATGATAAACTGAACTGCTTCAACTTTATAATAGTAAAATGCAATGTGTGCCTTTATGTCAATGCTTAGTTCTGGCAACCCAGCAGCTCCTAGGGATTTTTGTGGCAGTGTGACCAGAAGTAGATTGTCAGGCCTTTCTTCCAAGGCAATAGATGGTTAAGTGACTTGCCCAAGGTCACTAGGAGTTCTAGTGGGAATCAAACACTGGTCTCTTGGGGCCCAATATTGAGTTGGGCAGGGTATGTACCACGGTGGTGCATAGCCTGCCCACGGACCCCTGTATCCTGGATTTTCACTTCCGCACCGGTGGAACTGAAAATCTGGGTAAACCTGGATGCCCCAGCAGCCGCAGAGGCTACACAGGTAGCATCAAAAATCACTGCTATCCATATAGCCCCTTCCTCCACCCCTGCTCCACCCCGGAATGCCCCTAACACACTCCGATGCTATGAGGACAGCATCTGGGTGCGTTACGGACTTAGCCAGGATTTTTGAAGGGCACTACCCATGTAGGTGCTCTTTGAAAATCCTGGTTAAGGCCTTTACACGGGTAACTAAGGAAGTTGCCCATGTAAAGGCCTTTGAATATCGGGCCCTTGGTTATTAACCAGGCTACTCTTCCACAATACCTAGGCAAGAATGTGATCCCCAAATCAGTTACTTTTCACAGATACTTATTATCACAACCCACTACCAATTAGATTTGAGATTAATTAGTGTATAGATCACAAAGGTGAAGGGCAGTCTATAAAGCCACTGCTAAACCTTCCCCATCCTGTCCTGGTTCCATGGTATGAGCCTGGCTATTTTATGAGGGTGATATGGCAATAAGAGACAACAGGGAATGCTTTACCTCAGCATTATTAAAAGCTTGAAGTTCACCATGAAGAATGGGGTCAGAGGTTACATGTCTCTGATAGCTGTGAAGTATTGAAACATTCAAATAAAGCATAACCTGCAGTGCCCTAAAGCTGCTATAGGGCCTCCTAGGCTAAGCGCCATATTAGGCACCCTTGGCTATGGAACCATAGGTTAAGGTGGCCTAACAAGGTTATGGTGTCCTAGGTTAGTGTGCCCTAGGGACTGCAAGGTGCCTCAGGATGACATGCATGACCTGTGCAGAACAGAGACAGATGTAACCCTAACACTAGATAGAGCACTCAGGAAAGGCAATGAACAGGTGAGTGAAGGAGGGAGAGGTGAGAGCCGCTGGACATGCCTTATCTGCGGGCATCCCATGTGGCTGCCAGTACTGATGACAAACATGGTGGGGCAGCTGTACCACAGCACAGGGTGTTGGCAATGTAAACTACCAGAAAAACAGTTGGTGGCAGACGATGGGAATACGTGTCCCCCAGTGGAGGCGGAGGTGCCAGGATAGTTACAATGATGGGTGGACAGAGGAGTGGTGGTGCCATGCAGATCAGGCACAGGCGAGGCAAGCATGAAGAGGCGCAATGCAGGAAAGGGTAGCAGTGCATGACATGGGTTGGCAGCCTGCACTGGCAGACAGGACTCTACACAGCTGACAGACGCAGATAAGTGGACCGAGGGAATGTTGGCAATTGTGGCGAGAGTATTATGAGCTGGAAGCACAGATCTGCAAAAATATGACCTCTACAGGCATGCACACTATTTGAGTAGGACAGGCATGAGAGGAGGGAACAATGAGGAACTGAACCCATGAACACTGCCAAGAATGGCATTGTATTAACCAGTAGGCTATATGTCCATGGTGTATGTCACAGCAATGTCTGGGTACAGAAGGACTGCAGGTCACCGCACAAACTGTCTGCTCTGAGTGCCAGGATAGGGTAACCCCACCAGTACCCATGATGCAATGCACATGCTGAATAGCTGTCTACAGTTGATCACCAAATGGGGTCTGCACCTCTCTGGTACCTCAGCTTGGAAAGACGAACTGACAGTGCGTGATACTGGCACAGAGTAGCTACAGACCATGCCATTGTGCAGGTTCTGTGTTCACCCTGAGGGATTGGATGGGTGCCCAGCATTAGGTCCGCAGTACATGGGGTGCTAGTGATAGGTCATGCTGTACATCTCCATCAGAGACGAGCTGCCAAAATGGTAAAGGGGATGGAAGGATACTCCTATGAAGAAAGGCTAAAAAGGTTAGGGCTCTTTAACCTGGAAAAGGGATGGCTGAGAGGAGATATGATAGAAGTCTATAAATTAATGAATGGAGTGGAACGGGTAAACGTAGATCGATTGTTTACCTTATCAGAATATAGAAAGACTAGGGGATATACAATGAAGCTACAGGGTAAACTATTTAAGACTAATAAAAGAAAATATTTTTTCATTCAACGTGTAATCAAACTCTGGAATTTGTTATCGGAGGATGTAGTAAAGGCTGTTAGTGTAGCTGGGTTTAAAAAAGGTTTGGACAAGTTCCTGGAGGAAAGGTCCATAAACCATTATTAAGAAGTGACCGAAGATATCAATGCTTGACCCAGTACAAGCATTGTGGAACTTTTGTCTCTTGGGGAAACTGCTAGGTACGTATGACCTAGATTGGCCACTGTTGGAAACAGAATACTGGGCTTGATGGACCTTGGTCTGACCCAGTATGGCATATCTTATGTTCTTATGTTCTTATCACTACCAGTGTGTGACAGGTGTCCCTTGCAGTACAGCTGAAGGTAATTTGGTGTCCATCTGTATCCTGCAGTCACATGTGGCCCTGTGGGACCAAACACTAGCCAGATTGCTGTGTACCCTGTGTTAGGGTCTGACCGACATGGGCAGCTGTTATCAGGGCAGAGGAGTTCCTAGAATTGCATGAGGTGGGTGTAGCAGTGCCTTTAAAGCAGGGGTGGGGAACCCTGGTCCTGGAGAGCCGCAGACCAGTCAGGTTTTCGGGATATCCCTAATGAATATGCATGAGATATATATGCATTAGAGATATTCTGCCAACCTGACTGGTTTGTGGCCCTCCAGGGCTGGATTTGGAGAGCCCTGCCTTACACCTCTGTCATTTAAGATTGTGAGTGGGCAAGGTGCAGATGTCTAAGACATCAAAAAGGTTAGATAGAATGTGTCACATTCCTCCTCACTTCTCACCACCACCAAAATATTGTCTAATAGACAATATTTTGGTGGTGGTGAGAAGTGAGGAGGAATGTGACACATTCTATCTAACCTTTTTGATGTCTTAGACATCTGCACCTTGCCCACTCACAATCTTAAATGACAGAGGTGTAAGGCAGGGCTCTCCAAATCCAGCCCTGGAGGGCCACAAACCAGTCAGGTTGGCAGAATATCTCTAATGCATATATATCTCATGCATATTCATTAGGGATATCCCGAAAACCTGACTGGTCTGCGGCTCTCCAGGACCAGGGTTCCCCACCCCTGCTTTAAAGGCACTGCTACACCCACCTCATGCAATTCTAGGAACTCCTCTGCCCTGATAACAGCTGCCCATGTCGGTCAGACCCTAACACAGGGTACACAGCAATCTGGCTAGTGTTTGGTCCCACAGGGCCACATGTGACTGCAGGATACAGATGGACACCAAATTACCTTCAGCTGTACTGCAAGGGACACCTGTCACACACTGGTAGTGATAAGAACATAAGAACATAAGATATGCCATACTGGGTCAGACCAAGGTCCATCAAGCCCAGTATTCTGTTTCCAACAGTGGCCAATCTAGGTCATACGTACCTAGCAGTTTCCCCAAGAGACAAAAGTTCCACAATGCTTGTACTGGGTCAAGCATTGATATCTTCGGTCACTTCTTAATAATGGTTTATGGACCTTTCCTCCAGGAACTTGTCCAAACCTTTTTTAAACCCAGCTACACTAACAGCCTTTACTACATCCTCCGATAACAAATTCCAGAGTTTGATTACACGTTGAATGAAAAAATATTTTCTTTTATTAGTCTTAAATAGTTTACCCTGTAGCTTCATTGTATATCCCCTAGTCTTTCTATATTCTGATAAGGTAAACAATCGATCTACGTTACCCGTTCCACTCCATTCATTAATTTATAGACTTCTATCATATCTCCTCTCAGCCATCCCTTTTCCAGGTTAAAGAGCCCTAACCTTTTTAGCCTTTCTTCATAGGAGTATCCTTCCATCCCCTTTACCATTTTGGCAGCTCGTCTCTGATGGAGATGTACAGCATGACCTATCACTAGCACCCCATGTACTGCGGACCTAATGCTGGGCACCCATCCAATCCCTCAGGGTGAACACAGAACCTGCACAATGGCATGGTCTGTAGCTACTCTGTGCCAGTATCACGCACTGTCAGTTCGTCTTTCCAAGCTGAGGTACCAGAGAGGTGCAGACCCCATTTGGTGATCAACTGTAGACAGCTATTCAGCATGTGCATTGCATCATGGGTACTGGTGGGGTTACCCTATCCTGGCACTCAGAGCAGACAGTTTGTGCGGTGACCTGCAGTCCTTCTGTACCCAGACATTGCTGTGACATACACCATGGACATATAGCCTACTGGTTAATACAATGCCATTCTTGGCAGTGTTCATGGGTTCAGTTCCTCATTGTTCCCTCCTCTCATGCCTGTCCTACTCAAATAGTGTGCATGCCTGTAGAGGTCATATTTTTGCAGATCTGTGCTTCCAGCTCATAATACTCTCGCCACAATTGCCAACATTCCCTCGGTCCACTTATCTGCGTCTGTCAGCTGTGTAGAGTCCTGTCTGCCAGTGCAGGCTGCCAACCCATGTCATGCACTGCTACCCTTTCCTGCATTGCGCCTCTTCATGCTTGCCTCGCCTGTGCCTGATCTGCATGGCACCACCACTCCTCTGTCCACCCATCATTGTAACTATCCTGGCACCTCCGCCTCCACTGGGGGACACGTATTCCCATCGTCTGCCACCAACTGTTTTTCTGGTAGTTTACATTGCCAACACCCTGTGCTGTGGTACAGCTGCCCCACCATGTTTGTCATCAGTACTGGCAGCCACATGGGATGCCCGCAGATAAGGCATGTCCAGCGGCTCTCACCTCTCCCTCCTTCACTCACCTGTTCATTGCCTTTCCTGAGTGCTCTATCTAGTGTTAGGGTTACATCTGTCTCTGTTCTGCACAGGTCATGCATGTCATCCTGAGGCACCTTGCAGTCCCTAGGGCACACTAACCTAGGACACCATAACCTTGTTAGGCCACCTTAACCTATGGTTCCATAGCCAAGGGTGCCTAATATGGCGCTTAGCCTAGGAGGCCCTATAGGGCGCCTTATGAGGCACCTTACAGGGCACCTTACATGGCACCTTACTGGGCTCCTTACAAGGCACCTTACAAGGTGCCTTATAAGGCGCCTTACAAGTTGCCTTGCAAGGCACCTTGTATCGCTCGTTAGTCTAAGGCGCCTTGTAACGCGCGTTAGCAGCTACAGCTTGCTGTAACGATGCAATGCCCATGCCTTTAATGGGCATCTCTACCTTTACCGCAGAACCTAACACGAATGACATTACCGCGGTTTAGTAAACATACCCATTAGTTTCAACAAGGATATTTTTACCCTGGCCAAGAGACAGAGAGTTTGCACAAGAAATTTGTTATGAAAACATACTTTGGATTAAGAGATTTGTGTCTTCTTTAAAGCAGCTATACATTTATACAGCAAGATATGGTCCCTTTCTGCATCTGGCACATTTTCAAAAGGAACTTCTGTATGGTGCTTCCCTCTGAAAATGGGATTTCATTTCCATGGGGTTTCATAATTGCTCCCATAGTGACAATCAGTCTAACTGTTTTGATGTCCATGACATCAAGGACATTGTTCTTTAAAAAAGGAACAAAGAAAACAGAAAACAAACCCCGTCCCTTTTATCCCCCCCCCCCCAAAAAAAACATCCATTAGTCACTTAGCAGATTTAGGGTAAGGAGTGGGCTAATCTGCATGGATTGACCATATTTATAACGCTACTGTTAATGAGCATGAGACGTTCAGAGAGTGATCGCACTAGTTTTCATGGCTGTGTGGATTATATCAAAGCTTGATCATATGATGTGGGAGGAGGTCTGTGTACTAGATTAAATATGGGAATTTTAAGAATCAAAAAGGAAGAGAGCAATAGTTTGAGTTCCCTGCCACTGGAAATGGTGGGAGACCTGCTCAGTAGCAAACTTTAACATCTGCTGTGTTACTATGTTGCTATGAGTGACTTTCCTATTGTCCAGGCTTTTTATATACAAAGGTTTTGCAATAAGCATTGCATGGAGTCCCTGTAACTTTAAAAGGAGAATATGGTCTCCGCAGAACAGCATCCAGTGTCTCTTGTTGGTTAGCCAGCACTATTTAACAGCATTTCTTGGCTCAGTTTTAACTATAGGGTCTATGAATGTTGCCTCTTGGCTATAATCTGTGAAGCAGAATGCCAAGTCAAGAATCAAATCTGGGTTTCTAAACATGGCAATATGTAGTAATGCCATGAGAGGAAGGGACCAGCTATAAACCTCTAGCCACCTTTTATTAATATGTTTCGTTAATCATTTGCATGGCAAGAATTTCCCAAGTTGGAGTCTAAAATCTACAGTTTGTTTCTGAGTCATACAATAAATATGATAAACTGAACTGCTTCAACTTTATAATAGTAAAATGCAATGTGTGCCTTTATGTCAATGCTTAGTTCTGGCAACCCAGCAGCTCCTAGGGATTTTTGTGGCAGTGTGACCAGAAGTAGATTGTCAGGCCTTTCTTCCAAGGCAATAGATGGTTAAGTGACTTGCCCAAGGTCACTAGGAGTTCTAGTGGGAATCAAACACTGGTCTCTTGGGGCCCAATATTGAGTTGGGCAGGGTATGTACCACGGTGGTGCATAGCCTGCCCACGGACCCCTGTATCCTGGATTTTCACTTCCGCACCGGTGGAACTGAAAATCTGGGTAAACCTGGATGCCCCAGCAGCCGCAGAGGCTACACAGGTAGCATCAAAAATCACTGCTATCCATATAGCCCCTTCCTCCACCCCTGCTCCACCCCGGAATGCCCCTAACACACTCCGATGCTATGAGGACAGCATCTGGGTGCGTTACGGACTTAGCCAGGATTTTTGAAGGGCACTACCCATGTAGGTGCTCTTTGAAAATCCTGGTTAAGGCCTTTACACGGGTAACTAAGGAAGTTGCCCATGTAAAGGCCTTTGAATATCGGGCCCTTGGTTATTAACCAGGCTACTCTTCCACAATACCTAGGCAAGAATGTGATCCCCAAATCAGTTACTTTTCACAGATACTTATTATCACAACCCACTACCAATTAGATTTGAGATTAATTAGTGTATAGATCACAAAGGTGAAGGGCAGTCTATAAAGCCACTGCTAAACCTTCCCCATCCTGTCCTGGTTCCATGGTATGAGCCTGGCTATTTTATGAGGGTGATATGGCAATAAGAGACAACAGGGAATGCTTTACCTCAGCATTATTAAAAGCTTGAAGTTCACCATGAAGAATGGGGTCAGAGGTTACATGTCTCTGATAGCTGTGAAGTATTGAAACATTCAAATAAAGCATAACCTGCAGTGCCCTAAAGCTGCTAAGAGTAGGGCTTATTTTATAGATTTTACTTTAATGAGTTATGATATCATTGCAATATTTCTGGTTCACTAATATAAAAGAGTTTGGTATCTTAAAGTTCTCTTATCCACCAGCAATGCTGCAGCTTTAATCACCCAGTATCCAACACACATATTAATGAAATTGTAGTGTGGGTGGACATTTCATTTACCTTTGGTTATGGTCAATGAGTGACCCAAGCTGAAAGCCATAAAAGGGGGAAATTAAATCTATGAAAATGCTGACATCCAAAGGCAGTCCCAGCACTGAAAAGAGAATTAAAAAGAACAATGTTAGTTTACATACCTTTCATGTTCTATGTACCTATCGACTATGCTTACTGTCTAGTGCTGCTAGTCTATTTTCTGAGTAGAATTAAATCTAAAAAAGTTTCTGTCTTAAACTGTATACTATGAATCCCACATAACATTATTGTGGAAGAGTCCGGTCTTTTGCTTTCTGTCTTGCATTCCATTTAGAAATAGGAAGTGTCTGGAAAGTTCTCCCCATCTCTTTCTAATACATTTTCTGCTTCTTAAAAATAAAAATTCTGAGAAATTTTAAAACCTATTAATCATTCCCATTCAGCCTGCTAAGCTTTCTTTCTTTCTTTTTTTAAACATCTCTGACATATTTGATTTACCTTGGCACTCAAACCGGCAGGGATCTTCCAAAATTCAATTTAGCTGGCTAAACATGTTATAGAATGTTCCATTCTTATCCTCCAACATTGTTCCAACTCCCCGTATGGAGGAGCAAATGAAAATGAAATGGCCGAAAAGAAAAAAAAGTCTTTCCCAAACCAAATGTGGCAAAACAAAGTAACTTTTTCCTTAAATAAAACAGCCAAATCATGTGTAACATGAACCGAAAACTTAATTATATGTTAAACTCTGCCAGGTCAATATTGCCTTGTTAACCTTGTCATGTTGATGTGGTACAGAGAAGCTACTGTAGTCCTCTTGGGACCAAGGGGCTGCAAACTTTAAGGTTCTAATGTTACAACAGCTATTTATTTCTTTGTGCTTGTATCTTTAAAGTGATGAAATTCATATAGATTCATTTAGTTTGGAGTAAAAATAAGTGCAGTGTTCCTTTCCTCCCATGGAACAACTGTGAGGCTAATTATCATCATAAGCAGCGGTCTGAGGTCTAAAATATGAATAAGGTGACGTTAAGACTCTAATTGCAGAGTCTATTTAAGTTATTCTTGCTTTCATGATGAACCTAATAAAATACTTCTTCTTTTATTTAATTCCTTTTAAAAGAGCATATATAATACAGGTAATTTTTCAACATCAAGCAATGAGTTAGGGGCTGATTCATAAAGTTATTTTGATTTGAGATGTAAAATTAGTATGGATAGCCACATTTGTTAATAGACCACAGACTGCTTGAGTGGAGGGGGGGGGGAGGGGAAACGATGAACTAAGACATTAGTTTTTAGTTTGGAGAAGGACTTGGGCTCATCATATCTCTGGTTTTCTGTCTATTCAGTACTGTAACCCATCACTATATCTACCGATAACCCAAGAGCTTATGAAATAATACCATTTCTCCTTAAAGAAAGCTACATCACACAAGATAGCTATATTATGTTTACAAGTAAGTTATTTTATTAAAATTCTTTATAACATTTGACTGTAATTCCCTTGAAACCCCAGCAGCCGTCCTCTTCAGTAATGCCATAAATTGCCTCCTATGAAAGAGAAATGTATGAATATACAGTAAGGTATTTTCTCCGAAACAACTTGGGGATGTAGCAAGTTGCCTAGCATGAAAAGCAGGATCACTTGACTATATTTCTGAGCAAATGGCAAAATAGATAAGGAGCAGCCTCGTATGACTGACAGCTAGAAGATCTTCACACAGAATAATGTTAAGATTAAGGAAGGATCATAATCGAAGCAAGAGGAATATAGCAGGAATACCTGGGTAGACTGGGTGGGCCAAATGGTTTTTATCTGCTGATATCTACTATGTCATATTATATTACATTTTTATGTAAAAGCTCTAGTGCCACTCCATGCTGATTAACCTTGCTATCTCCTCCAGGATGCTGGCATAGTTGTGCAAGTGGACTTTACCATTGTCATCTGTTGACCCTCTACCATACCAACAATAGAAACCTAGATCCCCTTTTAATTTGCTCTGTTTGCCCCTTCACCTGTCCTTTTCATTAATTTCTGTATTAATGGAAAGGACGCTTGAATTCTGCCACAGGTTTTGTTACTACAGATTCTGTTAGTAGGTGATTCCAAGCATCTACTACTGTTTCAGAAAAGAACACTGTAGACCCCATATAATGTTGATGTTGGAGTCCAGCATATTTGAGCACATTATGAGGGTAACTCTAAAATGGGGTGCCTAGTTTAGGTATGTTTTCAGGATCCCCATTTACTAGCTGGCATTCATATTTGTGCAATGGAATTTTAAAAGGGAAGTCCAAGTGCAATCTGGGATATCTAAGCCAGAACTTCTGAAAGAAATGCAGACACATCCAGGTGCAGATGTGATTTCACAAATGTGGCCATGCCTGATATGGACATCTGTGGGGACATCTACTGTGCACAGATATTCCCAGAACTGTATTTCAGAAGCCAGTGGGTAGTGGGTTAGGCATAGGAAAGTGAGGGTTCAAATCCCATTGCTGCTATCATTAAAATTGTGCTGAGTACTGGGGATGATAGAGTGCTATCTTTTCTACATCCTCTGGATATTTTTCAGCCAAAATGACTTTCACAATGCTTATTTGTGCCTGGAGCAGGTATAACCTTGGAGGTATAGGACATTTATAAGATCAGGCAGTAATGTACAGATTCCTGGGAACACCTCAGCCATACCTCCACCTACTCTTTCCCCCTCCCATTTGGACATGAACATCCTCATGCTGGGGATGTTCCCAGAGCTGGCTTCTAAAATGGCTTTGGACATCTCTATGCCCATTTTCAGACGTCCAAAGCACAAATAGGGCTTCTAAAATTCCACTCACAATTTTCTGGTATGTATATAAATTCTAGAATTTATAATTGCACATGTGCTTGCATGCTCAGCCCATTCTAAATTCAAAATCTACCCCTATGAATGCCTATCAGCAAGGTATGCACCATCATGTCAAAGCAGCCAAATCCGATCCTCTCATAAGGAAACCCACCAAGGATCCTGCTGTACCCAATCCCTATCTTTGGGCTTACTGGTCATTGGTGTTTAGTGGTAATCTCTCAATACTGCAGTAGTACCATGAAATTACTGTTACAGGTCATGCGCGCCATTTTGACACCCAACAATATAAGAACAGGGCTGATTGGGGGTTTCTCCTGTTCCCATCAGACACCATGGAACTCAGGTAAGCCCAGACATAGGGGTATGTTTACTAAAGGGCGCTATTTGCGCTGCTGTTACATTATCGCATGATAAGGCACTTTATCACACGATAATGGCACTGTACCAGGTGAGAAGGCGCCTTATCGCACGTTAATGCGCGCAGAGGCGCAAACGAGCACTGAAGGCGGAGAAAGGCTCCCGGAGGGCGGAGGAAGGTTCCCCAGGGGCGGAGAGAGAGGGTCAATGGGTGGAGAGTGGGAGGGGAGAGGTTACCTGCACACTAACGCTGTGGATTCCTGGGCTGAAAACAAACGCGAGTGAAACCCTCGCGTTAGAGCAGATTTAAAGGGAATAGAAACCATTTCTGTCAGCAATGTACAGCAAAGCCAGGGAAACCTACAAAAAGTGATAAGTGTGATACATGTGCACGGAACAAAAGGGCAAATAAACATTGAAAATGACCTGAACAAACAGGAAAAAAAACATAACCAAGCTGGGCAATAGTGATATTAATGGGAAACAGCAAAAAACACTACCAGGAAAGCTCCATAAAAAGGATATCAATTTTGGAAGGGGCTTTGCTTTGTCCCCATACAAGGTGAATGATCCCACAGTGAAATAGCGCTGATCAGGGTTTTCCCTTTCTATTGGATAGGTTTCCTATGGCATGCACATGTCTCGCAACAGCAGGGTGGGCATGTCGGAACGGGAAACTGGACAGATGCTGGAAAAGGGGATTCAGAGGGCTGCAGGCGGCACATGCTGTGGTGCAGCTGGGCCACAGTGCGGACTAGGGTGATGCCTAGGTGGCCCATAGGAATGCTGAAACAGTAGAGCTGCCAGACAGCAACTGATGAGGTCCCAACATGGGCACAAGTGTGTTTCCCACAGTGTCACAGGGGATAGTACCCAGCAGGTACCCCCAAGGGCACAGAACATTGGCAGGCGGTGCTGGGGGGAAGTGTGGACGTCTATGCAGGCACCCCTACCCCAGAACCCACACCATAGGCAGCCGCCTACCAGCACACTGGATGACCTGAGACTGTGCACCACCAGCACCACCAGCAGAAGGGCATGTCAGCATGGCGACAGAGGGGTACTGGTGGTGGAGGGGGCAGTGGCAGCTGCACACAGCAGACCATGGCCTAGCCCTGTTTAGGTGGGTGCCATGCACTACAACAGACAGGCCCTGCCTGACGAACAGTCATGGTATCCCCAGGAAATGAACTGCCCCTGTGGCAACAGTGTGGTGCAGTACTCACAGCCAGTGTGTTCAGGAGCAGAAAGTCACAGGTTCAAGTCCCAGCTGTTGCTCCCACCAACCTAGTCCCCATATTTTACCCAGTACTAAACCATGGTAATAAAGAGGGAACCTTTATTGCAGATAACATAAACATGCCTGAAATGCCTATATTTTACCCTACAGAGCACAGACACCATAGACATGTGCAATACCTAGAGCAGAGTTTCCCAAATGCAGTCCTGGAGGGCCAAAAACCATTCAGGCGTCATGCTGTCCCTAATAAAGATGGCTGTGCTGCATTTCTATGTGCCGCCCCCATGATATGCAGATGTATCCATGCATATTCATTAGGGACAGCATGAAAACACGAACAGTGTTTGGCCCACCAGGACTAGAGTTGGGAACCTCTGCCCTAGAGCAGCGTCCAACAGGGGCAGAAACACCCGCACCCACAGGCGCCATTATCCAAAGCCTCCTGGAGAGGCAGGATGTTGGGCCCTGCGTGCAGCACCATCTCCCAATACTAGCACTTGCATACCATAGCACTGCCACCCTAAACCTGGGAATACGGTACACATATATCAAAAGGTTGGTATGATTACTGGCAGATAGCAAATCGCTAGGTTAAGCACAATCTGCTCATTGAGCTGTATCATAGCAACCTTTCTGATGTCTGTGGATTGTGTTTCAGGTCTGGTGTCTGACAGTGTTTACCACCCTGGGGAGTGACCCCAACAGTATTGCGTACCATAGCCATGCCTGCACTGTGCCCAGAACTGGTGCGGTGGCCAGGGCTGCCAAAAGCCTCTATATTTGCACAATGCTGGCATAGGTGTGGGAGTGTGTGTCTGTCTACCCAGTGTGTGGTGGCTGCCAACACCTTCCTCAGCCCACACTGCTTGCACTGTTATCAGTGTCAGCCTGCCAATGTGCATAATGAGGAGCAAGGTACCATGGGTATAGCCCGGACAGGGTGGCCTGGCCAGGATGCATCTGCACAGGGCATAGGGCAATGGCTCGGACATTGTAGTACCTGGCCACCACCTGCATGGACAGGGTGGTCACAGCATGTCCTGCTAAGAAGTCACTCTCACCCTGACTGAGCAGTGACCACGGCATGGCTAGGTTCCCCCATAGTGCTATATAGTATTTTTCTCATGTGATATTTATGGGTTCTCTTTTGGGGCCCAATCACTGACTTATCTGCTTGATGTATATGCACTGACCTGCAAACACAGTAACAGAGGTGTAGCACAATGGCTAATACATTGACTGATGAAACAGGGGTCATGATTTCAATCCCCCAGTGGGCTTGAGGTGTAAGGTGTCTGAGGCATTACACTTTACTTTAAATCAGTGCTGTCTGAAGCATTTTCTTTTTTAATTTGAATTAGTGCTGACAGCAAACACACCCTCACAGTGCCATAACCTAAGGTGCCGCATAAGGCACCCTATCAGGCACTCCAGAGGACACATTATAAAGTGCACTGTCCGCCAAGGCACCTTATAATATACCTTATAGGGCCTTTTATAGGGTGCCTTATAGAGCGCTTTAGAGGGCGCTTTATGAGGCACCTTAAGGCTACAGCACTGTGAGGGTGTTTTTGCTGGCAGCACTAATTTAAATTAAAAAAGAAAATGCCTCAGACAGCACTGATTTAAAGTAAAGGGTAATGCCTCAGACAGCCTTACTCATCAAGCCCACTGGGGGATCGAAGTTAATCCAAGTTATCATTATCCCTGTTTAATGTACATTACCAAGTTTAAGTTACAATGTAAACCACTTTGACTGAAATGATAAAGTGGTATAAAAACCTGATAAATAAATTCCAATTGGATTCCAGAGCAAAGGAGACAAGAAGGGTAGACTGCTCAGTTACCACTTCCAGGGAGCCTTCAAGAGCCTGTTATGGTCTACTTCCCCCAGTTGGGCCAATCCAGAGACAGATACTGTGTCTGGGACAGGGGAGGAAGATCTCCAGGAAATACTTCCTAACCATCTCAAATGAAGACAAAATAGGAGATTTGGTAAAATGTAATAATCTCAAATTATTCCTCTGGGATTTTCCAAGTATTCCATCTTTTAAGGCAACAACAGCTTGTCTTTAATCTGGGCAACATTTGCTTCCTGGAGCAGTCATAGTAACATAGTAACATAGTAAATGATGGCAGATAAAGACCAGTATGGTCCATCTAGTCTGCCCAGTAAGATGGAAAGAGTAGGTGCACCTGCCGCTCTGTTCAGACCACCCCTCCCCATATCTTTGTTAAGGGGTGAACCCACCGCTCTGTGTAGGACACCCTTGTTTGTTGAGAAATTAGATAGTTAAGTTTATTTTAATTTTATCTTGTTGTTGTAAAGGGATCCACTGTGTCTGTCCCATGCCATTTTGAATTCTGTCACTGTATTTGCCCCCACCACTTCCATCAGGAGCACATTCCAAGCATCCACCACCCTTTCAGTGAAAAAGTATTTCCTGACTTTGCCTTTCAATTTACCCCCTTGCAGCTTCATGTTTTGCCCTCTAGTTTTACTGCTTCCCCGTCTTTGGAAGAGGTTTGTTTGTTCATTATTTCTCTTTAATTATTTAAAGGTCTGAATCATATCTCCCCTATCCCTCCTCTCCTCCAGAGTGTACATATTTAGGTCTTCAAGTCTCTTCTCATAAGGCTTCTGACGCAGGCTCCAAATCATTTTGGTCGCCATCCTCTGAACTGTTTCCAGTTTTTTTACATCCATTGCAAGATATGGTCTCCAAAACTGAACATAGTATTCCAAGTGAGGGCTCACCAGTGACTTATACAGTGGCATTAGTACCTCTTCCTTTCTGCGCGTAATTCCTCTTTGTATGCAACCCAAAATCCTCCTGGCTTTTACCACTGCCTTGTCGCACTGTTTTGACATCTTGAGATCCTCAGAAATAATCACACCAAGGTCCTTCTCCTGGTCCGTGCACACCAACCTCTCGCCCCCTATTGCATACATTTCCCTTAGATTTCTGCTTCCCAAGTGCATGGCACTGTACTTCTTCACATTAAATCTTAACTGCCAAGCATTAGACCATTCTTCCAGCTTTTGTAGATCTTTCCTCATGTTATCCACTCCCTCAGGGGAGTCCACTCTGTTGCAAATTTTCGTATCATCTGCAAAAAGACAGACTTTTCCATTCAGTCCTTCAGCAATACTCACAAATACATTGAATAGTGCCAGGCCCAGGACCGAACCCTGGGGCACCCCATTAATCACCCTCCTTTCATCCGAGTGAGCTCCATTTACCATCACTTCTGTCGTCTGTCAGTCAACCAATTTCTGATACAGTTTGCCACCTTGGGACCCATCCCCAAACTACTGAGTTTATTGATAAGCCTCCTATGAGGAACAGTATTAAAGGCTTTGCTGAAATCCAGGTAGATGACATCCATCGCATGTCCCTGATCTAGTTCTCTGGTCACTCAGTCAAAGAACTCAATCAGATTTGTTTGGCTAGATCGTCCTTCGGTAAAACCATGTTGCCTCGGATCATGCAACCTGTTGGTTTTGAGAAAGTCCACTATTCGCTCTTTCAGGAGCACCTCCATTACTTTTCCCACCACCGAGGTAAGGCTCACAGGCCTGTAGTTTGTCACTTCTTCCCTGTCACTACTTTTGTGAAGAGGTACCACATCAGCCATTCTCCAGTCCTGAGGAACTTCTCCTGTTTCCAAGGATCTGTTGAAAACATCCTTTAATGGCCCTGCAAGAACCTCTCTGAGCTCTTTCAGTATCCTGGGATCTATCCCATCTGGTCCATGGCCTTGTTCACTTTCAGTTTTGCAAGTTGTTCTAACACATCATCTTTTGTGAATGGTGTGGTATATACTTTATTCCCATGTTTATGTTTGGGAATCACAGGATTTTCTTGAGTAAAAACAGAGCAGAAGTATTTGTTTAGCAATTTTGCTTTTTCAATGTCACTTTCCACGAGTCCGTTCCCAGCACTTCTGAGTCCTGCAATTCCACCTCTGATTTTCCTCCTTTCCTGAATATACCTGAAGAAAGTTTTGTCGCCATACTTCACATCTTTAGCCATCTTTTCCTCTGCCTTTGATTTTGCTTTCCTTATTTCTCTTTTTGTCTCGTTTAGTTTGATCCCGTATTCCTTTCTGTGTTCCTCTGTTTGCAAGCTTTTGAATTTTGTGAAAGCTGTGTTTTTTGCCTTTATCTGAGCAGCTACTTCTTTGGAAAACCAAATAGGTTTCCTTCTCCTCCTGTTTTTATTTACTTTCCTTACATATTTATCTGTTGCCCCTTTTATGGCCACCTTTACTTTAGCCCATTGCAATTCCACTTCCCTTATTCCCTCCCACCCTGCCAGCTTCTCCTTCAGGTATTTGGCCATTTTACCGGTCAGTGTTTTTGAAGTTTAGGACTTTGAGCTTGCTATGATTGGACTGCACCTTGGCTTTTATCTCAAACCACACCGTTTGATGATCGCTGCTGCTCACAGACATTCGACACGCTATCACCGTTGGTGAGCACTAAGTACAGCACTGCGCTTTCCCTGGTTGGTTCCATCACCATTTGCCTAAGTAACGCATCTTGGAAAGCATCCACAATTTTTTTGCTTCTTTCCAGATTTGCAGAAGGAGTAATCCAATCCACATCAGGTTGATTAAAGTCACCCAATATGATCACTTCACCCTTTGTGGCTATCTTGGCAATATCTATAATCAATTCGTTATCTATTTCTTTGATTTGATTTGGAGGTCTGTAGACTACAGCAATATGGATGACAGTGCCATCTCCTCTTTCCAACACAATCCAGAGCTCTTCTTCTATTCCCCATGCCCCCTGCATTTCAGTAGCTTTAATATTGCTTTTGACATACAAGGCTACTCCCTCTCCTTTTCCACTTTCTCTGTCTCTTCTGAATAGATTATTGCCAGCTATGGCTATATCCCAATCATGCGATTCATTAAACCATGTTTCTGTAATGGCCACAATGTCCAAGTCATTTCCAACATTAGGGCTTCCAGGTCCGTAACTTTGTTGGCTAAGCTTCGAACATTTGTACTCATTGCTTTCCAGCATTTAACTGGCTTGCATGTATTTTGCATTGATTTTGTTCTGCCCACTTCTTCCCACTTGTCTTTGATGTGTGGTTTAAAAGTGTGTCTGTTTCTGATGTTATTCTGCTTGTGCTGGGAGTGACGTCTTGAACTTGTCCTTCCCCATCCATCACCCCCTTTTACTAGTTTAAATGCATATCCACATATTGCCTGAATTTTTCACTTAGAGATGTTAGTCCATCAGCACAGTATAGTCTCTTGTTGGTCCATCTGTTTCCCTAGTCGCCTATAAATCTGAATCCTTCTTGTTTGCATCAGGTCTGGAGCCATGTATTAAAGCTGTTTATTCGATGTAGCCTTTCTGCCCCCTTACCAAGAACAGGTAGAACTTCTGAGAATGCTACACTGTTAACAATGGGCTTGAGTTTCTCTCCCAGAGTTTGGAAGTCCCTTTGAACTGTATAGGCATTGTTTCTAGCCAGGTCATTTATACCCAAGTGGATGACAACATCAATTTTGGAGTGCACACTTTCTGCGCTAAGTACATCAACAATTTGGTTTGTATTCCTGCTGGCAGAAGAGCCTGGGAGGCATTTGACTATCTTCTCTCCTTTGAACTTTGTTCCCAAGTTGGTGCCTCTGATGATGGAATCTCCAAGTAGTAGTTTTCTGTTTGGTGAGTTTTTCTTCATATTTGGTGCTTTATCAGGAGATTGGGCATTGACTGTCTCATTTAAGGGCCCTTCAGTTTCCATGGATTGGGCATCCTCATTAACCAAAGCAGAGAAAACATTATGCAGGGATATCTCATGATGTATAAGGTGTCTCTGTGTTACAGGTCGCAATCTACCCGAGCCCACTGTGATCTATTTGTTCCTGGGATGTTTGATTCTTTGTGGGAGTGGTGGTGGACTTCGTTTGATTTGAATCCTAGAAGAGGTGCGTTTCATTGCAGCTAGTTCTTCCCTTGGTAGAGTCATTTCATTATGCATGGCAGCTAAGTTGAGGCATATAGGACAAGCTCTTAGATTCCAAATGATTCTTCTCGGAATGAAGGCACCACAGTTATTGCACTGAATACACGACATGCTGATTAAGTGGTCCTAGAAGGAGAAGAAGAAAAGGTGGGCTTAACACCAAATTAAAGGATAGATGACAACATATGTGACTGTTATATAGGCAATTCAGCCCTGGGGTGGGGTGGGTGGGGTGAGGGGTAGGGTGTGCGGGAACTGAAGTGTCCTTGGCCAGTAGGCCTTGTTCCAGCTGTTCTTTCAATTGAGCAAGTCTTCCAACTTGTTCACCCTGTACTTGAGAAACCTCAGCAGCAGTAGATTTAATCTGATAAACTTCTGCTTTAACAGTTCCAAGAATAGTCAAAAGGGAAGAGTTCAAAGATGTAATGGCATCCCACAGTGAATCCAATGTAATTACAGCTGGTCTTACCATACTGCCATTCTCCAGAGAAGGTACTGACTTGAAGTCCACCAGCAATGACCCCCAATTGGGGGGGGGGGGGGTGGTGATGAACCAGCCACTCCTTCCACCACTTGCTCTGCTCCAATTGGTATG
Source organism: Ichthyophis bannanicus (assembly GCA_033557465.1). Classification (NCBI taxonomy): domain Eukaryota; kingdom Metazoa; phylum Chordata; class Amphibia; order Gymnophiona; family Ichthyophiidae; genus Ichthyophis; species Ichthyophis bannanicus. The sequence continues at coordinate 1,266,122,686 of CM066032.1, read as the reverse complement.
ATTGCTGGTGTGCCCCCTTCACTCCCTTCACCAGCGTGCTCATCAGCAAGCCAGAGGGGAGCACACACCCAAAGGATTCAGCACTTCAAGGTCACAGTGGGGCTGTACACTGCTCAGGGCTGAGAAACACCCCCAATATGCTCAGATCTGCAGACTGTTTGACACACAGTCCCACCGAAGATGCTGCTCCAACCCACAATGACCAGAGAACACATGATTCCAAAGTTCTCTGCATAGCTGAAGATGGAACAGCCAAGCCCGAGGGTAATCTCGCTTGTTTGCACTTCCTTTGTTCCAATCCGATGGGACCAGATACAGCAAAACACTGTGAGAAAGGTACAGGAAAAACAAAATCCCTTTTCCAGGTGGAGTCCCTAGCCTCTTCTGCCAGTCAATGACAGCAAGTCCACTGTGGATCAAACCAAGATATCAAGGAATAGATGGGTTGGTGTTTGGCAGCACTGTCATGGGGTAGGTGGCAGGCATCTTTGAGGCTGGTGACACTGCATCATGGAAATGATAGCTCTGGATGACCATCCCCAGAATTTGATTGAGAAGGTGGGGTTTAAGGAGCTGTTACATCTCTTATCTTCCACTTACCAAGCAGAAGAACCTTCAATAAGAAGGTGATCCCTGGCCTATATTATCACTTGTGTCACCAGCTTCAGGTAGAGCTGGCAAAAGCAGGGGCCACTGACATCTGGACTAGAAATGTCTCTCACTCCCTGACAGTACACTGGTGGCATCTGATGAAGCAGGAACAGGCTGGAGGTCTAATGGGGGAGCAATAGGAGGGTACTGGTGAGTTGTGCTACACAGTCAGGTAAAAGATGACAGCCATATCTTAGCAGAAATAAGGGCAATGCTACAGGGCGGCACATAGAGCACCAACAAAGCACCATGTTTCCAGGTTCCTTTGTAAAAGATGGTGGAACAAACATGGTCAAAGCAGTGAAGAAGGAGGGATTTCATGGCATCATATGCTTTGCACACTTGCTGCATCTGGTTGTCAGAGACTCCATAGGCCTGGAGATCAAGGGATGCAACAGCCCTGTCCTGAAGCAAAAACAACATGGATACCTGCATATTAGCTCATGCTGAATGTTGACACCAGTTGGAATTCCACTTATGAAATGCTGGAGAGGGTAGTGGAGCAATGGGCTGTCCTGTATCAGATGCCATTGAAGACTGAGATTGGCATTTATAGGCTCCTGGGTCATCATGGAGGAAATGATTTCCACAAGGGCTAGCCTGAACCTTCTCATCCATGATTTCACAAGCAAAGTTAGATGGTATTCAGCAGCAACAGGAATTCACTGCAGAATTTTTGGTGATGATGGACCTCTTGCATGGTCAAGCAGACAAGCAGGAAAAAGGTTGCAATTGCTTATGAAGGAGGATGCTTATATGCTGTCTGGACTCTGTGGCCCATAGATAAAATGAACTATCACTCTGCAGTGCAACTCACTGACTTGCTGGAAGAAAAAGCTGGTGACTGAGGTAGAGGAAAGGGAGCACTATAGGCAGGGGGGCAGTGGCAGTTGGGGTGATGATGCAGCAGGGTAAATAGAGGCATGTAGGCAAACAGTAATGATACCATGAGCACTATCTTGTCACCTAACTCACCTACCACTCCTCCCCCCCCCCATCTTTACATGCTGAGCCCTGAGCCCTAGCCAGGGGAAATCTTTGGTTATTGAAGCCCTAGATATAATGCTAAGCAGCATTGATTGTCTACCAAAATTCAGATTCATGTATTGATTTCAGTGACCTGCTACCTAGCCTGCAGAGCATATAAAGTCTATGCACACAGATTCCTAGCATACTGGGCACACAATTTAGAATTCTGGCCAGACCGGGCCAAGGTTGTGCCCCACATTCTTGTTCTTCCCTCCAACCAGTGTGCCCAGCAAATATATATTCTCCTTGGCAAGAAATATCATGGCTACCCATCATTCACGGCTAGCACTGGAGTTGGTAGAAAAGCTAGTGCTTGTGAACACAAACCTCCCCTTACATGGTTTCTCTTCATTTTCCTGTGACTAGAAGGCGGAATAACTGTTGAACTATATTTTGGAGCAATTGTAGTCACGCCTTTCTTTAAGCAACCTTCTCTTGACCCTAGTTGTCCTTCTAATTATCGACCCATCTCCCTTCTTCCCTTCATTTACAGACTTCTTGAGCATACAGTCTTCCACCATTGTCTTGAATTTCTTTCCTCTCAAGCCCTGCCGTATCCACTTAAATCTGGCTTTCATTCCCTACACTCTACTGAGATGGCATTTGCCAAAGTCTCCAGCAACTTGTTTCTGGCTAAATCCAAAGGCTTTTACTCTATCCTCATCCTTCTTGAACTTTCTGCTTCTTTCAACGCTGTTGACCACCACTTTCTCCTTGACACATTGTCCTCTCTTGGTTTTAGAGACTCTCTCCTGTCCTGGTTCTATTCTTATTTCTCCCATTGTTCTTTCAGTGTTTCTTCTGGTGGTTCCTCCTCTACTCCTATCTCATTCTTGGTTGGTGTACCCCAAGGATCTGTTCTTGGTCCTCTCCTTTTCTTTCTTTATACCCAATACCTTGGTGCTCTCATCTCTTCCTATGGATTTCAGTATCATTTTTATGCTGATGATTCTCAGATCTATCTTTTTACACCTGATATATCTTCGACATTCCAGACCCATATCTCTGCATGTCTGTTTGACATCGCCACCTGGATATCTTACCGCCATTTGAAATTAAACATGGCCAATACTGAACTTCTTCCTCCCTCCTTCCTCCTTTCTCTGTCTCTGTAGATAACACTCTTCTACTTCCTGTTTCCTCAGCCCATAACCTTAGGGTCATCTTTGAATCCTCTCTTTCCTTCTCCTCACATATCCAACAGATAGCTAAAACCTGTCATTTCTTTCTCTATAACATTAACAAAATTCGCCCTTCCTTTCTGAACACATTACTAAAACACTTGCCATTCTCTAATTACCTGCCATTTTGATTACTGCAACCTCCTTGCTGGTCTCCCTCTAAGTCACCTCTCTCCCCTTCAATCTGTTTAGAGCTCTGCTGTGCAACTAATCTTTTGCCAGCCTCTATATGCTCATATAACCCCTCTTCTCAAATCACATCATTGGCTTCACTTCCATTTTCCGTATCCAATTCAAACTTCTTCTTCTAATCTATAAATGCATTCATTCTTCTGCTCCTCTCTATCGTTCCTCTCTTCTCTCTCCCTATACTCCTCCTCATGAACTCCACTCTTCTACTGGCTTCCTTCTCTCTTTGCCCTTTTCTTCAACTGCCAACTCCAGACTTCATTCCTTTCCCCTTGCTTCTCCTTATGCCTTGAATAAACTCCCTTTGTCTGTATGTCAAATCCATGCTAAAGGCTCATCTCTTTAATGCTGCTTTTGGATCCTGATCCCTTGGGGGGTTTTTTCGTTGTATCTCTTCACCCTTCCCTATTTTACCCTTATTCTTATCTGTTGTCTTGTCTGTCTTAATTAGATTGTAAGCTCTGATGAGTAGGGGCTGTCTTTATATGTGTCTGTTCAGTGCTACTTATGCTTTGTAGTGCTATATAAATGATTAACAGTAATAGTAGTAATTGCCCACACTCTTTGCCTTCAGTGTCTACCTTGTGCCTTTGACAATTTTCACTGCAGTCTTTAAGGGATGATGCCCATTTCCAGTGGTCACTTTTCAGCCTCGTGACAAAACTTAAAAGGAAAAAGCAAGAGATAAAAATAAAGTAAAAACCAAAATAAACAGAATGGAAATTAAAATAACTGAACAGTCTCCTTTTGCTACTGATGCCAGTCTTACTGTCCTGCCCTTTTGTTGCCAGCCCTGCTCTTGAGATTTGAATCACAGTCATATTGCAGCAGTTGCAAATCCCGCTCCTGCCCACACAGCTCTTCAGTGGCCTGCTATCATCTTTCTAGTAGGTCTGTTTAGGCCCACATGGCAAAACTGAAAATAAAGAAATAAACAATAAAAAAAAGAAAGACCTCTTTGGCAGGTTTAAGGTCTTGCAGACGAACCATGTACTGTGCTGGTCTTCTTAACAAATCAAAGAGATAAATAGTGTCCATTCATATATACCCTAGAAAAGAAACTATTTATTTTTGTCAGATCGTTTGCCTTGAGAGGGAACTTTCCCACTCTCGTAGCAAACCCTCCTTTTTTTCTTCAGATTAAAAGAGTGCACTCATCCTTTTACCTTACACCAAAGCAAAATTATAAAATTATCCTCAGCCTCCCGGAATGAATAGAGTAACAAGTACTCAGCTTAAAGTCTGCTTGATCCAACTTCCAGTAGACAAATCAGCTCATGTATATAAGACTGAGGTGCTCTTCATTACGAGGAACCCGAATTTCAACCCTCCACAGTACTTGAAGGTAAAAGAAGCTGATCTACAAACAAAACCTACAATTCGTTTCCTGGGTGTTATATTGGATCAAAACCTTAACATGAAGGCACACATAGCTAACACTGTCAGAGCTGTTTATTTCAAGATCCGTTCCCTCAGACATCTTCGTCCCTTGCTTGAACCAGAGGACTTCCGCACAATTTACCAGGCTCTTATAATACCGCATTTTGATTACGCCAACGCCATTTTACAAGGACTTCCACAATCCACTCTGAACCCCCTACAGCTCGCAATGAATAGCGCAGTGAGGGTTCTAAGTGGAGCATCTAGGAGAGACCATGTGACGCCCCTTTTGAAGCAGTTACACTGGCTCCCTATACAGGCCAGGATCATCTTCAAGACAGTATTACTGACTTTCAAAGCAGTAAATAATCTCTCCTCCTCATCACTAACCGACATCATCCAAGCCATAACCCCTAATAGATCGAGAAGATCTACAGCAATAAACATATTAACAATTCCGAGAGAATCAACGAGATGCACAGTGACAACATCAAATAGGGCTTTCAAATTCTGTGCCCCAAGACTCTGGAACGCTTTACCTTTAAACATCAGATCGATCTCTAACCTAATACAGTTCAGAAAAGCCCTCAAACACTACCTTTTCCTCAAATACTTCCCAGAGAACACTGAATCACATGCACTGAATACCTGTAGCTACACCAACACGCCTATTCATCCAGGGAACACTCCCAGTCAGGTGTCCTGTCCATAGTTTTCTCATGATATTTACTCTATGACTCCAGTGTGTAAATAGTTTCCCCTGTTTTATCCAAGTTTTACTGTCCTGTTATATGTAAAATCAGAACTATGTTTCACGTTTCTGATCTCTCTGTTCCATGTAAACTGCGCTGATGCCAAATAGTGCGGTATATAAGAAATTGTAAATAAATAAAAAAATAAATAAATAAGAAACCACTCATTTACTCCGTCTATTGACGGTTACAATAAGGCTGATGATTTCCAATGAGTGGGGTATGGACTTCTACCGTATGAAAGCTAACCTTCATGTAGTCCCACGACCTACTGCTTTTCCATTCTCTTCGCCCTATCGAGCATCTCGTTCCAAGTTTATCAACAGATCTTTCTATAAAGACGCATATATGAACAGACACTAATTATCTCTTTGATTTTGTTAAATATTAGGTGAGATAAATTACAGTTTAGTTTAATTTATAGTGCTGGTCTTCTTGGCATAATTTAGGGCCTTGCAGCTGATTTGGATGTTATGCTGTTTCCCTTCACATGTGCTTAAAGCATTGTAGCTGATATGGATGCTGTGCTTTTTTTCCTGGCATAATTTAGGGGCTTGCAGTCAATCTGGGAGCTATGTAGTGCTGGTTCCCTTGGCATGTTCTAGGGCCTTACAAACAATCAAGGTGCTGTGCTGGTCCTCCTGGAATAATTTTGAGCCCTGCAGTTGATGTGGTTTCTGTGCTGGTATCCTTTCCATTTTACTCCTCGCAAAGTGCTTTGGTGTGCTTCCATCAACTGTGGTGCCTCGTTGCCCTCTTCCACTATCTTGAGGTCTTCATTGTACTCTTAGTACTGCTTTGCCCTTTTGCTGGTGGTTTCTGGTACTTCTCCTGCCACTGTCTGTTCTCTTTGACACTCTTCTGGTGCTCCTGGACGTTTGTGACACTCTTGATGGCTTGTAGTGCTATTACTGACCTTTAAACACTTAAGGAGTATTAATGAAGAAACAAACCTTTTTTCAAAGATGGGGAACCTGTAATACTAGAGGGTATAACATGAAGTTAAGGGGTTAAACTGAAAGGCAACATCAGGAAATACTTTTTCACTGAAAGGGTAGTGGATGCTTGGAATGCCCCCTCGATGGAAGTGGCGGAGACAAATGCAGTGACAGAATTTAAAATGGCATGGGACAGACATAGTGGATCCCTTTACAGCAACAGAGCCTTGTTTCTATGTTTCTATAAAAGTGGACTGTTGTAGTTGTTGATATGGAAGGACAGACTAGATAGGCCATGTGGTCTCTTTCTGTCATCATATTTCTATGTTTCTAACAGGATAAAATCTAAATAAACTTAACTGTCTCTGATATCTCCACAAGTAGAGGTGATCTGTACAGAGCGGCAGGAGCACCTACTCTTACCACCTTGCTGGGCAGACTAGATGGACCATGCTGGTCTTTATCTGCCATCATATACTATGTTACTATGTTACAGATGCCTTCCATCAAGTTTCAAGCATGTTTGATTGAAGCCTCACTGTTCCATTGTAAAATAGCTTTCCACATAGACATTAATGGAGATGAATGGAAGGAACGCACAAATGCATTGGCTCCCAAAGACTAACCTAATGGTTATATTGTGATAAACAAAAATGTGTATGAAAATCTGGTATGCACAAGCCTATCAAATACCAGCGGAACTGTACACATCCCTGCTTGGATGTCTCAGTTCCCATCTCCACATCATATCTAAAATTGGCCTTCACACATACAGTGGGATGTAGCAGTACATACACCAATGCTTACTAATTATATAGCCACTGCTGAATATATGAATAATTTGAAATGTCTAGATTAGATATTTCAAATTATTCCTGTGACACCCTTTGAAAATTGGGCTCCCAGAGTCTAAAAAACAACTACGTAGATACAGAACATAAGAACATAAGATATGCCATACTGGGTCAGACCAAAGTCCATCAAGCCCAGTATCCTGTTTCCAACAGTGGCCAATCTAGGTCATAAGTACCTAGACGTTTCCCCAAAAGACATAGGTTCCTTAATGCTTGCATTGGGTCAAGCAGTGATATCCTGGGTCCCTTTTAATAATGGTTTATGAACCTTTCCTCCAGGAACTTGTCCAAACCCTTTTTAAACCCAGCTACACTAACAGCTTTTACTACATCCTCTGGTAACAAATTCCAGAGTTTGATTACACGTTGAGTGAAAAAATATTTTCTCTTATTAGTCTTAAATAGGTTACCCTGTAGCTTCATTCTCCCACAGCCAGGGTCGGGCTGTGAGGAAACTCCTGTGCCCCCTCCACCCTTCGATGCGCCCTGGGCCTGCCATCTCCCCCTGTCTAGGGGAACTTATTCTACCTCAGAGTTGGAATAAGTTCCCGTTCCATCTGCCAGCCTCGGACATACAGGGCTGACAGCTGAATCACCGGTGGTGGATTCCGGGGCCGCAGACCGTCCATAGCCCGCTCTGTCTCCTCCTCCGCGTAATCCCTTTCCAGCCCCCATTTATCCTCCCCATACAAACTCCCTGTTCATATGGGGAGATTAGTTGGGAATGGTAGGGGGGCTGAATAGCCCAATGGGATGTCCATTCCTGCTATTCGTGGGACAGAATGACCCAAATATTGTATAAGCAACTTCCTTAGTGCCCTAGGACTTGACACAGATATATTGTTAAGAGCATATAAGCCCGTCTATCCATAGCCTCTGTTTAGGTGTTTTGCAGGTCATCATGAACAGCACAGTGACAGCATGATGCTTGATCAGAACATCAGAACATAAGATATGCCATACTGGGTCAGACCAAGGTCCATCAAGCCCAGTATCCTGTTTCCAACAGTGGTCAATGTAGGTCATACGTACCTAGCAGTTTCCCCAAAAGACACAGGTTCCACAATGCTTGTATTGGGTCAAGCATTGATATCCTGGGTCCCTTTTTAATAATGGTTTATGGACCTTTCCTCCAGGAACTTGTCCAAACCTTTTTTAAACCCAGCTACACTAACAGCCTTTACTACATCCTCCGGTAACAAATTCCAGAGTTTGATTACACGTTGAGTGAAAAAATATTTTCTCTTATTAGTCTTAAATAGGTTACCCTGTAGCTTCATTGCATGTCCCCTAGTCTTTCTATATTCTGATAATGTAAACAACCGATCAACGTTTACCCATTCCACTCTGTTCATTAATTTATAGACTTCTGTCATATCTCCCCTCAGCCGTCTCTTTTCCAGGTTAAAGAGCCCTAACCTACAGCATATTAAGCTGCCTCTGAGACTGCTGAAAACAGAATGGCAGGGTGGTGCTAGCCAGTCCAAGTCATGATGGCTGCCTAAGCCCGCAGCACCGCATCTCTTGAGCCTTCCATCACGGCTTTGCCAGTCTTACTATACACTCCTGGGGCTAAAATCAATGTCACTGATTTGCTGAGCATATTGGTTTCACTGGGGTGCTGTACTGCCCGGAATTTGGTGGGAGATGGCTGGTAAGAGAAGCAGAGCCTGTCCATTCCTGTGCCTGCATGCTCTGTAGCATGCCACAAGACCTGCCCACCTGATAGGCTACTGGCCGCTGACTGCTCCCAGCTACTGCTGAGCACAGCTGAGTCAAACTCTTCACCCGAAGTGACTCCCCAGCTCTTGTCTGATGGCAGTCACCTCTCTGCAGGAGTGGGAGATGGACAAGAAGAAGAGTGTGGTTTGAAAGTGTCTGAGCTCATGTGTCCTGACAGAGGCTGCTGGATCTGCCCGCCTGATCTGTGGTAAAATTGCTGACTGCTTTCTGCCTCCGCAGTGCACGGCCAGTCCAGCCTCTCAGTCTGCTGTACACCTTGGGTTTCTGTTTAGCAGGGGCTACTGTCCTGCATTAGAGTCCGGAAAAGCAAACTCTGCCCCTCCCCCTCTCCCCTTTCAGGCAGCAGCCTGAGCCACAGTTTGCTGGCCTTCAAGACGACAGCGAGGTGGACTCCCATAATTGGACTCCCAATGGCATTTCTCTGAGGGTAGGAGTGTAGTGTGGTCTGGCCTCATTGTTGATGCTTTTTAAATATGTTTCCGGGGACTGTGCTCCATCATATTGGTTTCTTTGACCTAGTCTGTTTGCAAGGGGCTCTTTGTCTATCTTGGGGCTGGCCTGTTGAGCGAACACTTCTTCTGGTAACCAAAGAGCGGAACCATATAGCCTTTTTGACTTCTCCCTGTTCACTACGTCAGAGAATGGGTCCTATGCTGCAGCTTTGGCCAGATTCTCCCACAATGTGGAACCTGCTGCTGCTGGTTCCTCTACTACAGGCCAATCACAAAGGATCGTTCCTAGTACCGGGGACCCATCTGCCCTGTCTTCACCTGCTACTAAGGTGGATCTTCGGGAGATCTTACAAGAACTCAAGCTTTTTTGAGTAGACTTTTCTAAGGTAGTGAACAACATAAAAGCTGAAATCAAGAACTGGATGATTGTATCACACAAACTGAGATCAACATAGGTGAGCAGATTGATGCGACTGCATTCTTCCAATCTAAGATTCACAAATTGGACATGCTTATGAAATGTCTGTGGGAGCGGCATGATGATCTGAAAAACTGACAGTAATGTAACAATATTAAGATTCTAGGTATTCCTGAAACAGCCAGCGACAGAGAGGACACGGGTGAGCTGGTACAACTCCTGTACTCCTTTTGTGTTCCTGGAGTCACAGAGCCAGTCAAAGTGGAGAGACTCCTGCCCATGTCCCATTAGAGTTTGCTTCCATTCTTTCAAAGATAAAATGTGGTTACTATGGAGCTTGAGGGAGAAGTGCTCTATTGCTTTTCAGGGGCATGAGGTACAGATTTACCAGGACCTCTCTCAATACACACTTAAGCGCAGGAGGAGCTTTAAACCCCTGACTCAACTCCTCCAAGAGAGGAATTGGCAGAATTGTGGGGGGCAGGGTGAAGTGTAGCATATGTGGTGCCATTGTCCCAAACTCCAAAACTTTTGGTCCCAGGTATATAAATGAGGTTGTTAGACCCTGGGGCTGCCGATTCCCTTCCTGCTTGAAACTTGTGTTTTGTGCCATTTGTCTTCTGATTTCACTGATAAGGAGCTGAGATGTCTTTCTGGATGCTTACTATTGGCAGCCCAGAGTGTAATCACCCAGTACTGGAAGCGTGCTGAACCCTCCTTCATTTTAAAATGAATGGTTAAGGTCTGGGATATATGCAGGATGGAGAAGCTCACTGCTGAACACTGAGAGAAACCATAGGTGGTTGATAAACTTTTGTCTAGATTTTTTATCTTTATCTTTATCTTTATCTTTATTTAACACTTTATATACCGCCCTTGTCAAGACATGAGGGCGGTTTACAATAAAATATAAATGCTAGCGTCAGAAAAAGAAAGGAACTCCATTAAAATTAAGTAAAGAAGGGCCGAAGGGGCCACTAGAGACAAACAGTAAATCATAAACGATAATTAGACAGAACTGCAAATCAACAAAGGACAGACAAACAAATGACTACACAGGACTACTAAGAAGGAGGTCAAATGCCTGTTGGAATAAATGGGTTTTTAGTAGATTTTTGAAATTGTGATAGGAGGGTTCTAACCGGAGAGAGGATGGTAGTGAATTCCAAAGTGAGGGTCCCAGAAAAAAGAAAGCGGCGTGGCGTGTCTGTTCTAGATGAGCTTGTGCGGGGGAAGGAAGATATAGACGATTGGCATGCAAGGTGCGAAGCTGTCGATAGGGAGTATGGAGGGAGATCAGATTTGCTAAATACTGAGGGGTTGAGTTGTAAATGGCTCTATGAGTTAGAATGAGGAACTTATATCTGAACCTAAAACGCAGTGGGAGCCAGTGAAGATGATACAAGAGAAGGGTTACATGATCTGATCTACGAGCAAAAGTAACAAGTCGGGCAGCTGTATTCTGCAAAAGCTGTAAGCGCTGGAGTTGGTAAACTGGGAGATTTGCGTAGACCACGTTGCAATAGTCCAGTCTGGACATGACCAAAGCCAGTAAAAGGGTAATAAGAGAATCAATGGGCAAAACAGAATGGACTGATCGAAGTTGTCGCAATATAAAGAAAGAACAACGGGAAAGATTAGATATATGCTCATGGAAAGACATTGAGGAGTCCAGGGTCACTCCTAAATAATGGAAAGAAGAGGTAAGTGGAACAGGAACAGAATTTATTTGAGGTGTGATGTCTGGACAAGAGGTACTCAGTGAGACCCACATGGCTCACAGGAGTGGCCTAGTGGTTGGGGCAAGGTACTTCAGGCCGGAAGGTCGGGGTTCAAATCCCACTAGAGGACAGCAACCTTGGGCCGGAAGGACTGGGGTTTCTAGTCCCACAGGTGCTCCTTGTGGTCTTGGGCAAGCCACTTAACCCTCCATAGCCCATGTTCCCTGTAAAATAGTTATCTCCAAGTTATAATGCCCTGTTCAATGTAATTTCAGTTTGTTCAATGTAAACTGCACTGATGCAGAATAGCACGGTATATAAGAGAATGAAAATAAATAAATAAATGGCTGTGGATTTGGATGGATTTAAATGAAGAAAATTAGAGGAAAGCCATCTGCATAAATATAGACAGAAACTGGGAACTGTTGGACTAAGAGGGGGAGGGGGGCGAGAAAGATGTTAAAGAGTAGGGGGGATAAGACAGATCCCTGAGGTACCCCACAGGACAGGGAAGTAGATGGAGAGGATTGGTGATTGGCACAGACAACAAAGGAACGGGCAGTAAGGAAAGAACGGAACCAACATAATACCGATCCCCGTAAGCCAATGTCAAACAGACGAGAGAGAAGGGTACGATGGTCGATTAGGTCAAAGGCTGCTGACAGATCTAGTGAAACCAAGAGTGAGATATCTCCATGGTCATGGGCAACATGAATCTCGTTCAGCAGGTGCAGGAGGATGGTTTCGGTACTGTGCCCTGCCCTAAAACCTGCTTGCTGGGGGTGAAGAGAATTAGTAGCTTTGGCATGAGAGGATAACTGTAGGAAGACAAAACGCTCTAACACTTTCGCTAGGAAAGGAAGGTTGGAAACCGGGCGCCAATGGGAAAGCACTGAGGGATCGAGTGAAGATTGTTTCAAAAGAGGATGAACTATAGCGGATTTCCATGAGGAGGGAAAATGGCCGGAGGATAAGCTAGAGTTAAACATAGCGGTAATGAAAGGTACCAGCTGCAAAGAGGGTTCCATCAGCCAGGCTGAAAGGATAGGATCTAATGAACAGGTGGTCTTCCGAGCCTTGGAAAGAGCCAGCAACACTTCCGCAGTAGTAAGGGAATGAAAGGTGGACCAAGTATGCGATAAGGCTCTGTTTGGAGTATCTGACGGGCCATCGGTTGATTCCTCAGGGAAAAATGATCTGTCTGAGGCCAGAGGGGAGGAACAAGGAGGAGATAGAGGTAAGGGAGGGGCTATACTGAAGGAAGAACGTAGGTTCTGCACCTTTAGACCGGGGACCCCACTTATCCCATGACAGGATTAATACATTTTCATTTTTGTTATCTGTACACTTTCATCTCTAGGAGTTCTGTAGAGCCAGGATCTGATACCCCTAGTATGCTTGTGTTTGGAGAGGAAGGTTGGGGGCAGGATCACTATGCGGGGAGGTGCAGGGCAGTTGGGATATTGTGTGTGGGGGGAGGGTATTGTCCATAAGGAGGGACTTGGGCTTCTGGAAGCATGGCTGTTTTTCTCCCATCTTTAGGTCTCTCCTCTGCTGTGGTCTTCTTTCTTCTTATTGTTTTGTCTCTTTCCCTTGCTCTGCTACCTCTTCTGGTTGGGCTTTATGTGGGTAGGAAGAGGGATGAGGTAGAGAGATTGATGTGGGTATTGGGGGAGTTTTGCTTGTTCTTCAGGATTGATTGATTGATTTATTTTATTGTTCTTATATACCGCACTCTTAAAAATCAGCGCGGTTTACATACAACGATACTGTGCAGAATAGGCACTTACAATGAAATAGATTTAACTCGGAATTCAACTGGGGGAACTATGTACAATATTAACAGATTATCTACAATATGTTATCTACAGTATGTACATCCTTTGACAGTATTTCATGTGTTCCTTGTGTGCATGATAGGTGGTGTTAGGTTGGAGGGTTGAGAGTAGTGCAGGAGAAAGAGGTGGAGTTTTAGCGCCTTTCTGAATTGGGTCAGGTCTGTTATGGCTCTGATAAGAACATAAGAACATAAGAACATAAGAAATGCCATACTGGGTCAGACCGAGGTCCATCAAGCCCAGTATCCTGTTTCCAACAGTGGCCAATCTAGGTCATACGTACCTAGCAGTTTCCCCAAAAGACACAGGTTCTGCAGTGCTTGTACCAGGTCAAGCATTGATATCCTGGGTCCCTTTTTAATAGTGGTTTATGGACCTTTCCTCCAGGAACTTGTCCAAACCTTTTTTAAACCCAGCTATACTAACAGCCCTTACTACATCCTCCGGTAACAGATTCCAGAGTTTGATTACACGTTGAGTGAAGAAATATTTTCTCTTATTTGTCTTAAATAGTTTACCCTGTAGCTTCATTACATGTCCCCTAGTCCTTCTATATTCTGATAGCGTAAACAATTGATCCACGTTTATCCATTCCACTCCATTCATTAACTTATACACCTCTATCATATCTCCCCTCAGCCGTCTCTTTTCCAGGTTAAAGAGCCCTAACCTTTTTAGCCTCTCTTCATAGGAGTAGCCTTCCATCCCCTTCACCAATTTGGTGGCTCTTCTCTGTACCTTTTCTAATAACTCTATGTCCTTTTTAAGATACGGTGACCAGAATTGCACACAATATTCAAGGTGCGGTCGTACCATGGAGCGATACAGAGGCATTATAATATCCTTTGTTTTATTCTCCATCCCTTTCCTTATGATACCTAGCATTCTATTTGCTTTCTTGGCCGCCGCTGCACACTGGGCGGAGGGTTTTAACATGTTATCCACGATGACTCCTAAATCTTTTTCCTGGGTGGTGGTTTCTAATGTTGAACCTTGCATCATGTAACTATAGTGTGGGTTGTTCTTTCCTAGGTGCATAACTTTGCACTTGTCCACATTAAATTTCATCTGCCATTTGGATGCCCAGTCTTCCAATTTATCCAGATCCTCCTGCAGTTTTCCACAATCCTCTTGGGTTTTAACAACTTTAAACAGTTTTGTGTCATCTGCAAATTTGATAACCTCACTAGTTATTCCCTTTTCCAGGTCATTTATGAATATGTCAAAAAGTAGCGGACCCAGTACTATTCACCTTTTTCCATTGGGAATATTGGCCATTTAGCCCTACCCTCTGCTTTCTATCTTTTAACCAGTTCCCGATCCACAATAGTACACTGCCTCCTATCCCATGACTTTTTAGCTTTGCCAAAAGTCTCTGATGGGGGACCTTGTCAAAAGCTTTCTGAAAGTCCAGATACACTATATCAACCGACTCACCTTTGTCTACCTGTTTATGCACACCTTCAAAAAAACAGATCAGATTAGTAAGACAAGATCTTCCTTGTCTAAAGCCATGTTGGCTGTCTCCCATTAGGCCATGACTATCTACATGCTGTGTAATTTTGTTCTTTATGATGGTTTCTACCATTTTCCCTGGTACTGACGTCAGGCTCACCGGTCTGTAATTTCCCGGGTCACCCCTGGAACCCTTTTTAAAAATTGGTGTTACGTTGGCGACCCTCCAATCTTCAGGTATTACAGATGATTTTAATGAAAGTTCACAGATTACCAATAGCAGGTCTGCAATCTCATATTTCAGTTCTTTCAACACTCTGGGATGTATACCATCCGGTCCAGGTGATTTGCTACTATTCAGTTTATCAAATACTTGTAATATATCTTCCCGGTGTAGCGATATTTCTCTCAATTCCTCTGCAGTATCACCTTTAAATACCACTTCAGTCTTGGGTAACATCCCTACATCTTCCTCAGTAAAGACCGAAGCAAAGAATTCATTCAGTCTCTCTGCTATAGCCTTGTCTCCTCTTACTGCCCCCTTTTACCCCTCTATCATCTAACGGTCCAATTGACTCTCTCACAGGCCTTTTGCTACGAATGTACTTGAAAAAGTCTTTATTTCGTGTTTTTGCTTCTGTAGCAAGTTTCTTCTCAAATTCCCGCTTTGCCTGCCTTATCAATGCTTTGCATTTAACTTGCCAGTGCTTGTGCTGTTTCCAGTTTTCATCATTTGGCTCTTTTTTCCATTTCCTGAAGGTTGCTCTTTTGGCAGCAACAGCCTCTCTGACCTCACCTTTAAACAATGCTGGCAGTTTTTTGGACTTTTTTCCACTTTTCTTAATGCGTGGAATACAGCTGGTCTGGGCTTCGAGGATGGATGCTTGGAGCGCATTCCAGCAGCTGGGGGCATAGAACTTGAAGGCTCTGTTCCTTGTTGTTTTGTTCCATTTTGTTATATCACTGGGGATCTGTAGAGTATTGGCTGTGCAGGTTCTCCTTTCTCTGTTTGCTGACATGGGGTGAACAAGGTCCATTAAGGCTGTAGGGGCTATTTTGTTGATGACCTTGAAGGTTATGATGATTACTTTATAGGATAGCTGACAGTAGATCGGTAGCCAATGTAAGTCCTTAAGGACCGGGGTGATGTGATCCCCTCTGGCGGCTCCACTTAGGACGCGTGTGGCCGCATTCATAGCTAACTGTAGGGGGTTTAAGGTGTTTTTGGGTAGGCCCTGCAGGATCACGTTGGCGTAGTCAAGGTGGGGGATAACCAGTGCCTGAAAAACTGATCTGAAGTCCTCAGGTTGCAACAAGGGTCGAAGATGTCGTAGAGTTCGTATCTTGTGGTATATTTGTTTGATGGTGTTGCTGATGTGTACTTTGAAATTGAGCTGTTGGTCTAATGTAACGCCTAGGATACGGATGCGGGTTGGTCTAATGTAATGCCTAGGTAGTGGGTATTGTAGCCAAAACACAGGATGTTTTGGCTACAATACCCATGGTATCTGTGAGTTCATGTATATCTGTGTTTGTAGCTATGCTGTTTTGTATCTTTTCTGTTTGTTACCTTGATTTTGTTTTGTGGAGTTGTAATGGTTCCTTTAAGACTAACATAAAATTGGCACACAAAAAAAATAAAACAGAATGGCAGCAAGAGAACACAGTATGATGCTTGTGTCAAGTCATTATTTAAAGCTTGGAGATTGGATACTATTGAGAGCCCTAGATGTTCTGGATAAAAACAAACTAATTGACGGTTCAAAAAGCCATATACTGTTCTCTCTCAGTTGCCTATACTGTCTATGGATTGACATGGACAAGGACTTGAGAAAACATTACATAGAGATAATCTGCTCCCTATAGGATAGTTGATTCATTTGCTTCGCCCAAGGATGGTTCCGTATCTAGACCAGAGCCAAAGCATCTAGAGGTTTCAAGGTATCAAATCTGAAAGTTACCTGAAAGAACAGGGTATGAAGCAGACCACTGTGCAGTAGTAGTATCACAGATTTAAGACTCCCAGTCAGAAATGGGATACTCAGTTGACCCTTCAAGAAGACTGAATTTAGATCCTATCAAGTTGGTGAGATGATTCACAAATGACCTGAAAGTTAAGCAATTGATTGATCCAACCTCTTTTGCTGCCGATGACTCTACTGATCACCTTCTAGCACCAATTGCTCCAAATATGCTCAATTTACCCATACCATCTACTGCTCTCTCCTCAGACATACATTCTGATGAATACACAATACCCCTAGAGAAGGTTCTCAACCT
Organism: Ichthyophis bannanicus; assembly: GCA_033557465.1. Lineage (NCBI taxonomy): Eukaryota > Metazoa > Chordata > Amphibia > Gymnophiona > Ichthyophiidae > Ichthyophis > Ichthyophis bannanicus. Next base: position 1,266,105,805 of record CM066032.1, on the reverse strand, counting down.
GTTTTCTGTTGTAACACAGCTGACAGGCTGTGTTTGTATGTGTGACACACTGAATACTACAATCTGAGGCTGAATAATAAAATAACCTAAAAATAATAGATGAACTAAGTGGTTGCCTAGGATTTTAACACCTTGAACCAACTCTGCGGACAACCCGGAATGCAAATGAAATAAACAATTTTTAACTTTTATTTCAATAACAGTTTATAAATATATATTATTACATTTTATTTTTCATACAAAATTTATAATCTTCCCTTACTTCATCAATGAGAAATCTGGGATTGATGTGCTGCACATAGTTTTTGAAAATGTGATTGAATGGCGCACAAATTCAAAAAATGATACTAAACTTATCACTAACATAAGACATCTTTACCTGTTCTGGAGTCTGTACAAAACAGAACTAAAACAACTTGCCATGCCAAAAATTTAGATTCTGATATCACCCCAGTAATAGAAACACAAAATTCCTCCACTGCCAGATACTTTGTGAAGTAACAGAAAAACCTGCAAATAAGTTATTTAGAATCTGTATAGCCAACCTTCCATATCATACCAACTCTCAGAATACAAATGGCAAGAACCGTACCTTTAAAAAGGCAGCATTATAGATATAGAACCAGTGTTCCTCCTTTAGGATTAGCTGGACAAGTCAGACTGCTATAAATCCCCACCAAGAACTTACATAACAACAGAAACCCTGACCATGGTCACACACACAGAACACAGACTAGCCCTCATCAATTACTGGATAAACCCTGCTGAGAAGGATATTCAGAGGCACTAATCAGACAATGTCATCAAATATCCCCTTTCACTGCCCCAGTGTTCCTCTTCTCAGAGTGTTTTTTGGACTGATATTCAAAGGTAATTATGTGTTCACATATCATGCATTTTCAAAAAATATAGGATAATACCAGGTCCTTTAAATGATAAACTGTAGATGTATGGGCTATGGGCCCAATTCTGAATGGCGAATAATGGAATGGGATGTGCAGCCCCACTAGTCGTCTGGCCCGAATTCAGAGAAACAGTCTCCTCGCATGCACAGAGGCTCTGTGCTGGGAGAGCGAAATGGGAGCAGCATGGGGGCAGAGAGTGGGCAGAGCAGGGGTGGGCCAGGCACCCAGACATACAGGGTCGATTCAGGTGATGGCCCTGTACGTCCGGTGGTCAGCAGAAGGATGCCCAGCTTATTCCTTGGAGATGAAATAAGCGTGGTGTGCCCATGCACTCTGGCCCGGCAGCCCCTCCCAATACATCAGAGCCACAGAAAGTGGCTCCATCACCTGATCCCAGCCCTGGAAGCCCTGATGAGGTTTGGGCAGTGGGGAAGCAAGTCTGGAGAGGAGTGGGGCCATTGGCACTCCTGCTGGGCATCCTGGTGCCATGGTGATGGGTCACCACAGCACCAGCATACCAGCAGGACCATGAGGAGGCCTGGCCATGTTGCAGATTGGACATCTCCCAAGGCTGATGCAGGGGCATGCTGAGCTGTCTTGCTACCCGATCCTGCAGCCACGGGAGCATCTTGCTCCAGTGGTGCAGAATCGGGTGCAGACCGGCCCGTCCAGACAGCCCGGATGTGCCCTTTGTGGATCGGGCTCATTGTGAATTCTCTCCTGAGCCAGGGCCCTCCTCACAGATATTTGGAGTTGTGGTCAAGTGGATAAGGATCAGGTTGGGCCCTCTCAAGCTGGTGCACTCAGGTAAGGGTTCCCCAAAATAAAATGTTAAATATGAATTTAAATATGATATTCAATAGAGAGAATAAAGTTTAATTGATTAATTAAATTTATTAATGAAAAAAACTCTAATGTAGTTAGATTTTAAATAGATCAAGTTTCTCACTTAGAATTATTGTTGTGGAACAAAGAACAATTTCTTCTTTTCTTTGCAGGTTATCAACAATACATTTTTGACAACCGACAAACAGATAAGTTTCAATTATTCCCTTTTCCGCATAAATTATTTTGTTACTCTAAACATTTGATGTTGCTAAGAACTGATACTTTGGGGTATGTTTACTAAACTAGGCTAACGGTTAACCCGGGCTATCTGCAACTAGGTCCCATTGAATAATATGGGACCTAGTGGCAGATAGCCTGGGTTAACCGTTAGCCCGGTTTAGTAAACATACCCCTTTGTGTGCACTTTCTTTATACAAGCATTTACCAAATTACATAAAGCAGGTCTTTTTCCTGGAACAGGTAAGTATGAGTCTTGTCTCTATTTAATTAAACTTTCCTTTATCTATGTCTGTTGTGTGGGTGTTCAAATTTCAAAGTCCATTCCACTGGCCAGGGCAACAACTGTTGGTGCATAGCTGTTTTTCAGTCTTTGGGTGCACAGCAGGCTTGACTTCTGTCCTCTCTTCTGATTGGTGGAGACTAGTGGGACCTAATAACCGAACTTTACAAAATGAAAACAAAGCAAAGTCCCTATCTAGCCTGACAGACATGTAAATTTAACTTTACTATTGAAGTGTACCCCCCTTGTTCCCTTATATTTTCCTCAACCTGAGTAGCAGGTTTACTTTCTAAACTGTCCCTGACTGAGGGAGAAAACAAAAGAAATTTAAGTTCCCCTAATTTCTGAGATCTATGTTTGCTGTTTTTCCACATTCAACTTACACCCAGTCCCAGTCAGAATATGAGCTTCCCCTCTCATTCAGGACAGAGTTTATCTCAGTTAATAAAATGTCATAGAAACATCTCAGTATTTGGACTCTGTATTGGACTTAATAATCCAGGCCTTACTTTAGCAGTCAAGAAATCTGATGATGCTTGTTCTTGGCAGATTGGCTATGAAGGAACTAGACAAGATTCTCAAGAGCAGAGATGTCTTTCTCCATACAAAGATTTGACTTGTCTAAGCCATGGTATTTTTAATAAGATCATATGGATGCAAAAATGGGATAGTGAAAAAGATAGACAGGGAGAAAATTGATGCCTTTAAATCATGGTGCTGGTGAAGAATACTGTGTATACCATGCACTGCCAGAAGAACACACCAGTCAGTACTAGAGGAGATCAAATCTAAGCTTTCTTTAGAAGTTCAGATGACAAGACTTCGACTTTTATACTTTGGACACATCGTGCAAAGAGAGAGATCATTAGAGAAAGACATCATGCTTGGCAAGGTTGAAGGTCAGTGCAATAGAGGAAGGCCAGTAATGAGATGGATTGATACAATAACAGCAGCTATGGATCCCACCCTATCAACAATGAGCCGCTCGACTGAAGACCGAAAACAGTTTAGGACAACAATCCAGACGGTCGCCATGAGTCGACACTGACTTGGCAGCACTTAACATCAACATTCGAGACAATTTGAATAAGTGCTGAATAACAGGCCTCAGCTAAGCAACGACTGCCAGTGTAGTGGTTGCACTATTCGTTTATTCAGCACCACTACCTACATGAACAGTGATGCTGAATATTCAGATTATGTTAAATGGCAGCACCAGCATTTAACTTAAGCCAGTAACTATGAAGGCTGAAACTTTAGCCTTATTTGCTCAGCTCATACTGCAAAGATTTGTCCCAAGGGAGAGGGATGTGAAACAAAATTTGACTTATGGCACCACAGTCACTTGAGTGGCCCTGGCCTCAGGTGACAGCATTTGTGGGTCTCAGTTTCTATGCACTAGTTTTCTGGCTCTGTAATAGCATCATCCAACATTGATTCTTGGACAGTGAAAAAGATAGGAAGAAAATCTATGCCTTTGAATTATGGTGCTGGAGATGAATACTCTGTATACCATGGACTGCTCAAAGACAAAGCCAATCAGTATTAGAGGAGATCAAATCTAAGCTTTCTTTAGAAGCTCAGATGACAAAACTTCGACTTTCATACTTTGGACATATCAAGCAAAGAGAGAGATCATTAGAGAAAGACATCATGCTTGGCAAGGTTGAAGGTCAATGTAAAAGAGGAAGGCCAGCAATGAGATGAATCAATACATTAACAGCAGCTATGGGTGCCACTTTATCAACAATGAGCTTCCTAACTGAAGACTGAACACAGTTTAGGTCAACCATCCAGAGGGTCACCATGAGTCAACACCGACGGCACTTAACAACAACAACAACAACATTGATTCTAGAGCAACTAGAAATGTCAAAAGCCAGCACTTTGCTTGTTTTCACGGGATACGTTTTAGACTGAACCCATGCCATCAATGGTAGACTATGAGACCATGAGTTACCATCAACTTGAATTTAACTACATGACATGATACTCTGGACCATCTTGTTTTGCATTATTCAGTCTCCCACATGTGCAGTCCTTCTGGGCTTACTGTGGCTCCAGCAGCACAACCCGTTCATTGATTAGAAATCAGGGCATATTGTCTCTTGATCCTCTTCTTGTTTCTCATCCTGTGTTCCATACCCAAGACCTATGGGTTCTACTTCCCTAGTCTCTGTGGCACGGGCATATCTGGACCTCCCATCATGCTACCACATTTTTGCAGATGTCCTTAGAAAGAAACAAACAGAAACTGTTCCTAGGCATCAGGAATATGACTGTGCTATTGAGTTATTCCTGGGAACCCATGCCATCACGCAGGTGAACATTCACTTTGCCAGGTCCTGAAACCAAAGCTGTGTTCAAGTATATGCAGGAAGAAATGCCTTGAGGATTTATTCATCCCTCTAAATATACCCTGCAGGAGCAGTATTATTCTTTGTATAACAGAAAGATGGATCTCTTAGACCATGCATTGACTACCAGGGATTTAGTCAGATCGTTGTCAAAGATCGATATATCTTCAAAGCACTAAAGGCTTCTAACAGTGTGGATCTGCAGAGAACTTACAATCTCACCCATTTTCAGAAAGGAGTTGAGCTGAAAACTGTCTTCAATACAATAGCCATTCTATCATGCTTTTCAAAGTTTGCAGTACTTCTGCTGTCTTTTAGACCTTTGTCAACAATGTGCTTAGGGATCTTCTTTCACAGCATGTAGTGAAAAGGAAACAGTATGACCACCAGCCAAGAAATGTAAATCATTTCACTTCATTTATTTGGTTTTTGTCCCCTCTTTCCATAAAGATTTTAAGGGTGAGTTGTAGAGCTGGAAGGACTGACAACTTGATCCAACCGCCCGTAGCAGCCCCTGCTGCTGCTGGTGGAAAGCATGGACTGCCTAACAGGAGCATACACTGGTATGTCTATTGATATGCCCTTATATACTGCTGCCATGAAAAGGAAGCAAGGTATTATATATCCCTCTATAGTCTTTGTTGGACAAGATTAAACATGTAATTGGTTTATCTAATGTTTGTCTATCTTACAGACTGACGAAAGCCATGATCAGATTTTGATTGGGAGGTGGAGAAGAGTATTAGGGTTCTCCCAAAGTGTAGGTCCACTTCCCAAGGGGCTTATATTAAATGGCGTGTTGAGCTTAAGGAATTGTGACATTTCCTTTTTCCCTATGGACTTTAAAGAGAATCGGTGACTGCCAGAATTCTAAAACATTCTAGTACCAGACTACAGTCCCCAACAACAGACTTTAATGAGCTGTTCAACGAAATTAAATGAAAACAGATTGATCGACTGTAGCAGTGAAGTTACATCTGGTTGTATCAGCCTGAGAAGTTCTTCAGTTTATTTGGTCGGATATGGACTTGGCTATAGTAATAATCTCTAACATCTCATTAATATCAATTGAGCGCCCGAGGACTGGAGACTGACCAATGTAACGCCAAGTTGATCTGAGAAAATAAGGGCCAGTGAACATGACTTAGATACCTGACAAAATGGTAGAAGCTATTCTTAAAAACAAAATGAATAGCCATAGGGATGGACATATTATAATGGGGCAGAACCAAATAGATCTAACTAGAGGGAGTCTGTCCTTAACAATCTATTAGATTATTTTGAAGGTATTCATTCTACTACTGCTGCTACTACTAGTTCTCATTTGTATAGTGCTACAAGTCATACGCAGCACTGTACGTACGCACATGAGAGGCAGTCCTTGCTCAGCAGAGCTTAAATCTACGCCAGACAAATACAACAAATGTGGGACAAGAGATTACAAACAGGAGAGTAAAAAAAGGTCAGGATCCAAAAGCAATCTCAAAGGGTGAACCAGTTGATACAGTATATCTGGATTTTCAGAAGGCATTTGACAAAGTCTCTTATGAAATACCTCTCAGAGAATGGATGCAATGTCTTTTTGTGAACTGGAAACAGTTTGAAAGACAGGAAAAAGAGAATAGGACTATATGGTTAGTTTTCTCAGTGGAGAAATGTAGATAATGGAGGGTCCCAGGGATTTGGATTGGGGTCACTACTTTTTAACATATAAATGATATGGAAAAGGCCACAATGAGTGAGTTTATCACATTTGCAAATGTCTCAAAACAGTTCAAAGCCATGAAATCACAGATTGTGAGGAGCTGCAAGAAAACCTTGCGCAACTGTAAACCATTTTGAATGAACGTATTCACTAAGATGGTACAGAACATGTTTGTATATAAATAAATCTAAATGATAGTTGAAAGTTAATGTGGGCAAGTGCAAAGTGATGCATACTGTATATGTAAAAATAATCCTATCTATAGGTGCATAATGCGACATTACATATTAGGAGTTACCACTCAGAGAAAGAATCTTGGAATCATTGGTGGATATATTCAAAGGCATTTACAGTTTACAGATATGCAAACCACCTAAATTCTGATCAGTAGTTAGCGTTGGGGCATTCTGGGAGCTAAGTGGGGGACACACCACGGGTTAACCAGGTAGTGGTGATATTCAGGGGCTGCCTGGTTAACCCTAACTGGCTAAATGGCTGAATGGCTGTTCTAACTTTAGCCAGTGTTCCAATCCAGCTAGTGGCTGAATATTGCCACTGACCGAATTGTAAAATCGAAATCTGGGCGACCTGGATTTTCATTCTGGTGCTAGAATATCACCCCAGCATTGACTATATGGGGAAAAATTGCAGTAAAGCAGCGATGGCCAGCTGCTATTATTATGCTTGCCATCACCACTGAAAATGCCTCCCACTGTAAACACCATGTTGAAATCCTCAGCTCACTGTGGGATTGCAGTGGTCAAACAAGCAAATAGAATGTTAGAATTCTTGAAAAAAGAATGGAGAATAAAACTGAGAATGTCATATTCATAATCCTTCTGTATTGATCCATTGTGTGATTGCACCTTGATTATATTGTGTGTGTGTGTGTGTGTGTGTGTGTGTGTGTAGTGCCCCCTGACCCGTCTTTATGGGTTGGCACTATGGCACTGTGCCAGGGGCCCTGCGCATCTAAGGGGCCCCGCGCGCTCCAGCAGCTGCTTGTTGCAATGTTTAAGTTTTATAAGTCTTTTTTTATGTTTAAGGCATTTAAAGTTTAATTTTTTTATTATATTATTTCTTTACTTATTCTAGTTTCAATTTATTTTTTTACATTTCTATTTTACACTCGTAAAGTTTTTTAAAGTTATTTTTAAATGTTTTGGCCCTTCATTCAGCTTCTTCGGTGTTCCTGAACAGTAGACTGTAGACCAGGAACCAGGCTATCATAATCTACTTCCGGTTTAACTTGTAAACACTGAAAGATGCTGACACCTCGCCTGACAGCGTAACATTTAATTTAAATAATATTAAATAGTATTAAACTACAAAGAAGTCTGAAGGTCTGATATGTTATATAATATAATATATATATTTGCTATTCTTTGTGATGTAAATGTAATATAAGCACAAGTTTTGTCACAGTCGTCTGCTTTTACTAAGTTTTGCTGGTTTAATTTAACCGTGTCTGTGTGGTTAGTTTTACTGGTTACCGTAATATTAATTTGCTTATATATTTTATATTCCAGATTATATAACAAAACTACAGTTAATATAATGGCATAACTTCAAGGGAGCGTGACATAAACCGCAAGTATAAGTCCGGTTGGCAAAAACGCCATGAACAGGCGCAGCGGGATGCTGCCGCTATAACTGGAACGTGGTCAATTATGATGTACTTTGGGCAGACAACTCAGCCCTGCATGACCGTTCCAGCTCAGGAGGCTGAGATAGGAGTAGATGTCGAAGCTTCAATGACTGCGACTACTAACGTAAATGAGACAGCAGTTAAAACTGAAGAGAAAATGGAAGTGGACTGTCCACCATTCCAGCAGGCAGAAGATGCTGCAATGGACGTTACCGAGTTTCTAGAACGTGATGATGTTCCAGTTCGGTGTCTATCTGCTGTCTGCTATTCTACAGAAACTCCAAATCAGTGAACAATGCTGGATTTTTCTATTAAACACCGTAACTCCACATGGTCTTAACTTTCAATTGGATTGGCATACCATTATTTAGATCATTACCTCATCTTTCCCGGTGGTTAATGGGGGGTTCCCTGTGCAGTGGGGACTCCGGCATTTGCCCCGGTGTAAAGTGTTTAGGATTGGCTGAGAAGCTCCTCGGGCTATGCTGACGTCAGACACGATGGCATTATATAGTACGTCACATTCCCAGCGCTGTGTAAGCTGAATGTCTGCCATTAGCTGACCTCTGGACCTGAAGCAGGGTTTCTTTGCCAGTCGGCGGTAAACCCGAAACGTGAGCCACGTCGTCTGAAGTAGTTCCGGTGTTTTGGCAGCCAGTATTGTAGCAGCAGCTAAGCTAAGTTTTGACTTTTTAACTTTATCTAAAAGTATAATTCTCTAATAAATGGAGCGGTCATGGTGGTGCCTTGGGACTAGTTCCTGACACTGGGCTGACATACTCCGACAAAAAAAACTTGTTAAGGATTTCTGCGAGTTCTTTGGGAATCACTTTACCTTTCGGACTTTTCATTTTGGAATTCTACAGACCTTGGCAAATGGCCCGTCAAGATTGTCGATGACATGTGCGAGTCCTGGGCGACAGCAGGTAGTGCACAATGTGCCAACTGGGACTCGGATTTCACTCCAACCAGAACTGTCTATTCAGCCAATGGAAAACCAAGGAAATGCTCTCGTGACCTGTTCAAAACAACTCATCCGCTGTCGAAGGAACCTATCAATCATGACTGGCTTTGCTATTCACCATCTAAGCTTCGTCTATTTTGCTTTCCATGCAAACTAATGTCACCAGAAGTTGTAGTCTTTGGCACAAAAGGTTTTTGCAACTGGAAGCATAAGAAGCAACAAATCATGGAGCACGAGGTCAGTTCTACTCATCGAGCATCCGTGATTAAACTGCTAACGCGACGTGACACAGCAAAACGTGTTGATCAGGTACTAGTAAAGCAATGTGACAAACAACATGAGTATTGGCGTGCTGTTCTCGAGCAGTTGTTTGAAGCTATTTCCTTTTTATCTGAACATGGCCTGGCCTTTAGAGGTGACAACCAGATCATTGGCTCTGCCCATAATGGCAATTATTTGGGAATCCTTGAACTTATATCAAAATTTGATCCCTTCATGGCGCAACACCTGCAGATGCATGCTAACAAGGAAAAAGGACACACTTCATACCTGTCTGCCAACATCTGCAATCAACTAATTCAGCTAATTGGCCAGTCAGTTGTCGATCGGATTAAGGCCGAAGTTCAGTCTGCCAAGTACTTCTCAAGCTCAGTTGATTCGACGCCTGTTATAACAAACCAGGATCAGCTGACAGTGATTATTTGTTACGTGTTGCCATCTGGCTCTGTTGAGCAGTTCCTTACATTTCTACCTCAGCAAGGTCACAAAGGTGAACAGCTTGCAGATAGCTTGCTTCAGTTTCTGCACAGCTGGGGAATCAACATTGACGATTGTCGAGCACAGTCGTATGATAACACCAGCAACATGAGCAGCAAATACAGAGGTATGCAGGTTCTTATACAGCAGATAAATCCTCTTCCCACCTACATACCCTGTGCAGGCCATTCCTTGAACATTGTTGGTCAGTGCGCAGCAGCCTGTTGTGCTGATGCTGTATCGTTCATTGACTTTGTCCAACGGCTGTACATTTTTTTTGCTGGTTCGACAGCATGCTGTGCCATCCTCAAGGACAAGCTGGAACAGACTGCAGGCTGGCTAACACTAAAGAGACTGTCCAACAAATGATCGTCAGCACGATTCGATGCGGCAAATGCTCTGGTGAGGGACTATGATGAGATTGTCGAAGCTTTGGAGGACATTATAGATGACAAAGTGGGCAAACACAAGGCAGAGACGTGTCAAGAAGCCAGAGGATTGCATGATCGAATACAGTGCCTTGAGATGAGCATAATGGCTGCTTTCTGGCAGAAGGTTCTCGCAAGATTCCAAGCGAACAGCATGTCGTTGCAGTCAGCTGATCAAAACTTGAATCCTGTTGCTGCGATTTATGACTCACTGAAGATGTATGTCCAAAGCCTTCGTGAACAGTTCGACCACTTTGAAGCACATGGCAAAGACCTGTCACACTGTGAAAACTATCGGGCTGATCTCAGCAAGCGATTATTCGAACGAAATCGCAGATACGACAAATCTGGCGCGGACACTGAGATTCAGTTGCAACCACATGATAAATTCCGTACTGACACATTCATCATTATCATCGACAGCCTTGCTGCTGCACTGTCAAAGTGCAAGGAAGCATGTGCTGAATTGGCCGACCGATTTGCTTTCTTGCGTAAAATTTCATCACTTTCTGATGCAGAAATTCAAGAAGGTGCAAGCAAATCAGTTAATCGGTATGCCTCCGATCTGCAGCCTGAACTGGCGGAAGAGTTAGTAGAATTTAAGGCAGCTCTGCAAACAAAGTTGGGCAAGGAAGCATTGCAGGCGTCGGAGTCGGACGACCTGGAGGAAGATGAGAATGATGATCCAGATAATGCTCCAATCTGCAGCAAGATCAAAATTCAGTTGCATCGCTTCATCGTTGATAATGGCCTCCATAGCACGTTTGCGGTCATTCAACAAGCTGAAGCTGATTAAGAATCATCTCAGATCAACTATGTTGAACGAGCGTCTGAACATGCTTAGCTTGTTGAGTATCGAGCAGGACCTTCTGAGAGAAGTTGACTCTGAGTGCATTATCCGTGACTTTGCATTAACACATGTTCAAACTTTGACATATTCATACTTAGCTAACTGTCAGCAGTCAGCATGTGAAATGTGCATTAATGCATTGCAAAGTTAGAATGCTTGAAACTGTAAATTTCCAATTTTATTGTTAAGTGTTTGACAGGCTGACAGCTGTTTGTGAATTGTGAAGTGGACTTATGATTGTCGGCTTTGTCGGTCAGTTTGTCAGTAATTGATTAAAGTTGATTTCAATGATTTGTAACAAAATGATGTGACGAGTGACTTTAGTGAGCAGTCCATGACATGGGCAGCTGGGCTCATCATGTGGGATCCGGCCCATCTGGGGCCCCTGCAGGCCGCCAGGTGCCAGGGGGCTCACACTGGTAAAAGACGGGCCAGAGTGCCCCCATGCCCAATCATATTGTGAGGAATCCATGGGGCCAACCTGATAGGAGTCTGCCTTCGGTCACTGAAACCCTGGCACCTGATATTTCCACCTGAGGGTGGGATTTCCGTCTCTCTCTCCCCTCCTCCCAGGAAAATCACAAAAAATGTGTAAATGTGAACAAGGCTAGCCGGCAGTATTTATAAACTTGGTTAACTAATACAACTATAATTTTATAGAAAGTACCAACAGTGCATTTAAATAGTTGAGGTATTAAATCCTCTGAAGCATAAATATCCAAATCTAGGAAGAATCTCTTATACATTCCTACAAAGTTTCAGATAACCATTCAGACAGTTAATAGGTACTAATCCCCACACAAAATTGCCAGAAAGGAAACCTTTTTGTTTTCCTCATGTTCCATTTGCAGTTACCAGCCCCCTTTTTCTTTCTCACTATACGCCAAGTATCACCCATTTTCAGGAGTGTAACTGGACCAGTGAATGCTGCAAGAGAATCTGTTGTGCCTGGCCTATCTCTGCTGCTTTGCTGTCAGGCTGTGGCAGGCTGAACCCTCATGGGAGCTGTGGTTCCACTGCCTTTTAGCTGCTGGACCCCACTGTGCTTGAAGCTGTATTTGCTGTCTCCCTGAGATGCCTGGGGCTATGTACCCTCTCAGCTGATGGACTCCTGACTGGAATCACTGTTTGACCTTGCTATGCATGGGGCTGTTGATCCATCTGCCATCTCAGCCTCTGGATCCTGTTCAGCCTGGAGTTGTTTCTATCCTCTGACTCAGCCATCGGGCCTCACTTTTCTTAGGCTGTCTGGGACTGTTTGATGTCTCAGCCTCTGGACTCACTCTTCTTAGGCTATTTCTCCATCTGTCAGCTCAGCTGCTGGATACCACTCTGTCTGGGGCCGTTCCTCTGTCCACTGCCATAAATTATGGACCATGCTCTTCTGAGCTGCCTGCAGTCATGCACTTTCTCAGCCACTGGACTCCACTCTGTCTGGGGCCCTTGCTGTCTCCTTTAGTGGCAGCTTGAAATCTTGGAGAACATTCCTTTCTGGGAGAACTTTCCATCACGAGGGATTAGATGACAGCACACTCCTCCCCGTTTCCTCAGCTCACAACCTTGGAGTCATCTTTGACTTTACTCTTTCTTTCTCAGGGCACATCCAACAGATAGCTGAAACCTACAATTTCTTTCTCTATAAAATCAGCAACATTTGTCCCTTCTTTTCTACTTACACTACTAAGGGGTATGTTTACTAAACCGTGGTAATGTTACCCGCATTAGATTCCGTGGTAATGGTACAGATGCCCATATAAAGGCATGGGTGTTGCATCATTATGGCAAGCTGTATCAGCTAATGCGCGTTACAAGGTGCCTTAGACTAACGCGCGTTACAAAGCGCCTTACAAGGCACATTACAAGGAGCCTTGTAAGGTGCCTTGTAAGTAAGGTGCCTTATAAGGTGCCTTATAAGATGCCCTATAAGGTGCCTTGTAAGTAAGGTGCCTAATAAGGTGCCTTATAAGGTGCCTTGTTAAGTGCCTTGTTAGGTGCCTTATAAGGTGTCTTATACGGTGCCCTGTTAGGTGCCTTATAAGGTGTCTTATACGGTGCCTTATACGGTGCCCTGTTAGGTGCCTTATAAGGTGCCTTGTAATGTGCCTTATAAGGTGACTTGTAAGGTGCCTCATAAGGCGCTTTGTAAGTCGCCCTATAGGGCTCCTTAGGCTAAGTGCCGTATTATGCGCAGCGTTTTTTGGAAGCAGATTGAAGGGAGTTTGAAAGCCTTCCTGTTGCTTTTGTATAAGAGAAAACAGACACGTGCAGCATCAGTTATTCTTCTTTGGTAAGGTGTATATAAATCCCCTGAAGAAACTCTTGTGAAACGCAATGGGGGCGCCTACAGGGAGGCGTTGGGATCGGCGAGCGAGATAGGAGTATATAAAATGAAGTAGCTCATTACAAGCTAAATAATAGTTGAAGTTTAAAAATTGCTTCAATAATGTTATGATTCAAGCTTGTTGAGTATAATTTCAGAGAAAAACTCCATCCGCTTCCAAAATCACTTACAAATGTTTGCTGAAGTTTACAGAAGGTCATTGATGCGAATAGGCACTAGCAATAGACCTGATATAAGTCTTAAAATGTGCCATAATAGTCTGAGACCTTCAATAGTAACATAACAGCAACATATAAGAAGATCTAAGGTTTATAACAACTACAAAGAGACAAATAATAGTTCTTTGTCCCGAATTGATATAATTGATCATTTTATTTTAGTTAAGTGCCGTATTAGGCACCCCTGGACAAGACACCTTAGAAGGCGCCCTGGGTAATGGAACCATAGGTTATGGCGGCCTAACAAGGTTACGGTGCCCTAGGTTAGTGTGCCCTAAGGGCTGCAAGCTGCTGCAAGATGACATGCATGACCTGTGAGGCATAGAGACAGATGTAGCCCTAACACTAGATAGAGCACCGAGGAAAGGCAATGAACAGGTGAGAGAAGGAGGGAGAGCTGGAAACTGCTGGACCTTCCATATCTGCGGGCATCCCATGTGGCTGCCAGTACTGTTGACAAACATGGTGGGGGCAACTGTACCACAGCACAGGTTGTTGGCAATGTAAAGTACTGGAAAGACAGTGGGTGGCAGACGATGGGAAAACATGTCCCCCAGTGGAGGCGGAGGTGGCAGGATAGTTACAATGATGGGTGGACAGAGGAGTGGTGGTGCTATGCAGATCAGGCACAGGTGAGGCAAGCACGAAGAGGCGCAATGCAGGAAAGGGTAGAAGTGCAGGACATGGAGTGGCAGCCTGCACAGGCAGACAGGACTCTACACAGCTGTCAGATGCAGATAGACGAACCGAAGGAATGTTGGCAACTGTGGCGAGGGTATTATGGGCTGGCAGCACAACTCTGCAAAAATATGACTGTTACAGACATGCAAACTATTTGAGTAGGACAGGCATGAAAGGAGGGAACAATGAGGAATTGAACCCATGAACACTGCTGAGAATGTCATTGTACTAGCTAGTAGGCTATACCTCTATGGTGTATCTCACAGCAATGGCTGGGTACAGAAGGACTGCAGGTCACCACACAAACTGTCTGCTCTCAGTGCCAGGATAGGATAACTCCAGTACCCATGATGCAATGCACATGATGAATAGCTGTCTACAGCTGATCACCAAATGGGGTCTGCACCTCTCCGGTACCTCAGCTTGGAAAGATGAACTGATAGTTCGTGATACTGGCACAGTGTAGCTACAGACCATGCCATTGTGCAGGTTCTGTGTTCACCCTGAGGGATAGGATGGGTGCCCAGCACCAATGTTCCCTCTAATTTTCTGTAGGCTGTGTGCGCATAACATATCAGCTGTGCAGCTTTTGAAGGAAGGTTAAATTTTTGTGTGCCACATAACGACACTCGGAGTTATATACTTTAAAATTTGACTACATGTCAGAATACAGTATGTACACCACATTGATTGCACTAGAAAATATTGTAGAACTTGTGAAAACCGTAAATATACAACTTTTAAATTTTAAGACATCTGTGTTGTTTTCTATCAGAATCAGAACCATAATTTTTGTGCGCTCTGTTGTAAAGTATGTGCGCTCACTCGGCGAGGTGTGTGCGCACGCACACGTGCACAGCTTAGAGGGAACAGTGCCCAGCACTAGGTCCGCAGTACATGTGGTGCTAGAGAGAGATCCTGCTGTGCATCCCCATCACTACCATCTATGACAGGTGTTCTTTGCACTGCAAAAGGTAATTTGGTGTCCGCCTGTATTCTGCAGTCATGTGTGGCCCTCTGGGACCAGACACCACCCAGATTAGTGTGTACCCTGTGTTAGGGTCTTGCTGACATGGGCACTTGTTATCAGGGCAGAGAGGTTGCTAGACATGCATGAGATTGGTGTAGCAGTGCCTCTACAGGTCAAAGTGGTATATACTATATACCCTAAAGGGCCCACAATCACCCCATTTTGTAGGTAAGGGACAGATGCCTGAGGTTGGTGAACCAACCTCAATCCTGCTGTTATAAGACAGCCCTCCGGGGTTGGTGGGCCAGAGCCATACCTGTGATTGGGGCAGTGGCACACCAGCAGTAATGCTGGGGTTAGATCTGGAAAACCCCAACTGCCTTATACCACTGTCTGCCACTCACCAGCAAATGACACGGTCAGGCTGCACCTGCCACAGCCTACAAGGTGTTCTAACCACACACAGTCTAACTGCAGACAGTCCACTAACCAGTCCATAGGTGCATGCTTACAAAGGAACTATGTGTACCAAGCAGATATCTCAGTGAATGGGTCCCAGTCCCGAGAACACACAAGCATCACTGGAGGTAGATAGTGTAGAGTGCTATGTGGGAACCTAGACATGCCATGGTCACTGCTTGGTCAGAGTGAGTGCCCTCCCAGCATTCCATGCTGTAGCCACCCTGTCCATGCAGGTGGTGGTCCAGCACTACAGTGTCCCAGCCATTGCCCCACACCCTGTGAAGATGTATCCTGGCCTTGCTCCTCATTATGCACATATTAAGGCTAACACTGGTAACAGTGGACCCAGTGAGGTGTGGGCAGCCACAGAACAATGGATACACACACACACACACACACACACACACACATACACTCCTATTGCAGCATTGTGCAAAGATAGGGGTGGTTGGCAACCCTGCCCACCACACTGGTCCTGATCACAGTGCCAACATTGATAAACTGTGCAGGAGGTAGTAGTAATACTCTGGTGATAACTGCAGCTCCATGCTGGGGCCAACAGCCTGACTCTCCATGCAGCTTTGGATTGTGGAGCCTGTGTGAGTGGGTGTTTGTACCCTTGTTCGCTGCTGCTTTGGGTTTTGCCCATGTTGCTGTTGTATCTGCATTGTAGGGTAAAGTATAGGTACATGCTTTGCAGGATCCACAGCTGGGACTTGAACCTGTGACCCTCTGCTTCTGGACACACTGGCTATGTGTACTGCACTACACTGTTGCTACAGATGCACAGTAGTCCCTGGAGCTACCTGTACTTTTCCTCAGCCAGACCTTTTATGTTGCACTGCACACCACATACTGGTACAGGGCATGGCCTAGGTGCATTGCAAGCAGGTGCCACTGCCCCCTCCAGCACGGGCATACCCCCCCTGCTATGCTGACATGACCATATGCTGTCGGTGCTAATAGTGCACAGTCCCAGGCCATCCACCGTGTGGGTAGGCGGTTGCCTGGGGAGCGGGGTCTGGGGTGGGGAGGCATACATGGGCATCCTCACATCTGCCCCATCACTGCCTGCCAATATTATGTCCCTTCTGCTTGGGGGAGGGTTGGCTGGGGGGATGTCAGGTCAGTGCCCTGGCAACTGTTAGCTAGAGTGGACCAGGTAGATGTAGGTGGATTGTGTTTGGCCTTTGTCAGCTGCTGTCTTGCTGATGTCCGGTTTCTATGTTCCTATGTGCCACCTAGGCGACTGCCTAGCCCACCCTGTGCCCCAGCTGCCCCCACTACATGTCCTGCCTGCAGCCCCCTATGCCCCCTATGCCCCATTTGCACCATCACCATAGTGGCCTTTCATACTTGGGCACTATGCTGTTGCTGCAAATGGAGCACTACTATCACGGTTCTTGGGCTCCCTGCCAATGCTGTACATTGCTGACACTGAAATTGTTTCTCTCTCTTCCAAATGTGTGCTAACACCAGCTTTTCAGTCGCAGTAAGATTCAGCCCTTCAATTCTCTCTATTAGTGTGGAGGGGGCCTCTCCCCGCCCACTCCACGCCCATTGACCCCTTCTCTCCACCCTCTGCTGGACTTACCATGGCCAGTAACGCTAACGTGCATTATGTTACGTTAACGCGTGTTAGGTAATGTTAACGTGCGTTAACTTACGTGCATTAATGTTACCTAACGCGCTTTAGTAAACATACCCCTCTTATCCACTCACTAGTCACCTCTCATCTTGACTATTGTAACGCTGCTAGCTGGTCTCCCTCTGAGTCATCTCTCTCCTTCAATCTGTTCAAAACTGCTGCACTGCTTATCTTCTGTCAGTGTCTCTATGCTCATGTAACCACTCTTCTCAAGTCGCTTCACTGGCTCCTTATCATTTTCTGCATGCAGTTCAAACTTCTCCTATTGACCTACAAGTGCATTCGTTCTACAGCTCCTCATTACCTTTCCTCTCTTATCTCACTCTACATCCCTCCTTGGGAACTCCGCTCCTCTGGCAGATCCCTTTTATCTATGCCATTCTCTGACACTGCCAACTCCAGACTTTGTTCATTCCATCTTTCTTCTCCATATGCCTGGAATAAACTACCTGAGTCTGTGTGTCAGGCTCGTTCTCTAGACCTATTCAAATTCAGGCTAAAACCCCACCTCTTTGAAGCTGCTTTTGGATCCTGATGCTCCTCACTCTCTTGTCCACTACTTATATGTATCTTACCATACTCTAGTCCCCAGTTTCACTATGGACCCAATTCTGTAAGGCATATAATGGGGCTGTATGTGCAGGCCTGCCCCACTAGCCGCCTGCATCGTATGCTGCCTCCTGGCCCCCCTGCATGCACAGAGCTGCTGTGCATGCTGCAGGGGTTGGGGTGACATGGGGTGGAGAGTGGATAGAGAGTGAGCAGAGAGTGGGTGGAGCATGGGTGGGACCAGTACCCAGACCTACAAGGCCAATTCAGGTTTAGACCCTGTACATTCAGAGAGCACCGGGGGAACGGACAGCTTTTTCCAGTTTGGAGGTGGAATAAGCACTGGCCACCCCTCCAGATCAGCCCTCCAGCAGTACAGCGGCAAGCCAGGTGAGTCCCCGCTGCCTGATCCGGGGCCTGGCTGCCCCCGCCGGGGTCAGGTGGCGGGGAAACGGGTCTCCACAGCAGGGGGCTGGATGTGCTACAGGGAGGACGTCTCCACAGCAATGCAGGGGCATGCTGGGCCATCTCCCAGTGCCAGATCCTGAACCAATGAAACATCATACTTCCGCTGTGCAGAATCGAGTGCTGATGGGCCCGTCATGTTCGGGGCCATCCAGACAGCCCGGATGTGCCCCTAATGGAATCGGGCTCCACGTGTTTTGTCTTGATTAGATTGTAAGCTCTGATGATCAGGGACTGTGTCTTATATCTATATATGCAGCACTGCATATGCCTTGTAGCACTATACAAATGATTAATAGTAGTAGTAGTAGTAGGGATTGCAGTCCTATTTAATGCTTTGCTCAGTAGCTCTCACGCTTAGCAGTCTTAGCTCTCAATGATTCCAGCTGACTGAGCTCAAGGTTTGCAGTTTAGCTTTTCCCTACTTGGAGGAACCTTTCCCCTCTCAGCCAAAAGGCTAACAGTCAGGCAGGAAGATATATGCAAGCGCCCTCTCCTTCCTAGCCTTTTGTTCCAATTTGAAACTCAGCTATCCCAGGTTTTCAATCCTATACTTTTCTTTCATCTGTATAAGATTCTCTTTCACAGTGAATGCATTCCTGAACTTGTCTCACTCTCTCCAATACATATCTCAACATACAGATCTCTCTTTCCCAGTTTTAGAGTGGTATTACAATTTATGTATGTCAAAATAGTGCTATGTAACTTTTACCTATCAGCGAAAGTCAACAATTTGCCTTTATGCACATTCCTCTAGTCTGAGCTTCCTAAAATTTCCAGCAGGTGCCTGATCATCAGAGCCTCAAAAACTGGCTAATGGTTATGTACTGTTTTAGAGGCTATATAGGATATATGGCATAATGATTAGTTTGCACAAAGAAGTATTATTACAACCAGAGATTAAACATAATGACTAGATCAACATGTGTGCTACCTTATCCTAATAAAGCACAATGAATTGCTGCCATTTTTCAAAAACACTGGGATATGCTCATGCTTCATGATGTATTAAAGGAGAGACCTTATACTAGAGGTTGTAAAATTGGTGAAGTTGTTATGAAGTTGTTTTAGAAGACCTATGGAACATAGGGGTGTGTTTACTAAAGGACAGTGAGGGAGCAAGTGTGCCGTTAACATGTATTAGTGGCACTCTTGAGCCTTTAACGCTGCAAAAAGGGCCGATAACGCTGCATTAAGGAGCGTTAGGGGGCCCATAGCATTAAGGAAAATGGAGGTAGAGAATGGGTGTTAATGGGGTGGAGAGTAGACATTGACAGCATGTGCCCCCTTACTTCTGGCTTGCATAATCGTGTGTTAGAGTCCTCAGTGCTGGAAACCCTGCAAATGCAATGTGCACCTTTGAGTCAGTCCTGACTCCTGGCAACCCACAAGGAGTGCTAGTGGGACTTGAACCCTGGCTGCTTTGTTACCAAGCTAGTGTTCTAACCACTAGGCTACTCCTCCACTCTGCTGGAAACCCTAACACCAACTAAAACCTCGCAGAAAGGGGTACTTCTAAGATGAGACAGCCTATTTAAATGTCTGCAATATGCTGCACACACAGGGGATCCCAAGAAAGTGATAGTAGTGCTCCATTAGCAGCAACAGCATTGTGCCCTATTATGACAGGGCACTATGTTGATGATGCAAATGTGATAAAGGAGGTGTCATGTGGATGATGCTGTGGGACTGGCAGGTCCACTAGGCTGACAAGCTAGCTGCTTATGGAGAACATTTGTGATGGCAGGTATGACTCTACTGTGACAGCAGCAGCACACATACATGCTGCCGTAATCAGAAGGGAGTTTTGCCATCCCCACTGCCACCATGACACCATGTCAGCATTGTGAGAGGGTGGGGGTGGCAGTGCAGTGGCTGCAGCCTGCAGCAGGAGTGATCTGTGTTCTGGTGCTGTTTTACAGGGGCAATGCTGCAGTTGCCTCTATCAGTAGTATGCCAAGCATGTCAGCAATAGGCATAGTGGCACTTGGGCCCATGGCCTCCTGTGGAGGGGGGCAAGAGCAGCATGGTGTGACTAGCCTCATGTGTGCTACCTAAATAAGACCACCGGCAGCACTGAGGTGGCAGCTGGGGTATGCTTGCAGGGAGTGAGGGATTGGTTGGCATGCTGCCTATCATCAGCTGTGGACCTTGGGACATGGCTAGTATGCCTACTGGATGGGCTGAGCCTGGGAGCAGGATACCCACACCTGCATATATTGAGTGGATATGAGCCTATGGTGCAACTGGGCAGTTGTGCTAACCACTAGGCTACTCCTCCACTCCAAGCACGCATAGGCACACCCCAAGTCATGCCCTCATGCACCCTGATAAGGACCACCTATATACCCATGAATTGATGAATCCACAAGGCTGCTCTGTGTTGCCCAACACAAGGCCAATGTGTGTATGTGTGAGGAGTCACAGTTTCAAGACCAACCTGTAGATAAAGAATGAAATGTCTGGTGTGTTAAGTTTATCATACCTTCCAGGAACAGAAGCATCATGTGCAATCCCCCACATTTTGTGCAACATGGGTCCTCACACCCAGCTGTCAAATTGATCAACTGCACAATGTAAGGCTGGATGGCAAAGCACCTGCACAATGAGCAGGTGTTCAAAATGGATGAGCATTACCGGAGGCCTAATGGGTAGGTAACAATAACAACGTGTACCATTTTTGGATAGCAGGGTCATGTGTGTGTGTGTATGTGCCTGTGTGTGTGTGTGTATGTGCCCGAAGGACTGCGAGCTTCAGCAATGCAGTATGCATGCATGAGTTGCCCAGACTTTATGTCTATGCATACAACATGCTGCATGTCAGCTCTTCAGCAACTCTACATACAGTGTGAGGCCCCATCCATCTGCCTCTGATGGCTATGTGAAGTCATATATTTTCCTGCCAGCTGCCACACCATGGACCACACAGGTACTTTTTCCTCTTTATGGTGTGTGACTCACACCTCTCCTGTGACTGATCTACACATCACCACCCATGCTCCATTATCCTTTTGATGCACAAATCATGGTGATTATGGCACTGCAGGGGGACATGTCTTCCCCATCCTATGCCACACACTGACATTACAGCATTTTACAAGAGCATCTCTCAATGAATCAATACAGCTGCCTCCCACATGCTCATACCACTTGCTGACTGCCACATAAGATGCCCAAGGATCTTTCAGGTCCATCACCTGTCCTTCTATCCATCACCTTTACATTGACTTTCACTGAGGCCCCTTTATCCAGTGTTAAGGTGAGTGCCATTTTCGGTGTTAAGGTGCATGCTTAGCACCTAATGCTCAGTGTCCTGTTAGCACACGCTAAGCGGTTCATTGCGCCCTTACTGCTAGAATGCCTACTACCTGCCCTGAGCCTTTATAGTATGAAAACACCCTTAACGCTGTCATTATCACTCAATATCCCCTGCTCCTTTAATGCTCTTTAGTAAACATACCCCATAGTCTTAAAATGGGTTGCATTTTAATATAAAGCAGACAAAGGTTCTGACAACTGGCAAAGTCAATAAGTTCATCGTTGATGGAGAAGAAATTGAAATAGTGGACAACTTTAACCTGCTTAGATTAATAATCAATAAAGAAACGACAAGCAGTCAAGAAATCCGACGACATATTGCTTTTTGCAGAATATCTATGAAGGACCCAGAGAAGATTCTTACGAGCAGAGATGTCTCTCTCCATACAAAGATTCAACTTGTCCAAGCTATGGTACTTTCAATAAAATCTTATGGATGCGAAGATAGCCAGTGAAAAAGATAGACAAGAAGAAATTCAATGCCTTTGAATTATAGTGCTGGTGAAGAATACTGTGTATACCATGGACTGAACGAAGAACAAACCAGTCAGTACTAGAGGAAATAAAACCAAAGCTTTCTTTAGAAGCTCAGATGAACAGACTTCGACTTTCATAATTTGGACATATCATGTGAAAAGAGAGATCATTAGAGAAAGACATCATACTTGGCAAGATTGAAGGTCAAAGCAAAAGAGGAAGGCCAGCAATGAGATGGATCAATACAATAGCAGCAGCTATGGATGCCAGTCTAGTAACAATGAGCTGCCTGGCTGAAGACCAAACACAGTTTAGAACAGCTATCCAGAATGTCGCCTTCAGTCAACAATGACTCGATGGCACTTAACAACAACATCATTTGATTTGCCCTTTAAACATGGATGGGGCAGCAGAAAAATATGGAAGCCACACCTATGTCTAAAATCCTGTTTTATAAAGGCTGTGAAATGCTTGTTTGCACACCTAGTATGTCGATCTCTGTACGTCTCCACTAAGGGTATTACGGGACTGTTTCTGGGCATAGCCTGGGAGGCGTTTGTGCTCACAAGTTCATGATGTAGATTAGAAACATGCAGGGTGGATTCTTTAAATGTGTCAGTCTATATCCGCTAGAAATCATGAATAAAGATGAGACTTTGTTGTTTTTGGAACTGCTTGTGGTGTTGGTGACCAAAGGAGTTTGACTTGCAAGTTATTGACTTAACTGTCATCTGTGTCCATGTAGGTATCTTTTGATCTCCCAATTGTTTCTCTGTAATGTATTCTTATAAAACCTATTCAATGTATTCTTATAAAACCCATTCTTATAAAATCTATTCTCCTCCAACTTTCTATTAGATTCTCACTCCCTCATCTTATCCTCCCCCAAATGTGTCAATCCCAACCCTCCTCCCATAACACATTCCCTGGCCCTTAGTGCAGCTGTTTCCCTTCTGCTCAGTTTCTTGCTGTCTCTGTGTCCTGTGCAGTTCTCTGCTTTTGGTCTGTGTGTGACCTAGTATTCCCTGCAGTCTGTGTGTGGGTCCCTGCTGCCTGTGTATATGTGTATGTGTGTGTAAAGATGCATGTGCAATGCTGTGGGTGCGGGTGTTGAGAGTCACTGGGTGCTCATGGCGGAAGCCAAAGGGTGCTGGTAGAGGGACTCAGAAGCTATGGATGAGATGAACACATTGGTTGTGCATGCCCTGCATCATGAGGTCCACAGGGAGCAGACGAGAGAGGCCATATCATTGGGTATACAGGCTCAGGCCCTAATTCCTAGACCACAAGGATGAGCAGTGCTTCACAAGGTTCTGTTTTGACAAGACAGTACTACCTTTGCCAGGAACTAGAGCTACTCTTCTGCTTCACCACACTGAGGGGTCTGCCTATGCCTGTCCACCTCAAGAACACTATGACCCTCGCCTTCCAAGCCACTGACATTTTCCAGTCTGTATTGGCTGAGCTGTAGTTTCCAACTTCCTCTCTGTTACCTGTTTTATAAAGAGGTAAGCTTATCTGCCTTCTTCCAGTCCTGTGGACCATTCCCCTCTCTAATGATCTATTGGACAGGTCCTACCAGGGACCCATATAAATCATTTCTTAGCTTTCTCTTCAGCCCAGCACTCCGGTTCTGCAGCTGCTCTCCCGGCGAGGATCGAGCGAACCGGAGCACCAGGCCACCCCCACCAAGCCGCTCTACCCAATCCGGGCAGCAGGATCATTTTAAAAAGAAGCGCCAGCCGGCGCGTGGCCTTTCTCTTCAGCCCAGCACTCCGGTTCTGCAGCTGCTCTCCCGGCGAGGATCGAGCGAACCGGAGCACCAGGCCACCCCCACCAAGCCGCTCTACCCAATCCGGGCAGCAGGATCATTTTAAAAAGAAGCGCCAGCCGGCGGGCCCGCGCCTGAGGGCCGCGCAAGAGGGCCCTTTGGCACGGCCCTTAGGCTAAGGCCTGTAAAGATACACGAGTCGACCAAACAACACTAAAAAGAAGCCTAAGCCCACGCCGACACTAACAACTACAACAAAGAGCAGCTGAGCTCCCCAAGATCCAGCTCGCGAACCACATCCTCACTGCAACGTTCCAACCGCAAGTATACCTGCCAACCCCGACTACTGAACTGACATCACAGATTTCTCTCATTGACTAACTGTATCAACCCAACCGGGACACTCACCGAGAAGTTCAAACAACAACTGGATAAGTATGCAGCTTGAGCTCCCCTAGGGCCGAGCTTGCCCTCACCATCAACCAGATGATCTGTCCATCACCGCAAGTATACTATTTCTAAGTGAACTGATTGTCCATGATATTACCTCGCTCTCCTATTATACTGTTGTCAGTAGCCATTACCTCTCCTATTATACTGTTGTCAGTAGCCATTACCTCTCCTATTATACTGTTGTCAGTAGCCATTACCTCTCGGTTATTATACTGTTGTCAGTAGCCATTACCTCACAACCATAGTACTGTCTTCATGCAGTTAATTATTGTCCTACTTTCAATCACTGTACTGTTATATGTATGTTACAGTGATATTTTCTGCCTGTAGTAGCAAAAGTACCCAGAACTGACTTCTCTGTACTGAACTTTACAATGTACAAAATCCTGTTCTTATTCTCTACCCTCCTAACCCTTGGTCTCCCCTGCATTTCAAATGCTTTCCACCATGAGTCCAACCATATACCAATACTACGCACCCATGGAAGGAAATGGTCTGAATTCTCCCACCATAATACAACAAAAAACAACCGTACACCCCACTCACCTACTTCACATTCCCCTCCAAAACATCAAAAAGACAAAAGCCGAGAAGCACCATCATCAGCACCGACTGAAATGTGCACTGATAAATGCCAGATCAGTAAAATCAAAATGGCCTGCTACCATTGACTTGATTCCGCTATACAATCTTGACATCTTAATGATCACGGAGACATGGCTATCTGACTGCGACAACGCTCTACTGAACCAGATGCTGCCACCTGGATTTGATTTATACACATGCCACAGGACCATCCAGAGAGGAGGCGGGACGCTCATCCTTGTAAAAGCTGATCTACGCTTCAAACTATGCAACTCCTCTAGCTCAGCACACCTTGATTCCCTCACCATAGCTAATGAGCTATGCACAATTAACCTGTTCTATCGGGCACCCACCCCTTTACCAGATGACCTTCCAACAATAATTGAACTTGCCTGCATGTCGTCCACCTCACGCTCCCCAACTTGGTTGGTAGGCGATTTCAACCTCCCATCTCTGCATGATAGCCACTCATCAGCGTTCCTAGACGCCTTAGAGGACCTAGGCTACAAACAACATGTTGACTCCCCCACTCACTCTAAGGGAGGTAAACTGGACCTCATCTTTGCCCCCCATTTCAACGACCCAACAGCCCAAGACCTTGCACTGTATATATCATCGGTGCCTTGGTCAGATCACAAACTCCTTAGATTCATTATACCCTTTAATACATCCTACAAGAGCCAAATGTCATCAAACATTTCTGATACCCATACTGCCCGCTTTCGACCATTCAACCGGAGCGTAGTCCTGGAAAATCTTCTGCCACTTATGACCAACACGTCTCTAAACTTAGATGATCTCATCTCCAAATGGGACGAGAACCTTCGAGCTGCCTCCTGTCCATCCCACACTGAAAAGAGAACAAGGAAACGGGAACATGCACCATGGTTCTCCTCTGACCTTCGCTCATCTCTCCACCATTTGCGCAAACTTGAGAGACGGTAGCGACGATCACACTCCTCAGAGTCACTTGATACATACAACTCTTACCTAATAACCCACCGTCAAAAGATAACACAGAGCAGGAAACTCTACCACACAAATTTATTGAAACGTTCCATCAATAAGCCACACGCCCTATTCAGACTGGTAAAATCCATAACAGGCGAACCGGTCTCCGCCCAACCCTCAATGCCTCAACCACAGGACTTTGCAAACTACTTGCAGTCAAAGATGATTCAGACCAAAATAAACACGAGTAACAGTACCTCACCCATACCGTCTAAGGCACCCCCAGCAACTCCACTATGTAATTTCACTGTGGTCTCAAATAGAGAGATGGAGAACATTGTCGCTTCTATCAATCCCAGCACAGCACCCAACGACCCCTGTCCAGCCAATTGGATCAAAGAGCTGCGTCATGACCTAAGCCAAATCCTGTGCAACATATTGAACCAGTCTTTTCTAACAGGCTTGTTCCCACAGCGACTGAAAAACACCTCCATCAAACCTCTACTAAAAAATAGCAGACTTGACCCATCCAAAGTCGAATCTTTTAGACCAATCTCGAGCATTCCCCAACTTGCAAAAATCTTAGAAAAAGCTGCTCAACAACAACTCCAGCTCCATATTGACAATGAAGCTCCACTAGACCCGTCACAACACGGCTTCAGGGAAGCGCATGGCGTCGACACAGTCCTCACAACCCTATTTAACGAATTGGTCACTGGAATAGACAGCATTCAACAAGGATTTGTCCTCATCTTCCTGGACATCTCCGCCGCCTTTGACTCCGTGAATCATGACATACTCCTACAACGCCTGAAGGAAAAGGGGATTCAAGGCACAGCACTTGAATGGTGTAAATCCTACCTATCCAACAGGTGGCAACAAGTAAAAACAGGTCATACATCCTCTGAACCATTCCTGCAGTCCCAGGGGGTACCTCAAGGATCGTCCCTATCGGCATTAATGTTCAACATATACATGCAACCGATATGTGATTTGATCCGATCTTTCAACGTACGATGCCTGGCTTATGCTGACGACATCCTCCTCTACATGCCGTTCAAAATTGACCAGCCGATGTTCTCCCCAATAATCAACTGTTTTGGAGCAGTAGCTGATTGGCTGCTGACACAAAACCTTCGGATCAATCATAGTAAAACTGACGTCCTATTTGTTACAAAGAACCGTAAATTCACACCACTCCCATCGCTACTTGTCAACGATATAGAACTGAAGTCCAAACCTACAATCAGATATCTTGGCATCACATTGGATCAGCACCTAGATATGACCACACATGTGAAGAACGTTACAAAGTCTGTATATCACAAGATCAGAACATTACGTCACCTCCGCCCCCTACTAGAATCCAATGACTACCGGACAACCTTTCAGGCATTAGTCCTCCCTCACCTGGACTTTGCGAACATTGTCCTCCACGGCCTGCCTCAATCAACTTTAAATCCGCTCCGCCTGGCTATGAATGCAGCCGCAAGAGTTCTCTCTGGATCATCAAGAACTGACCACATAACACCAATCTTGAAAAATCTGCATTGGCTACCATTACACGCCAGATTCCAATATAAGTCATTAGTCCTTACTTTCAAAGCCCTGAATAACTACCCACCTACACCGATTAGCAAACTAATTCACAGCACCCTGGAAAACAGAGACAGGAGATCCACTGCAATGAACACCTTAATAGTCCCCAAGATGATGACGTCATGTACCAAGACCACTTCCAACAGGGCTTTCTCTATATTTGCTCCCCTAAATTGGAATGCCCTTCCACATGAAATCCGTGGCATCAAAAGCTTAATCCTATTCCGTAAAGCCTTGAAACACTACCTATTCTCCATATGCTACCCTGACACCAAACCTGACACCCACACATCAGGTAAACTTCCCTCATGTCTCAGCTACCACAGCACCTTATTACAACCAGAAAATGGCTAGCCTATACTATTGCCCACACACCACTTTTACGCCCGTCCCTCCCACGCAAAATGAAGATGATACTAAATTAGCTTAGAGTACTGGTGATAACACTAATTAACCTGTAAATAGTTACTCTGTGAATAGTTACCCCGGTTGTCCTATGTTTCTTCCCTGTTCTATGTAAAACTCAATGTTACTTGTATGCATTGTTGTATGTTTTGTTCGATGTACACCGCACTGATTTTAATAGCGCGGTATAGAAGAAATGTTAAATAAATAAATAAAATAAATAGATTTAGTTTCCTAGGAAGTATTCCATCCACACCCATAGCTTCATCCACTTTTGGGCATAATCAAAGCTAATTATACATTCACAGACTGCAGGTGAACATTTAAGTGGCCTATCAGTATATTTTCAAAAGTATACAGATAACATTGGTCCAAAACTCTGTCTGAATAGCCTAATAAGATCCATACAATTAAGAAGTGCAGGGAGGATGGAGTGAAGGTGGGCTGGGAAATAATACAGACAATAGTGATATCCAGCCACTACCTGAGTAATTTCTATGTGTAATTTCAGTCTATAGAACAGCAAGTGGAAGCATGTATATTCAGTGCCTCTGATGATATCTATAATAGCATTGAAAATAACATATTAATTTAAATATTGGAACCAGTGTTTAAATTAATACCATTGCTGCCACTGCTGAATATAGACCCCCTTTGAGTTTTTCTAGCACCACATAAAATGTATCTTTCAGAAATGATGGTGTATCTACCCCACTCTAACCCCTTCTTTGGGACTGCTTTTTTATAGTCATTCATCATATATTGCTTCTTGCTTCATCGTAGTCTTACAAACTCATCTGCGTTCTTCCTCCTGCCCTTGATGCCCCTGAAA
Source organism: Ichthyophis bannanicus (assembly GCA_033557465.1). Taxonomy (NCBI): domain Eukaryota; kingdom Metazoa; phylum Chordata; class Amphibia; order Gymnophiona; family Ichthyophiidae; genus Ichthyophis; species Ichthyophis bannanicus. The sequence continues at coordinate 1,266,077,119 of CM066032.1, read as the reverse complement.
AGACCTTGTCCCCTCGCTTTACCTCTATTGTTCTCTTTCCTTTCATTCATGCTTTTGCTAGCCTGATTTCTTTCCTCATTTCTTACAGCTTATCGGATATTGTTCCCCATGTCCTTCTTTGGCCCCAAAGTGTGGGAATACTAGCCATATGGGATTGATCCACTCACTAGAATAATGTGCTGAGACCTATAAGATCTGAATTAGAATCCTGTTTATGACACTTGGACATGACACTTTATCTTCCATTACCTCAGATACCCACTTAGATTAACAATTTAAAAGCACAGGATTTATTTTACATGTAAATAGCTGTATGGGATTCTGGTAGAGTTGCCATATGAAAGCTGAAATAAACATCAATTTATGTCAGTTAACAAATGGCATTGATTTGGGGTACATGGATGATGCCAAAGAACTCGAGGTCACTTGATGAATGAGCTACTTGAAGTGAAATGAGCTATTGTAATGTGGATGGCAAAAACCATGCCAAACTGTCAGCAAAGATATGGAAAGCAGCAAGGCTGCTAATTTGAATCCAGCAATAGAGGCTCTCTGCTGTCATATTAGAGGTACATTAACGGCATATGGTTTTAATTCTATAAAACAGAAAGTGTAAATTCAGGGAACATAACAACCACCATTCACAGCAGCATAATGACATACCGATATTTTATTATTTTAGGAGATGTAGCAGCAGCAGTAGACTGTAAAAGAATAACTGTTATTCTTTTATGTAGGGTCTCTGCCCTACAGGCCACTTGTGGGTCCTACTTTTTCTCATCCTTTCTGGAGACCAATAATTGAAAAAAAAAAAGCAGTGAGTGAGAGAGAGGAGCATGCCACAGCCATGTATACAAATTGTAGAAACTATTAAAAGGAATAGTTTATTATTGAAGACAGCATAGCCTGCAGGACATGACATTTCTCAAAGGGAAACCAATGTGCTGCTGAGTTACTAGGAACATCATAATAATGTCTTCAAGAGCCAAGAGCAGAACATTATGTAAAATAAATTGAAAAAGAAGTTGACCACTGCTCTCGGCTTGGAGAGGCACCAAAACATGATAGGAGAGACACTGAAACATTAACGTCGGAGTCTACTAAATGAGAGTTAACCCTTATGGGGTAATTCTATAGTCTTTTTCACATGTTTGTGGTGAAATATACGGTAAAATGGCTCGTATAAAATTGCTCAAAAAACACCCTGTGTATTAATTTAGTAGTGAAATGTCACTTGAAAAGTATAAAAAATCTTGTATTGAAAACAATGAGACAAGACCTCAGCGTGTGTATTATCCCTCTGTTTTGCAAGGATTACTTCCTCACATTTGCAGGGAATTATCATGGGTCTAAAAAAACTCCTCAATACTTTTATTTAATTTTTCTTCTTTATTTTTATCTTTTTTTATCAATCAGTATTTAGTCTAAATCATAGACTTATCAAACTTCTGTGCAAACGTTTTCAAAGTTTTTGCCCCATTTTATACACAGGGGTATGTTTACTAAACCGTCTTAACATCGCAGCGGTGGTATTATCACACGATAAGAGACGTTATCGTGCAATAATATCACGTGATAACGTCACTTATCGCGTGATAATGCAGCGGCGGCGTTAAGGCACACTAACGCTGTGAAATCCGGGTTTGAAGGGTGGAGTAAGGCTTTCTAGAGGGCATAGAGAAGGGGTCAATGGGCGGAGAGTGGGAGGGGAGAGGCTCCAGGCACACTAACGCTGTGAAATCCGGATCTGAACACTAACGCCAGTGAAACCCTTGCGTTAAGGCACATTTGCAGGAAAGAGAAACTATTTCAGTCAGCAATGTGCAGCAAAGACAGGGAAACCCAGAAAAGTAATAGTTGTGATACATGTGCAGGGAAAAAGAGGCAAATAAACATATAAAAGGACCACAATCACATCTAAAATCCCCAAAACCAAGCTGGCCAATAGTGATATTAATGATAAACATAAAGCAACACTACTGACAAAGCATATAAATTAAGATATCATGTTTAGAAGGGTCTATGCTCTGTCCCCCTACAAAGTGAATGATCCCACATTGAAATAGCGCTGATCAGGGTTTCTGTCATTTAGATTGGGCAGGTTTGTTATGGCATGCACATGTGCAGCAACAGCAGAGTGGGCACGTAGGCAAGGGCAACTGTACTGATGCTGTAAATGGGATACAGGGGGCTGCAGGCGGCACATGCTGTAGTCCAGCTGGGGCACAGTGCGGGCTAGGCAGATGCCTAGGTGCACATAGGAATGCCAAAACTGTAAAGCAGCAAGACAGCAACTGACGAGGGTCCAACATGGGCACGAGTGTGTGTCCCACAGTGTCACAGGGGAGATTACCCAGCAGGTACCACCAAGGGCACATAACATTGGCAGGCGGTGCGGGTGGGGGGGGAAGCGTGCATATCCATGTAAGCACCCCTACCTGAGAACTCACACCATTAGCAGCTGCCTACCGGCATACTGGATGGCCTGGGACTGCGCACCACCAGCACCACTGACATAATGGCATGGCAGCATGGTGGCGGAGGGGTGCTGGTGGCAGAGCATGGCCTATCCCTGTTTAGGTGGGTGCCATGCAATGCAACAGACAGGGTCTGTATGATGAACAGTCATGGTATCCCCAGAGAATGAACTGTCCCTGTGGCAACAGTGTGGTGCAGTACACACAGCTAGTGTGTTCAGGAGAAAAAGATCACAATTTCAAGTCCCAGCTGTGGCTCCTGCCAACCCAGTCCCCATAGTTTACCCAGTACTAAGCTGTGGTAATAAAGATGGAACCTTTATTGCAGATAAAATAAACATGCCTGAAACGCCTATATTTTATCCTACAGAGCACAGACACCATAAACATGTGCAATTACTAGAGCAGAGTTTCCCAACTGCAGTCCTGGAGGGCCAAACACCATTCAGGTTTCATCCTGTCCCTAATAAATATGCCTGTGCTCCATTAGTATGCGCCACCCCCGTTGTATGCAAATGTATCTCATGCATATTCATTAGGGACAGCATGAAAACCTGAACAGTGTTTGGCCCACCAGGACCAGAGTTGGGAACCTCTTCCCTAGAGCAGCGGCCAACCTCTTCCCTAGAGCATAAACACCCACACCCACAGGCTCCACTATCCAAAGCCTCATGGAGAGTCAGGCTGTTGGGCCCTGCGCGCAGCAGCATCTCGCAATACTAGCACTTGCATACTTTAGCAATGCCACCCTAAACTTGGGAATACGTTACACATATATCAAAAGGTTGCTATGATTAATGGCAGATATCAATTCCTAAGTTAAGCACAATTTGCTGATAGAGCTGCATCATAGCAACCTTTCTGATATCTATGGAGTGTGTTTCAGTTTTGGTTTCTGACAGTGTTTACCACCCCGGGGAGTGACCCAAACAGTATTACATACCATAGCCATGCCTTCACTGTGCCCAGGATTGGTGTGGTGGCCAGGGCTGCCAAAGGCCTCTATATTTGCACAATGCTGGTATAGTTGTGGGAGTGTGTGTCTGTCTATCCAGTGTGTTGTGACTGCCTACACCTTACTCAACCCACACTGCTTGACATGTTTCCAGTGTTAGCCTGCCAGTGTGCATAATGAGGAGCAAGGTACTGTGGATATGGCCCGGACAGGGTGGCCTGGGCAGGATGCATCTGCACAGGGCATAGGGCAATGGCTGGGACATTGTAGTGCCCGGCTACCACCTGCACGGACAGGGTGGTCACAGCATGTCCTACTGGGAGGTCACTCTCACCCTGACTGAGCAGTGACCACGGTATGGCTTGGTTCCCCTATAGTGCTATATAGTATGTTTTTCAAGTGATATTTATGGGTTTTCTTTTCTGGGGCCCAATCACTGATTTATCTGCTTGGTATGTGTCCATCTTCTCCAGGAACATGCACTATGGACTAGCTAGCAGACTGTCTGCAGTTAATATGTGTATGGCTGGAACACCTTGCAGGGTGCAGTGGCTGGAGACCCACTGTGCTCGCTGCTGGAGAATGTTAGACAGTGGTGGGGGGCAGCTGAGCATTTCCAGGCCTACTGTCTGTCTGCCATTGTCTTATGGATGCATACAGATCTGCATTGACTGCCCTGTAGGGTGCCTGTTCCCCAGCAGGGCTGGGGTTGATGGTTCCCTCTACTGCCACCATTGCAGAGATGTACAATGTGGATCTGTTGGTGGGAGATCCTGTCCCCCACCTTGAGCCCCAGAGGGCAGGTTGGGTGGTGCTACATAATCCGCCTATGGGTCCAAGCACCCCCTTCACTTAAATCATGTGACCATGGCACCCACACAGGATATGCACTACTCTGGGTGCATCATAGTCCACAAGGGCTAGACATAACTGGGACACAGGTGTATCCTAGGTTTGTCTGCAAGGACTACCTATCACACACTGGCACTGATGGCAACCTGCAGCATAGCCTATCTCAGCTAAGCCAGGTGCTGCGGACCTGGTGCTGGGCGCCCCACCGCACCCTCAGGGTGAGCACGGTACCCCCACAATGTGTCAGTATGTAGCTACTCTGTGCCAGTAACACACACGGTCAGTTCCGCCTACCAGGGCGAGGTGCTGTGGGGGTGCATACCCCATCTTGTGATCATCTGTAGACTGATGATCTGCATGTGCATTATTTCATGGGTATGGGTGGGTTAAGCCTATCCTGGTAACCACAGCAGACAGTTTGTGTGGTGACCTGCAGTCCTTCTGTAGCCAGCCAGGGGTTTGTTAGCAGCTATAGAAATGTAGCCCACTGGTTACTTCACTGACTGTGGAGGCAGAGGTCATGTGTTTGATCCCACAGTGGTGTTATTTGATAGTGCTGTCTAAGGCATTTCCTTTCTTAATTTAAATTAGTGCTGCCAGCAAAAACACCCTCACAGTGCTGTAACCTTAATGTGCCTCATAAGGCGCCCTATAGGAAACATTATAAGGCGCCTTGGCGGACAATGCACTTTATAATGTGCCCTCTGGAGTGCCTTATAGGGCGCCTTATGCGGCACCTTAGGTTACAGCACTGTGAGGGTGTGTTTGATGGCAGCACTAATTTACATTAAAAAAGAAAATGCCTCAGACAGCACTGATTTAAAGTAAAGGGTAATAATTCAAGCAGCTTTACTCATTAAGCTCACTGGGGGATTGAACCCATGATCCCTGTTTCATCAGTCAATGTATTAACCATTGTGCTATACCTCTGTCGCTGTGTTGCTAGGTCAGTGCGCCTAATTAAGGCTAATGCGCGTTAACGTGCCACGGCTCCCTCTATCGCGCGATAACGGACTTTATCATGCGATAACCCGGATTGCTACCTTAAGACGGGAATGCCCACTTGCTTATATGGCATTCATCACAGTAAGACTGCAACTAACGCCGATAACATTAAGACCTTAAGAACACCTAATCTGCACCTCGGGTCATAATAGGTGCGAAACGGAGGGAAGAGCTTTGGAGAAACGCCGGCGGCCCCTGCAGTCCAACCGAATCATCCACCCCAGCCCTTCTCGCCTCACCAGAACTGTAAGTCTTTACATCTTCCTCCAGACCACAATGAGATAATACACTCTAAGCCTGGTACCGTTAATAAACTAGCCCTCCTGTAACCGGACTTTAACTCAGGAGCTAGTCTTTACCATTCGCTGAATTGCTCTTCTGCAACCTGTAATTCATTTGTCTATGATTAAACTGTGTACCTTCACCCTATTTCCTACCAGGAACATTCTCTCCAACACAAATTATTACCGATCACCTAAAGATAACCCATTAAACCAATATAAATGGCCTACTCATTAATCACTCTTGCCCTGTAATTTCCATTACTCTGCTGCATTTGCAAATCATCCTAGCCCTATCCAGCCAATCCACAATGCAAGCAGGAAATACTCCAATAACCAACATCAGCCAGCCTCAAACCCCTACAATAGGAGACAGTCGCACTTACTTTATGTATCCCTGGAGCTCACTACTACCATAAATGACAAGAAATCAAAGACACAGAGAGATCTTTGGTGTGCTCTCGCCAATGCACGCTCGGCCCGCAATAAATGGCCGGTGATCACAGATCTAATAGACAAACACAATCTGGATATACTATTTGTCACTGAAACTTGGCTCTCTGACACAGACAATGTTATATTAAACCACCTTACTCCACCTAACTTCTCAATCTATACCTGTAATAGAGAACACAGAAGGGGTGGTGGAGTCCTAATACTTGCAAAAACAGCGCTACAATATCGGACAGAACTAACCAAAAGTACACAGCACCTGAACACACTAACTATTACCAACAAAACCAATTCTATTAACCTCATCTATAGGGCTCCAAGTGCTCAGTCAGATGAACTCTCAGACATCATAGACCTAGCCTGTAATCCTGTAGATCCCTCCAAACCAAACTGGTTGTTGGGAGACTTTAATCTGGCCTCTACTCAACCTACCTTAGCCAATACTTTCTTAGAAGCAATGTCTTACCTCAACTACAAGCAAGTAGTGATGGACCCTACCCATCAACATGGGAACCTCTTGGACTTAGTCTTCATCCCTCAACCAGAGGCGATTAAGCTGAACCAAATGGAGCTCTCTATCACCCCTGTCCCCTGGTCAGACCATAATCTGATAACATTTCAGATTCCAGCGTTTCAAACTACAGACAGATGCTCAAACTCAACCAAATGTTCAAGACCTACCAGATTCAAACAACTTGACAGAGAGAAGTTTACAACTCATGCACTTCCTAAGCTCGCCAAACCAACAGTCAACCTCAATGAAATGGTAAGCAACTGGAATGAAACCCTCTCCTCATATGCGCAGCACCCGGTCACTGTCAAGAAATCGACTCCTGACAACCTAACCACTAAAAAACAATCTGCTCCATGGTTCTCCCCTGAACTGCGTACTTCACTTGTCCATCTCAGAAAACTAGAGAGAAAATGGAGAACTACACGTAATTCCTCCGACCAAGTCACCTATTTAGAACATCTTAAACGACATCGTGAATCAACTTGGGCCAGGAGGAAGGAATTCCACACTGAGATCCTCAACCGCTCATTGAACAAGCCAAGGGAACTATTCAACTTAGTAAAATCCTATACCAACCAACCATCCCCACCACAACAAAATTTTATTCAGCCCCAGGCTTATGCGAACTATATACAATCAAAAGCAATAAAAATAACAACTGCAACACCACAAGAACCCTCCCAGTCTTCTCACCCGCAGTTCCCAATCACCAAACTTGTCCCGCCCTCTGCAAAGACCATAGAGGATTTAATCGCCTCCATAAACATGACAAGGCCCCAACTGACCCATGCCCAGCGCACTGGATTAGGACCATGCGCACACAACTCAGTCCATTCATTGCCAACATCGCGAAGAGGTCATTTGAATCTGGTGTCTTCCCAGACGCTCTCAAGCAAACTTCCATCCGTCCACTCTTAAAAAACAACCAGCTGGACCCAAAGAGAGAGGACTTTTACCGACAAATTTCTAGTATCCCATTACTAGCTAAAATTCTCGAGAAGCTAACCCAGAGACAGATTCAGCAGCATATAGACTCCTCTTCCCCATTAGATCCTTGTCAACACAGATTCAGGGAGGCCCACAGTGTAGAAACTCTACTAACAACTCTAATGAACACCCTTATCAATGGCATTGACAATCTCAAGATGGGCTTTGCTTTAATCTTTCTGGATATAGTGGCTGCGTTTGACTCCGTAGATCACACACAGCTTCTGAAGCGTCTTCACGAGAAAGGAATCCATGACCGAGCATGGGACTGGTGCAAATCTTACCTGGAAGGCCGACTGCAACACGTACGCATTGGTAACGCTACATCTGATCCCTTCCAGCAGACACTGGGTGTGCCCCAAGGCTCCTCCCTGTCTGCACTTCTGTTCAATATATACATGCAGCCAATTTGCGACATCACACGCTCCTTCGGCATATCCTGCCTCATGTATGCAGACGATGTACTGCTATTCTCACCCATATCTGTCGCATGCCCAGACTACACAGTGTTAATCAACTGTTTTAATGCAATAACAGATTGGCTACTTACTCAGAACCTCCGTATCAACTTCAAAAAGATGGAAGTCCTAATAATTACAAGAAATAAATGTTTCTCTCCTCCACCTACTCTAAAAGTCAGAGATGCTGATCTGCCGGTCAAATCCAATATACGCTATCTGGGAGTGATATTGGATCAACAATTGGACTTCAAGGAACATATAAGACGCACCGTAAAATCAATATACTTCAAGATTAAAACCCTGAGGCACTTGAAACCTATGTTGGAACAAGATGACTTCCGAACTATCTTCCAAGCGCTAGTCACACCGCACTTCGATTATGCTAATATAATACTGCATGGCCTCCCTAAGATCACCATCAACCCCCTACAGTTAGCCATGAATTCAGCAGCCCGTATCCTCTATGGAGCCTCAAGGAGTGACCACATCTCCCCCATTCTAAAAGAGCTTCATTGGCTTCCGATAAGCTGTAGGATCCTATATAAGGCACTCCTTATTACCTTCAAGGCCTTCAATAAACTATCTCCTGCAGCCATCTCAGATCTCATCACACACACAGAGAACAACAGATCTAGAAGATCTTCTGCTGTGGACATACTAATCATACCAAGAGACTCCATAAAGTCTAACCAATCAACTATCAACAGAGCTTTTGTGAACTTCACCCCCAGATCCTGGAATAAACTCCCTCCCGGCATTAGAGCAATCAGGGACCTGAGACAGTTTAGAAAAGCCCTCAAACACCACCTTTTTACCACACACTTTAAACTTCTGGATATACCTCCCCCTCTCCCACCCTTACCCTCACAACCCCATACCTATCCTATATGAAAGCATAGAACTGACATATGTACCAACAGGTAGTTTCAAAGATTGTATATAGTTCCCCTTGTTTACCTCCATGTTAATTCCCTGTTATCTGTAAACGAAGGCCACATTATCTGGCCAATGTGTTTATTGTTACAATGTAAACCGCACTGATGACAAATAGCGTGGTATATAAGAAATGTTAAATAAATAAATAAATAAAATAAATAAAGGGGTATGTTTACTAAAACCCTGGTAATGTGTGCGGCCCACTAGTGTGCGGGTGCCATATAAGGAGTGGGCGTGTCTGGCTGAAAAAAGCAAAACCGGGATTATTCATGCGCTAATGTGCGCGGCGCCCATGTGTGCCCCGCACATTAGCGCATGAGATAGCTGCACGGGAGGCATAAGTGGCACGCTGATGTACAAGCAGAGGAACAGAGCCACAGCACAATGGTTAAGACACTGACCATGGATCAGGGGTTCAATCCCCCACAGTGCCCAGTGAAGACGGCTGGCAGAGGCATTACTTTAGGAGGCATTTAAATAATGGGCGGCATAAGGTGGCGCGCTAATGCTTTAGGAGGCATTTTACTTTTTATTTTAATTACTACTACTAGCAAACGCACTCTCAAAGCGTGTTAACATAAGGTGCCCCATAAGGCACATTTTAAAGTGCACTGTCCGCCAAGGCTCCCTAGAATGTTGCTTATAGGGCGCTTTATAGGGTGCCGTATGAGGTACCGCAAGGTCACAGCAATGTTTTTGATGGCAGCACTGTGCAGTTTAAGGAATGAAAAGCATAAGTAGGAAAGCTGACATGCAAGGAGTTGCAGCAGTGTAGCACAATGGGTAAGGCACTGACTGCTGACACAGGGGTCATGAGTGTGCTCCCCAGTGTGCCTAATACGTAAGGCTGGCTGTGGCATCAGCTTTGCAAGGTACGTATTTTTTCCTGCAGCACTTTAGTTGTATTTTATTAATTTCAGCCAGCAAACAAGTCCTCAAGTGCCGTAATTGAAGGTGCCGCATAAGGCACCCTATAAGGCACTCCATAGGGCACATTATAAAGTGCACTGTCCGCCACGGCACCCTAAAATGTCCCCTATAGGGCACCCTATAAGTTGCTCCACAGGATAACGTATAGTGCACCTTATATGCATGGTAACCATAAGGTAACCTATAGGGCACCCTATAAAGCGCCCTCTGAGGCAACTTATGGGTACAGTACGATGAGGGTGTTTTTGTTGGCAGCAATAATGTACATTAAAAAGAGATAATGCTCTGAGCAGCCCCATTAAATAACCCCACTGTGGGTTTGAACCCATGACCTCTGGCTCCAAAGGCAGTGAAGTAACCATTGTGCTATAGCCCTATAGCTGCTAGCAAGCCCCTGGTGGGCTGCAGAGGGAGTGCACGTCACCACACAGACAGTCTGCTGTGGTCACCAGGATAGGGTTAGCCCACCCGTACCCATGATGCACTGCACATGCAAATCAGCTGTCCACAGATAAACACAAGATGGGGAATGCACCCCCACAGCACCCCGGCCTGGTAGGGGGAAGTGACCATGTGCACCCCCACAGCACCTCGGCCTGGTAGGGGGTACTGACCGTGTGTTTTACTGGCACAGAGTAGCTACACACCGTCACATTGTGCAGGTACTGTGCTCACCCTGAGGGTGCGGTGAGGCGCCCAGCACCAGGTCCACAGCACCTTCCATGGCTGAAAGAGGCCATGCTGGTGCTCCAAAGCAGTGTTAATTTGTGAGATAGGTAGTTTCTGCAGAAACACCTTGGTTATCTCTGTCTGTCTCAGTCAGGTGTAGCCCTCATGGGACCCCCAGGTGGGCCATGCACCACCACCACCCCCCCCCCAGGGCAGCAAACAGGGCCTCCCAGCAACAGATCCACATTCTACCTCCCTGCAATGGTGGTAGTACAGGGGACCATCAACCCCTGTCCTGCTGGGGAACAGACACCCTACAAGGCAGTCAATGCAGCTCTGTACACATCCATAACATAATAGCAGACAGACATTAGGCCTGGATATGATAAGCTGCACCCCACCACTATCTGATATTCTCCTGCAGCAAGCCTTCAGCCACTGCACCCTACAAGCCACTCCATCAAGACACATACCAGCTGCAAACAGTCTGCTAGCTAGTCCATAGTGCATGTTCCCAGTGGAAATGCATGCACCCAGAACTGGGATGTCAGCATACACAACAAGCAGATAAATCAGTGACTGGGCCCCAAAAAGAAACCCATAAACATCACATGAGAGAAATACTATATAGCACTATGGGGGTGCCTAGCCATGCTGTCGTCACTGCACAGTCAGGGTGATAGTGATCCCCCAGCAGGACATACTGAGGTCACCCTGTCTGTGTAGGTGGTGGCCAGGCACTACAATGTCCCAGCCAGTGCCCTATGCCCTGTGCAGATGCATCCTGGCCAGGTCACCCTGTCCGGGCTATACCCATGGTACCTTGCTCCTCATTATGCACATTTGCAGGCCAATACTGGCAACAGTGCTGGCAGTGTGGGCTGTGGAAGGTGTTTGCAGCCACCACACACTGTATAGACAGACACACACTCCCACACCTATGCCAGCATTGTGCTACTATAGAGGAGTTTAGCAGCCCTGCCCACCACACCAGTCCTGGGCACAGTACAGGCATGGATATGCTACGCAATACTGTTGGGGGTCACGCCCCAGGGTGGTAAACACTGTCAGAGACCAGACCTGAAGCACACACCGCAGACATCAGAAAAATTGTTATGATGGAGCTCAATGAGCAAACTGTGCTTAACGTAGGACTTGCTATCTGCCAGTAATCATAGGGAACGTTTGATTGGTGTGTACCGTATACCCAGGTGTAGGGTGGCATTGCTAAGGTATGCAAGTGCTAGTATTGGGAGATGCACGCAGGGCCCAATGTCCTGCCTCTCCAGGAGGCATTAGCCAATGGGGCCTGTGGGTGTGGGTGTGGGTGTGTCTGCCCCTGTTGGCTGCTGTTTTACGGCAGAGGTTCCCAACTCCAGTCCTGGTGTGCCAAACACTGTTCGGGTTTTCATGCTGTCCCTCATGAATATGCATGGGATACATCTGCATACCATGGGGGTGATGCATAGATATGCAGCACAGGCATCTTTATTAGCGGCAGCATGGAACATGAATGGTGTTTGGCCCTCCAGGACTGCATTTGGGGGATTCTGCCGTAGGTAATGCACATTTCTATGGTGTTTGTGCTGTGTAGGGTAAAATAGAGGTTTTTGACCCATGCTTATGGTCTCAGCAATAATGGTTCAGTCTTTACTACCATGTTTTCTTCATGGGTAAAATAAGGGGACTGGGTTGGCAGGAACCCCAGCTGGGATTTGAACCTGTGACCTTCTGGTCCTAAAGGCACTGGCTGTGTCTGCTGCACCACCGTTTTAGCACAAAAACAGTGCATTCCCTGGGGAGTCCATGGCTGTTTGTCAGACAGGGCCTGTCTGTTGGAGGGCACTGCACCCACGTGAAGGGGGCTAGGCCACCGTCTGCTGTGGGCAGCAGCCACTGCCCCCTCCACCAACGGTATCCCTCCGCCACCATGCTGACATGGCCGTATATTGCTGACAGCATCACAGCTAAATGATATGTGGCCCTCCAGGACTACATTGAGGGGACTGTGGTCTAGGTAATGCACATGTTTCTGGTGTCTGTGCTCTGTAGGGTAAAATAGAGGTGTTTGGACCATGCTTATGTTATCTGCAAAAAAGGTTGGTCTTTACTATCATGGTTTAGTGGTGGATAAAATATGGGGACTGGGTTTGCAGGAGCCACAGCTTGGACTTGAACTGGTGATCTTTGGCTCCTGAACACACTGTTTGTGTTCACTGCACCACACTGTGGCCACAGAGACAGTGCAGTCCCTGGAGATAGGAAACCTGGCCAAAGGAGTCATAAACCCTGCTCTGCACAATTTCACTGTGGGATCATTCACCTTGTATGGGGACGGAGCGTAAAGAATAAAAATTATTATTTTTATGCTCCGTCCCCATACAAGGTGAATGATCCCACAGTGAAATTGTGCAGAGCAGGGTTTATGACCCTGCTCTGCACAATTTCACTGTGGGATCATTCACCTTGTATGGGGACAGAGCGTAGACCCTTCTAAAATTCATATTTCTTTTTCGGGGATTTCTTTGGAGTGATTTTTGATGTTTTCCATGACTATCACTGTTGCCCAGCTGGATTATAATTTATTAGAATTTTATTGTGGTCATTTTCAATTTTTATATGCTATTTTGTTCTGCGCACATTTATCACACTGCTCACGTTTGGTAGGTTTCCCTGGTTTTGCTGTACATTGCTGACAGAAATGGTTTCTCTTCCCTTTAAATCGGCTCTACTTCGAGGTTTTCACTCGCGGTATTTTATTCATCAAATTTCAGCCCCGCTCCTGTGCGGGGAGCCTCTCCCCTCCCACTCTCCACCCATTGACCCCGTCTCTCCGCCCCTGGGGAGCCTTCCTCCGCCCTCCGGGAGCCTTTCCACGCCTCTATCGCTCATTTGCGTGACGCGCACATGAGCGGGCCCGTTAGTGCGGCGCACATGTGTGCGGGGCACAAAAACGCATCATTAGCGTGCGCTAAGGTACCTTAGCGCACGCTCAAGTGCGCCCCGCACAGTAGCGCGGTTTAGTAAACATACCCCAAAGACAGTTTAGTAAACATACCCCACAGTCTTCCAAAAAAGCATTTTTTCCAAAAATCACACAGTCATTCAAAGAATCCAAACTTTAACATATCTGAAAAATCCTTTGCAAAATGTTGCTCACTGCACAAAGCATGGGACAAACACAGAAGATCTCTAAAGGAAAAAAGGGATCATAGTAGTTGATATGGAAGGGCAGACTAGATAGGTCATATGGTCTTTTTCAGCTGAGATGTTTCTATGTTTCGATAGCAGTACAAAGAAAAATGAGTGCCACAAGCAGCCTTGCCCTTGAAAAGAGTGAGGCAGAAGGAAGTATTAAACCTAGTCCAGCTGCCTAAACTGGGAAGGAGAGATTGACAGCAGAGGATAGAACTAGAACTATGGAGTATCAGTATAGCACTCTGAAGTTCTTGTTTTATTTTCTGCCCTGTACTTCCTGAACATGTACATAGTCATAGCCTAATGGGAGACAGCCAACATGGCTTTAGACAAGGAAGATCTTGTCTTGCTAATCTGTTATGTTTTTTGAAGGTGTGAATAAACAGGTAGAAAAAGGTGAGTCAGTTGATACAGTGTATTTGGACTTTCAGAAAGCCTTTGACAAGGTCCCTCATCAGAGACTTTTGGGAAAACTAAAGAGTCATAGGATAGGAGGCAGTGTACTATTGTGGATCAGGAACTGGTTAAAAGATAGAAAGCAGAGGGTAGGTCTAAATGGCCAATTTTCCCAATGGAGAAAGGTGAATAGTGGAGTACCCCAGGGATCTGTGCTTTTTGACATATTCATAAATGACCTGGAAAAGGGAATAACGAGTGAGGTTATCAAATTTGCAGATGACACAAAACTATTTAAAGTTGTTAAAACCCATGAGGACTGTGGAAAATTGCAAGAGGATCTTGATAAATTGGAAGACTGGACATGAAAATGGCAGATGAAATTTAATGTGGACAAGTGCAAAGTTATGCACCTAGGGAGGAACAACCCAAACTATGGTTACACAATGCAAGGTTCCACATTAGGAACCACCACCCAGGAAAAAAGATTTAGGCATCATTGTGGATAACATGTTAAAACCCTCCACCCAGTGTGCCTCTATATCGTTCCATGGTGCGACCGCACCTTGATTATTGTGTGCAATTCTGATTGCCGTATCTTAAAAAGGATATAACGTTATTAAAAAAGGTTCCGAGAAGAGCCACCAAAATGGTAAAGGGGATGGAAGGATACCCCTATGAAGAAAGGCTAAAAAGGTTAGAGCTCTTTAACCTGGAAAAGAGACGGCTGAGGGGAGATATGATAGAAGTCTATAAATTAATGAATAGAGTGGAACGGGTAAATGTAGATCGACTGTTTACGTTATTAGAATATAGAAAGACTAGGGGACATGCAATGAAGCTACAGGGTAAACTAAGACAAATAAGAGAAAATATTTTTTCACTCAACATGTAATCAAACTCTGGAATTTGTTACCAGAAGATGTAATAAAGGCTTTTAGTGTAGGTTTAAAAAAGGTTTGGACAAGTTCCTGGAGGAAAGGTCCATAAACCATTATTAAAAAGGGACCCAGGATATCAATGCTTGACCCAATACGAGCATTGTGGAACCTGTGTCTTTTGGGGAAACTGCTAGGTACATAGTATGACCTAGATTGGCCACTGTTGGAAACAGGATACTGGGCTTGATGGACCTTGGTCTGACCCAGTATGGCGTATCTTATGTTCTTATGTTTCTGTATCACAGTGTTTCTCAAGCTGGTCCTGATATACCCCCAATCAGTTTGGTTTTCAGGATACTCACAATGAAGTTGCATGAGATAGATTTACATGCACTGCCTCCATTGCTTACAAATCTGTTTCATGCCAATTCATTGTGGATAGTCTGAAAACCATGCTGGAAAGGGGTTACACCAGGACCGGCTTGAGGAGCACTGCAATATCCGAATGGCCATGCCTCCATGCTCCACTAGCTTCATAACACAGGATGCACCATGTATGAAAAGGAAGCAGGACACTAAAGGGACACAATGCAACACTCTCTGAAGAACTCTCTCTGGAATACTATATATTATAGGGATATTATAGGAACCATGATATAAAAGCACTGAAATAAATAAATCCACCACAGCAATAGTGGATAGCTTAGAATATTGCATAGGCTGATGAGAAAAATATCCTGGTATCCTAGTGAACTAGTCTTCACACTAAATCCAATTTCCTCATACTAGTTCCCCTTCTGTCATTATTCTGAGCATTAATGATTGTAAAATGATTGTTGGTTTCTAACCAACATAGTTTAAATATTCTGCTCTAGAACCTTACTACTACTACTGCTTATTTATATAGCACTACACGGTATACGCAGCGCTGTACAGAGACATGTAAGAGACAGACCCTGCTCCTAAGAGCTTACAGTCTAGTTAAGAAAGATAACACAACAACTGGGGACTAGAATATATCTAGGGGAGTGGTAAGGATACACATGAGAGGTGAACAGGAGACTAGGGGGATGAAGATCCAAAGACAGTCTCCTTACTATATTTATACTGGAGAACAGTAAATATTAATTTGGGTGGGAGAGAAGAGGGTATGGAAAAGAAGAAAGTGTTCTTACCAAAATGTGAAAGATGATCAAAAAATCAGCCACAGAGGAGAATATATTTTCATGACCGAAAGGGACAAGAATTAGGTCTCCAAGAGTTTGCAGTGATGGCCAGGATTAGAGCTACATAGAGAGGCAGTGTTTGCTAAAATACTCTGAATCTAACTAAGGTTTTCGGTCCTTGAAGTTTTTGCTGTTATTGTTTATTATTAAGTAATTTCAGAAGCTACTTCATTCAAAGCTGAAGAGCCTAGCCTAGGTTATATTTTGAAATGAGGAGAAAAGCTTCCTAAAAGAATTTGGATTAATCTTGAGAAGATGAAAGCACTGTCTATAGCACAATTACCATGAATCTTTCATCAGATTGTTATTTTTTTTGCATATAGGACTGTAAGAATTCTTTCTGTACTAACAAGGTGTTATGCATCAGTATGTCAAACAGAGGAAAAGAGAATGGAATTTGTGCTGAGTTAAATTCATATTATTGTTGCAAGAAGCAAACTGATTGTATTTCTACTGGAGATTCTCTGAAACTTACTGGTTTCCCATGGTTGAGAAAACGTTTGTGAACACCAAGTATAATAATGAAATTTACAAACTATTACTATGATATCTTTTCTTAAGTGAAATCTGGAACCTTGCAAGATGGCTGCCTGAGTCCTCTGCTCTGTGGGTTTTTCATCCTATTACCCTTTAATCCCTTCTGAACTGGCTCTCATTTATTTATGTCATTATATATTTCTGCTTCTAATTCATGGCTGAAAAAAACCCACAGCTCTCTGATGCCCAATTCCTTCCTTTGGCTTAAAACGGCAGAAAAGGGGACCACTTAAAGCAGATAAGAATGAAGTCCCAACAGATCTGGTCCTGCAGGAAGTTGTGTCTTCAAATCTATGGTAGAGCAGCATACTGAATTTTCTGTCAGTAATAAGAAGGACATTGAACATCTCTCCGCTCAAATGAGTGCCTCTCAGCTACGTCTAACTACTCTTGAGGATCAGGTTCAAAAGGTATCAGCTCAATTAACCTTTAACACTATCGCAATTAAGTGGCTGAAACAGGAATTAGAAGACTCTCTAAACTTCAATAAGAGACTTAACTGTGGCTACTAGGATTACCAGAAGGAATTGAAGGGGAGAACCTATTACTCTATGGGGCATGTTTACTAAACCGTCTTAATGTGCAGGATGCCATAAAAGGAGTGGGCGTTCCGGTCTTAACATAGCAATCGTGCATTATCATGTGATAAAGTGCGCCATTAATCATAGCAACCTTTTGATATTTGTGTAACATATTCCCAGGTTTAGGGCAGCATTGCACGCAGGGCCCAACAGCCTACCTCTCCATGAGGCGTTGGATAGTGGAGCCTGTGGGTGTGGGTGTTTGTACCCCTGTTGGCCTCTGCTCTAGGGCAGGGGTTCCCAACTCCAGTCCTGGTGGGCCAAACACTGTTCAGGTTTTCATGCTGTCCCTAATGAATATGCATGAGCTATATTTGCATACCATGGGGGCGGCGCATGCAAATGCAGCACAGGCATATTTATTAGAGAAAGCATGACACCTGAATGGTGTCTGACCCTCCAGGACTGGAGTTGGGAAACTCTGCTCTAGGTATTGCACATGTTTATGGTGTCTGTGCTCTGTAGGGTAAAATATAGGTGTTTCAGGCATGTTTATGTTATCTGCAATAAAGGTTCCGTCATTATTACCATGGTTTAGTACTGGGTAAAATATGGGGACTGGGTTGGCAGGAGCCACAGCTGAGACTTCTGCTCCTGAACACACTGGCTGTGTGTACTGCACCACACTGTTGCCACAGGGATGGTTCATTCCCTGGTGATACCATGACTGTTTATCAGACAGACCTGTCTGTTGAAGTGCACAGCACCCACCTAAACGGGGTTAGGGCATGGTCTGCTGCGGGCAGATGCCACTGCCCCCTCCGCCACCAGCATCCATCCACCACCATGCTGACATGCCATTATGCCGGTGGTGCTGGTGGTGCGCAGTCTCAGGCCATCCAGTGTGCCAGTAGGCAGCTGCCTATGGTGTGGGATCTGGGGTAGGGGTGCCTGCATAGACGTCCATGCTTCCCCCCCAGCACCACCTGTTCTGTGCCCTTGGGGGTACCTGCTGGGTACTATCCCATGTGACACTGTGAGAAACACACTTGTGCCCATGTTGGGCCCTCATCTGTTGCTGTCTGGCTGCTCTATAGTTTCAGCATCCCTATGTGCCACCTAGGCATCTGCCTAGTCCGCACTGTGCCCCAGCTGGAGCACAGCATGTGCCGCCTGCAGCCCTCTGTATCCCATTTCCAGCATCTGTACAGTTGCCCTTTCCTACATGCCTACCCAGCTGTTGCGGTACATGTGCACGCCATAAGAAATCTGCCCAATATAAAGGGAAAACCCTGATCAGCGTTATTTCAATGTGGGATCATTCACCTTGTAGGGGGACAGAGCATAGCCCCTTCCAGACATTATATCTTTTTTTTTTAGCTTTGTCAGTAGTGTTTTTTAATCTTTCTCATTAATATCACTATTGGCCAGCTTGGTTATGGGGATTTAAAATTTTGTTCCGTGCAAATGTATCACAACTATCACTTTTTTTAGGTTTCCCTGGCTTTGCTGTACATTGCTGACATAAATGGTTTCTCTTTCCTGCAAATGTGACTTAACGCGAGGGTTTTACTGGCGTTAGTTTTCAGACCTGGATTCCACTGCGTGTGCATGGAGTGCATGGAGCCTCTCCCCTCACACTCTCCGCCCATTGACCCCCCTCTCTCCGCCCTCTGGGAAGCCTTCCTCCGCCCTTTAGGGCCGGATTTCATGGCGTTAGGGTGCCTTAACGCCGCAGGCGTGTTATCGTGCGATAAGTGACGTTACCGTGCGATAAAGCGCCATTATCACGTGGTAACATCACTTATCGCACGAGAATACCGCTGCTGCACCGTTAGCGCCTTTTAGTAAACATACCCCTATATTTCAAAGTATTTCAAGGTGTTTGAGCAACATTTCATACCACTGCTTCAGTATGAATCTGCTTACCATTCTCCTCGGCTCCTGCCATCTACTCCTCAATGTTTTCCTTGTCCAGTAGTGCTTCAGCTAAACCAATTCACACAAGTGCTTCAATTACTCTCCCTTGCAAAAGAAAATCCGGATAAAATCAAGATCAAGAGAAAAAGCTGAACTTACTCCCTGATTTGTCAAAAGAGACTGTCTCGAAGGAAAGAGTTTCTGCACCTCCAACAACCTCTGAAGGAGATCGGGGCTCAGTACCAGTTATTCTACCCTGCCAAAATGTGGGTTTCCTTCAGAGATCACAGTCAAGTCTGGACTCAATTTAAATGTTTTAAACATTATCAGGCCAATTCAGGTAAGGAACACATACAGAAATGTGCATGGAAAAAAGGTGCTTCCAGCCAAGGCGATTCCATAAGTGTGTGTATGTACGTACCCACAGCAACAGAATCGTCCCGCGTACTTATCTGCGTCTACATGTATAGCAGTGCCCTTTGTGCATGCACACCCCATGTGTGTAAACACAGAAAACATATCACGCTGCCACCTGTCGAAACCACTCCTGCATAGCACGTGCCCTGCTCATCTACACCTGCAACCGATGCTGCCATCCATGTGCAAGTTTGAAAATGTGCAAGTCTGAAAACATGCCCACCTGCACTGTGGTCCACGTGCAACAGGAAGCATGATGGAGTGGCGCCCCCCCCCCCCCCCCAACCACTGCAGGGAAACCCAGACTGAGAGGAGAAAGAATGGCAACACGCCAGCCTAACTTTTCAGAGTCTGAGACCTGCCTGCTCTGCAGACTTGTCCTGCAGGAGGAGGAAGTGCTGCTCCCCATGGGGCACAGAAGGCCAGCCCATGCTGCAGCATGCAGGGGCTGGGAGAGGATCAGGACCACCCTAGCTCAGTAAAGCTGGCAGACATGTACTGCTGAAAGCATGCAATTATAATGTGAGGGACAGAGAGAGGGCATGAAAAAAAATGGATGGGGCATGTGCAGGATGAATGCATGAGGAAAACAAAAACAGTGCAGAGAGTAAGGAATGCAGCCCCACTGCACAACCCTAATGTGAGTGACAGGATGTGATAGCCACTGCCCAGTGGGTCCACACCACCAAATGTATGGGCACCCAAAACAGGGCCCCAAACCAGCAAAAAAGACGCAGGATACCCCAACATGAATCTCATTTGGACAGAGCGGTGCCCATTGAAGGCAGCACACATGCAGCAACAGGAAACACGGAACTGGAAACATACTTTCCTAGAGAATACTATAGAGACAATACACATGCCCAAGTACAAAGAACAGATTAGCAAAACGATCAACACATGCTCACGTAGAGTGGAATACACCAACTATCCCATAAACCATCCCCACTCCCCCCAAAATGTATACAGACAAGCTGCAGCAACCACCATCATGTTTATAGCAAAACGCAGTGACAGTCCAGTGATGTGAGGCAAAGTAGCATGACACCCAGTGCACTGTAAGACCCAGATGTGTAATCTGTAAACTTCTAAGACCTGTGGGACAGCACCATGAAAGAAGAAACAAAGAATGGCACATAGACAGAGAGTACCGAGAACTGAGAACATGTGTGAGTAACACCAACAGGCCTGGCAAAACATGGGGAGAAAGTTGGAATTGAACCTTACCCACATGTACCCCAGGCCAGTGCCAGAACCAGTGCACCACATCACCCAGCTTCACCACAGGTTGAGACAACAACCACCAGGCCAGCAGTGACATACAATGAGGCACCTGTGAAAGGCCAACCACAGAGATGGCTGAAAAGATAAGTGCTAAAAAGGTATAATGCAATGCTGCAGTATGACTGGATGCACACAGCCAGGCTATCAGGGAAGTGCATCATAGAATGGATAGGGCCAAGATGGGTGGGAAAATGCAGGAATGGCAGAAGAGCTTTAGAAAATCAACAGTATGTCAGACGAACATAAGATATGCCATACTGGGTCAGACCAAGGTCCATAAAGCCCGTATCCTATTTCCAACAGTGGCCAATCTAAGTTCTTACATACCTAGCAGTTTCCCCAAAAGACACAGGTTCCGCAATGCTTGTACTTGGTCAAGCATTGATATCCTGGGTCCCTTCTTAATAATGGTTTATGGACCTTTCCTCCAAGAACTTGTCCAAACCTTTTTTAAACCCAGCTATACTAACAGCCTTTACTACATCCTCCAGTAACAAATTCCAGAGTTTGATTACACGTTGAATTAAAAAATATTTTCTTTTATTAGTCTTAAATAGTTTACCCTTTAGCTTCATTGCATATCCACTAGTCTTTCTATATTCTGATAACGTAAACAATCGATCTACGTTTACCCGTCCCACTCCGTTCATTAATTTATAGACTTCTATCATATCTCCCCTCAGCCGTCTCTGCCAGGTTAAAGAGCCCTAACCTTTTTAGCCTTTCTTCATAGGAGTATCCTTCCATCCCCCTTACCATTTTGGTGGCTCTTCCCTGAACCTTTTCCAATATCGCTACATCCTTTTTAAGATAAGGCGACCAGAATTGCACACAATATTCAAGGTGCGGTCTCACCATGGAACGATATAGAGGCATTATAATATCTTTTGTTTTATTTTGCATTCCTTTCCTTATGATACCTAGCATTCTATTTGCTCTCTTGGCCACCGAAGCACACTGGGCCGAGGGTTTTAACATGTTATCCACAATAATGCCTAAATCTTTTTTCTGGGTGGTGGTTCCTAATGTGGAACCTTGCATTGTGTAACCATAGTTTGGGTTGCTCTTCCCTAGGTGCATAACTTTGCACTTGTCCACATTAAATTTCATCTGCCATTTTGATACCCAGTCTTCCAATTTATCAAGATCCTCTTGTAATTTTCCACAATCCTCATGGGTTTTAACAACTTTAAACAGTTTTGTGTCATCTGCAAATTTGATAACCTCACTCGTTATTCCACTTGCCAGGTCATTTATGAATATATCAAAAAGCAGCGGACCCAGCACAGATCCCTGGGGTAGACCACTATTCACCTTTCTCCATTGGGAAAATTGGCCATTTAGCCCTACCCTCTGCTTTTTATCTTTTAAACAATTCCTGATCAACAGTAGTACACTGCCTCCTATCCCATGACTCTTTAGTTTTGCCAAACGTCTCTGATGAGGGACCTTGTCAAAGGCTTTCTGAAAGTACAGATACACTATATCGATGACTCACCTTTGTCCACCTGTTTATTCACACCTTCAAAAAAACTTAACAGATTAGTAAGACAAGATCTTTCTTGTCTAAAGCCATGTTGGCTGTCTCCCATTACATAGTAACATAGAAATATGATGACAGAAAAAGACCACATGGCCTATCTAGTCTGTTCTTCCATAACAACAACTACAACAGTCCCCTTTTTACCTTTACAGATCCTCTGTGTTTGTCCCATGCATTTTTGAATTCAGTTACTGTCCTCATCTCTACCACCTCCACTGGGAGACTATTCCACGGATCCACTACTCTTTCCGTAAAGAAATATTTCCGCATATCACTCCTGAATCTATCCCCCTTCACCCTCATCCCATGTCCCCTCGTAGCAGAACTTGCTTTCAATTGAAAGAGACTCTCTCTCTAAATATCTCCGTGGCATAAATGTTCAAACATCTCAATCATATCACCTCTATCCCGCCTTTCCTCTAAGGTGTACATATTAAGATCCTTCAGTCTGTCCTCATATGCTTTATAATGAAGACCACTAATCATTTTAGTAGCCACCCTCTGCACCGACTCTATCCTGTTCACATCCTTTTGAAGGTGCGGTCTCCAGAATTGCACACTATACTCCAAATGAGGTCGCACCAAAGACTTATACAGAGGCACTATCACCTCCTTTTTTCTGCTAGCCATTCCTCTCCGTATGCACACAAGCATCCTTCTAGCTTTTGCCGTTGCCTTTTCTACCTGTTTAGCTACTTTAAGATCATCAGACACAACCACACCTAGGTCCCGCTCTTCTTTAGTGGACAAAAGTACTTCACCCCCTATACTATATTGCTCCCTTGGATTGCTGCAGCCCAAATGCATGACCTTACTTTTTTTAACATTAAATCCCAGCTGCCAAATTCTAGACCATTCTTCAAGTTTAGCTAGATCCCTCCTCATGTTATCTACACCTTCCTGGGTGTCAACTCTATTGCAGATTTTCGTATCATCCACAAAGAGGCAAACCTTACCTGAAAGCCCTTCCGCTATATCACTAACAAAGATGTTAAAAAGAATCGGACCAAGGACAGATCCCTGGGGCACACCACTGGTAACATCCTTCTCCTCAGAGTGAGCCTCATTTACTTGTACTCTTTGTCGCCTCCCACCCAACCAATTTCTAACCCAAGCAGTAACTTTAGGGTCCATCCCTAGGGTGCTCAGTTTGTTTATAAGTCGCCTGTGAGGAACAGTATCAAAGGCTTTACTGAAATCTAAATACACCACATCTAGGGCTCTCCCTCGGTCCAACTCCCTGGTCACCCAGTCAAAGAACTCAATCAGATTTGTCTGGCAAGACCTGCCTCTGGTGAATCCATGCTGCCTCGGATCCTGTAATCTGCTGGACTCCAGAAACCTCACTATTTTCTCTTTCAGCAAAGTTTCCAATAATTTACTCACCACCAAAGTTAAACTAACCGGCCTGTAGTTTTCAACCACATCCTTACTTCCGCTTTTGTGTAAAGGCACCACATGAGCCTCTCTCCAGTCCTTTGGCACCACTCCCGCCTCCAACGAGGCATTGAAAAGGTCAGTCAGTGGAGCTGCTAGAATGTCCCCAAGTTCCCTCAGTATTCTTGGGTGTATCCCATCCGGTCCCATCGCTTTGTCTACTTTAAGTTGAGATAGTTTCTCACGAACACAGTCTTTTGAAAATTGTTCAGGATGTCCTTTGCTTCTGTTCCTATTTGTGGGTGTTTTCTGAGGTCCTGCTCCTGGTTCTAAATCTGTGAACACAGAACAAAAATATTTGTTAAGCAATTCCGCTTTATCCTTATCAGCTTCTACATATTCCTCCCCTGCACCCTTGAGTCTGACAATACCACTTTTGCCCTTCCTCTTCTCACTAATATATCTGAAAAATGTCTTATCCTCCCATTTAATTGCATTGGCTATTTCCTCCTCCTTTTGAATCTTTGCCTTCTTGACTACTTTGCTAGCTTCTCTAAGTTTTTCCAAATACAGATGCCTGTCTTCCTCTCTCTGTGATCTCTTGTATTTCATGAAGGCCTCCCTCTTCTTCTTCACTTTATCAACTACTTCTTTCGAAAACCATAGCGGTCTCCTTTTCCTTTTACCTTTATTTACCATTTTAACAAAAAGGTTAGTTGCCCTTAAAATATCCCCTTTCAGTTTTTCCCACAGTTTTTCTACATCCCTCAGCCGTTCCCATCCCACTAACGACTCCCTGAGGTATTGACCCATCTTCGCAAAGTTAGTCTTCCTAAAGTCTAAGATCCTTGCCTTTGAATGGATTCTAGCAGCCCTAGTCCTAATACTGAACCACACCATCTGGTGATCACTGGATGCAAAATGATCTCCCACTACAACATCAGAAACACTTTCACCATTGGTAAGCACCACGTCCAGTATGGCCCCTTCACGTGTGGGGTCTGTTACCAATTGCCTGAATAGTTCTCCCTGTAGAGAATCCAGGATCTCCTTACTTCTAGATGATACTGCAGCAGGAATGTGCCAATCAACATCTGGCATATTGAAATCTCCTATCAGTAGCACTTCCCCTTTCCTAGCAATGCTGCGCATGTCTTCAATTAACTCTCTGTCCACCTCCTCCTCTTGTGAGGGAGGTCTGTATATCACACCAATGTAAATAGATTTCTCTTTTCCTCTTTCTAGTTTAACCCACAATGTCTCCCCTCTCCCTTTTAAGCTCTGTAATTCCAAAGCTTTACTAGTAGATTTTACATATAGTGCCACTCCTCCTCCCCTTCTTCCTCCCCTGTCCTTTCTGAATAAAGTATAGCCAGGTATAGTTACATCCCAATCATGGTTTTCTGTGAACCATGTTAGGCCATGACTATCTACATGCTGAGTAATTGTATTCTTTATGATGGTTTCTACCATTTTTCCCGGTACTGACGTCAGGTTCAGTGGTCTGTAGTTTCCCGGATCACCCCTGGAACCCTTTTTAACAATTGGTGTTACATTGGCGATCCTTCAATCTTCAGGTATTAGAGATGATTTTAATGACTATTCACAGATTACTAATAGTAGGTCTGCAATCTCATATTTCAGTTCTTTCAACAGCCTTGGAGGTATACCATCCGGCCCAGGTGATTTGCTACTCTTCAGTTTATCTAATAGTTGTAATACATCTTCCCGATGTATCAATATTTCCCTCAAATCTTTCGCACATTTAAATACCACTTCAGTCATGGGTAACATCCCTACATCTTCCTCAGTAAAGACCAAAGCAAAGAATTCATTCAGTCTCTCCGCTATCGCCTTGTCGCCTCTTAGTGCCCCTTTAACCCTTATTAAAAGAGGGCAGCTACACAGTACCCAGTCTTGTGCTGCTGAGGTAAGATATATTCTGATTTGATTTAAATTATATCTCTTTGCTGCTGCTAGGCCCTGAGTGACTATTAAATTTAAACTACAAACTCTCTGCTGTGTTCCAAATTTAGCCAGAAAGCTCTCTTGTGTGTTTTAAATTTAAACTAAAAGTACTTTGCTGATGCTAGGCCCTGAGTGACTATTAAATTTAAGCTACAAGCTCTCTGCTGGGTATGAAATGTAACCAGAAAGTTCTCTTCTGTGTTTTAAATTTAAACTTAAAATGCTGCTATAAGGCCCTGACTGATTTAACAAAAAATAGTGGGTTCACAGATTAATTTGCTTTAATACAAAGAATTCCTTTTAGAAAATTCCCAGAAGTATATACTCACAATTGCAGATCTCTCTCCAGAAGTAACAGTCCCCTTTTCTAGTCCTTCAAGACTGAGGATCACAGAGCTCTGGTTGAGCTATTTATGCCTGTGCTGCTGACAGAAGCTGTGACCAACTTCCTGGGTGATTAACAGTCCTTGCTTGGGTAGAAGGAGTCTGTCAAACTGACCTTTTGACCTGCCACCTGGTGTTAACACCTATTGAAAAGGTTTCACAGGTCTCTTGCCCACCTAGGTAGAAGGCCTTTTTGTAAAGGTCTCTAGAAGACTTTGTTACTCAAAGAGTACTGACCCTGTTTTGCCTTTTGTGCTAAGCTATATTCTGATTTGATTTAAATTATAACTCTTTGCTGCTGCTAGGCTCTAACTTATTATGAAATTTAAATTACAAGCTCTCTGCTGGGTTCTAAATTTAACCAGAAAGCTCTCTTCTGTGTTTTAAATTTAAACTAAAAGTACTTTGCTGATGCTAGGCCCTGAGTGACTATTAAATTTAAACTACAAGCTCTCTGCTGGGTTCCATATTTAACCAGAAAGCTCTCTTCTGTGTTTTAAATTTAAACTAAAAGTACTTTGCTTATGCTAGGCCCTGAGTGACTATTAAACTACAAGCTCTCTGCTGGGTTTCAAATTTAACCAGAAAGCACTCTTCTGTGTTTTAAATTTAAACTAAAAGTACTTTGCTGATACTAGGCCCTGAGTGCTATTAAATTAAAACTACAAGCTCTCTGCTGGGTATGAAATGTAACCAGAAAGTTCTCTTCTGTGTTTTAAATTTAAACTTAAAATGCAGCTACTAGGCCCTGACTTATTTAACAAAAAATAGTGGGTTCACAGATTAATTAGCTTTAATACAAAGAATTCCTTTTAGAAAATTCCCAGAAGTATATACTCACAATTGCAGAAATTTCTCCAGAAGTAACAGTCCCCTTTTCTAGTTCTTCAAGACTGAGAATCACAGAGCTCTGGTTGAGCTATTTATGCCTGTGCTGCTGACCTAAGCTGTGACCAACTTCCTGGGTGATTAACAGTCCTTGCTTTTTTTAGAAGGAGTCTTTCAAATTGGCCTTTTGACCTGCCACCTGGTGCTAACACCTATTACCAACTCTCCCCTGGTCTGTCATCGGGGACTCCCGTAAAACTGCTTAATCTGGCTTTATTGAATTGCCGTTCCCTCCGGTCGAAATCTCTCCTCATCCAGGATCTTGTCTCCTCGAACTCCGTTGATCTCTGTTTTCTTACAGAGACCTGGTTGAGGGAGGGTGACAACCCAATCCTCTCCAACTCTCTTCCTCCTGGGTTTGCTGCAATTTCAACTCCCAGAGTAGGGAGAAGTGGAGGCGGGTTGGCTGTTCTTCATCGTGCATCTATTGGTCTCGAGGAAGTGTCCTCTCCCTTTGTTCTGTATTCTGAATCCCTTCTTCTCCATCTTCATTCCTCTCCCCCCCTCTATTTTCTTCTCCTCTACCTCCCCCCTTCCCTGACAACTACCCGCTGGGATGCGGCTCTTCAAACCATCTCTGACACCTCTGTTCAATTCCCTAACCTAATTATACTAGGTGACTTCAATGTCCATATAGACCACCCCAGTAGACAGAAAGATTGTGTCTTTCTTGATCTAGTACATGATATTCCTTTGCTGCAGCATGTACCTGGCCCTACTCACACAGCTGGCCATACATTAGACCTCATTCTCTCCCCCAACACACTGCTATCAACAATCTCTCCCCCTACCATGGTCAGTGTTCCCTGGTCAGACCATTTTTGCATCTTCTTTTCAATCTCTTCCCCGTCCTTAGTATCTGAGGATGCTATCCCACCCTCTTCTTCAGTCTCTTCTCGCCGTCGTATCACCCCTGATACTCTTAGGGCTTTCCCTCCTGCTTCTTCTCTTTTCCCGCCAAACTTTGCTACACTTTCTTCCGATGAACAAGTTTCCCTCTGGAACTCTCTTTTGCTGACTACACTGGACAGCTTGGCCCCCCTTCAGACACCCCCAATCAGGCGTGGACCCCCTCACTCCCCATGGTACACTCCTGCTCTCCGCCTCCAGCGAACACAACTCCGGCACGTACAACGACAGTGGGCTCGCCACCCCTCTCCTGAATTATGCCTTCACTTCCAGCAGCTTTTTTCTACATACCGCCAGGCGATCCAATCTGCCAAGCGGGATTTTCATGAAACCGAAATCTCCACTGCAGCAAGCTCATCGAGACAACTTTTTTCCATCTTGCGTAGACTCTCTACTGTTAGCTCTGATCAACAGCGTTTAAACCATGGCCCCTAATCCCCAGTCTCTTGCTACATTTTTCTCTGATAAAATTCTCCATCTCCGTTCATCCTTTTTACATCCCTCCCCCCCCCCCCGCCGTTGTCCCCACTCTGTCCTGCCTTACCCTCCTCCCCGTCTAACCTTGCCTTAGCCCATTCCTGGTCTTCCTTCCACTCTGTCACGTCTGCTGAAGTCCTACAGGCTCTAGCAAAATCAAATAAAACCACCTGCAAACTGGACCCAATTCCTTCCTCCTGGCTGTCTGAACCTTATTTAGAGCTCATTCCTACTATTACCACCATTATTAACACCAGTCTTTCCACCGGTTATTTCCCCTCATCATGGAAATCAGCTATTGTTCGCCCTATTCTTAAACAGTCTTCTCTTGATCCTTCTATTCTTTCTCACTGGCGTCCTGTCTCAAACCTTCCTTTCGTAGCTAAGCTCTTAGAGCGCCTTGTCTTTGATCAACTAAACTCCCACACTGAATCCACTAATACCCTTCACCCTCGCCAAGCTGGCTTCCGTCATGGACATAGCACGGAGACAGTCCTTTTAGCACTCCTTAATGATTTGCATGTTGCGCACGATCGTGGTGATATTTCTCTTTTGGTGTCTCTCGACTTATCTGCGGCCTTTGATTTGATTGACCACCGTACTTTGCTCTCTCATCTATCGGATGTGGGATTACAAGGCACAGTCTGGCAATGGTTTTGTTCTTTTCTTACAGCCCGTTCTTTTTCGGTTCACGTTGGTAATCAGTCCTCAGTTGCTTTGCCTCTCACCTGCGGTGTCCCACAAGGTTCTGTTCTTTCTCCTCTTCTATTTAATATCTTTCTAGCTCCATTATCCCTGGAAATTCAACAGTTCCCTGTATCATTCTATATGTATGCAGATGACATTATTCTGCTGTTCCATACCTCTCCCCTGACATTAGACATTACCCAGCTAAATCTCTGTCTTTCTCGGATCTCTTCTTGGTTGTCCCAAAATTTCTTGCACCTGAATCCATCAAAATCCACTGCCATGTGGGTTTCCCTGACTGGCTCCTGTCCTTCTCTGGCCCCCCTGATTGACTCCACTCCCCTCCCTCTTGTGTCATCCTTCCGCTATCTTGGTATAATTCTCGACCCCACGCTGTCTTTTCATCAATATCTTACTTCCCTTATACGTAGATCCTTTGCCACCCTACGACAGATTAGGACTGTCCGCTCCCTTCTCCCCGTTTCTTCTTTAGTCACCCTTGTTTTGGCCTTAGTTGTCAGTCGTTTGGATTATTGTAATGTCTTTCTTGCTAACCTCCCAAAGTATCAACTTCTACGCCTACAACGCATTCAAAATACCGCTGCCCGTCTCGTCACATTTTCACGCCGTTTCGACCATATCACACCTATCCTTTTCCAGCTACATTGGTTACCTCTTCGTTTCCGTTTTCACTATAAGTTTCTTATTCTAATTCACCATGCTCTTCATACTAACACTCCTCTCTATCTTGCTGACCGAATTTCCCTTCACACCCCCTATCGTCAGCTTCGATCCCTCCATGCAAATCGTCTGTCTCTTCCTTCCGCGTCACAGGCACACCTTGAACAGACCCGCCATGCCGCTTTTTTCTTTCTAGGTCCAGTACTTTGGAATGCTTTACCACCGTTTCTCCGTTTGGAACCCTCATACCCCCAATTTAAAACACTACTCAAAACCCATCTATTTCAGCAAGCTTTTCATCTTTCTCCCGATGGTCCATCCTGATGTTCTCTCAATTACCTATTATTATGTCCGTCCTGTCCATTTGTTTTGTTTAGTTGTGTCCTTTGTCTAATCATGGTCTAGTGTTGTCTTCCCCTTTTGGGCCTTTTTATCACGCTTGTTTTTAAGAAACCCTGTTAATTTATGTTTTAACTATTGGCCCTTTAGTTTGTTTTGCAATGTTTTGGTCTCTTTGTTACTTTATTTGTCTATGCCTTTATTCTTTATACCTGCTTTTCTGTTTTACTTTGGCGTTCCTTTTCTTGTTTGTGCATTGCCAACCTTTTAATTGTACACCGCTTTATGTTGCGACGAAAAGCGGTTTATCAAATTTTAAATAAAGATAAAAGATAAAGATATTAAAAAAGTTTCACAGGTCTCTTGCCCCCTAGGTAGAAGGCCTCTTTGTAAAGGTCTCTATAAGACTTTATTTGTTGCTCAAAGAGTACTGACCCTGTTTTGCCTTTTGTGCTAAGCTATATTCTGATTTGATTTAAATTATAGCTCTTTGCTGCTGCTAGGCTCTAACTTATTATGAAATTTAAACTAAAAGTACTTTGCTGATGCTTGGCGCTGAGTGACTATTAAATTTAAACTACAAGCTCTCCGCTGGGTTACAAATTTAACCAGAAATGTCTCTTCTGTGCTTTAAATTTAAACTAAAAGTACTTTGCTGATACTAGGGGGTATGTTTACTAAACTACGTTAGTGTGATTCGTGTTAGGAGCCCCGTTAGTAGAAGAAATGTCAAAAAAGGACATGGGTGGTACATCGTTACTAATAACGCGCGTTACGGCGTGCTATAAGGTGCCGCACAGCAACGATCATTACAGGGCGCGTTACTGCGCGTTAAGCGTAACAAGGCAGGCAGACACCCAAATACAGAAACAGAGCTGTAGCACAATGGTTACTACACAGACTGATGGTACAAGGGTCATGGGTTTGATTCCCCAGTGTGCCTAATGAATAAGGCTGGCTGAGGCATCATGTGTAACCCTTTGAATGCCTACTATAATATTTTAATCCACATTCTGCAGCCAGGTTAAAGTTTGCATATGTCAGGAAAATTGTACCCATCTTATTCAATATGTTCCAATAGTGACGTTCCCTCTGCCATGGTCATGTATTATATACCATTTGATAGGAATATTTAGGCAGAAGTGTGGATCCCGAATGTTTTGGGCTTGGCCTGGAAAGGGTTAAGTATTGGGCTGTGAGGAAGTTTAGTTGTACTTTAATAGTGCTACCAGCAAACACACCCTCACAGTGGCGTAACCTAAGGTGCCACATAAGGCACCCTAGAAGGCACTCCATAGGGCACATTATAAAGTGCGCTGTCTGCCAAGGCACCCTATAATGTCTCCTATAGGACACCATATAAGGCACCTTATCAGATGCTTTATAGGGCGCCGTATAAGGCACCCTATAGGGCGATGTATAAGGCGCCCTATAGGGTGACGTATAGGGCGCCCTATAGGGCGCCTTATGAGCCACCCTAAGGTGACAGTACCCTGAGGGTGGTTCTACTGGCAGCACTGATATACAATAAAAATAGACAATGCCTAAGACAGCCCTATCGATGAACCCCACTGTGGGTTGTGAACCCATGACCTCTGGCTCCATGGGCAGTGAAGTAAAGAGTGGGCTAGAGCTGCTAATAAACACCTGGCTGGCTACAGGAGGACTGCACGGCACCACACCCACATTCTGCTGTGGTTACCAGGGAGATTACATACCACCACCCAACACACCCTCTGGGGCTCAGGGTGGGGGACAGGATCTCCCGCCAACAGATCCACTTTCTACCCCCCTGCAATGGTGGCAGTAGAGGAGACCATCACCCCAGTCCTGCTAGGGATCAAACACCCTACAGGGCAGGCAATGCAGAGCAGTACACATCTATAACGCAATAGCAGACAGACGGCAGGTCTGGAAATGCTCAGCTGCCCCCCACCATTATCTGACATTCTCCAGCAGCAAGCCTCCAGCCACTGCACCCTGCACGGTGTTCCAGCAAGACACATACTAGCTGCAGACAGTCCGCCAGCTAGTCCAGAGTCCTGGAGGAGATACATGTATCCAGAACGGGGATATCAGCATACACAGCAAACAGATAAATCAGTGATTGGGCCCCAAAAGGAAACCCATAAATATCACATAAAAGAAATACTATATAGCACTATGGGGGAACCTAGCCATGCCATGGTCACTGCTCAATCAGGGTGAGTGTGACCTCCCAGCAGGACATGCTATGGCCACCCTGTCCGTGCAGGTGGTACCGGGCACTACAATGTCCGGCCATTGCCCTATGCCCTGTGCAGATGCGGCCAGGCCAGGCCACCCTATACAGGCTATTCCCACGGTACCTTGCTCCTCATTATGCACATTGGCAGGCCAATACTGGCAACAGTGCTAGCAGTGTGGGCTGTGGAGGGTGTTGGCAGCCACCACACACTGGATAGACAGACACACACTCCCCACACCTATGCCAGCATTGTGCAACTATAGAGGTGTTGGGCAGCTCAGGCCACCACACCAGTCCTGGGCACAGTGCAGGCATGGCTATGGTATGCAATACTGTAGGAGTCACTCCCCAGATTGGTAAACACTGTCAGACACAAGACCTGTAGCACACTCCACAGACATCAGAAAGGTTGCTATGATGCAGCTCACTCCGAAAATTGTACTTAACCTAGGAATTGCTATCTGCCAGTAATCATAGCAACCTTTTGATAGATGTGTACCATATTCCCAGGTTTAGGGTGGCATTACTAAGGTATGCAAGTGCTAGTATTGGGAGATGCACGCAGAGCCCAAAGTCCTGCCTCTCCAGGAGGCTTTGGATAATGGGGCCTTTGGGTGCGGGTGTGTCTGCCCCTGTTGGCTGCTGCTTTATGGCAAGGTTCCCAACTCCATTCCTGCGGTGCAAAGCACTGTTCGGGTTTTCATGGTGTCCCTCATGAATATGCATGAGATACATCTGCATACCATGGGGGTGGCACATAGAAATGCAGCACAGGCATCTTTATCAGAGGCAGCATGGAACCTGAATGGTGTTTGGCCCTCCAGGACTGCATTTGGGAGGCTCTGCTCTAGGTAATGTGCATGTTTATGGTGTCTGTGCTCTGTAGGGTAAAATGTAGGTGTTTTGGGCATGTTTACGTCATCTGCAAGAAAGGTTCTGTCTGTATTAGCATGTTATAGTAGTGGTTAAAATATGAGGACTGGGTTGGCGGAAACCACAGCTGGGACTTGAACCTGTGACCTTCTGCTTCTGAATACACTGGTTTTGTGCACTGCACCACCATGTTATCACAGAGATGGTGCATTCCCTGGTGATACCATGACTGTTGGTCAGACAGGACCTGTCTGTTGCAGTGCATGGCACCCACCTACACAGGGCTAGGCCACGGTCTGCTCTGGGCAGCTGCCACTGCCCCCTCCACCACCAGTATCCCTCAGCCACCATGCTGACATGCCCTTCTGCTGGTGGAGCTGGTGGTGCGCAGTCTCAGGCCATCCAGTGTGCAGGTAGGCGGCTGCCTATGGTGCGGGTTCTGGTGTAGGGGTGCCTGAATTGACGTCCACGCTCTCCCCCAGCCCCGCCTGCCAATGTTTCGTGCCCTTGGGGGTAGCTGTTGGGTACTATCCCCTGTGACACTTTGGGAAACACACTCGTGCCCATGTTGTACCTTCAGCAGTTGCTGTCTGGCTGCTCTGCTGTTTCAGCATTCGTATGGGCCACCTAGGCATCACCCTAGTCCGCACTGTGGCCCAGCTGCACCACAGCATGTGCCGCCTGCGGCCCTCTCTATCCCCTTCTCCGGCATCTGTCCAGTTGCCGTTCCGACATGCCCGCCCTGATGTTGCAGGACATGTGCACCTGTCCAATGGTGGGGAAAACCATGAGCAGCGCTATTTCACTGTGGGCTCATTCACCTTGTATGGGGAAGGCGTATAGACCCTTCCACCATTTATATCTGTTCTATGGAGCTTACTCGTGGGGTGGGAAGGGTTGATGTTTCTTATTGATACCACTATTGGCCAGCTTGGTTATTGTTTTTTCCAGTTTGTTGGGGTCATTTTCAGTGTTTCTGTGCCCTTTTGTCCTGTGCACATGTATCACATTTATCACTGTTTTTTGGTTTCCCTGCCTGGGCTGTACAATGCTGACACTGAAATGGTTTCTCTCCCCTGTATTGTGCCTTTAACGGCAGGTTTTCATTCGCATTGGAATTCAGCCCTGAAATTCAGTGCGTTAGTGCCCGCCCACTCTCCGCCCATTGACCCCTTCTCTCCGCCCTCTCTCCACCTTCTGCGATGTTTTACCGTGCCACGGAGCATTACGATCGTTAGCGCGTCATAACGCGCTTTATGATGCGCTAACGATCGTTAACGTTACACAACGCGCGTTATTCATGATTACCGCAGTTTAGTAAACATACCCCTAGGTCTCTATAAGACTTTATTTGTTGCTCAAAGAGTACTGACCCTGTTTTGCCTTTTGTGCTAAGCTATATTCTGATTTGATTTAAATTATAGCTCTTTGCTGTTACTAGGCTCTATCTTATTATGAAATTTAAACTACAAGCTCTCGGCTGGTTTCCAAAATTAACTGGAAAGCTTTCTCCTGTGTTTTAAATTTAAACTAAAAGTACTTTGCTGATACTAGGCCCTGAGTGACTATTACATTTAAACTACAAGTTCTCTGCAGGGGTTTGAAATGTAACCAGAAAACTCTCTTCTGTGTTTTAAATTTAAAGTAAAAGTACTTTGCTGATACTAGGCCCTGAGTGCTATTAAATTAAAACTACAAGCTCTCTGCTGGGTATGAAATGCAACCAGAAAGTTCTCTTCTGTGTTTTAAATTTAAACTTAAACTGCTGCTTCTAGGCACTGACTTATTTATCAAAAAATAGTGTGTTCACAGATTAATTAGCTTTAATACAAAGAATTCCTTTCAGAAAATTCCCAGAAGTATATACTCACAACTGCAGATCACGCTCCAAAAGTTAGAGTCCCCTTTTCTAGTCCTTCAAGACTGAGGATCACAGAGCACTGGTTGAGCTATTTATGCTGACCCTGTTTTGCCTTTTGTGCTAAGCTATATTCTGATTTGATATAAATTATAGCTCTTTGCTGCTGGTAGGCTCGAACTTATTATGAAATTTAAACTACATGCTCTCTGCTGGGTTCCAAATTTAACCAGAAAGCTCTCTTCTGTGTTTTAAATTTAAACTAAAAGTAATTTGCTGATGCTAGGCCCTAAGCAGAAAGCTCTCTTCTATGTTTTAAATTTAAACTAAAAGTACTTTGCTGATGCTAGACCCTGAGTGACTATTAAATTTAAACTACAAGCTCTCGGCTCGGTTCCAGATTTATCCAGAAAGCTCTCTTCTGTGTTTCAAATTTAAACTAATAGTACTTTGCTGATGCTAAGCCCTAACCAGAAAACTCTCTTCTGTGTTTTAAATTTAAACTAAAAGTACTTTGCTGATGCTAGGCCCTGAGTGACTATTAAATTTAAACTACAAGCTCTCTGCTGGGTTCCAAATTTAACCAGAAAGCTCTCGTCTGTGTTTTAAATTTAAAGTAAAAGTATTTTGCTGATGCTAGGCCCCGAGAGACTATTAAATTTAAACTGCAAGCTCTCTGCTGGGTTCTAAATTTAACCAGCAAGCTCTCTTCTGTGTTTTAAATTTAAACAAAGATGCAATGTGCCCAGTATCCTGGCCACAGCTCTCCCCCTTACAGGTTACAAGATCCTGCTTGGTCCCCTAAATGTATGCAGGGCCCACAATGTGTATCCCAGGCCAACCAGTAGATGTTGTAGGTCTGTCAGATCAATGTTATGTGCTTACCCGCTGAAGGAGATGGACTTGGAATTGAACCCATGTCCCGTATCAACCAGTAGGCTGGAAGCACGAAGCCTGGGGAAGAAGGACAAGCTGCAGGTCAATGAGAGGTATCTGCAGACATGTGTCAGCTCATTGGGACTGGGTGCAGTCACCACAGGAAATGGGAATGCAGCCAGACAGCAGTAGGGTCAGACCCAGGAGAGAAAAGCACATGCACTAATGGAGTTCTCTAACCCTCATGTCCACAGATGCTTCCACATCATGAGGAACATGGAGGCCTACAGGGTCGGGTACCAGACAATAAGGCACATGAGGCCCAGGCTCATCCTGTGGCTCAGGCAGCAGCTGCAGCAGGAGCAAGGTGAGTGACCATGTAGAGTGTTAAGCAGCTGTCAAGTTGCCAGACCTGCCCTAGATACATCCCCAAACATGAGGCTGAGTATTTTGGAACCTGTGTGGCTTTTTGGGAACCTGCAAAGTACTTGTGACCTGGTTTGGCTCCTGTTGGAAACAGGATACTGGGCTTCATGGACCTTGGTCTAACCCAGTATGGCATTTCTTATGTTCTTAATCAGTCTCAGCATTACAAACACAATTTTCAGAACTGAATAGAGTAACCTAGAGCTATTGGATAAGTTGCAAGAACTCTAAAATAGGTTCGGGTATAGTATCATGTGCTGGTGAGGCATGCCAGAATTCGAGTAGGATATGGAGGGTAATTTCTCCAAATGGGTTAGTTTTGAATTCTTGTAAGAACTTTCAAGCAGGCTCAACCGATTCTTACGTGTTTTTCAATACTCGGGATTGTCTTGACATCTGGCTGCATCTATAAGATGAAGATGGTCAACCCTCTCTCTTCACTCAATTGATGAATTGCTATCCTCGAATAGCATACAGAAGAGGTAGGAACGTAAGAGATATGCTGTGTTCAGCAGTTCTTAGAATGCCTACTGTGGCTACATTTGTGGGGCATGCATGTTGTGGTAAGTGCTCTTGCTGCAAAGTTATGGAAGAAGGAAATTCTCCTATGTTTAATAATGGTATATGTATATCATTTGAAATGATCAATTTCTTATATCACCTCTTTTGTTGTCTATGTCATCAGATGCCCTTGTCAGAAGCTTTATGTAGGGAAAACGACGCGGCCGCTGAAGGTCCATTTAACTGAACACACATATAGTTTGTCAAAATCAAAGGTAGATGCACCACTAGTGAAATACTACAATCAATTTCAACATATCTTTGATGATCTTCGGTGTGTGGTGATTGATTTTATTCCATCTAATGTGTGAGGAGAGTACCGTGGGAAACTTTTGTTGCAGCGAGAGCAACGATGGATATTCAGACTGGATACAATTGAACCAAATTGACTTAATGACAAGATAGAGTGGAACACTATTTTTTGAGATATGTATTGTCATGCTCTTGCCCCTTACTTCCAGTATGGAGGGGCGTGGTTATCATAGAAAGTTTCACCTTTTAGCCTTATAGTGTTCTTTAGCTCAAAGATAAAGCCTTCTAACAGTCAATGCTACCAGCTTGGCTAGCATTGCTGTTTAAAGCAAACAAAAACAGTATTTCTCAATGGCAGTTTTCTGTTCTCATAGTCCCAAACACTTCCAGGCTGTTTGTCTTCTTACAAACAAAGTAAAACTTTTAACCGGAACAAAAACTTCTCATAAGCAAATAATGCTCTATTCCAAGCTTTAGGAATATTCAAAAACAAAGCCAAAAACTTTACTTCCTTTCACCATTAGCTCGGCTTCTTGCTGGTGCACTGCTCTGGATAGCAGGTGTTTAATAAGCCCAATCAGAGAGCTTCAGCTTGCTCTGGCTTTCTCAGCAAACATATTTCTTCTTTAACACAGGACATGCACAAAACCATCTACAGGCTTTCAAAGTTACCTGACTCTGAAGGTTTTCTCTTAAGGGTGGTTTTCCTTCAATCCCTCTGCAGTAAAGGATTGGCACAAGGAGTAATCCATGTATGAGTCTTCGTCATTCACAGCTAGGTCTGGTTCACCTAGTTGCGTAGGCTCTACCTCTCCTTCCAGTGCACAGCGTTCAGCTGACTGCCTTCCGTTAGAGCTGAGAGTATCCCTTGCAACTCTGCACTGCTCTGTATTAGACAAGATTTCAAGGCTCATACCTGGGCCTGAGCTTGTAGCAGCTTCTCCTCCCTCATGCTCTGGCCACCATTCTCCTGTGCTTCCTTGTCCTGTTCTCCAGCTTGTGTTTCTGCTTGGGTCTCTCCCTGAGACTCTCTCTGGGACTCTCCTCCTCCTTCTCCTTCCTTCTCCTTTCTCTCCCTAGACTTAAATCCCCAAGGCTCCAGCCCCACCTCTTCTCCTCTCAGGTGATGGAGATCAGCTTGCCTCCTGGCAGCTGGGTAATTAGGGAAGTCAGTGACGTAAGGGTCCTTTACCCTGGGTCTGTATTCCCTCTCCTTTTCTCCACTAGGGGAACTCTGAAACCTATCCCATCTGGGAATTTCCTGCTTTCTAGGTGTGATTGAGGTTCTGTTTCTCTGACCTTGTAGAATAGGTCCTTTTATAAGGGTGAATTCCTTTCCTTTATCCCTTTCTCCTCTGTCATGATTAGCTTCCTTATCACAGTATATTTTAATGAATGACAAGATAGAGAGGAATACTTTTTCTTGATACTTATTTTCTAACAAATATTATGTTCTGTGGGTATGACTTTGAAGCTCTGCTGCTTATTGTTTAAAGGTATTTGCTTTAACATACTGTATACTGATTGGTGCTGGTTTGGTTTTGCCCTTCCCCTTTCCCTGGATTGACAGGTATGGATACTAGTTTAATGTTGTTTTGATTGTTTTTTTGCTTCTTTAAAAGTAATGACATCAGACACTGAAAATAGATGTAGAAGTTCCTTCCTTTAAGTATGATATGCCCCTGAAGAAGCCCCATGTGGGAGAAACAGAGATCTTTGTTGGGCAATATAGGCAGTTCAAAGCTGAATGGTTTCATTGGTGGACGGTGGATAACTGAAAGATAAGTGCAGTATATTTGCCTAAGTTTTTTCAATTGTTTACTTTTACCACATTGTTTCGTTCTGTTCTAGGACACTGCTGTATACCATACTTGTTGTGCTGACTCTGTGTGAGTAGCTTTTGGGTGTGACGTGGAAAGTGGAAGATGTAAAAACAGAATAATTAGTTTAAGTTAGAGAATATGAATATTTTCATCATCAAAAAGAAAAAAAAAGAAAAAAAGCAAACACTTTTTTGATATAGTGAGCTGAGATATAAAATTCAGTAAAATTTGGGGAGTTTTTTTTAAAGACCAGTGATGTATGAGATAAGATTTCCCTATGGCAGTTTGTTTGCCACATAGAGGGATAATGGTCATCCTGAGGTCTTTTTTCTCCCCTTCTATAAATTGTAATTAGAATTATTAGTGTCTGCCAGTTTCCATGAGTACATTTGTGCCTCTTTGGGGTTGGGCAAAGGTATGGGTTATGGTTTAGGTAGTTGATATACCACCCTTTACTATATGTATCAGAGCAGTTTACATATACACTAACAGGCACTTTTTATTCCCTTGCCCTAAAAGGGCTCACAATCTAAGCATACCTGAGGCAATGGAGAGTTAAGTGGCTTGCCCAAGACGACAAGGAGTAGCCATGGGACTAGAGACCCCAGTCCTTCCAGCCTGAGGTTGCTTGTCCCTATATGGGAATTGAACCCCTAGCCTGAAGTGGCCTGTCCCAACCACTGAGCCACTCCTATATTTGAGTTAACTAAGGGTTTTTTTTGGTTTATTGTTTTAGTTTTGCATATTCTATGACAGCAATGAACCTTGCTCCTAGCCAACCAGAGTAAGTGGATGATTATCTCAGTCTCTCAAATTTACCAACATGCACCATGATACTTACATCATGCCCAAGAAAGCTCCCTTCTGCAGTTCATAAGATGCAACAAGCAGAGGCAACTTGTCAGAGTGCAACTGGAAATTCTTCATAATCAGGCCTGTGGCTCCCAATACAATGGGAAATCTTTCTGTATCTTTCTGCCACATTTTCTTGGTCTCTGACTGCTTTTCTTGTTATTGCAATATCTTCTCCCTCTCCACACAATTCACAGAATAATCACTTGGACCCGACATCTTTGTTATCAATGCTGCTCGGGTGATTTTTTTCTTTTACCACTCTGTCAGGTTTCCTCACATCCAGCTTCAGAATGGGAATATCCCAAGCTGTCATAACAGCTGTAGTGAGGCTCAGCAAAGCCGTTCTGACAACTGCAGGGGAACCTATGGTGGACTTGGAGATTAAAGATGACTGAGCCCACAGCTCACCAGAAGCTTGGCACCATAATTTGCTCAGGTACATTTTGGGGGTCATATTCAAAGGGTGTAACACAGTTCACAGACCTGCTAAATGTGTTACTCCAACTGAATGAGAAATTCAGCAGCACAAACCTCTTAGTGCCAATGAATGCCCAAATGCTAGCTGTTTAGCATCGGAGCTTGGGGCGACACTGAGGGTTAGCTGGTCAGTGGCAATATTGAGTCACTGGTCAGTAAACCCTAACTGACTGAAGTTAGGAAAAAACCCGAACTGGCCTAACTTTAGCCAGTTCAGCTATCTGGCCAGCAGCTGAATACTGCTGCTAACCAGAAAGCTGAGTTCCCATCCAGGCAAGCTGGATATTCAATGTCGCTGGCTGGATATGGCCTCAGCATTGATTATCCCATTTTAATTTAAAGTGGCCACCACCGCTGAATATGTCCCCTTTGTTTTTCATAATTAAATTCTTTTGGATACTGCCAGTCATGCAATTTTCAATGGTTTACACACATACATTGGTAACATTCAAATCATATGCAATAAAATTCCACAGACTACATAATAGCTAATTCTTAAATACAAAAAAATAACGAGCCAGTATAAGCCATCCAAAACAAAAAACAATTTTACAACTTTGGAACTTTAATTCCAACTCCTTTCTCAGTTCCCCTGGCAAAGCATCCATTAATACAGGCCCAACTATTGCTAGGGCCCAATTTCTTGTTCTAGCTTTCTTTGCCACCTGTAGCGAAGGAGTCACCAATAATCCTTGATCTTGTGATCTAAGCGTTTGATGGTGGTAACATTTGATTCTCTTGCACTGGCAATGACCACTGCAATCATAAAACTTTATACTCATATACTAGGATCAATACTTTCAGTTTTATCTGGGCCTGAATAGGAAACCAAGGCAATGTTTTTAAGACCAGTAAGATATGCTCTCTATATGGTGTTCCAGTGATCAAATGTGCAGCAGCAGTTGCAACACCCTTACAATCTCAGTGCGTCAAGGATCCCAATGAATATGCAATATGCAAGAATCAAATGAGGATAACATTAATGCTTGCAGTACTGTCCAAAAATCTTCCCCCTTTAAAACGGAGTGCAATTTTCTTAATTTTTGAAAGGCCTTTTTACCAATCATTTTACTTGACT
This sequence comes from Ichthyophis bannanicus, assembly GCA_033557465.1. Classification (NCBI taxonomy): domain Eukaryota; kingdom Metazoa; phylum Chordata; class Amphibia; order Gymnophiona; family Ichthyophiidae; genus Ichthyophis; species Ichthyophis bannanicus. Next base: position 1,266,035,660 of record CM066032.1, on the reverse strand, counting down.
CTTGAAGATCAATTGATCATCCATAACTATCTCAAGATATTTCACTTCTGGGAATCAGCTGCGAGTGTGCTGGAGGTGTGCGGGGCCTGACCATTGGCCCTAGTGACTGCTGCCACTTTGGATACCGTTGCTGACACTGCTATTCTCCCTACAACATCGGGCAGGCACGACGGGGGCAGCCTGCATCTGGCAAGGACCTTGGGGTCTATAAGATCAGAACTTTAGTGGCTTGTTCTTTGGAATCAGCTGCGAGTGTGCTGGAGGAGTGTGGGGCCTGACCATCGTCCCTAGTGACTGCTGCTGCTTTGGATGCCATTGCAACGCTGCTATTCTCCCTACAACATTGGGCAAGCATGGCGGGGGCAGCCTGCACCCAACAAGGTCCCCTGATTTCTGAATATAAGTTTGAATGGATCTTCTCCGCGACTGCGGAGCGTGACCATGGGGCGTGATCCAAAGGGGCGTGTCTAAAGGGGTGAGATCTGCCTTTTGGCACCCCTCAGCATCACTGCGGCGTTTTGCGTCTTCAGTTTTCTTTGACTATTTAATTTATTTTGTGTTTGTAGTATTATGGGGAAAAGGAAGGCTAAAGCTGGGAACAAAGTCCAGGGCACTGGTGCTGTGGTTGCTAAAACGGCTGGCCCCATGGATAAGCACTTTGCTCCCTTGCCGCTGGCACAGTCTTCTCCTGATGGGGTTTCCCTGAGTTCAGATGGGAGATCCCCACCACCTTTTCCTGTGCCTTTGCTCTCTTCAGCTTTTTCTGGAGAGTCCTCTGAGTTAGTAAGGGATATTAAATTGTCAGTTAATTTGCCTAAACTGGTTTGGTTTACAGCTCTCAGTAGCTCTTCTGAGCTCCCAGTTCTGCTCCCAGATGCCGAGATTATGTTGAAGGATGTTTGGGGGGCTTTAAAGTGTATTGATGACAAAATGTCTTCTACGTTAAATTCATTGTGTGCTTTCTCTCAAGAAGCTGCTGTTTCCTTGCAACAACTTGATGAGAAAGCTTCATCTGTGGATATGGCGCTTACTAAGCTAGAGTCTCAAGTCCTTCCACTTCATGCGGTAAATATTGCTGGGATTAAAGATTCTTTGGTCCTTCATGCTAAGTTGGAAGCTCTTCAAAACTCTATGGGGTATGTTTACTAAAGGGCGCTAACGTCGCAGTGGCGAAATTAGCATGCGATAAGGTACGTTACCGGGTGATCAAGGCGTGTTATCGCACGATAATGTACCTTATCACGCGATAATGCACCTGCGGCGTTAAGGAACAACAACGCCGTGAAATCCGGAGCTGAAGGGCGGAGGAAGGCTCCCCAGAGGGCGAGAGAAGGGGTCAATGGGTGGAGAGTGGGAGGAGAGAGGTTCTAGGCACACGAACGCTGTGGAATCCGGGTCTGATCACTAACGCCAGTGAAACCCTCACGTTAAGGCACATTTGCAGGAAAGAGAAACCATTTCCGTCAGCAATGTACAGCAAAGACAGGGAAAACCTAAAAAAAGTGATAGTTGTGATACATGTGCATGGAACAAAAGGGCAAATAAACATGGAAAATGACCTGAACAAAATTTAAAATCACCATAACCAAGCTGGCCAATAGTGATATTAATGGGAAAAATAAAAAAACACTACTGAGAAAGCTAACCCCCCCCATATCATTGTCGGAAGGGTCTATGCTCTGTCCCCCTACAAGGTGAATGATCCCACATTAAAATAGCGCTGATCAGGGTTTTCCCTTTTTATTGGACAAGTTTCTTATGGCGTACACATGTGCGGCAACAGCAAGGTGGGCATGTCAGAAAGGACAACTGCACAGATGCTGGAAAATGGGATACAGAGGGCTGCAGGCGTCACATGCTGTGGTGCAGCTGGGGCACAGGGCGGACAAGGGAGATGCCTAGGTGGCACATAGCAATGCTGAAACTGTACAGCAGCCAGACAGCAACTGATGAGGGCCCAACATGGGCACGAGTGTGTTTCTCACAGTGTCACAGGGGATAGTACCCAGCAGGTACCCCCAAGGGCACAGAACATTGGCAGGCAGTGGTGGGGGGGAAGCATGGACGTCTATGCAGGCACCCCTACCCCAGATCCCGCACCATAGGCAGCTGCCTACTGGCACACTGGATGGCCTGAGACTGCGCACCACCAGCACCACCAGCATAAGGGCATGTCAGCATAGTGGCGGAGGGGTACTGTTGGTGGAGGGGGCAGTGGCATCTGCCCACAGCAGACCATGGCCTAGCCCTGTTTAGGTGGGTGCCGTGCACTGCAACAGATAGGCTCTGTCTGATGAACAGTCATGGTATGCCCAGGGAATGAAGTGTCCCTGTGGCAACAGTGTGGTGCAGTACCCACAGCCAGTGTGTTCAGGAGCAGAAAGTCACAGGTTAAAGTCCCAGATGTGGCTCCTGCCAACCCAATCCCCATGTTTTATCCAGTACTAAACCATGGTAATAAAGACGGAACCTTTATTGCAGATAACATAAACATGTCTGAAATGCCTATATTTTACCCTACAGAGCACAGACACCATAAACATGTGCAATACCTAGAGCAGAGTTTCCCAAATGCAGTCCTGGAGGGCCAAAAACCATTCAGGTTTCATGCTGTCTCTAATAAAGATGCCTGTGCTGCATTTCTATGAGCCGCCCCCATGGTATGCAGATGTATCTCATGCACATTCATTAGGGACAGCACGAAAACCTGAACAGTGTTTGGCCCACCAGGACCGGAGTTGGGAACCTCTGCCCTAGAGCAGCGGTCAACAGGTGCAGAAACACACGCACCCACAGGCTCCATTATCCAAAGCCTCATGGAGAGGCAGGATGTTGGGCCCTGCGTGCAGCAGCATCTCCCAGTACTAGCACTTGCATACCTTAGCAATGCCGCCCTAAAACTGGGAATACGTTACACATATATCAAAAGGTTGCTATGATTAATGGCAGATAGCAATTCCTAAGTTCAGCACAATTTGCTGATTGAGCTGCATCATAGTAGCCTTTCTGATGTCTGTGGAGTGTGTTTCAGTTCTGGTTTCTGACAGTGTTTACCACCCCGGGGAGTGACCCCAACAGTATTGCATACCATAGCCATGCCTGCACTGTGTCCAGGACTGGTGATGTGGCCAGGGCTGCCAAAAGCCTCTATATTTGCACAATGCTGGCATAGGTGTGGGAGTGTGTGTCTGTTTCCAGTGTTAGCCTGCCAATGTGCATAATGAGGAGCAAGGTACCGTGGGTATGGCCTGGACAGGGTGGTCTGGGCAGGATGCATCTGCACAGGGCATAGGGCAATGGCTGAGACATTGTAGTGCCCGGCCACCACCTGCACGGACAGGGTGGCCACAGCATGTCCTGCTGTGTGGTCACCATGGCATGGTTAAGTTCCCCCATAGTGCTATATAGTATTTCTCTCAAGTGATGTTTATGAGGTTTTTTTTTTCTTTTTCTTTAGAGCCCAGTCACTGACTTATCTGCTCGGTGTGTATGCTGACATCCCAGTTTTGGGTACATGCACTATTGACTAGCTAGCAGACTGTCTTTAGTTAGTATGTGTATGGCTGGAACACCTTGCAGTGTACAGTGGCTGGATAATCACTGTGCTTGCTGCTGGAGAATGTCAGATAGTGGTGGGGGGCAGCTGAGTATTTCCAGGCCTACTGTCTGTCTGCCATCGCCTTATGGATGTGTACAGATCTGCATTGACTGCCCTGTAGGGTGCCTGTTTCCCAGCAGGACTGAGGTTGATGGTCCCCTCTACTGCCACCATTGCAAGAAGATAGAATGTGGATCTGTTGGCAGGAGATCCTATTTACCACCCTGAGCCACAGAGAGTGGGTTGTGTGGGGGTACATAATCGGCCTATGGGTCTAAACACCTCCCTTCACCTACATCATATGACCATGGCACTAACACAGGATATACACTATTCTGGGTGCATTATATCCCATAAGGGCTAGACATGACTGAGAAACACAGATGGATGCAGATGCATCCTAGCTGTCAGCAGGAAACACCTATCACACACATGGCCTATTTCAGCTATGAAAGGTGCTGTGGACCTGGTGCTGGGCGTCCCCCTCACCCTCAGGGTGAGCACAGTACCCGCACAATGTCTGTAGCTACACTGTGCCAGTAACACACACGGTCAGTACCCCCTACCAGGCTAAGGTGCTGTGGGGGTCACACGGTCAGTTCCCCCTACCAGGCCGAGGTGCTGTGGGGGTGCATACCCCATCTTGTGATCATCTGTAGACTGTTTCTACCTGGCTTCTTGGCACTGGTTCTCCAATTGTTTCTCTTGCTGGTTTCCCTCTCAGACTTATACCTCAGAGAGTCCTCTCCCAACTTCAGCTCCTCTGAGTTCTCACTCCAATACAGCTCCTTCTCTGCTTCAAACTCTCGTTTCTGTTCTGAATCTGGCTCTGGCCCTTGCTCCGGCTCTGGCTCTGATTCTGGCTCTGACTCCGACTCCAACTCCGGCTCTCTCTCTCGCTCTCTCTCTCGCTCTCTCTCCTGCTCTGGCTCTGACTTTCTCTCTAATGAGCATTTCTTATATCCCTGCTTTCTAGGGTTTAACTTAGCCCTTCCCCCGACCAGGTGTTTTGCCTCAACTCCTGACTGTGGGGATAAACTGCAGCAGGGGCGTGTTTTCCTCTCTCGTGACTCATTCTGCTTGTGGTTTCCCTGGAAACCATGAGCCATGTGCTTTAGCTGCCTGTCAGCTACTGAAGCCAATTCTTCTGTTTCACTTATCTCTACGGGATCAGAGGGACCTTCTACATCACACAGCTCATTCCCTGGGGATGCCATGACTATTCGTCAGACAGACCCTGTCTGTTGCAGTGCATGGCACCCTCCTAAATGGGGCTAGGCCATGGTCTGCTGTGAGCAGATGCCACTGCCCCCTCTGCCATCAGCACCCCTCCACCACCATGCTGCCATGCCATTAAGCCGGTGGTGCTGGTGGTGCACAGTCCCAGGCCATCCAGTATGCCGGTAGGCAGCTGTCTATGGTGTGGGTTCTCGGGTAGGGGTGCCTACATGGACATGCATGCTTCCCCCCCCCCCCCCCCCGCAGCTCCTGCCAATGTTACGTGCCCTTGGGGGTACCTGCTGGGTAATCTCCCCTGTGACACTGTGGGACACACACTCGTGCCCATGTTGGACCCTCGTCAGTTGCTGTCTAGCTGCTTTACAGTTTTGTCATTCCTATGTGCCACCTAGGCATCTGCCCAGCCCGCACTGTGCCCCAGTTGGACCACAGCATGTGCCACCTGCAGCCCCCTGTATCCCATTTACAGCATCAGTACAGTTGCCCTTTCCTATGTGACCACTCTGCTGTTGCTGTACATGTGCATGCCATAACAAACCTGCCCAATCTAAATGACAGAAACCCTGATCAGCGCTATTTCAATGTGGGATCATTCACTTTGTAGGGGGACAGAGCATAGACCCTTCCAAACATGATATCTTCATTTATACACTTTGTCAGTAATGTTGCTTTATGTTTATCATTAATATCACTATTGGCCAGCTTGGTTATTGGGATTTTAGATGTGGTTCTGGTCCTTTTATATGTTTATTTGCCTTTTTGTTCCCTGCACATGTATCACAACTATCACTTTTCTTGTTTTCCCTGCCTTTGCTGCACATTGATGACTGAAATGGTTTCTCTTTCCTGCAAATGTGCCTTAACGCGAGGATTTCACTGGCGTTAGTGTTCAGACCCGGATTTCACAGTGTTAGTGTGCCTGGAGCCTCTCTCTTCCCACTCTCCACCCATTGACCCCTTCTCTCCGCCCTCTGGGAAGCCTTACTCTACCCTTCGGACCCGGATTTCACAGTGTTAGTGTGCCTTAACGCCGCCACCGTGTTATCACGTGGTAAGTGACATTATCGCACGATAATGTTACATTTTTATCGCATGATAATGTCACTTATCGTGAGATAATACCACCACTGCGACGTTAAGATGGTTTAGTAAACATACCCCTAAGACGGTTTAGTAAACACCCCATAGGGATAAGAGAGGAAGGGCAGGGAGGTAGAGAGACAGGTAGAGCAGGGAAACAGAGAGACACAGAGGCAACAGAGAAGTATAAAGACAAGCAGACAGAAAAGAGAGAGGAATAAAGAGCAGGCAATAAGGTAGAGGAGCAGTAAAATGAAGAGGAACTAATAGGAGACAAAGAACAAAGAAGTATGAAAATCGACATGGACTGATTGATAATTCTGAAACAGATCTCCAGCACCAACCACTAATCCTCACTCTAGGTCTCAAAAAACAATTATTTATAGCAGCTGTAAAATTATGCTCTCTTCTTTGATGGCATAGGAGAGTACTGATGTTATAAAGTGCATAGCACTTGTGGCACATGGCCATTTCCCAGACAGAAAGTCTCCTTTCTAGGCAGGGATATATGCTTATTGCCTCACTTTATAAAACAGCTTACAATGCATATGTTGTTTCTATGAATGTACTTTCCAAGTAGCCTTTTTAAAATTATCCCTTAAGTGAACTAGTACAGCAACTGCACCACTCAGTATACAACATTGAGAGGCTTATTTAATAAGATATCTTACCTGGTAACATGGTAATTAATGCAAGGTGCCTTACTAGTAAGAGTACTAGCTTCCATGTTAATTTCCTAAAGTGAGTGGGAAATACAGCTTAGAGTTAATCAGAGGTAATTACCTTGAATTATTGCAGCACAGTTAGTGCCTTCTCAATAGGTGCAGCTCATGCATTGCACTGCCATTCAGTTAGCAAGCAGTAAAAACCTTTTCTCTGTGGTACCTGAATGGCTAATTGTTGGGAAAGCCTCCAAAGGTGAACTATGGTGAGTTAGTAAATGGACTCCTTTGGTCTTTTAGTATTTTAACATGAATTTGCTAGCTAATTTTCAAGGGGAACTTTCCATCTTTCAAAATGTGGGGCCAGTTGGAACTGTGGACACAACAAAAAGGACTTTGCACCTGCTTTATAGTCCCCCTTTCTGCCAGCATTTGCATTTTTGGAAACCTAGGAAAATTCCTTTGAAAATTGCCTGTTAAATAATCCATATTATATTTGTCCTTTTTGCTTTGTGTTATGGTTATGGTTGCTTTCATTTGATAAACCACAATTTCAGCAGTGCAATCAATGTGGTTTACAATAAAAATAAAACTAAAATTAGAAACATTGAAAGGAATGCCAACTTTGCTGATAGGAGAGAAGACAGACAAGGAAAATAAGGTCGCAGTAGGGGTACGGGGGAGAGAGGGGTTGGAGTTAGGAGTAGAATTAGGAATAAGGTTTAGGCTTAGACTCTGCCAGGTAGAGGCTTGGTGACACCTCAAAATTAAAGGGAGGCTGACCTAGGGGAGGTCAAAGGCAGATTCAAACAGATGGGTTTTGAGCGCCTTCTTGAAACATTTAAACATGAAGGGAGGTGGGTTAATTGCTCCAGAGGGAGGGAGCTAGAATCGAGAATGCTGATTGATGGGTAGATTCGTATCAGACTGTAGATGGTGATGGAATATACAGCCTAAAGCCATGTTCCCAAAATGTTTAATATGTCTTAGCTATTTCCACCTTCTTTAAGTTGCTTTCCTTACTTTCTACATTCTCTGCCACTTTCCTTCCCACCCATCTTTACTTTTATTTCCCAACCGACCTTCTCTTTCTTGTCCTCCAAATTTGCTCTTTCCTTTCCTTTTCTCGTTCTCTACATTTTGTTACAAATCTACTATTGGTATAAAACTACTATTTTGCCTTCAATAAAGAAAGATAATACACATAAAAGTAGAAATAGAAACTACTTGCAGATTTTATACCACTTCTAATATGATCTCCTAAGGAAGGCATCGGGGCATGGTGGCTTATGCCAAAAAAAGCAGCTTTCCTCCCCAAAACCCCACTACCCTGAATAAATGGCAATGTTTGTATTATTGAATCAGCATTTTATTACTCCCCAGTGTCTTCTTTCAAGACTGGCCAACTTCTAGATCATGATCCAACCAGCCAGACCACCACCTTGTATTTTCCAAGATGTGGATGGCTTTATTGGACTGCAAACTACAATTTGTCTTTAATTTTCTGGGAATCATCAAGTAGACTTTAATCCAAGAAATGCATGGTATTGTGTTTTTAGTGCACAAAAATCCCTTTTAAAAATAATTGGTTCTCTTAGGGCTATGTCTATTACACCATGCTACTATGTAGTGCAAGGTTCAGCATGCACTGCACTAAAAATCCCATGCTAACCAGTTAGTGTGCGAGTGAGCAGTGACTAGGCAGCTTAATGATATAATATGAGCATTGATGGCATGTTGAGGTTAGTATGTCTCTTATGAGTGTGTGCTAACCACGACTATTCTCTAGCATGGGTGCATTTAATGCCACCTTAATGGGTTGGGATTAAGCACAGTGCCACCTGAATGCAATGTGCTAATGGCATGGAGGATGGGAACACATGCCTACAGACATTAGCGTGGGCCTCCATGCTGATATCACACTGCAATTCTGCGTTACTGGCACAGCCTTTAGTCTCTTGTCTAGGTTGTCATCCATTCAGCATTTTTTTATATTGTCCTTGGACTCCTTTTACCAAGCTGCATTAAAATTTTGCAGTTACTGTGTGTTAATGGGCAAAATTAAGGGCAGCAGCTGCGAAGCCTCTGCTCTATCTATAGAAAGCAGTGCCTGGCATCTTCCAATACACTTAACAGAGAGACGATATATTCAGGAGGTAATATTATAAAGTCATTCCCATACGTATGTGGCCTTAATCTACTTGTGTACATATATAAAGTACACATCTTCACCTGCATGCAGATATTCTTGTACAATACACATACAGGCTTATTCAGTCCCGGATGTAGATCCCCTCTGTATGTTCAGTCTGAAATGGACGTACAGAGGGGATTGCAATTCTGATCCCACGGGGCATATCTAGCCCCACAGGATCAGAATCACGAACAGTCCTATACGTGCAGGCCAAGACCGCAATTAAGTCTGGCCTGCATGTACAAGACTTTCCCGGCTAACTCAAACAAGGCTCTTCAACAGAGCCACGTCGCCATGGCATCACGGTTCTATTGAAAAGCTGCAATGCCCTGGAAACAAAAGCTTATTCCCCACAGTCTGACCCCCAATCTGGCCTCCTTAGGCCAGGGTCGGACTGAAGGGAATGTCCTCTGGCCCCCCCTGCCCCATCTGCACCCTGGCATAAAAAAACATGTCAAAGGAAGTTATTCCACCTCAGAGGTGGAATAACTTCCCCGCACATGTCGCCGGCCCTGGACATACATGGACGATTCTAATGTTGGCCCTGTATGTCCAGGGCCGACGACTGCCAAGACTCTGCCCCCCAAGCCGCCCCTTCTTTGCCCCCATCTAACTTCCTTGCACAACCAGCGGGGAAGTTAGATGTGCCTGGAAAAGGCACAAACTATTCGTGGAACAGAATCGGGCCCTTAAGGATGTGCAAACATGCAAGTGGGTTTTCTGATGCCTTTAGCGGGAACAGTGAATTTAAAAGAAAATGGAGAAAAATGAGCATTCTTAGCTCTTATATTAGTATAGTTGCAGCTGGGAACACTTGGCTGTAGCAATGAGATAGCAGGTCCCAAGTTAGGACCATTATCTGTGAAAAGTGCTGATGGGGGGATTGTATTATCCCCAGACCTACTCTGACATCAATCCCAAATATTTCCATACCTCCAACTGGCTCTTACTCCTACCTAATCAGACACCTAGGGGTATGTTTACTAAGCAGTCTTAACGTGCGCCCGGCAATAGTGTGCAGGATGCCATAAAAGTAGTGGGCGTTCCGGTCTAAATGTAGCAAACTGGGATTATCGCGCGATAATGAGCACTGCGCACATTATTGGGCGATGGATTGAGCTATGCACGTTAACGCGCGTTAATCTTAAGTAGGTGCGCTGACATGCAAACAGAGCAGCAGAGGTGTAGCACAATGGTTAATACACTGACTGATGGTACAGGGTCATAGGTTCAATCTCCCCAGTGTGCCTAATGAATAAGTCTGGCTGAGGCATTACCCTTTACGTTTAAGCAGTGCTTTGTGAGGCATTTTAGGTTTATTTTAATTAGGGCTGCCAGAAAACACACCCTCACAGTTCCGTAACCTAAGGTGCCACATAAGGCACCCTATAAGGCACTCCAGAGGGCACATTATAAAGTGCACTGTCCGCCAAAGCACCCTATAATGTTCCCTATAGGACGCCTTATAAGGCGCTTTATAGGATGCCTTATACGGAGCTTTATAAGGCACTTTATGGGGCGCCTTATGAGGCACCTTAAGGTTACAGCACTGTGAGGGTGTTTTTGCTTGCAGCACTAATTTACATTAAAAATAGACAATGCCTTGGACAGCCCTATCAAATAACCCCACTGTGGGATCAAACCCATGACCTCTGGTTTCACAACCAGTGAAACAACCAGTGGGCTACATCTCCATTGCTACTAACACACACCTGGCTGGCTACAGAGGGACTACAGGTCACCACACAAACTGTCTGCTGTGGTTACCAGGATAGGGTTAACCCACCCGTACCCATGATGCACTGCACATGCAGATTATCAGTCTACAGATGATCACAAGATGGGGTATGCACCCCCACAGCACCTCGGCCTGCTAGGGGGAACTGACCATGTGTGTTACTGGCACAGAGTAGCTACAGACCTTCACATTGTGCGGGTACTGTGCTCACCCTGAGGGTGAGGTGGGGCATCCAGCACCATGTCCACAGCACCTGGCTTGGCTTAGCTGGCTATGCTGCAGGTCACCATCAGTGCCAGTATGTAATAGGTAGTCCTTGAAGGAAACACCTAGGATACACCTGTGTCCATCTGTATTTCCTAGTCACATCTAGCCCTTTTGGACTATGATGCCCAGAATAGTGCGCATCCTCTGTGGGTGCCATGGTCACATGATTTAAGTGACAGGGGCGGTGTGTGTGTGTGTGTGTGGTGCTTGGATCCATAGGCAGATTATGAAGTACCACCCAACCTGCTCTCTGGGGCTCAGGATGGGGGACAGGATCTCCCACCAACAGATCCAGATACTACATCCCTGCAATGGGGGCAGTACAGGGGACCATCAACCACAGTCCTGCTTGGGATCAGGCACCCTAAAGGGCCGTCAATGGAGATCTGCCCCCCACCACTATCTGACACTCTCCAGCAGTGAGCACAGTGAGTCTACAGCCACTGCACCCTGCAAGGTGTTCCAGCCATACACATACTAACTGCAGACAGTCTGCTAGCAAGTCCATAGTGCATGTTCCTGGCAGAAATGTGTGCACCCAAAACTGGGACATGAGCATGCCCACCAAGCAGAAATGTCAGTGATTAGGCCCCAGAAAAAAGAACCCAAATATATCACTTGAGCAAAATACAACATGGCACTATGGGGGAACCTAGCCATGCCATGGTCACTGCTCAGTCAGGTAGAGAGTGACCTCCCAGCAGGACATGCTGTGGCCACCCTGTCCGTGCAGGTTGTGGCCAGCCACTTCAATGTCCGAACCATTGCCCTATGCCCTGTGCAGATGCATCCAGGCCAGGCCACCCTATCCACCCACAGTACCTTGCTCCTCATTATGCAGGCTAACACTGGCAACAGTGCTAGCAGTGTGGGCTCAGTAAGGTGTTGACAGCCACCACACACTGGATAGACAGACACACACTCCCACACCTATGCCAGCATTGTGCAACTATAGAGGCTTTTGGCATCCCTGGCCACCGCACCAGTCCTGGGCACAGTGCAGGCATGGCTATGGTATGCAATACTGTTGGGGGTCACTCCCCGGGATGGTGAACACTGTCAGACATCAGACCTGAAACACACTCCACAGACATCAGAGAGGTTGGTATAATACAGCTCAATGAGCAGATTGTGCTTAACTTAGGAATTGCTATCTGCCAGTAATCATAGCAACCTTTTGATATATGTGTACCGTATTCCCAGGTTTAGAGTGGCATTGCTAAGGTATGCAAGTGCTAGTATTGGGAGATGCATGCAGGGCCCAACATCCTGCCTCTCCAGGAGGCTTTGGATAATGGAGCCTGTGGGTGTGGGTGTGTCTGCCCGTGTTTGCCGCTGCTCTAGGGCAGAGGTTCCCAACTCCAGTCCTGGTGGGCCAAACACTGTTCGGGTTTTCATGCTGTCCCTAATAAATATGCATGAGATACATCTGCATACCATGGGGGCGGCACATAGAAATGCAGCACAGGCATCTTTATTAGAGACAGCATGGAACCTGAATGGTGTTTGGCCCTCCAGGACTGCATTTGGGAGACTCTGCTCTAGGTAATGCGCATGTTTATTTTGTCTGTGCTCTGTAGCATAAATTATGTTTATGGAAGGAAGGAGGAATGGCCTAGTGGTTGGGGCAAGGTACTACAGGCAGGAAGGTCGGTGGTTCAAATCCCACTAGAGGACAGCAATCTTGGGCCGGAAGGACTGGGGTTTCTAGTCCCACAGGTGCTCCTTGTGGTCTTGGGCAAGCCACTTAACCCTCCATTGCCCATGTTCCCTGTAAGTATTAGTGTATGTATCTCATATCCCCTCGTGTTAAATGTATCCCCCAACCGCTTTGACCCGGTGAAAAGCGGGATATAAATGCAGATAAATAAATAAATAAATAAATGTTATCTGCAATAAAGGTTCTGTCTTTATTACCACTGTTTAGTAGTGGGTAAAATATGGGGATTGGGTTGGTGGGAACCACAGCTGGGACTTCAACCTGTAACCTTCTGCTCCTGAACACACTGGCTGTGTGTACTGCACCACACTGTTACCACAGGGACAGTTCATTTCCTGGGGATACCATGACTGTTTGTCAGACAGAGCCTGTCTGTTGCAGTGCACGGCACCCACCTAAACAGGGTTAGGCCACGGTCTGCTGTGGGCAGCAGCCACTGCCCCCTCCACCACCAGTACCCCTCCGCCACCGTGCTGACATGCCCTTCTGCTGGTGGTGCTGGTGGTCCGCAGTCTCAGGCCATCCAGTGTGCCGATAGGCGGCTGCCTATGGTGTGGGTTCTGGGGTAGGTGTGCCTGCATAGCTGTCCATGCTTCCCCCCAGTACCGCCTGCCAATGTTCTGTGCCCTTGGGGTACCTGCTGGGTACAATCCCCTGTGACACTGTGGGAAACACACTCATGCCCATGTTGGACCCTCATCAGTTGCTGTCTGGCTGCTCTACTGTTTCAGCATTCCTATGGGCCACCAAGGCTTCATCCCTAGTCCGCACTGTGGCCCAGCTGCACCACAGCATGTGCCGCCTGCAGCCCTCTGTATCCCCTTTTCCAGCATCTGTCCAGTTGCCCGTTCCGACATGCCCACCCTGCTGTTGCGGAACATGTGCACGACATAGAAAACCTGTCCAATAGCAAGGGGAAACCCTGATTAGCGCTATTTCACTGTGGGATTATTCACCTTGTATGGGGACAGAGCATAGACCCTTCCAAAATTAATATCTTTTTTTTTTTAGCTTTCTCAGTAGTGTTTTTTGCTGTTTCCCATTAATATCACTATTGGCCAGCTTGTTTATGTTTTTTTTCCATTTTGTTCAGGTCCTTTTCAATGTTTATTTGCCCTTTTGTTCCGTGCACATGTATCACACTTCTCACTTTTTGTAAGTTTCCCTGGCTTTGCTGTACATTGCTGACGTAAATGGTTCCTCTTCCCTTTTTAATCTGCTGTAACGCCAGGGTTTCACTGGCGTTAGTTTTCAGCCCCGGAATCCACAGCGTTAGTGTGCAGGGAGCCTCTCCCCTCCCACTCTCCACCCATTGCCACTCTCTCTCCGCCCCTGGGGAGCCTTCCTCCGCCCTCCGGGAGCCTTTCTCTGCCTTCATCGCTCGTTTGCGCCGCTGCGCGTGTTATCGAGCGCTAAGGTACCTTTGCGCCCAGTAAAGTACCATTTTCACGCGATAATGTGCCTTATCACCCGATAACGTGACAGCAGCGCAAATAGCGCCCTTTAGTAAACATACCCCCTAGTTCAAAAGAGCCCTCTGACCTCCTAGTGGCAGTCTTATGGTACTACCCCAAGGGATCAAGCTGCCAAAGAAGAAATGCATGCTCCTTATTTGGTAGCTTGATCTCTAATAGAGGTACCATAAGACTACTGCTAGGAGATCAGAGGAGTTATTTTGAACCAGGCACCTGACAGGGCAGGAATGATTGGGGATCACTCCTTCTCCACTGTAGATACCAGGGAGACTCTAGTAAGAACCTAATAGGATCCAGGGGTGGAGAGGAGTTTGTGATAAATGCTGGGAGAGTCTTGGGAGTGTGGGGGACGTTGTGCTTGATGTCATAGGAAAGGATCTGGGAGGACTAAGGGTAGGGTGCTGCCAGTTTTTGTACCAGCCCCTTGATTGAGATCCCACGTCTCAAATGGGAGCTGGCACTTGTGCGCGTGCCTTGGGGAAGGTGAAAAAGCTGACATGTAGATCATCCATACCAGGTCTCTTTCTTTCCCCTTATGCTAGTTTGCCTCAGATGCATGTTCCCGATCCATGTCCCTAATAGGGATGTCTATGTGACCGCCAGTGTGCATGTCCATGTTGGGGATATTTATGTTCCTGAAATCAGCTGAAGACATACAGTAGATGTCCCTGGCATTTTTCTGCATATTCTGCCCTGGATGCCCCAGATTTAACTTGAATGTTCTTTCTAAAATCAGCCTCTGTAAGTGTAATCCGGGGCTGCCTTTTCTACCCTGCAGTTACTTACAACCTACAGGAGACAAACCCCGAGGCACCTTCAGGAGGCTAGAGAATTTTGGTGCTTAGATATGTGTACTAGCTCCTGGAAAATATACAGGGTTCAAAGGACTTGTATCAAATGTAGTGAGACTGGTTAACTCTAAATGAAACAGTGGATACAGAGTCCTATGATGTAATGAAGAGTGCTCAAAATAAGAGCAGGCAAAAAAATACTTGAACCAAACCCTTTACTCTCATGAACAAGAAACAGTTCACAAAGGAAAAAACAATACAGCTATTTACAAAACTAAACCAAAGACAGAAATAAAATGATTAAATAACAATATCTTCCACAATTAATTAACAATTAAGGTAAACTGGAAGAATATGCAAATTAAAAGTCTGCACTGCTGGTTGACAACAGAAAGCAAGGCAGGTTTTATTTTACCAAGTTAAAGTAGTTTATTGGGTAACTGGAACCCAAATTATTTTTGAGAATGTTGCACAAGTTCTATGAATTCTATTTGGATCCAGATATAGGCCCAGTCCCATCCAAATCCTTGGTGCCTTTTCCTGTTAGGGCAGCAGTTTTCAACCTGTGGGTCGCGACCCCCATGGGGGTCGCCACAGGATTTAGCGAGGGTCGCCTCACTCCGCTGTTAAAAAAAAAAAAGCACACAAGTTGCTGCCGCTGCCGAGTCCGCTTCTCGGCAGTGGCAAACTCACAGACTCCAATTTTCTGCAACCCGCGGCTCCCTGCCTCTTAGGGAACCACAGCTATGCCTGTAAAACCATTGCAGAGCCTTTCTGTCTCTAAATGGGCTCCATGCAGCATTTTCCCGCCTCCAAAGGAAGTTGTTTACCACTTCCTTTGGAGGCAGGACAATGCTGCACGGAGAGACAGGGAGCTGCGGCTGCAGAAAAAGGAGGCAGACATGGGGAGAGGGGAGCAGGGATCCTGCAATGGGGCTGACACGGGGGAGGGGGGCTGACATGAAGGGAGGGAGGGGGGCTGACATGGACAGAGGGGGCTGACATGGACGGAGGGGGGCTGATATGGATGGATGGATGGATGGAGGGAGGGAGGGGGGATGACATGGACAAGGGGGGCTGACATGGAGAGAGGGGGCTGACATGGAGGGATGAAGGGAGGGGGCTGATATGGAGGGAGGGAGGGGGCTGACATGGACAGGGGGCTGACATGGAGATAGGGGGGCTGACATGAATGGAGGGAGGGAGTGGAGGACTGACATGGAGGGATGGATGGAGGGAGGGAGGGGGGCTGACATTGATGGATGGATGGATGGATGGAGGGAGGGGGGCTGACATGGACAGAGGGGGCTGACATGGAGGGAGGGAAGGAGGGCTGACATGGACAGAGGGGGACTACATGGAGGGATGGATGGAGGGAGGGGGACTGACATGGACAGAGGGGCTGACATGGAGGGAGGGGGGCTGACATCGATGGATGGATGGAGGGAGAGAGAGGGGGCTGACATGGACAGAGGGGGGCTGATATGGAGGGAGGAAGGGGGGCTGACATGGACAAAGGGAAGATACAGGGGGACGTACTGGACAGACGAGGGATAAATGCTGGACAGAGGGGAGAGACAGTGCGGGTTAGGATTATAATGGGCAGATGGGGGGCTAGGACTGGTACTGGGTTGATTAGGGAAGGCTAGGACTGGGAATGGACTGATCAAGGGGGGGGGGGTTGGGACTGGTAATGTGCTGATGGGGGGTAGGGCTGGTAATGGACTGATGGGGGCTAGCATTGGAAATGAGCTGATCGGGGGGGTTAGGACTGGAAATGGGCTGATTAGAGGAGGCTAGGACTGGTAATGAGCTGATGGGGGGTAGGACTGGTATTGGGCTGATTAGGGGAGGCTAGTATTGGTAATGGGGTTGAGGGGGGACTAGCACTGGAAGCGAGCTGATTGGGGGACTTCGACTGGGAATGGGCTGATTGTGGGAAGGGGAGGATAGAGCTTCTGTCTCTGGAAGAAAACTGGGGGCTAAGGCTACAAATGGGCTGATACGAGGGGATGGGAGAATGGAACTGGAAAGGAGTGGATCTGAGAGGGGCTGCCATGATATTTATACTAGAAGGGATTGGTCAGTGGGGAAGGAGGGGGACTGGAAGGGAAGGGACACCAGTGGCAGTCATGGGAATGCAAGTTGACATTGGAAGGTACTGATAGTGAGGACTGGAAAGGGGCTGATACTGGGGAGGGTTACTGGGACTGGAAATAGGCTGATGGAAAGAAGTGAAGAAAACGAAAGAAGAGATAAGAAATGGCAGATGGACCATAGACCACAGAAAGACAGCCAAAAGAAGATAGGAAAGCAGAAGCCTCAGATCGGGACCAGCATGATCAGAGAATAAATTGGTCATAAGAACATAAGAACATAAGATATGCCATACTGGGTCATACCAAGGTCCATCAAGCCCAGTATTCTGTTTCCAACAGTGGCCAATCTAGGTCATATGTACCTAGCAGTTGCCCCAAGGGACACAGGTTCCACAATGCATGTATTGATTCAAGCATTGATATCCTGGGTCCCTTCTTAATAATGGTTTATGGACCTTTCCTCCAGGAACTTGTCCAAACCTTTTTTAAACCCAGCTACACTAACAGCCTTTACTACATCCTCCGGTGACAAATTCCAGAGTTTGATTACACATTGAGTGAAAAAATATTTTCTTTTATTAGTCTTAAATAGTTTACCCTGTAGCTTCATTGCATGTCCCCTAGTCTTTCTATATTCTGATAAGGTAAACAATCGATCTACGTTTACCCATTCCACTCCATTCATTAATTTATAGACTTCTATCATATCTCCCCTCAGCCATCTCTTTTCCAGGTTAAAGAGCCCTAACCTTTTTAGCCTTTCTTCATAGGAGAATCCTTCCATCCCCTTTACCATTTTGGTGGCTCTTCTCTGAACCTTTTCTAAAATCGCTATATCCTTTTTAAGATACGTCGACCAGAATTGCACACAATATTCAAGGTGCGGTCTCACCATGGAACGATATAGAGGCATTATAATATCTTTTGTTTATTTTCCATTCCTTTCCTTATCATACTTAGCATTCTATTTGCTCTCTTGGCCGCCACTGCACACTGGGCTGAGGGTTTTAACATGGTATCCACAATGACGCCTAAATCTTTTTCCTGGGTGGTGGTTCCTAATGTGGAACCTTGCATCGTGTAACCATAGTTTGGGTTGTTCTTCCCTAGGTGCATAACCTTGCACTTGTCCACATTCAATTTCATCTGCCATTTTGATGCCCAGTCTTCCAATTTATCAAGATCCTCTTGCAATTTTCCACAATCCTCTTGGGTTTTAACAACTTTAAATAATTTTGTGTCATCCGCAATTTTCATAACCTCACTCGTTATTCCACTTTCCAGGTCAGTTATGAATATATCAAAAAGCAGCGGACCCAGCACAGATC
This sequence comes from Ichthyophis bannanicus, assembly GCA_033557465.1. NCBI lineage: Eukaryota > Metazoa > Chordata > Amphibia > Gymnophiona > Ichthyophiidae > Ichthyophis > Ichthyophis bannanicus. Next base: position 1,266,017,469 of record CM066032.1, on the reverse strand, counting down.
CCTGGGGTACACCACTATTCACCTTTCTCCATTGGGAAAATTGGCCATTTAGCCCTACCCTCTGCTTTCTATCTTTTAACCAGTTCCTGATCCACAATAGTACACTGCCTCCTATCCCATGACTCTTTAGTTTTGCCAAAAGTCTCTGATGAGGGACCTTGTCAAAGGCTTTCTGAAAGTCCAGATACACAATATCAACCGACTCACCTTTGTCCACCTGATTATTCACTCCTTCAAAAAAGCATAACAGATTAGTAAGACAAGATCTTCCTTGTCTAAAGTCATGTTGGCTGTCTCCCATTAGGTCATGACTATCTACATGCTGAGTAATTTTATTCTTTATGATGGTTTCTACCATTTTTCCCGGTACTGATGTCAGGCTCACTGGTCTGTAGTTTCCCAGATCACCCCTGGAACCCTTTTTAAAAATTGGTGTTACATTGGCGATCCTCCAATCTTCAGGTATTAGAGATGATTTTAATGATAGTTCACAGTTTACTAATAGTAGGTCTGCAATCTCGTATTTCAGTTCTTTCAACACCCTTGGATGTATACCATCCGGCCCAGGTGATTTGCTACTCTTCAGCTTATCTAATAGTTGTAATACATCTTCCCGATGTATCAATATTTCCTTCAATTCTTCCGCACCTTTAAATACCACTTCAGTCATGGGTAACATCCCTACATCTTCCTCAGTAAAGACTGAAGCAACGAATTCATTCAGTCTCTCTGCTATCGCCTTGTCGCCTCTTAGTGCTCCTTTAACCCCTTTATCATCTAATGGACCAACTGACTCTCTCACAGGTTTTTTGCTATGAATGTACTTGAAAAGGTCTTTATTTCGCGTTTTTGCTTCCGCAGCAAGCTTCTTCTTAAATTCTCCCTTTGCCTGACTTATCAATGCCTTGCATTTGACTTGCCAGTGCTTGTGCTGTTTCCAGGTTTCGTCGTTTGGCTCTTTTTTCCATTTCCTGAAAGATGTTTTTTTGGCAACAACAGCCTCTCTGACCTCACCTTTAAACCATGCTGGCAGTTTTTTGGACTTCCTTCCACTTTTCTTAAAGCGTGGAATACAGCTGGTCTGGGCTTCCAAGATAGTATTTTTCAACAACAGCCAAGCCTGATGTACGTCTTTAACCTTTGCAACTGCTCCTTTTAGTTTTTTCTTAGGTAGAAAAAATAATTTTATTTCATATTAGTGATTTGACTACAAAATCATCATAATTTTGAAATCAAATATTGTTACTTGTTATTGTGATTAATTATTGTGATTTAAATAAGTAAATTGTATAAATAAAAACATATTGCAAAGGCCTATAATATATTAATAATTCAACAAATGATTACAGTGACAATGCGTTAACAATAAAGGAAGAGAGACGCATTTGATTTTATCATTGGGGGTCACCACAAATTGACCAATGGTAAAAGGGATCACGATATAAAAAAGGTTGAGAACCACTGTATATATTTTTTTGTTTATTTATGATTAAATCTCACCATTTGGATTGCAGTTCAATTTAGTTTCAGGCAGTTGCAATGCTCAACTTTTTCCCAAGGGAACCTTGAAGTTGTAGAGTTGTCTGTAAATTAGATTTTTTTCCTTCTGAATTCTGACCTGGAGCTGGGGCAGCATAATCCTTGCTGGGTTTTTTTAAGTCTGAGTTCAATGCTTGGAACTTTAGAGGAGAGTTGAAGCCCAACTCCCGGGTTTTTCTTTCTCCCAAAGCCAGGACAAGTCCCTTGATACTTCTTAGCCAGAAGCTGGCCAGCTACTCCCTCCCTTGATTAAAAAAAAAACAGGAGGTTTCATTCAATCACAGAGGGCTGAAGTTTGATGTAAGAGTTAGCCCCTCTGTTGCTGACTAAAAAGTCATTCCAGCACATTTTGGCAGTTTGAAAAGTTTGCTCATTGTAATCCACTTTGGGGTTTGCTATTAGCTGGCTGTATGCTCCGGTATACGTATAATTCCCTAAGCTGGCAACAAACATCCATGCCAGAATTTGTGTCGTTAAAGGCAGAAACCTTTAAAAAGGGGAACATTGTTATCGGTCAGTTCTAAATATATCGAAGGGTTGGTGCATCTCTTTTAGTGAGGTCCTTTGTGAAATGAGGGTAGATGTAAAGTTTCCAGACTCTATATAAAACTTTCCAACTGATCTATTTGTAAGTTTAATTTTAGAATATGCTTTGGCCATTTATTTCTTTTCTTCTTTCAGAGCACTTTTCCAAACACATAACTGCTCAAAGTGAACAATTTACACAAATCTGTCTTTGCAAACTGGTGGCTGCAATCTCATTATGACTATGGTGCCTTCATTGATTGAACAGACATATAACAAAGAGACCCTTAGCTACTTTCACCAGTCCTGCCTGTTTGGGATTGGACTATTTGCTATGGCACTGTCTAAGTTTTAATTAACTTAGGTGTCATCGATACATTTCAGTGAAAATAGATCACTGGAAGGGATAGCCTACCTCACCATGTGCTCTATTTACTAAACCAAACTAATGGTTTGCCTTTAATGCAAAATAATCATGAAGGGCTCAATATTCAACAAGGCACTGAGGTCTGCCATACCCGCAGAAAGTTACTCATTCAGGAAAAGTGCTTGAATTGTGAGTCATACACCTCCAAAACAGGAAAGCAATGAAAATGCAGTACAAACCGAGCACAGCGGCAGGCATGGCATATATGGGTAAGCACAAGGACCGTATCCCAAACTCTGTGCCCAAGGTTGACCCGTGATACCCGGGTATGTGTCCAAAACAGGGGCCAGAGAAGCAGGACGGCATGTATTCATGAACCAGTGTATTGCCCGTCCAGCATACCCGTGCATAGATGACACTATCATGCAAGCCAAGCGGGTTGCCTGTGCAAGAGCCCCCTGTGGTTGGGCAGATAGACACCAGTGGCATGGTGGCAAGGAGAAGCGTCAACTTTAGCCCTGACAAGGGTGAGAGCCTTGCCTGATCTGTGCTGCAGCATGATGGGGTTCTCTACCTGGGGGGGGGGGGGGATCAGCCAAATATGCAGCTGTCAACAGCCATTTGGAGGTGCATCCAGCTCTCGCTGCTTAGGTAAGGAGGCCTCAATGGGTGGGGGGGGGGGGTGAGCACCATGCTAGGTGACACACACCCTGAAAGGCACAACTGTGTGTCTGCACAGGGAAACAGGGCTGTATTCCCAAGCCACATGCTGATGTTTGCCATTCAGGCATCGGTGGGGGGATGGGCCATGCATTGGTATAGGCGATTGCCCGCAGCAGGAGGCATACTCACACACAGCAGGTGGGGAGGTCTCTGCACCCCCTGATGGCAGTTGGCAGCAATGCCACAGGACATAAACAGCAATGGTAATGCCCGGTGCAAGGCGAGCAGTGGTCAGGCTGGCCACCACAAGGGACTCCGCCAGCCAATATGGATGCCCTTACAACTGCCACATCCCCCAGCCTTGTGACCCTGGCATAGGAGTCCAAGGGGACCAGTGGCAGAAACCACATATGTGTCACCTATCTGTCCCTGCAAGTGAATCTACCACCACTGCCTGCCATCCGCTGTCCAGCTGTGGCAGCATGTCAATGATGTGGTGCCACAGAACATGAGAATTGTGCAATAGTGAGCATGCACAAACCATGACACCCTGACCTGCATGGCACACAACAAACCATGCAGTGATATGGCCACTGAGGCAGTGTATGCCCCCTGCCATGGCACATGCCTATAGCTGAGGCCATGCATGGCCCACAACCATGGTGCCAAGAAATGCCTGCATTCAACAGATAGGAGCAAGAGAAGGAGGGAGGACTGCAGAGGTGGCTGAAGGGGCCAGAGGGGTGACACAGGTAAAGCAGTCGCCCAGATGGCACTGTTCCAGGTGGAACAGGGCATATGCCAAAGGGCCAGGGGAGTGGTTGGCAGGAATACGGTGGCAGATGCCAGAGATGTACCATCACATGCACTCCACACCTGTTATCCATGGGTATGCCCCTGAACCCAGGATGGGCAGGTCACCAGATTGAGGCAGGATACAGGTATGCACAACTGGCAATATGGAAGCACCCAACTGAGCCCATGTGTGTCCCTCCCCCTCCCACAATGAATATGGCATGTGAAACACTCTAGAGGCCCTGAAGTATCGCTACTGGACACTGCAGTGGAGGTGACCTAACCAGCTGCAGTGTATCAGGGAGTGGCTGGTGGCTGAGGAAGATCAGTGGCATACACAGTGGAGTAAAATGCAGGGGGTGGCAGTCATGGCTGCTAGACAGGTGCAAGCAGGCCACCTGGTGGTGGACTCTCTGTATACAATGATGGGAATGTACTATGAGTAGCCACTGTGCCATCCTCCATTGCCACTATCCTGTGTGTGCACCAGCTGGCACCCAAGATGTGCATGTGCATGCACACATGGCTGGGCATGGCATGCATGGGCAGTACAGGAGCACACATCCCGAGCGGTGGCCCCAGGTGCACATTGTACACCTGCCCATGCTGCCCCCTGTGCATGCCCATTGCTAGGGGGGCTGGCAGGCCACAGCTGGTCATGTGAGGGGGAGAACACAGCTGGCTGGAGGTGGGCAAAGGGGAGGACATTCAGTGTGCACTGTGGGGAAGGCACACCCCGTGGGCTGAAGGTGGGTTGTGTGTGCATGTGTGGGCCCCCTAGAGTTGTGCTAGTTCCACCCCAGGGCCATGCCTGTGCAGACCATTAGCCCCCACCACCTTTCCCCACAACTGGCTCCAGGGGGGCCCAGGACACCACTAGCCCACCACGCTCACTGCCCAGGAACAGCGGTGCAGTATCACAAGAGATGTCCAGGGGAGTTGAAAGCACCAGCACCTCCAGCAGTGATGGGGATGAGGAAAGTCCAGTGACACTGTGTCAGAGGACACCACATCGGAGGAGGAGGGCAGTAAGGGGGCCATGGTACAGCGGTGGGATGGGGGGGTCAGAGGAGCAGGGATCAGAGGGCCAGGGGCAGGGTGGGGAGTCAGAGGAGTCAGAGGAGAAGGGATCAGAGGGCCAGGGCAGGACGGGGAGTCAGAGGAGTCAGAGGAGAAGGAGGGATTGCAAGGCCAGGGGCAAGGCAGGGTAGGGAGGGGAGGCAGAGGAGGATGGATGGGAGGGCCAAGTGCAGGGCAGGGAGGCAAAAGTCAAAGGGGGTGGAATCGGAGGGCTAGCATCTGGGTATGGAGGCAGAAGAATCAGAGGCAGAGGGATGGGATAGACAGGGGCAGGGTGGGGAGTCAGAGGAATCAGAGGGGGCAGGATCAGAGGGGGTGGCAGGGGGATGTGGAAACCACCCACCTAGTGCCCCAGGTACAGCAGTATAGTGCAGATCACCACCAGAAGGCACCCAGCAGGGGGTCCAGAGATGGAGTTGCACTCCCTGGCTGTGACCCACAGCCTGCAGTCATGCCCACCCCAAACCCTACCAGGGGGCCATGTGCCCACCTCATGACTCAGCATTGGCCAGGTGCAATGGCAAGCAGAGCCATGGTTCACCCTGCATAGCTGGGGGCTCCCACAGCCACCCCAGAACCCAATTGCATGCTATGGCTATGCTGCACTAGGTCTCTCTATGCCACCACCCCACCAGTGACTGGGCTATCGCTGCCTTGGTGGTGGAGGTGAGGCTCCTGAGGGAGGAGGCTGTGGCACAGTCCATCACTGAGCATATTGATGCCCTTGCCAGTGCCATTAGAGGGCACAAGTAGAGCCCCACTGTACCAGAGGCAGTCCCCCTGCAAGGGTGTGCTCTGCGATGGGGTGGCCTGCAGTTTGTACCGCTGTTATTTGTCTGCCATCATTGGCACCATTGTATGTGTTGTCACATGTTTGCCAATAAGCTGTACCCATTTTGCAGACACGCTGTATTGTCCATTTTGTGGGGGCAGTGTGTCATGTCTGTGTGGGTGGTGTGGGGGACTGGAGGAGGGAGTTCCATATTTGATAAGCTGGGTTGTGTGCCCTGTGGGCACGCCCATTCTGGGCGGGTATGGTAGAGGGACATTACTCATGCAGATGGTCTTGGGCACAGCCCAGCATTGGTAGCACCTCTGTGCCTGCATCCCGTCCTGGGCTGTGCTCACAACCGTCTGCATGGGTAGTACCCATCTGCCATACCCACACAGAAGAGGCTGCAGGCAGAGAGGCACTATCCTGCAGGACTATGCCCATAACCATCTGCATGGGTAGCGCCCCTCTGCCATGCCGGCAGAGAACAGGCTTCTATGGATAACATACAGCACACCATCTACTAGCAGGGCAGAGTGTAATATTTACCAGTCAGCGACACTGTGAAAGTGAGATGACACCAACATATGGCTTGTGCGGCAGTCAGGCATTTGGGGGGGCAATGGCTGATGGTGACATGGTCAGGCCTGTTGGGAAGGGGAGGGCAGGGGCATGGCACAAGGATGTAGTTGGGGGGTCTACATGGACTGGTGTCATGTGGTTGTGCTACATGGCACCAGCCCGTGCTCTTCCACATTCCACATGTTGGTGCGTGCTGCCTGCTTTCACCCACGGGGCTTCTCCTGGTTGTCACCCCAATGTTCATTATGGCCCGCAGTATGCATGGCTTTGCAGAGCAGCAGAACATGTGCACGCAGTGGTGCTCATGTGTTACGATACCTACAAAACACATATATCACCACCTGTTTGCATTACACATAGCATCATACTACAGCAGGTGTATGTTCTGGGCCTGTCCTGGGGCTCACTCCTAGTAGACACGCATCTCTGAGCTGATCCATGGCTGCTGCCTGTCTCAGACTGAACTAAGCGAGGATAAATGCATCATGGCAGGACACCGAGTAGCAGGCGCACACATCGATGAAGTCCATGTTGGCATCCACAGCAACCTGTATGTTCATCGATGTGTACCCATGTCTGTTCTGGTATGCCCTCTGCTCCTGCCGTGATGCCCGCAGTGCAGTGTGGGTGCAGTCTATACATCCAAGCACCGATGGGAACCTAGTGACATTGTAGAACGCCTGCATGGTCTCCTGCCACATCTGCTGTGTCCAGGGCAAGGCTATGAGGTAGTGCATCCTCCACAGCAGGGCCCTGGCAAAAATTCCTATGCAGTGGATGGCTGTAGACTGCATGATTCAGACAGTCACCCCTATCACATGCTGGAAGCTGCCAGTTGCAAGAAATCCTAGGGCAGTGGTTACCATCATAGCCATTGGCAGGGCCTGGCTTCTGGATGTGGAGGGTTCCAGGTCCACACTTAGAATGCTGCACAGATCGGTTATCGTTGCCCCATTCAGTTTGTATCTCTGGTAGACCTCCTCCTTCATCAGTTGCAGGTAGCTCACCCTGGGCCTGTGTATATGTGGGGCACGGTACCTGCGTCTCGGGTGCTCGGCCATAGCCTGCTGCTGGTTATGCACTGCCTGCCGCATCCTCCACTATGCCCAACATCCAATGTCGTGCACAGGGGTTTCAGAAATTCGCTTTATGTGGTTTTCACAGAGGCACACCCCCGTTTCATCCCCGAGCTTCAGCGTCTGGTGCTGTGCGATTAGTTGGGCCTTAATGATTCAAGCTGCCTTGTTGAATATCTGGTTTACACAGTTATGGCAGTTTTACATGGGTAAGGCCGGCTTTTACACATATAGCACACACCTAGGGCTTCAAAAATCAGGCCTGACAATCTTTAGCACACATTAATGCTGAAACATTCAGACTGTCTTTAGGCATCAATCTGGGACATTGCTAGAGATGCAAATTAAATTTGTGTCAGAAAAATATACATTAATACATGCTACAACAGAAATTTTTAATGCGGAACCATAAACCTTTGGAGACTTATTAGCAATAACATGCACCAAGGCAGACTTTTAGAAAGGACGTGGACAGGCAAATTCACACATCCAAGTCTGGATGGTGAGAATTCCCACAGTATTTTGCAGGATGCTCTGCCAAATGTAGATCCTCTTTTAAAATGGTGCAGGATTGCATGGTTATGTCTCTGCAGGAACAGTGATTTTAAGAAGCTGCACAAGGGGGAAAAAACATAAAATTACCCCTCCCCCTCACATATGTATGGGAGCACTCTCATTCCAGCATCATCAGTCCCCGCCAATCACTCTCCCTCAACTCAATCTCCCTCCCAGTGCCCCTAAGAGTCTGATCTCCCCCTGACCCCCAATCACATTCCTTCCCTTCTCTGATCCTCCCCATATATGACTTCCCATCCCCCAAAGCATCCGATCCTCCCCAAGCAAACCCCTCCCATGGCATGGAGACCCACCTACCTGACACCTCCCTGGCAAAGCCAACCCTCCTTGAGATCCTTTCCAACAGCTCCTAGCCCCTACCCCAGATCCCACTCCAGTCCTTGCTGGAGGTCCTTGGTTCCTAATAGGAGCAGGAGTGGTGCCCATTTACTCCTGCTGTTACTGTGCTGGATTCCAAAATAGTGACAATGATCTCTAGAAGGAATCTCATGGTACTGAGTGATTGGGGGTGGGGGGGTGGGTGGGAGCAGACCTCAACATTCACAACTGTCCCTGCCCCGGTGCAGCTGTAAATACCGACTTCTATAAATTTTGCATAGATATGGATTCCCTATGTGAAATGGGAAAGCCATGCCTATACTGTAGTCTTGCCCAAACCATTCCCTCTCTTGACCCTCACCATGCCTCCAAGGAGTTTTAACATGGTAAGTATCTCTATGTTTAAAAAGTTCCTTTTTAAAATGACATTTATACATGTATGTCAAACTGCACATGTAAATACTGCTTTTTAAATGTGGGGATGCTTCTAAGCTATTGAAAAGTGGGTTAACACTGGTGGCTCTCTTTTGCATTATTTCTGAGCCCTCCCTGATTGCCCCTTGCCATATTTGCATTAAATTCTATAACTAGTGCTTTAAAACAGATCTTAACATGTATTAGCAATAAAGCACATTATTGCTTTAACTTGCATTAAAACCCGTGATAAAGCAATAACGTGGTTTAGTAAATTGACCCCATATATGGTTAATATTGCATGTAAATATATTTTCCCAGGGGGCAGATTTCAGCTATGCCAACAAAGTTAAATTTGCTTTTGTTCTTCAAAATAATTTTGTGAAGAATAAACAATTTGGGAGAAACTGAAGTAAAAATGACGTGGAAAATTTTCCATTTTGTTTTCATCTTTTTCTAAAGAAGTCTGTGGCAGCTGTGGAAGACAGCACAAGGCTCCTGCTTCCCATGGTGTGGTGAATTCTCTGATGCCACCAGCAGCAGTACAGCACTCTTTGGTTCACAATCTGCTTGTGTCTACAATCTATCTTTCAACCACAAGGAGCACCCACACTGATGGTGCTGCACCCAGCAGACCTTTAAGTACATACTTACCATTCTTATTCTTCAGCTTCACTATAGAGTTCTGGGAAATGTGTCTTCAACTGCTCAAGCTTAATGAGGCAAAAAGATCTGTTCCAATGAAATGAGAACTAAAAAAAAGTTTAGCATGGTCTCACAAACAGATGTTTATGTAAATGCTAAATTGTCTCTCAAAGAGTGATGCGTTATGATTTTACGTGCTAGTGGCAATGAAGATCCCTGATAGCATGATCACACAATTATGTACAGAAACCCAAAAATGCATTGGTGAAGTAGAACAAACCTGTTAGCTATAGAGGAGAAGTCAAAGATCGTGAACATATTGTAATTTTCTTGCTTGTTTTTATTGTATCTTGCCTTTGTGGAATGCAAACGTTGGAGGTAATCAAGTTGAAATAAAAAACAAATTTCCTCCTGGTTTCTCCTGTAGTTTCTGAAAGGTATGCAAGTAAGCCTGGATAGCAGAGATTGTTTGTCAATGCAGTGAGAAAAAGTGTGAGAACTAGTATACTCCAGGAGAAGAGGTACAAGGAGAGCAGAAAACAAGCATGGGCATATATTCAGAATCATCTGTGTCAGTAGGGACCTTCAAAGAATGGTTTGAAAGAATGTAGTTGTGGTTGTAAGAGAACTAGCAAGTGAGAGACGCAAGGAGGTATATGGCTGTTCTAACTCTGAAAGGTACTGCCTTCTCCAATATCATGACCACCATGTTATAATAGTTATCTCCAAGTTATAATGCCCTGTTCAATGTAATTTCAGTTTGTTCAATGTAAACCGCACTGATGCAGAATAGCGCAGTATATAAGAGAATATAAATAAAATAAATAATAAATAAATTGCAGTGTATGTACTGCTGGATGTGGATTGGGATATTCCATCTGCAGAATCAGAAAGAAGAGAGATTGTGGATACTCTTCAAGATTCTCAGATTAGATATAGTAAATGGTGAAAGAATCCATGTGAAAAGGGACAACACTAGGGGGTATGTTTACTAAACGATGCTAACGTCGCAGCTGCGACATTATCGCTCGATACGTGATGTTATCACGCGATAATGGCACATTACCATGCGAGAACGTCACGTATCGCACGATAACGTCTCCGGCGGTGTTAAGGTGCGCAGAGGGTGGAGTAAGGCTCCCCAGGGCCGGAGATAAGGGGTCAATGGGCGGAGAGTGGGCAGGGAGAGGCTCCATGCACACTAATGCCGTGAAATGAAGGTCTGAAAATTAGGCACATTTGCAGCAGAGAGAAACCATTTCAGTCAGCAATGTACAGCAAAGCCAGGGAAACCAAGAAAAGTGATAGTAGTGATACATGTGCACCAGCAGCATAGTGGCCAAGTACAAAGGGCATGATGGCGAGGCTGCAAATGGGGTACAGGGGGTTGAAGGAGGGATATGCAGTGGGGAAGATGGGGCACAGGGTGGACTAGGCAGTTGCCTAGGTGGCACATGGGAACACAGAAACTGCAAATCAGCAAGCCAGCAACTGACCGAGGTCAAACATGCCCACGAGTGTGTGTCCCACAGTGTCCCAGGGGACATCACCCAGCAGGTACCCCAAAGGGCACATGACAGTGACAGGCGGTGCTGAGGGGAAGCACGGATGTCTATGTACGCACCCCTACCCCAGATCCCACAACATAGGCAGCCGCCTACCGGCACACTGGATGGCCTGGGACTGCACACCACCAGCACCACCAGCATAAGGGCATGTCAGCATGGTGGCAGAGGGGTGCTGGTGGTGAAGGGGGCAGTGGCATCTGCCCACAACATACCAAAGCCAAGCCCTGTTCAGATGGGTGCACTGCAACAGACAAGGTCTATCTGATGAACAGTCATGGTATCCCCAGGGAATGATGTGCCTCTGTGACAACAGTTTGGTGCAGTACACACAGCCAGTATATTCAGGGGCAGAAAACCACAGGGTCAAGTCCCAGCTGTGGCCCCTGCAGACCAGGTCCCCACATTTTACCCAGTACTAAACCATGGTAATAAAGACGGAATCTTTATTGCTGATGAAAGAAACACGCCATAAACGCCTATACTGTACCCTACAGAGCACATACACCATAAACATGTGCAATCCCTAGAGAAGAGTTTTCCAACTCCAGTCCTAGAGGACCAAACACCATTCAGGTTGTCAGGATGTCCCTAATAAATATGCATGAGATGTATTTACATACACCTCCCCCATTGTATGCAAACATATCCATGCATATTCATTTAGAGACAGCATGAAAATTTGAACCATGTTGGCCCACCAGAACCAGAGTTGGGAACCTCTGCCCTAGAGCACGGCCAACAGGAGCACAAACACCCACACCCACAGGCTCCACCATCCAGTGGCTCATGGAGAGTGAGGCTGTTGGACCCTGTGCGGAGCAGCATCTACCAATACTAGCACCTGCATATCTTAGCAATGCCATCATAAATGTGGAAACACGTTCCACATATATCAAAAGGTTGCTATGAATAATGTCAGATAACAAATCCTAAAAATTGGATAGCACTATGTGGGAACCTAGCCATGCCATTGTCACTGCTCAGTCAGGGTGGGAGTGACTTCCCAGCATGACATGCTGTGGCCACCCTGTCTGTGCAGGTGGTGGTCAGGCACTACAATGTCCCAGCCATTGCCCTATGCTCTGTGCAGATGCATCCTGCCCAGACCGCCATGTCTGGGCCATACCCACAATACCTTGCTTCTCATTATGCACATTAGCAGGCTAACACTGGAAACAGTGCAAGCATTGGGGCTCAGTAAGGTGTAGGCAGTCACAAGGCACTGGATAGACATATACACACTCCCCACACCTATTTCAGAATTGTGCAAAAATAGAGGCGGTTGGCAGCACTGGCTGCCACACCAGTCCTGAGCACAGTGCAGGCATTGCTAAGGTACTCAATACTGTTATGGTCATTCTCCGGGGTGGTAAACACTGTCAAAAACAAAACGTGAAACACACTCCACATATATCAGAGAGGTTGCTATGATGTATCTCTGTTAACAAATTGTGTTTCATTTAGGACAGGGGTGTCCAACCCTGTCCTTGAGGACCACAACCCTGGCAGGTTTTTGAGATAGCCCTAATGATTATGCACGATTGATATATATATATATATATATATATATATATATATATTGTGGCCTCCTTGCCCCGCCTAGGCGGTTGCCTATAGAAGGGAAAGGGGGCCCTTTCAATGTCCCCTTTATGTGAGCTCCCAGAGCTAGGGCTTCTGGGAGTTGTAGTTGCTTGTACTGAGTTGTAGTTGTGAATAAATGATTAAGCCGAGGGTTTGAAAGCAACACAGGAAATTTATTTGCCTCCTTGGTTCAAGGAACTTCCATAGAAGCTTGGCACATCATATAAGGTAAGATACTTTTCCTCAAAAGAAAGATAACTTTTGTACAAACTTTTTCCAGTCTCTAATTACCTTTGCTTCCCTCATCAAGGTAAATATCTCTTCACACCACAAATTATCACGTTACAGTCTCTGGCTAGCTTTAGCTTCAAAACAGTGTTCTTTTAAACTGCAACACTTATACTTTAAGCCAAACCAAAAAATTGTATCCTTCTGAGTACTTTCATTATATTATTTTTTGGAAACGTTACCTGGACGATGTCTTCTTTTTGTGGAGGGGCACTTTAGAAGAATTACACCAATTTTTGGTTTGGCTGAATGGTTTAAAACCGAATTTGAAGTTTACGGCTCAGACTGACAAACATCAGATAGATTTTTTGGATATTACAGTTTCTTGGGAAGAAGGCCATTTTCGTACCTCATTATATCGGAAACCTATTCAACGCAATAGTTTATTACAATATCACAGTTTCCATCCTATGTCATTAAAACGGGGTTTGCCGTATGGTCAGTTTCTCCGGTTGCGGAGGATATGTTCCTCGATTAAGGATTTTAAGGTACATGCTACCGAATTATGTACTCGGCTGTCTGAGAGAGGCTATCTCTCCAAAGTGATTAAATCCGCTTATTGCCGTGCATTGTATACGCACCGGGAATGGCTATTGTCGGACCATCGGCCAGGGGCAAATGAAGATCAAGCCCCTTCACGGACGGTGGGCATATTGCCTTATATGGACTCCAGCTTAGGGGTGGCTACTATCCTCCGGAAACATTGGCCTATTTTGCATTTACATCCTTGCTTTCAGACACCTCTTTTGATAGCCTTTATGCGGGGAGCCAACTTAGGGGATTTGTTGGCACGCACTGCTGTGACGGAAGATCGCCCCCCTGTACCTGTTCTTTCTCATGGGGGTCATAGGGAATGCGGTAATTGCACCTATTGTTCTTTGGCAATGACAGGAGTGGAATGGACTTGCCCAGGAAAGGATCAGCAATTTTATCGTCGTTGGGAGACTAATTGTGATTCGAGCTTTGTTGTTTATCTCATCTATTGCCCATGCCTTTTGGTTTATGTGGGCAGAACAACTCGGAAAGTCAAGCTTAGACTGAGTGAACATGCTTCTCGTCTTCGCCAAGAAGTACTGACGGCTCCGTTGGTTGAACATTGCCTGGCAGCGAGTCATGCATTCACAGATTTGCAATGGACGGTCATTGACCATATACCTCCAGATCCACGCGGTGGAAATCGTGTCGATAGATTGCAAAGTTGTGAGCAACGTTGGATCTTTCATCTACATACAGTATCTCCAGACGGTCTCAACAAAGAAATTGATTGGCTCAGTGTTTGTTGACGCCACCGGTGATCCCGGGATTCCCCTGATTGGTGGGGTGTTCCCGGAGTTTTCATTGGTAGGCTGAATTAATAGACAGCGCTTGTTGGCCATTCAGGAAAGTATCAGCCCCTTTTTGAAGGTAACAGCTAGTTCCGGCGTTACAGAAGATAGATGACATTGTTAAAGGCGGCACTTGATACAGGGTTTTCCCCGAAACGTGCACGTCGTGCTTGAGTGTGCCTCACTAATCTACGGTTCAGCTAAGTGGAAAAATTCTTAATATTATAATAAAATGGATGTGACTGTGTGGTGGACATAGGTGGATACCATGTTCCTTTCCTGAAAACATCCGACAAAAAAAATATCTTTGTATCTTGGGGGTTTGCTTTGGTGATTTTTTTGAGTAGTTTATTTGTCACCGAAGGGACAGGGTTTTTGTTGGTTCTTGTTTTAACCACAGACATTCAAGCATAATAAGTCTGGGATTTTCTTCAGGTTTACAATCTATAGGTTTTCACTTTACCCTCCAAGATAAAGCACAGTCAATCTCACATTCTGAAAAATCAGATTCAATATCAGCCTCATCTATTTGCATACACTCACAGTCAGACTCTGCAGTCACCGGACTGGAAACAGCTTGGGACAGCGTGGGTTTAATTTCTTCCAGCAGCTTAACAACCCGTTCCCAATGAGACCTCCCTCTTGGCTCAGGGGTGTTATCAGGGCACAGGAAATCCTTATCCCGTAGCAAGCTATTTAGAACTTCTAAAGAATTCAGCTCCTTTCTTTTAACAGCTCTCTTTAACAGCCTTCCCCGAGGTAAACTTCTTTGACCCAGCTCCTCCTGGAAAATCCCCGTACCTGGGTTATAGACAGCAGTCTCTTCAGGAATAAACCTCCTGCTTTCTAGACCAGCTGTAGCCTTTCTACCACACTGGCTCTGCTCAAGACTCTGTTGCTGGCTATGAGGAGAGTCTTCCCTTAAGCTGTCATTAGAGTACCTTTCTCTGGGCTCTCTGCTAGAATCCTTTCTTTCTGTTTCCTTCAGGATTTCTTCCACTTCTGTTTCTCTGCTGTTCCCTTGGTTGTGCTTGCTCCTGATTTCTCTTCCGTTCCCCCTTCCGTCTCTCTCACTTCCTGTTCTCTGGGGCTTAAATGAGTGGGGATGTCCTGCACCTTTCCACTCCTCCCTCAGCTGTCTCTCATTACCTCCCTTAGTTGCTATGGTGTTGGGGCGTGGCCTTAGGACAGCAGCTTTAGCTATGTTTTTTTTCTCTCCAGCTGAACTTTTAAAGTCACGGCTCCCTGCACTTTCTTTCTGCCTGGAGGTAAAGGTCTGTGTTTTTTCTATTTCCCCGGGCTCTGGAGCAGATTCGTCACCACAATATATATATATGCATTAGAGATATCCTGCCAACCTGATTGGTTTTTGGCCCTCCAGGACTAGATTTGGAGACCCCTGCCTTACACCTCTGTCATTTAAGATTGTGAGTGGGCAAGGTGCAGATGTCCTAGACATCAAAGGGTAGATAGAATTTGTCACATTCCTCCTCAATTCTCACCACCACCTAAAAGATGTCTAATAGAGACTCTAGGGCAAAGGTTCCCAACGCCAGTCTTGGGGGGCGAAACACCATTCAGGTTTTCAGGCTGTCCCTAATGAATATGCATGAGATACATTTGCATACAATGGGTGGAGTGCATACAAATACATGTCATGCATATTTATTAGGGACAGCCTGAAAAACTGAATGGTGTTTGGCCCTCCAGGACTACAGTTGGGAACCTCTGCTCTAGGGAGTGTACATGTATATGGTGTATGTGTGCTGTAGGGTAAAATATAGGGAGATAGTCTGCAGGAGCCACAGCTGGGACTTGAACTTGTGACCTTCTGCTCCTGAACACACTGGCTGTGTGTACTGCAGCAAACTGTTGCCACAGAAGCAGGTCATTCCCTGGGGATACCATTACTGTTCATCAGACAGACCTTGTCTGTTGCAGTGCACGGCACCCACCTGAACAGGGCTTGGCCTTGGTCTGCTGTGGGCAGATGCCACTGCCCCCCTCCACCACCAGCACTCCTCCGCCACCATGCTGACATGCCCTTATGCCAGTGGTGCTGGTGGTGCGCAGTCCCAGGCCATCCAGTGTGCCGGTAGGCGGCTGCCTATGGTATGGGATCTGGGGTAGGGGTGCCTACATAGACATCCACGCTTCCCTCCAGCACCGCCTGCCAATGTTATGTGCCCTTTGGGGTACCTGCTGGGTAGTGTCCATTGGGGCACTGGGGGACACACACTTGTGGACATGTTTGCCCTTGATCAGTTGCTGTCATGCTGATTTTTCATTTCTGTTTTCCTATGTGGCACCTAGGCATCTGCCTAGCTCAGCCTGTGCCCCAGCTGCCCCACTGCATATCCTGCCTGCAGCCCCCTGTACACCATTTGCAGACTCACCATAGTGCCCTTTTGTACTTGGGCACTATGCTGTTGCTGCACATGTATCACTACTATCACTTTTCCCTGACTTTGCTGTACATTGCTGACTGAACTGGTTTCTCTCTCCTGCAAATGTGCCTCTAACGCAAGGTTTTCACTGGCATTAATTTTCAGACCTTCATTTCACAGGTTTAGTGTGCCTGGAGCCTCTCCCCGCCTACTCTCCGCCCATTGACCCCTTCTCTTTACTCTCTGGAAAGACTTACTCCACTCTCTGTGTGCCTTAATGTCGCCGGAGCCGTTATCGCGCAAAATGTAACGTTATCGCGCGAAACGTAATGTTATCACACGATAATGTTACTTTATCGAGTGATAACATTACGTATTGCATGATAACATCGCCGCTGCAAGGTTAGCGCTTTTTAGCAATAATACCCCCTAGTCTTTCTACTTTTTGATGCCATAAAAAATGTATCTATGTTTACCCATTCCTCTTCAGCCATTAATTTAGAGACCTCTATTGTATCTCCCCTCAGCCATCTCTTTTCCAGTTTGAAAAGTCCTAACCTTTTAAGCCTCTCCTCATAGGGGTATCCTTCCACCCCCTTTACCATTCTGGTGGTTCTTCTCTGTACCTTTTCTAATTCTGCTATATCCTTTTTAAGATACAATGACCAGAACTGCACACAATATTCAAGGTGCGGTCACACCATGGAACAATACAGAAGCATTA
Source organism: Ichthyophis bannanicus (assembly GCA_033557465.1). Lineage (NCBI taxonomy): Eukaryota > Metazoa > Chordata > Amphibia > Gymnophiona > Ichthyophiidae > Ichthyophis > Ichthyophis bannanicus. The sequence goes on along the minus strand of CM066032.1, from coordinate 1,266,000,244 downwards.
TAATATCCTTTGTTTTATTCTCCATTCCTTTCCTTATGAGTCGTAGCATTTTATTTGCCTTCTTGACTGCTACTGCACACTGGGCAGAGGGTTTCAATGTGTTATCCATAATGACGCCAACATCTGTTTCCTGGTTGTGGTTCCTAATGTGGAATCTTGCATCATATAACCATAGTTTGGGTTGTTCTTTCCTAGGTGCATAACTTTGCACTTGTCCACATTAAATTTCATCTGCCATTTGGATGCCCACTCTTCCAATTTATCAAGGTCCTCTTGCAATTTTTCACAATCCTATTTAAATAATTTTGTGTCTTCTGCAACCACCAATACTTTAGGCTTCACAGAATACCTATGTAAATATGTTCTCTCTAAATTTTATTTTCTGTAAATAGGTTTTGCCTCAGTGCATCTCCCGCATGAGCTCCCCTCCTCATAACAAGTTTTTATAATGTGTTTTCTTGTAAATATGTGTTTTAAAGAGTTCCCTGTAAACATGTGAGTTATAATTTAAACCGCTTTGATTTAATGATAAAGCGGTATAAAAGAACTGTTAAATAAATATAAATAAATAAATAAATAAATAAATTTGACTACCTCACTTCTTATTACCTTTCCAGGTCATTTATGAATATGTTAAAAAGCAGCGGACCCAGCACAGATCCCTGAGGTACTCCACTATTCACCTTTCTGCATTGGGAAAAATGAAGTGGCCATGCAGCCCTACCCTCTGCTTTCTATTTTTTAACCATTTCCTGATCCACAATAGTACACTGCCTCCTATCCCATGACTTTTTAACTTCACCAAGAGCCTTTCATGAGAAACCTTGCCAAAGGCTTTCTGAAAATCCAGATACACTATATCGATCGGCTCACCTTTGTCTACCTGTTTATTCACACCTTCACAGGCTGGTGGAAGTGAGGACCGCCTCATAACATGCCTGCCTGGTGTGAAGGTTTCGGAACTCAAGTACCACCTAGACAAGATTTCAGAAAGTGCTGAGGAGGAGTCTGCTGTCTTGGTACATGCTAGCACCAATGACATAGGAAAGTGTGGGAGGGAGGCTCTGGAGACCAAATTTAGGCTTTTAGGAAGGAAGCTGAAATCCAGAACTTCCAGGGTAGCATTCTCTGAAATGCTTCCTGTTCCACGTAAAGGACCTAAAAGGCAGGCAGAGCTCCGGAGTCTCAATGCATGGATGAGACAATAGTGCAAGGAAGAGGGTTTGGGATTTGTTAGGAACTGGGCAACATTCTGGGGTAGGGTGGAGCTTTTCCGAAAGGACGGGCTTCACCTTAAATGGAATGGAATCAGGCTGCTGGCAGTAACCTTTGAAAAGTAGAGAGGGCAGCTTTTAAACTAGATAATAAGGTAAAGCCGACATTCACCCAAAAGCGCATGGTTTGGAAGGATGTATCTTTGAAGGATACTAGCAAAAAAAGGAAGTTAGGGCAACCCAACAGAGAGGTTCCAATAAAGATAAAAGTAACCCAGATGCACTTAAGTACAGAGCAGACAGAGCTGAAATATTCCAAATTATACCTATCAACTGATAAATAAATTTCTCTAAAATGCCTGTATACGAATGCTAGAAATCTGAAAAATAAGATGGGAGAGCTAGAATATATAGCACTAAATGAAAGGTTAGATATAATTGGCATCTCAGAGACCTGGTGGAAGGAGGACAACCAGTGGGACACTGTGATACCTGGGTACAAACTATGGGGCATGTTTACTGAAACTCCGGTAGAGTGCGGGCCCCGGTAGTGTGCGGGTGCCATATAAGGAGTGGGCGTTCCGTCCTGAAAAAGAAAAGCCAGAATTTACATATGCGCTAAGGTGCGCGGCGCCCATGTGTGCCCTGCACCTTAGCGCATGAGATAGCTGCGTGGGAGGCATAAGTGGCGCGCTGAAATGCAAAAAAAAAGAGCAGAGCCACAGCACAATGGTTAAGACACTGACCAATGGTGCAGGGATCAGGAGGTCAATCCCCCACAGTGCCCAATAAAGGCAGCTGGCTGGGGTATTAATTTATGAGGCACAGAAATACTGGGCAGCATAAGGCAGCACGCTAATGTTTTTGGCGGCATAAGGCGGCGCGCTGATGTTTATGGAGGCATTATAATACTGGGCAGTATAAGTGGCGCGCTGATGTGCAGGAAGAAGAGCAGTGCCACAGCACAATGGTTAGGACACTGACCAATGGTGAAGGGATCAGGGGTTCAATCCCCCACAGTGTCCAATGGAGATAGCTGACTGAGGCATTATTTTAGGAGGCATTTAAATGATGGGCGGTATAAGGCGGCACGCTGATGGGCATAAGGCGGTGCACTATTGTTTTAGGAGGCTTTTTAATACTAGGCGGCATAAGGCGGCGCGCTGATATGCAACCACAGGAACAGAGCCACAGCACAATGGTTAAGACACTGACCAATGGTACAGGGATCAGGGGTTCAATCCCCCAAAGTGCCCAATGAGCAAGGCTGGCTGAGGCATAACATATTAAGGGGAAGATTGCTTTCAGAGGCATTTTATTCATATTTTAATTATCACTACTAGCAAACGCACTCCCAAAGCGTGTTAACATAAGGTGCCCTATAAGGCACATTTTAAAGTGCACTGTCAGCCAAGGCACCATAGAATGTTGCTTATAGTGCGCTTTAGAGGGTGCCGTATGAGGTACCGCAAGGTCAGTGTACTGTTTTTTATGGCAGCACTGTGCAGTTTAAGGAATGAAAAGCATAAGTAGGTGCGCTAACAGGCAAGGAGGAGCAGCAGTGGAGCACAATGGTTAAGGCACTGACTGCTGATACAGGGGTCATGAGTTTGCTCCCCAGTGTGCCTAATACGTAAGGCTGGCTGTGGCATCAGCTTTGCATTGTACATATTTTGTCCTGCAGCACTTTAATTTTATGTTATTAATTGCTGCCAGCAAACACGCCCTCACGTGCCGTAATTGAAGGTGCCGTATAAGGCACCCTAAGGCACTCCATAGGGCACATTAGAAATTGCACTGTCCGCCACAGCACCCTAAAATGCCCCCTATAGGTTGCTTCACAGGATATTGTATAGTGCACTTTATATGGACGGGAACCATAAGGTGCCCTATAGGGCGCCCTATAAAGCACCCTCAGAGGCACCTTATGGGTACAGTACGCTGAGGGTGTTTTTGCTGGCATCAAAATATGTATATTAAAGAAAATGCATTGGACAACCCTAACAAATAACCCCACTGTGGGTTTGAACCCATGACCTCTGGTTTCAGAGGCAGTGAAGTAACCATTGGGCTACAGCTCTATAGCTGCTAGTAAGCTCCTGGCTGGCTACAGAGAGCATGCACGTCACCACACAGACAGTCTGCTGTGGTCACCAGGATAGGGTTAGCCCACCCATACCCATGATGCACTGCACATGCAAATCAGCTGTCCACAGATTAACACAAGATGGGCAATGCACCCCCACAGCACCTCAGCCCGGTAGAGGGAAGTGACCATGTGCACCCACACACCACCTGGGCCTGGTAGGGGGTACTGACCGTGTGTTTTACTGGCACAGAGTAGCTACACACCGTCACATCGTGCGGGTACTGTGCTCACCCTGAGGGTGCAATGAGGCGCCCAGGACCAGGTCCACAACACCTTCCATAACTGAAAGAGGCCATGCCAAAGATCCAAAGCAGTGTTAATGTGTGAGATAGGTAGTTCCTACACAAACACCTTGGCTATCTCTGTCTGACTCAGTCAGGTATAGCCACCACCCCCCCCCCCGGGGGCAAACAGGGTCTCCCATCAATAGATCCACATTCTACCTCCCTGCAAAGGTGGCAGTAAAGGGGGTCCATCAACCCCAGTCCTACTGAGGAACAGACACCCCCACAGGACAGTCAATGCAGCTCTATACACATCCATAACACAATAGCAGACAGATATTAGGCCTGGATATGATGAGCTGCACCCCACCACTATCTGATATTCTCCTGCACCCTGCTCCATCACAACACATACCAGCTGCAAACAGTGTGCTAGTTAGTCCACAGGGCATGTTCCCAGTGGAGATGCATGCACCCAGAACTGGGATGTCAGCATACACAGCAAGCAGAGAAATCAGTGACTGGGCCCCAAAAGGAAACCCATATCCATCACATGAGAGAAATACTATATAGCATTATGGGGGTGCCTAGCCATGCTGTGGTCACTGCACAGTCAGGGTGAGAGTGATCTCTCAGCAGGACATACTGAGGTCACCCTGTCTGTGTAGGTGGTGGCCGGCCACTAAAATGTCCCACTAAAATGTCTCAGTCAGTGCCCCATGCCCTGTGCAGATGCACCCTGGCCAGGCCACCCTGTCCGGCCTATACCCATGGTACCTTGCTCCTCATTATGCACATTGGCAGCCCAATACTGGCAACATTGCTGGCAGTGTGGGCTGTGGAAGGTGTTTTCAGCCACCACACACTGGATAGGCAGACAGCCACCCCCACACCTATGCCAGCATTGTGCTACTATAGAGGGGTTCAGCAGCCATACCCACCACACCAGTCCTGGGCACAGTACAGGCATGGATATGGTACGCACTACTGTTGGGGGTCACTCCCCAGGGTGGTAAACACTGTCAGAGACCAGACCTGCAGCGCACACCGCAGACATCACAATGATTGTTATGGTGGAGATCAATGAGCAAACTGTGCTTAACGTAGGAATTGATATCTGCCAGTTATCATGGGCAACGTTTGATAGCTGTGTACCATATACCCAGGTGTAGGGTGGCAGTGCTAAGGTATGCAACTGCTAGTATTGGGAGATACAGGCAGGGTCCAATGTCCTGCCTCTCCAGGAGGCATTGGCCAATGGGGCCTGTGTGTGTGTGTGGGGGTGTGTCTGGCCCTGTTGGCCGCTGCTTTATGGCAGAGTTTCCCAACTCCATTCCTGGTGTTCCAACCACTGTTCGGGTTTTCATACTGTCCCTCATAAATATGCATGAGCTACATCTGCATACCATGGGGGTGGTGCATAGATATGCAGCACAGGCATCTTTATTAGAGGCAGCATGGAACCTGAATGGTGTGGGGCCCTCCAGGACTGCATTTGGGAGACTCTGCTCTAGGTAATGCGGCTGTTTATGGTGTCTGTGTTTGGTGTGGTAAATTATAAGCGTATGAACCATGCGTATGTTCTCAGCAATAAAGGTTTGTTTGTACTATCACAGTTTAGTTGTAGGACAAATATGTGGACTGCATTGGCAGTAGCCCCAGCTGGGCTTTGAACCTGTGACCTTCTGTTCCTGCACACACACTGTCTGTGTGCACTGCACCACCATGTTGCCACAGATATGCTGCATTCCCTGGGGAGTCCATGACTGTACATCCGACAGAGCCTGTCTGTTGCGGTGGACGGTGCCAGCCTGCACAGGCCTAGGCCACTGTCTGCTGTGGTTTGCAGCCACTGCCCCCTCCACCACCTGTACCCTTCCGCCAACATGCAGACATGTCCCTATCTGGGAAAAAGCATATGACCTGATTGAGTTGTGGCACTCCAGGACTGAATTTGGGGGACTCGGCTGTAGGTAATGCCCATTGTTATGGTTTGTGTGCGGTGTAGGGTAAAATATAGGTGTTGGAACCATGCTTATGTTCTCTGCAATAGAGGAGTGTCTGTACTATCACTGTTTAGTGGTGGGTAAAACTATGGGGACTGGGTTGGCAGGAGCCCCAGCTGGGATTTGAACCTGTGACCCTCTGGTCTTAACAGGCACTGGCTGTGTCTGCTGTACCACACTGTGGCCACAGAGACAGTGCAGTCCCTGGAGATAGGACACCTGGCCGCACGAGTCATACACCCTGCTCTGCACAATTTTACTGTGGGCTCATTTACCTTGTATGGGGACAAACGTGCAAATAAACCTAAAAAATGACCTCGAAAAAAGGGGAAAAAAACCAACACCAAGCTGGGCAACAGTGATAGCAATGGTCAACATAAAAAACACTCCCAGGAAAGCTCCAAAAAATGAAGTGATTTTTGAAAGAGTCTACGGAGCATAGACCCTTCCAAAAATCATTTCTTTTTTTTTTTTAGCTTTCCTGGGAGTGTTTTTTATGGTTGCCCATTAATATCACTGTTGCCCAGCTGGATTATAATTTATTTGAAATTTCTTGTGGTCATTTTCCATTTATGTTTGCTATTTTGTTCTGTGCACATGCATCACACTGCTCACGTTTTTCAGGTTTCCCCAGTTTTGCTGTACATTGCTGACGGAAATGGTTTCTCTTCTTTTTAAATCGGCTCTAACGCGAGGGTTTCACTCGCGGTATTTTTTTGCCCGAAAGTCAGCCCCGCTCCTGTGCGGGGAGCCTCTCCCCTCCCACTCTCCACCCATTGACCCCGTCCCTCCGCCCCTCGGGGGCCTTCCTCCGCCCTCCGTACGCCTTTCCCCGCCTCTATCGCACATCAGCGCCCCGCACACATGCACGGGCCCGTTAATGTGACGTGCACGCGTGTGGGGCACTTAAGAGCACTTATGTGCATCATTAGCGTACGCTACTGTGCGTCACGCACATGTGCGCGGTTTAGTAAACATACCCCTATATCTTAATGATAGGATAGATCAAATTAGTGGAGGGGTTGCGCTCTGATAGAGAGGGCATTGAGTCACACAAAGTTAAAGTTTTGCAGGAAACAAAACACAAGTAGAATCTCTATGGATAGAAATTCCATATAAAAAAAAGGAAGACGATGGCAGTGGGGGTGTACTACCAACCGCCTGTCCAGAATGAACAGATGGATGATGAAATGCTGAAAGAAATCAGGGAAGCTTATAAAAGTTACAACACAGTAATAATGGGTGATTTCAATAACCCCAGTATCGACTGGGTCATTGTCATGAAAGGATATGCTAGGGAGATAGTTTCTAGATTAAATAAATGACTGCTTCTTGGAGCAGTTGGTTTATGAACTAACAAGGGGGGAAGCTATTTTGGATCACGTCCTTATTGAAAACAGGATCTGTTGCGAGAAATAAGGGTGTTGGGGCCACTTGGCAATAGTGATCATAGCATGATCACATTTATTTATTTATTTATTTATTTAACATCTCTTATATACCGCACTATTGTCATTTGATTTAATTATTGGAGGAAGGACAGCAAGGAAATCCACAGTACTATCTTTTAACTTTCAAAAGGATGACTATGGTAAAATGAGGAAAATAGTTAAGAAAAAAATTAAAGAATAAGCTGCAAGAATTAAAGATTTAGATCAAGCATGAGTAGTGTTCAAAAATACTATCTTGGAAGCCCAGACCAGATATATTCCACGTTTTAAGAAAAGCGGAGGGAAGACCAAAAAACTGCCAGCATGGTTGAAAGGTGAGGTCAGAGAGGCTATTGTAGCCAACAAAACATCTTTGAGGAAATAAAAAAAACAAGCCAAATGACAAAAATGAGAAACAACATAAGCACTGACAAGTTAGATGCAAGGCATTGATAAGGCAGGGAAAGAGAGAATTTGAAAAAAAAGCTTGCTGTGGAAGCAAAAAAGCATAATAGAAACCTTTTCAAGTACATTCATTGCAAAAAAACCTGTGAGAGAGTCAGTTCGACCATTGCATGATAGAGGGGTAGAAAGGGCGCTAAGGGAGGACAAGACCATAGTGGAGAGACTAAATTAATTCTTTGCTTCAGTCTTTACTGAAAAAGATGTAGGGAAGTTACTCATGCCTGAAATGGTATTTACAGGTGATGTATCAGAAGAATTGAAACACATATCGATAAACCAGGAAGAGGTATTACAACTATTTGATAAACTGAAGAGTAGCAAATCACCTGGACTGGATGGTATACATCCTAGAATGTTGAAAGAACTGAAATATGAGATTTCAGACCTATTATTGGTGATGTGTGAACTATCATTAATATCATATGTATTACCTGAAGATTTGAGAATGGCCAATGCAACGTGCTTTTAAAAAGTGTTCCAGGGGTGATCCGGGAAACTAGACAGGTGAGCCTGATGTCGGTACCAGCCAAACTGGATTTTCAGAAAGCCTTTGACAAGGTTCTCATGAAAGACTGTTGGCCAAATTAAAATGTCATGGGATAGGAAGCAGTGTAGTATTGTGGATCAGGAACTAAATGGCCAATTTTCTCAATGGAGAAAGTGAAGAGGGATCTGTGCTAGGTCTGCTGCTTTTTAATATATTCATAAATGATCTGGAAATGGGAATAACAAGTGAGGTGATCAAATTTTCAGATGACACAAAATTATTGAAAATTGTTAAAACACAAGAGGATTGTGAAAAATTGCAAGAGGGACTTCTTAAATTAGAGGGCTGGATGTACAAATGGCAGATGAAATTCAATGCGGACAAGTGCAAAGTTATGCACCCAGGAATTTTGCACTTTGAACAACCCAATCTATGGTTTCTCGATGCAAGGTTCCATATTAGGAATCACCACCCAGGAAAAAGATTTAGGCACCAGCGTGGATAATTTATGTATTTAGTTATTTATTTATTTAACACTTTTTATTATACCACTTCATCTACAAGTCAAAGTGGTGTACAATTAACTGAGATTGAAGAGCATTTACAAGGAATTTAACCCAATCAATGCAGTGTACAATTAACTTAAATTAAAGAGCATTTACAATACAACTGGTTTAGATATCATATAGATTTGAGGAACATTTAACAGTGTGACCTTTAATGCATTTATAAATAGTTTGGACTGAGAGTGATTTACAGAGTAAGTGGTTGAGACATCAGTTTACATAAATTGTGTTGAACCAATTAACTTTAACCATGAGGAAGTGTCATCATTTGACAAATAGTGCTTGGCTGGGTGCTGATGCATAGGCAGAGAGGAGATGGATTGGTAAGTAGGTAATCTGTACTTTGTGGGCGAGGAGTAGTTTTAGTGGTCTGCATTTGTTTCTAGGTATTGGACCCAAAGTGTTCTGTAAAAGGTTGTGTTTTTAGTTTACGGCAGAACTCTATGATGGCTTTAGATACTCCTATATCCAGTGAGATTGAATTCCAACTAGAGGGGGCAAACAAGGAATAGGCTTGATTAGAGGACGAGTGGTTGCATCTAGTTTGGAGGATTGGGACAATTAGTAGGTTTTGAGTGGTTTTCCTCCTTGTCTTGGTGTCGGGGCTTTCAGAATTAGGGATTGAAGATTGCTGATAGAAGTAATCGAAGTAGGTCGGACTCGATGCTCCTCTAATACCCCTTCCCTTCCCCCTTTACCCCCCCCCACACCCCCGCTGTCCACAAACACTCTGACACACTTCTTTTTGGTAAACGTCTGGTCGCAACTTTATTATCCATTAACAGATTAACAATCAACACCAATAACAATCCTTTTAGCATACCACCAGTGGAATAATGCCTCACCAGCCATGTCACTAGCAAGGTGCGCTCGCCTCCGCTTTTCCCAACAGCCCTCCCCCACTTGGCCCCAACCTCACCATATAATTAGCAAAAGCCAGCCAGGGACTGTCCGGGTCGGGGGTACCCCACCCCCATCCCAAGCTTATCCTAAGGCTCTGGACCCCAGAAACCTCTGGGATCCCACCTCCCCCACACTGCGACACCCCTAGACAACTCCCCTCCTTAAAGGGCGGGCGGGCGGGACCGGCAAACGGACCTCACGCCAGGCTAACCCTAGCTTCCAGAGTCGTCCAGCTGGGCCCGCCTCCTCCTACCCGCTCATTGGCTCCCCCTTCGTGCCACACAATGGGGAGCCAATGATTTTAAATGACACCGCTGCGTCACAGCTTCTCCTCCCCCCCCCCTGTCCCACGGACCTGCCTCATGGCTCCGCATCTCACCGAGCCGCCTGGTTATGGGCGGCTAGCCGTCAAGGACTAGCCACGTGGCCCTCAATTTATGGAGGATCTTAAATATGCCTACGGCTACTTTATATTTGACCCTCATGTGTATTGGGGGCTAGTGCAGGTGCTTTAAGATGGGTGTGCTATGGTTTCTTTGCAGTGTACCTGATACGATTCTAGTGGCAGTGTTTTGCATCATTTGAAACAGGTGGAGAGTAGTTTTTGGGAGCCCTTGGCAGATGATGGTACAATAGTTCAATACTGGAGTTATGAGTGCCTAACATACCTCTCTGAAGTCACTGTAATCAACAATGGTCAGAGATGGTGTACTATTCTCATTTTATGGTAAACCACTTTTGTGACCTTTTTGATAATACGTTGAAACCTTCTGCCCAGTGTGCAGCAATGGCCAAGAAAGCAAATAGAATGCTAGGAGGAATCATAAGAAGAGGAATGGAGAATATAACCAAGAATATTATAATGCCTCTGTATTATTCCATGGTGCGACTGCACCTTGAATATTCTGTGCAGTTCTGGTCACCATATCTTAAAAAGGATATAGCATTATTAGAAAAGGTACAGAGAAGAGCTACCAAAATAGTACAGAGGATGGAAGGATACCTCTAAGAGGAAAGGCTTAAAAGGTTGGGGCTCTTCAATTTGGAAAAAAGACGGCTGAAGGGGGATATGATGGAGGTCTATAAATTAATGAATGGAATGGAATGGGTAAACATAGATAGGTGGTTTACACCATCAAAAAGTAGAAAGATTAGGGGACATGCAATAAATCGACAATGTAACCCACTTTAGAGTAATAAGAGAAAATATTTTTTCACTCAACGCGTAATCAAACTTGGGAATTTTTTACCAGAAGATGTAATAAAAGCTGTTAGTGTAGCTGGGTTTAAAAATGTTTGGACAAGTTCCTAGCGGAAAGTTCCATAAACCATTATTAAAGAGGACCTGAGAAATCCACTGCTTACTCAGGGACCAGTACTGTGGAACCCATGTACCTTTTTTGGGCACCTGCCAGGTATTTGTGACCTGGATTGGCCACTATTGGAAACAAGATACTGGGCTTGATGGATCTTGGTCTAACCCAGTATGGCATTTCTTATATTCTTATGTCAACTCTGCCCAAGCAGTCCCTGCAAATGTGTGTGTGTGTGGGGGGGGGGGGGGGTGCAGGGGCGGATAGAAAGAGGGTACAGACAGCTGCGACGGCAGCAGCAGCGTTGCAAACTTACATTATCACGTTTGCCATGCTTCTCTGCTCTTGTAAGTTCCCATGGGCCCAGCAACTGTTCCTCACTGGGCTGAAGTCTCATGATAAGAGCCACACCGCGAGACTTCAGCCCAGCGGAGAACAGCTGCCAGGCCTGTGGGGAACTTACAGAGCCGAGCAGCATGCTAAACATAACAAGGTAAGTTTGCCACCGCTGCCGCTGCACGGGGGATTGGGGCCAACACAAGGGAGCGCACCACCTGCACCAGAACAATAGAAGGCCCTTTGGGGGCCCCTCATTGTACCTTATGCCACTGCCCACCAGGCTTCACCTAATGTCTCTCTTTCTCTGTTTCTCATAACTCCCACCCCGAGGCTTCACACTCTCTCTCTCTCTCTTGCTCATACCTCCCCTCATTAAATCCCTCTTTCACTCACCTATTTTTGTCCCTGATTCCTCCAGTACCTCAAACACACCATGTTCTCCCACTGCAATCAGCTCTTTTCCCTCACTGTTAGATCAGTCCAGACTTCTTGCCTCATATGGCTCCATCATTCAGACAGTCGATCATGGTGAGGGAAGCCTGTACTGCGACCTTGGCTTGCATAAGCATGTTTCTGCATGTTTACTCATATGCAAACAAACATGCGTACTGACAGGCAATCTCCCTGCCACCTGAACCCTTGACAATAGGAGGTATGCCTAAGCGAAATGCGCCTAATAAATCTTACATTTACTCAATGCAAATGCATTTCCAAGCCATAACAGTGGATTACTAAGGAAAAAGGTTATTTCTGTCACTGACATTGTTAGTGTGGCTAGAGACCACAGAAGGCATTCAGAGACTTAAGAATGAATTGCAGTTTGATCCTCAAAGGTTTTTCTGAGGTCGTTTATTTTGAGTTGAGATCAGACCTCAGCTCATATTTGTGAACTCTGAGACAATAGCAGACAGTGGTATAGCCATTACATAGCTGCAGGGTAAATAACAGCATATAAAGACCCCATAATTGAGCCTGGTCTTCTTCATACATTAAACAGTCCATTAATCCAAAGGCAATACATTCATGATCAAAATCATTATTTGTTGGAACACTATTTATACACCAGCAATAGATATGCTAGAATATTGTTTTAGTCTATCTCTATGGATGTATGACAGTGGAGGTGCAAGAGATGTAAGAGATGAAAGGGATACCCAAGCAGAAAGCAGTGTTTCTAGCTATATAGAAACATAGAAACATGACGGCAGAAAAAGACCACTTGGCCCATCTAGTCTGCCCTTCCATATCAGCCAGTACAACAGTCCCCTCTTTATCTTTAGAGATCCTCTGTGTTTGTCCCATGTTTTTTTAAATTCAGATACTATCCTCATCTCTACCACCTCCACTGGGAGACTATTCCACGCATCTACCACTCTTTCCATAAAAAGATATTTCTGCATATTAGCATATTACTCTTGAGTCTATCCCCTTTCACCCTCATCCTATGTCCCCTCGTAGCAGAGCTTGCTTTCAATCAAAAGAGGTTCCCCTCCTGTGATTTTAGGCCACAGAAGTATTTAAATGATTCAATCATATGTTAAGTTTCCGACTGTTTAAAATGACTATGTAAATAGTTCTCAGACTGTTTTATGTAACATGTTGGTTATTTGTAAACTGCCCCTGATCTCTGGAAGGGACAGTATAGAAAAGTATAACAAATAAATAAATAAATATCACCTCTATCCCACCTTTCCTTTGAAGTATTGTCACGGGGCTGCAGGCCTTCGCCTAGGGCCCCGAGGTTGGAGTTGCCTTGCTATCTTCTAGTAGTCAAAAATAGTCTCAAGTCGAGTGGTTAGGGCAAAACAAAACAAGGGCTTTATTCCCCTTCCCCCAAGGATATCATGTGCATAACCAAAAACAGGGAAAACAAAACAGTTTCTCTCAAAGAAAAATATCTTCTTTTTCTTTGCTCTTTTTACAGGGCTTCAGCACAAAGACTCAATATCATCCACAAGACATAATGTACAATCCATAGAAGCCTGTTCTGGAACCCTGGTGTTACTTTCCCATTGCATCTCCTCACCTTCAGCAAACGTTGTGCTTGGGTTTAAACCTTCACAACTGTTTTTATGAAAACCCCTCTCTGAAAGTTCAGATAGCGTACAGGGACACAATTCTGTGCAAGTATGTTTAAGAGTGCCTGTATCTGTAGGGTTGCCTCTCCAGCTCTCCTTTTCCACCCTCCAGTTGTTAGGGATTGTTTTATAGCTTCCTGCAGATATTTCTGGTCTGGAGCACTGCTCTGACCCTCCGTTCCGAATGGAGCTTCTAGCTTTCCCTCTCACAGTGCTAGGCTCCCACCTGTATAATTGTTGAGGTCTTTCCTCTGGCAGTGAGGACTGGGGACTTCCCTGCTCACTCGGTCTAGGCAGCCTCCTAGCCCCAGGTTGTGCCTTCCTTCTCTCTGGAGCACTGGCTTCTCTCCCTGGGCTGTAAACAGGTTCCTCGTAGGACCTCCAGCTACCGGAAGTCTGAGCACTTCCCCTGCCACGTTCCTCTGAAGCCTTGCCTCTGCTGCTTCCTGTTCCAGTGACACGCCCAGTGTTTCCTCTGTTTAGCAGGCTTCTCCCTCTGTGACCTCTGCCTCCCTGGTTGCTGACCTCTGCTCTCTCCTTCTGCTTCTCGTCCTCTTCCTCCTCCTTCTCCTTCTCCCTTGCTGGATCTACCAACCAGCTTTTATCTCCCTGTTCACTGTAAGCTGACTGTGCTTTCTTGGACAGGTGATCATAATCAATCCCCAAACTTTCTGCTACGTCATAGCTTGGGTGTGGTAGTTCTGCTCCTCTGTTCCTTTGCTTCTCCTGAGCTGCACATGCTGGCTGCCTAACAGATTCTAAGGTAAATTTCTCCTTTCTATCTATCTGCATAGGCTCTGTGTGGGCTTCTACGTCACAGTTCAAGATAAGAAAAAATCTTTCCGTTATGGGATTTCTATGGTATGGCGAGAGCAAAAAAACCATAGTGACGACTGTTACTTTTGTTCATGCGATGTGAAAGGGTTTAATTCCAAATGGAAGCATTCCATGCCATACCCCAATCTTCACTCGGCAATTCGTCACTCCCCCATGGCACAGATATACCAGTACCCAAGCCCCCTGCTACCTTGAAAGAGATACCTAGCTCCAATGAAGGTGAAGTCATACCTGAACCAGATGATGAATCAAGTTCTGACTTTGAAGATGATACAAGACCAAAATTGTTTTCTCAGGAGGAGATGAATGATTTGGTAAGAGACTTGAATCTTCCCAAAGATGCCGCTGAGTTACTCGGATCAAGGCTGAAAAGCAGGAATTTATGGTTGCCAGGAGTGTCATCTTCATGGTTCAGACATCGTGAAAAGGAGTTCGTTCCTTACTACGCCCAGGAAGACAAGTTGGTTTATTGCATCGATGTCGAAGGTCTGATGGGTCAATTTAAAATCCAATATGATTTAGAGCAATGGTGTCTTTTTATAGATTCTTCAAAAAGAAGTCTCAAAGCAGTTTTACTCCACAACGGTTTTTATGCTTCCATACCTGTAGGTCATTCTGTACACTTGAAGGAAACCTACGAGAACTTGGAATTGGTTCTTCGTAAACTTAAATAGCAAGTGTGTGGGGACTTGAAGGTCTTGTGCATGTTGCTCGGGCAACAAGCTGGGTATACCAAATATCCTTGTTTTCTGTGTCTATGGGACAGTCAAGACCGACAAAATCACTGGACCAAGAAGAGTTGGCAGCCAAGGGTGCTAACAGTCGGTGAAAAAAATGTCCTCCGAGAAACTTTGGTACCTTCCCATAAAGTTCTTCTACCACATCTCCACATAAAATTGGGATTGATGAAGCAATTCGTAAAATCACTTCCAAGAGATGGAGAATGCTTCAAATACTTGGTCACCAAGTTTCCAGGCCTGTCGGAGGCAAAATTGAAGGAAGGTGTGTTCGTCGGACCAGACATTAGAAGGCTTATAGTTGATCAAGAGTTTGTCAATACCATGACGGATCCTCAAAAAGAAGGGTGTATTGCATTTAAAGAAGTCGTACAGAAATTTTTAGGCAATAACAAAGATCCTCACTACAAAAAGATCGTTGGACGAATGCTGAAAGCATTTCAAGCTTTAGGTTGCCTGATGAGTTTGAAAGTGCATTTCCTCCAGTCCCACCTTGACTACTTTCCTGAAAATTTGGGAGCTGTGAGTGAGGAACAAGGTGAAGGATTCCACCAAGACATTAAAGAGATGGAAAGGAGATACCAGGGAAAATGGAGCATTACAATGATGGCAGACTACTGTTGGATGCTTCAGAGAGACATTCCAGATGCTACTCACAAGCGTAAATGCACCAAGAGGAGCCTCACAAGGAATAAGAATCGAGTTTAGTGTGTGTAGGTGAGCTCATTTCAGTTCAAAAAAGGATTTTCATGAAAATATTGTAATAAAACTTTAATTTTTATGTCTATTTCCATTTATTTTGAGGTATTGCCTTATTTAACATAGTTACCTAAATTGTCAGGAAACATGATGTCCTATGACAAAATGGAGGTCATTTTCGGATTCAGAGCACCAAAAAACATAAAGATTACATGGAATAACCAAAACAGCTCTCGAAAAAAGTTTTTTGCAGACCTGTGAAATTGAAGTTACATTTGTCACTGTCCAGTCCTCAGGTATTACAGATGATAATGATAGTTTTAATGATAGTTCAGAGATTACTAATAGTAGGTCTGCAATCTCATATTTCAGTTCCTTCAACACCCTTGGATGTTGACCATTCAGTCCAAGTGATTTGCTACTCTTCAGTTTATCAAACAGTTATAATACATTCTCAATTCTTCCACTACATCACCTTTCTATACCATTTCAGGCATGGGTATCTTCCCTATATCTTCTTTAATAAAGACCGAAGCAAGGAATTTATTCAGTCTCACCACTATGACCTTGTCCTCCCTTAACGCCCCTTTTACCGTATCATTTACTGGTCCAACTGACTCTCTCACTGGTTTTTTGCTGTGGTTACCAGGATAGGATAAACCCACCGGTACCCATGAGGCACTGCACATGCAGATCAGCAGCCTACATCCGAACACAAGATGGGGTATGCGCCTCTATAGCACCCCGGCCTGGTAGGGGGAACTGACCGGGTGTGTTACTGGCACAGAGTAGCTACAGATTGTTTCATCATGTGATTCCTGTGCTCACCCTGAGGGTGAAGTGGGGGACCCAGCACCAGATCCGCAGCACATGGCATGGCTGAGATAGGCCGCGCTGCAGGTCCCCATCAGTGCCAGTGTGTGATGGGTAGCCCCTGCAGACACACCTGTGTCCATCTGTCTTTCCCAGTCATGTCTAGGCCTTGTGGACTATGATGCACCCAGAATAGTGCATATCCTGTGTGGGTGCCATGGTCACATGTTATAAGTGAAGGGTGGTGTGAGGACCCCAAAGCAGATTATGTAGCACCACCCAACCTGCCCATGTGAGTCAGGGTGGGGGACAGAATCTCCCACCAAGAGATCCACATTCTACATCTCTGCAATGGTGGCAGTAGAGGGGAATGGGCACTCTCCAGGGAGGTCAGTGCAGATCTGTAAACATCACACAGGGCAGTAGACCTGGAAAAGCTCAGCTGCCCCCACCCCTAACTGACATTCACCAGCAGAGGGCACAGTCAGTCTCCACCCACTGCACCCTGCAAGGTGTTCCAGCCATACACATGCTAACTGCAGACAGTCCGCTAGCTAGTACATGATCCTGGAAGAACCATGTGCACCCAAATATGGGATGTGAGCATAGACACCAAGCAGGTATGTCAGTGATTGGGCCCCAGAAAAGGGAACCCAAAGATATCACTTGAGAGAAGCGCTATGGGGTAACCTAGCCATGCCGTGGTCACTGCACAGTCAGGGTGAGAGTGACCTCTCAGCAGGATATGCTGTGGCCACCCTATCTGTGCAGGTGGTGGCCGGGCACTACAATATCCCAGCCATTGCCCTATGCCCTGTGCAGATGCTACATACCCAGTCCGCCCTGCCCGGGCCATAATCACAGTACCTTGCTCCTCATTATGCACATTGGCAGGCTAACACTGGAAACAGTGCAAGCATTGTCGGCTCAGTAAGATGTAGGCAGCCACATTACACTGGATGGACATACGCACACTACCACACCTATTTCAGCATTGTGCAAATATGGAGGTGGTTGGCAGCCCTGGCCGCCACACCAGTTCTGGGCACAGTGCAGGCATTGCTATGGTACTCAATACTGTTAGGGTCACTCCCCAGGGGAGTTAAACACTGTCAGAAACAATACCTGAAACACACTCCACATATATCAGAAAGGTTGATATGATGAATCCCTGTCAACAAATTGTGTTCAACTTAGGATTTGTTATCTGACATTATTCATAGCAACCTTTTGATATATGTAGAACGTGTTTCCACGTTTAAGATGGCATTGCTAAGGTATGCAGGTGCTAGCACTGGTAGATGCTGCTGCGCGCATAGCCCAACAGCCTGACTCTCTATGAGCCGCTACATAGTGGGGCCTGTGGGTGTGGATGTGGGTTTTTGTGCCCCTGTCGGCCACTGCTCTAGGGCAGAGGTTCCCAACTCTGGTCCTGGTGAGCCAAATACGGTTCAGGTTTTCCTGCTGTCCCTAATGAATAAGCATGGTGTCATACCCCGCCCTCTGCCTTAGGCTTGGAGGGCTTGGGTAGCCATTATTTTTCTCTATTGAAGGTTAAATCAACTAACTTTCCTCTCGTGATGCATGCTGGGAAAAGTAGTTTTCCTTCTGATAGAAAATAGTCATGAGTTATAGGCAAAACAATAACAAAGTTTATTTCTCCCAAAAGCAAGGGTTCAAAGTAAGTTGCACCAGGATACTTCTTCAGTATTTGTTCAAAAAGGTTCTTTATACAAGTGTGCTGGCTGAGCTTTTACATTCATTCAATCCAAATGCAGCTGCTTCTCACGTATACAGAAAAAGAACAAAACATGGCAGCTTCCTTTACCAAAGAAAATATCTTCTTTTCTTTAGGTTACACTCAGCTTATACTATACAGTTTAGCAAAGGCTTTCAATATTATCTGCAAAGCACAAAGTACAATCCATAGGTTGTTCTGGCTGTAAGGAATCACTCTCCTTAGATTCCACCTGCATTGCTTCAGGTTCTTGTGCTGCACTGCCTTGCTTTAAACTACTGGCAAATGCCTCAGGGTGTTTTCTCCCTAAAACTCCCTGTGGGTCTTTTAAACACAGCTCTAGTGAATAGGGATAAGCAGTACCTGAGCCTGAGGAAACTCCTCTCTGCAGCTGTGCGGCTATCTCTTGCCAGATCTGGGGAAACAGTCCCTTGTCCCTTAGTTTAGGTTCCTCCCTGGAGCTCTGACAGGGTTCTCCATTCAAGGCTGGGCTCTGCAGACTTCTGCACTGAGTCTTAGGCACCCACCTCTGAACTCTCTGAACCTTTTTCTTCAGTGCTGGGTTTTCCTGCTCTTTCTATCTGAGCACTCCAGACCACCTTCGTGTCCTCTCCCCTTCTGCTTTGCTTGCTTCAGTTCCTTTCCTCCACGTGGCTTCCTTCCTCCAGCTACTGTGTTTCCTCCAACTGTGCTCCCGTCTGGGCTGCCTTCCGTGCTGCTCCCTCTCAAGCTGCTCCCTCTCGGGCTGCTTCTCGGTCTCCCTCTCATTCTCCAGCCCTGGTTTATATCCCTGTTTTCTGATCAACCTCCCTGACTCTCTAGACAGGTGTTTGTAATCAGTTTCCAAGCCTGTTGCTATGTCCTCAGGGCTTGGGTGTGTCAGCTTAGCTTTTGAATCCCTGTGTTTGTTTTCTCCAGAGAACTGCTGGAACGTGTGCTTTGCAGGGCTGTGACCTTTCCTAATGGTAGAATCATTCTTTTCATCTACTTCCATGGGCTCACTAGAGTCTTCCTTATCACAATGGATATATTTGCATACAATGAGGGCGGTGCATGTAAATGGATCTCATGCATATTTATTAGGGACATCTTGACAACCTGAATGGTGTTTGGCCCTCCAGGACTGGAGTTGGGAAACTCTGTTCTAGGGATTGCACATGTTTATGGTGTATGTGCTCTGTAGGGTACAATATAGGTTTTATGGTGTATTACTTTTATCTGCAATAAAGATTCCATCTTTATTATCATGGTTTAGTAATGGTAAAATGAAGGGACATGGTCTGCAGGAGCCACAGCTGGGACTTGAACCTGTGACCTTCTGTCCCTGAATATACTGGCTGTGTGTACTGCACCAAACTGTTGCCACAGAGGCAGTCTATTCCCTGGTGATAGCATTACTGTTCATCAGACAGCCCTTGTCTGTTGCACTGCACGCAACCCACCTGAACAGGGCTTAGCCTTGGTGTGCTGTGGGCAGATGCCACTGCCCCCTCCACCACCAGTACCCCTCTGCCACCATACTGACATGCCCTTTTGCCAGTGGTGCTGGTGGTGCGCTGTTCCAGACCATCCAGTGTGCCAGTAGGCGGCTGCCTATGGTGTGGGGTTTGGGGTAGAGGTGCCAGCATTGATATCCGTGCTTCTCCCCAGCACCGCCTGCCAATTTTATGTGTCCTTTGGGGTACCTTCTGGGTGATGTCTGCCTGGACACTGTGGGTCACACACTCGTGGGCATGTTTGCCCTTGGTCAGTTGCTGGTTTGCTGGTTTTCTGTTTCTGTGTTCCTATGTGCCACCTAGGCATCTGCCTGATCCACCCTGTTCCCCAGCTGCCCCACTGCATGTCCCGCCTTCAGCCCCCTGTGCCCCATTTGCAGCCTCAACCTCCCTCTCATACTTGGCCACTATGCTGCTGCTGCTGCTGCACATGTATCACTACTATCCCTTTTCTTGGTTTCCCTGCCTTTGCTGTACATTGCTGACTGAAATGGTTTCTCTCTCCTGCAAATGTGCCTCTAGCGCGAGGCTTTCACTAGCTCTAATTTTCAGACCTTCATTTCACGGCATTAGTGTGCATGGAGCCTCTCCCTGCCCACTCTCTGCCCATTGACCCCTTCTCTCCACCCCTGGGGAGCCTTACTACGCCCTCTGGGGAGCCTTACTCCACCCTATGTGCACCTTAACGCCGCCGGCCACATTATCGCATGATAAGTGACATTCTCGCATAGTATCACGCAATAACATCACTTATCACGCGATAACGTTGCAGCTGCGCCGTTAGCGCCCTTTAGTGCCGTTTACTAAACATACCCCTTAATTTCTGCTTCCATGGGAGTTGCTGATACTGGTAGTGCTGCTTGAACTAGGGGACATGCAATGAAGCTACAGGGTAAACTATTTAAGATTAACATAAGAAAATATTTTTTTCACTTAATGTGTAATCAAACTCTGGAATTTGTTACAGGAGGATATAGTAAAGGCTGTTAGTATAGTTGGGTTTAAAAAAGGTTTGGACAAGTTCCTGGAGGAAAGGTCCATAAACCATTATTAAAAAGGGACCCAGGATATCAATGCTTGACCTAATACAAGCATTGTGGAATCTGTGTCTTTTGGGGAAACTGCTAGGTACGTATGACCTAGATTGGCCACTGTTGGAAACAGGATACTAGGCTTGATGGACCTTGGTCCGACCCAGTATGGCATATCTTATGTTCTTATGTTATGTTTTTATATTCTTATGAACTGGGGCTGAGAGCAGAACAGATGAAAGGACAGGGACACCCTTCATACTCTCCATTACCTGCTCTTCCCTGGGGTACTCTTGACCCTGGCATTATAACTTCCTATCTCCTCACTATTAAGCATGCTAGCAACTGC
This sequence comes from Ichthyophis bannanicus, assembly GCA_033557465.1. Taxonomy (NCBI): domain Eukaryota; kingdom Metazoa; phylum Chordata; class Amphibia; order Gymnophiona; family Ichthyophiidae; genus Ichthyophis; species Ichthyophis bannanicus. The sequence continues at coordinate 1,265,979,370 of CM066032.1, read as the reverse complement.
ATTTTCCAAACCCTTCTCAGCTATGAAATTTTCACTGTTTTATGCTTCCGTAAAAATTCTAGACATAGGTATTCATCAGAATCCATATCTTCCAAAGCTGCTCAATACACTTCTCAGCGGGGAACATGGTATACATTCTATACTGCTCTTTTGACTTTACTGTTCATAGTCTTCTATCCCCTCACCCTGCACTGCCTCTGGCTTCCTTTGTGGCATTAGGAACAGACAACTGGCCTTTCATAGTTGCACTAGAAGCTTTAGGTGTTGGTGCTCTGTTTTAAAATCTCTCATTAGCTTGTCTGGTGGACTGCTGGAGATCAAAGACTATCCTCTGTTCCTTCTCATTAATTCTGCTTTTGGGATTATTTGTTTTCATATATGTCTATATAGTGCAGTAATAATTGATGGCAGGCAGATAATTTTCTCTGCCTGCCTACTTGGGTTTCTTTTCTCTTTGATACGAGTGTGTACTAGCAGGCTGTCTGGCTCACCCCATTCTTTTCTCCCCCTCTATTGCCCCGGATAGCTAGTGGTGACACCAAACTGTGCCCCTGAAACTTGTGGTGGTGTCACATGCAACACCCTCTACTTGTTGTCACCCCTTCAATCCCTGCTATAAGTAGCGACAGCCTCCTTCTATTAACGACTCCCCATATAAGTTGCGACCCCCCCCCCCGTGACCATAAGAAGCCTCCAGTACTGTATGTCCTGAACTGTACTCACAAAGATATACATGCTGATGTCCGAGAAGTGGATTTCATCTTTGTAATAGGCAGCTGGACAATCGGTTGCCAATAGCTCATGCAATATTACCAGCCCCCCCCAAAAAAAACTACAGATATAGCCATCTCTACAGTTACCCTCCAGTGGAGCCTTTCTATTCCCTTAGGCTGCTTGGTATCTTTCCAAACCAGCCTGGAATTATTCTGAGACAACACTATGTGGGCATATGGGAAATAGAACTTTTTTGAAGGTGTGAATAAACAGGTAGATAAAGGTGAGACGATTGATATAGTGTAGGCATGTTCATCAGGTAGATCGTGATTTACCTGTAGATCACGGAGGGGTCAGAGGTAGATTGCCAGCCCCACTTGGCTCTATCTCTCCAGCAGCTCGCCCTGTCACTAGGAGAGAGCTCGTGCCAGCAGGTCATCTGCGAGGGCTTGCCGCCACTGCCGATCCTTTGACTGTCTTTTTTCCCTGCCTGCGGAAATCTTGCCTGTGGGTGTAGTGGGGGTGCTTGTTGTTTTCATGCCAATAGTTTGTGGGTACCCCAGTGGGCCGCCGCCCATGCCCCGTGATGAGACATCACAGGCCCGGCATCATACCTTGTCTCCTGCCTCTCAGAATCACCCATTCCTGCCCCCGCCCCAACACCCCATAGAAGTGTGTTATATACCGGGCGATATCCATGCGCCCGGGCTTTACCTGAATACACTTACCGTATTAGATGTGTCATGTGCTGGTCAATGGTCACTTTATAGTTCGCTTTTATTAAACGTTTTCAGGCAGACACAACAAAGTGTCAAGAATTTGGTGATTTTGGCGGGCTTTTCCAATTTTGTTCTAACTTGCCTATGCCTTGCCTTCGAATTGGTTCAAAACACTGTGACTTTTGCTTGCCTCTGCAATTTTATTTTGCCTAGCCTTTGCGTTGATTCTACACTGTGTGCAGAATTTATTAAATCGCGTGTGGTGATATTTGAACTTGTTTGGCGATATTTGATTTTATCTGGTTTGCTTGAGTTTTTTTGATGATTGTTTGGTGGTATTTGATTATCGGTGCCAGTATGATGAATTCTTATTTTTACTTTTAGAACTGCATGTGTGGTTTTGACATCTCCAGTCCTTGTATTGCACATCTTCCAGAGGTCTTCAGTTCCTGTTGATCTTTAATACTTTGGGACAGTGACAGTTTTGGACCAGATTCAGCCAGTGTTTATACTAACTTAGAAGATTTGGCCTTCTTACATCCAGCCACCCCAGTATAACAAAGATGAGTGTTCCAAAGAAGAGCAAAACCTACCACTTTCATGATGAATGGGAAATGGACTACTTCTTCATCATGGTGAAAGACAAGTGTTGTTGTCTAATTTGTAACGCCCCAGTATCCTTGCCCAAAAAGGGTAATCTGGAATGTCATTATAAGGCTCTGCATAGCAATAAGTTTAATGCTGATTTTCCACCCAAAAGTGAAATTTATAAACTGAAGCTCAAAGAACTTAAATCGAAATTGGCTACTCAGCAACAGTTGATGGCGAAGCCAAGGTAACATTCGGTCAATGCAACCATAGCATCATTCAAGGTCAGCAACCCGATCGCAAATAAATGCAAACCTTTCACTGAAGGGGAATTTGTAAAAGATTGTTTTCTTGAAGCAGCTGACAATCTTTTTGAAGGATTTAAAAATAAGAAAGAGATTATAGCTGCTATTCAAGATGTACAATTGTGAAGAAATTGTCATGCGGCGAATAGAAAAGATGTGTGGAGACACAACTGAACAATTGTTGGAAGATGTTTCAAATTGTGTTTCTTTCTCACTCCAACTGGATGAATCTACAGACATAAGAGACATAGCCCAGTTACTAGTCTTTATCTGGATTGGTTTTGAAGACTTCAGTGTTAAAGAAAACTACTTGGAATGATTTCTTTAAAAGGGAGAACCACCGATAAGGAAATATTCAGTTCTTTCCATTCTTTTGTGACAAAGCGTAATCTTCCATTGCATAGACTTGTTTCCATCACTACTGATGGAGCAAGAGCAATGACAGGTGAGGTTAATGGTTTCATAGCCCTCTGTAGATAGCATGACGACTTCCCAGATTTCCTTTCTTACCACTGCATCATTCACCAGCAAGTTTTGGCAAGCAAGAGACTCAATACAAAGAGTGTCATGGACATCACTTTCAAAATTGTAAATTCTGTTGGTGGAAGATCACTTCAAAGATGGTTTTTCAATCTTACTCTTGATGAAGGGGCAGCAGAAATCATTTTGCACACAGATGTAAGGTGGCTAAGTAGGCACAAATTTCTGCAAAGATTTTGTGATTTGCTGAAGAAATAAGAAGGTTTTTTTGAAGGAGAGGGGAGATGACCAAGCAAAGTTGGAAGATGAGGAGTGGTTATGTAATCTGGCATGTCTTGCTGACTTTATAGGCGAACTAAGGGGTATGTTTACTAAACGGCGCTAATGTCGCAGCTGTGAGGTTATCGCACGATATGTGACATTATCGCATGATAATGGCGCATTACTGTGTGATAACGTCACGTATTACGCGATAACGTCTGCGCCGAGGGTGTAGTAAGGCTCCCCAGAGAGTGGAGTAAGGCTCCCCAGGGGCGGAGAGAAGGGGTCAATGGGCGGAAAGTGGACGGGAGAGGCCCCAGGCACACTATCGTCGTGAAATGAAGGTCTGAAAAATAGCACGAGTGAAAACCTGGCCTTAGAGGCAAAAGTGAAGGAGAGAGAAACCATTTAAGTCAGCAATGTGCAGAAAAGGCAGGGAGACTAAGAACAGTGATAGTAGTGATACATGTGCTGCGGCACCAGATAGTGCCCAGGTATGAAAGGGCACTATGGTGTGGCTGCACATGGGGTACAGGGGACTGCAGGCATGACATGCAGTGGGGCAGTTGGGCATAGGGCAGGCTAGGCCGATGCCCAGGTGATACATAGAGAAACAGGAATGCAATATCAGCAACTGATCAAGGTCAAACATGCCCATGAGTGTCTGTGTCCCACAGCGTCCCGGGGACAGTACCTAGCAAATACCCCAAATGGAACAGAACATTGGCAGGTGGTTCCGGGGGGGAAGCATGGATGTCCATGCAGTCAGCCCTACTCCAGATTACACACCATAGGCTGCCGCCTACCGGCACACTGGATGGCTGGGGACTGCACACCACCAGCACCACCGGCATAAGGACATCTCAGCATGGTGGCAGAGGGGTGTCGGTGTTGGGGGGGCAGTGGCATCTGCCCACAGTAGACCAAGGCCAAGCCCTGTTCAGGTGTTTGGCATGCAGTCCAACAGACAAGGTCTGTCTGATGAACAGTAATCCCCCTCTTTCCCCCCTCCCCTTCTTCCCCTTCCTTTCCTTCCCCCTCCTTCCTCTCATCCCCCTCCCCCTCCCCCTCCTCCCTTACCTCTCCTTTACCCTCCCCTTTCTTTCTTCCCCTCCTTCCATTTCCCCTTCCCTCCCTTTCCCCCCTTCCCCCCTCCCCCTCCCCTCCTCCCCCTCTTTCCCCCTTTCTTCCACCTTCCTTCTCCCTCCCTTTTCCTTCCCCCCTCTTCACTCCCCTTCCCCTTTCATATAGCTTTTCATAATTCTTTATATCCTTTCATTTACTTAATTATTTGTAATTCTTTGCACTGACTGCCTGGTCCTTATGACCTGTTTCGGTTCAACTTATTTGTGTGAATCTGAATTTTCCCATCTGAAAATGACAAAGAGTACACAAAGTTCCAACATGACAGATGAACATATCCAGGATTCCCTGAGACTAGCCCTCATGCAATATTCACCCAACTTCAAAAAGCTGGTGGATGAAATGCAGGCTCAGACGTCTCACTAATGAGCAAGAGTGAAATATTAAAGATTGTGCAAGATCAGTCTGGATCAATACTCGACCTAAATTTAACACAAATTACTCAATAAAAGTTAAAGAAAGTTATTAAGACAGTTAAAGAAAGTTATTACTCAATAAAACTTTAAGAAAAATGTACTTTCCATTTCTCCTCACAGTCCTTACTGGATCTTTGTCTGTTTTGTTTTTGCTCAATTTGCTTAACAGCTGATCACATACATCCAAGTAAATGACAGAAGGTTAATTAAAAATGGGGTGTGGGGGGAAGTCCTCCAACTTTATTGGGTTAAAATTTAATTTGAAACTAATTTGAAACGTAATTTGCATGGTGGTAGATCACCGGCACTTTTGGCCGGAAAAAGTAGATCACGACCTGTTCAAAGTTGGACATGCCTGATATAGTGTACAGTATCTCAATTTTCAGAAAGCCTTTGACAAGATAGAGACTCTTGGTAAAATTAAAAAGTCATGGGATAGGAAGCCGCGTACTATTGTAGATCATGAAAAGACTGAAAAGAGGGAGTAGGACAAAATTTTCTCAATGGAGAAAGGTGAATAGTGAGTACCCCAGGAATCTGTGCTGGGCTCACTGATTTTTAACATATTCATGAATGACCTGGAAATGGGAACAATGAATGAGGTGATCAAATTTGCAGATGACATAAAATTAATCAAAACTGTTAAAACATCAGAGGATTGTGAAAAATTTCAAAAGGACCCTGATAAATTGGAAGACTGGGCATCAAAACATCAAATGGAATTTAATGTGGACATGTGCAAAGTTATGAACTTAGGGAAGAACAACCCAAATGATGATTACACGATGCAAGGTTTCACATTAGGAACCACCTCCCAGGAGAAGGATTTAGGCACCATTGTGGCACCAAGGATTTAGGAGCAATCGTGGCACCAAGAAAGTAAATAGAATGCTAGAAATCATAAGGAAAGGAATGGAGACCTAAACAAAGGATATTATAATGCTTCTATATCATTCCATGGTGCGATTGCACCTTGTATATTGTGAGCAATTCTGGTTGCCGTATCTTAAAAAGGATATAGCAGAATTAGAAAAGGCACAGAGAACAGCCACCAAAATGGTAAAGAGGATGGAAGGATACCCCTATGAGGAAAGGCTTAAAAGGTTAAGGCTTTTCAACTTGCAAAAAAGACAGCTGAGTGGAGATATGTTAGTGACCTATAAAATAATGAATGGGGTGAAACGAGTAAATATAGATCGGTTGTTTACTCCATCAAAAAGTAGAAATATTAGGAGGCACACAATGAAGCTACAATGTAGCCTATTTAAGATTAATAGGAGAAAATATTTTTCACTCAACACTTAATCAAACTCTAGAATTCATTACTAGTGGATGTAGTAAAAGCTGTTAGTGTAGCTAGTTTTAAAAAGGTTTGGACCAGTTCCTGGAGAAAAAGTGCATAAACCATTATTAAAGAGAAAAAGGGAAATCCACTGCTTACTCCTGGACCCTGTATGGCATATCTTATGTTTTTATTTTTTGAATCAAATCCACACCCTTCACCATATGGAGGTTATTGCCCCCACCCCCACCCCCACCCCCACCCCACCCTCAAGATGAATCAACAACAATTGCATGGAGGAGAAACATCTTGCTCACAAGAGGGAAGGGATTTGTTGGCTTCAAAGCATGCCCCAAATCCCCAGGTAGCAAATTTGGATACCCAGTGCTACCAGTCTCAGATGCATTCCCAGCCAGGACTCCGCAGCTCTTTTTTGGGCCCAGAAGATGAAGGAATGTTCACACATACAAATACAGACTTCTGAAGGCAGAACATCAGGAACAAAAACAGGCAAAAAAAAAAGAATGTGAGCAGTCACCCCAAAGTTAGCTCATATAACACAGCTAACTATTGGAATGCCAGCGTCTCCACCTTCTGAATCAACGATGGTGATCCGCCCCACGTGGTTGTGAAATTTGCCACACTGATGCAGAAGGAATGAGTCCCATATTGCTTCTGGTCAAACAGCCCACTCCAGACTCATTTTTAGTATCCCCACAAATGGAATCTAGTCATAAGAACATAATATTCCAAGAAACTCTACAAAGCTAAGCTTTCAAACTTTACTAACTGGCTGGGGTTTGATATACATTTTATAACTTTTCCTTAACTATCTATTACCTGTTTTCTCCTCTTACTGTTTAAGACTGCTTAGGCACTGTGGTGTATTAGGGGGACAAACATAGAAAAAAAACAAAGCAAACAAACAAAACCCCCCTTGCTCTTCCTTTCTGTCTGTATCCCTTTTCTATTTGTTCACAGCCACCTTGATCTATAGTCTAGTGGTAAACAATCTAACTTTTGATTATATGTTTAGGGATATTTTAGCTTACCGACATTCCTTGCATAGCCTTTTTAAATCAGACATCTGAGTGTGCCCTCAGTCATATAAGGTCTACTAGCCAGGGGCACAAATTCCCACACACCCTACTCCTCACCCCACTCACCCCAGGGTTGCATTGCCTATAGTGGTCATATAGATTGACATCTGCCCTTCAATTAGGTGTAATACCCCCCTTTTCTCTTTTTTGCCTTGTCCTACCACTGCTTTATCACAGTCTTAATCAGCATGTCGTATATTCAATGCAATAGCTGTGGTGCTTTTATTCTTAGAAGAATCATTTGGAGCCTAAGAGCTTGCATAAACTTGTCTCAAGTTATCTGCTATGCACAAAGAATTGATTCTATTAAGGGAAGAATTAGCTGCAATTAAACATACCACCCCTAGGGTACAAATTGAAAAGAAATCTACCACCGCTCCCACAAAGAATCAAACAGCCCAGGAACAAATGGATCACAATGGGCTCTGATAGGTTGTGACCTATAACATGGAGACACCCTCTTCATCAAGAGATATCCCTTCATAATGCCTATTCTGCCCTGGAAAATCAGAGTGACCAATTAATGGAAATGGAAGCACCCTTAAATGAGAAGGTTAATGTCCAATCTACTGATAATGCACCAAATATGATAAAAAAAAATAGAAAACAGGAAACTACTACTACTTGGAGATTCCATCATCAGAGGCACCAACTTGAGAACACAGTTCAAAGGAGAGAAGATGGTCAAATGCCTCCCAGGGTCATCAGTCAGCAGGAATATGAACCACATTGTTGTCATAGTTAATGCAGAAAGTGAGCACTCCAAAATGGATGTTATCATCCACCTGGGTACAAATGACCTGGCTAGAAAGAGTGCCTCTGCATTTCAGAAGGACTTCCAAATTCTGGGAGAGAAACTCAAACCCACTGCTAACACTACAGCATTCTCAGAAGTTCTACCTGTTATTAGTAAGCGGACAGAAAGGCTGCATCGCATAAACAACTTTAATACATGGTTCCAAACATGGTGCAAACAAGAAGGATTTAGGTATATAGGTGACTGGGGAAATAGGTGGAACAACAAGAGGCTATATTGTGTTGATGGACTACATCTCTCTGTTGCAGGAAAAAGGATCCTAAGCAAAAAGTTCAGGCATTATGTGGACAGGCATTTAAACAAGATAAAGGGGGGTGATGGATGGAGAAGAACAAGTCCAGGATATCACTCCCAGCAAAAACATAATAACATTAGAAACAGTCACACTATCAACCCACACATCAATAGCAAGTGGGAAGAGACATATAGAACAAAATCCATGCAACAAAGGATGGAATGCAGAGAGCTCGATGCCTAGCCAACAAAGTTCCTGACCTGGAAGCCCTAATGGTGGAAAATGACTTGGACATTGTGGCCATTATAGAAACATGGTTTAACGAGTCACATGAATGGGATATATTAAGAACTGGCAATAATTTATTTGGGTGAGATAGAGAAGGCAGAAAAAGAGGAGTAGCCCTATATGTCAAAAACAATATTAAAGCTGCTGTAATGCAGGGGATGTGGGGAAAAGAAGAAGCAATGTGGATTGTGTTGGAAAGAGGAGATGGCACTATCGTCTATACTGGTGTAGTCTACAGGCAACCAACTCAAACTGACAAAATTGTGAGAGACTTGATTATTGATACTACAAAGGTAGCCATGAAGGGGGAAGTGATTATATGGGGTGACATTAATCTACCTGATGTGGATTGGACTATTCCTTCTGCAAATCTGGAAAGAAGTAAAAAAATTGTGGATGCCTTCAAAGATGCATTGCTTAGTCAAATGGTAATGAAACTGACCAGGGAAAGTTTGCTGCTGGATTTAGTACTCACCAACAGAGAGAGCGCGTCGAATGTCCAGATGGGTGTCCATGTGAGCAGCAGCGATCATCACATGGTGTGGTTCGAGATAAAAGCCAAGGCAGAGTCCAATCAGAGCAAACTCAAAGTCCTAGACTTCAAAAATGCTAACTTCAGTAAAATGGCCAAGTGCCTGAGGGAGGAATTGGCAGGATGGGAGGAGGTAAGGGAAGTGGAACTTCAGTGGGCTAAACTAAAGGAGGTAATAAAAGGAGCAACAGATAGATATGTAAGGAAAGTAAATAAAAACAAGAGCAAAAGGAAACCTATTTGGTGCTCCAAAGAAGTGGCTGCACAAATAAAGGCAAATAACACAGCTTTCACAAAATTTAGAAGTTCGCAAACAGAGGAACACAGAAAAGAATACAGGATAAAGCTAAAAGAGACAAAAAGAGAAATAAGGATAGCAAAATCTAAGGCAGAAGAAAAGTTGGCTAGTGATCTAAAGCGTGATGACAAAACTTTTTTCAGGTATATTCAGGAGGATCTCTAAAGGTAAAAAAGGGACTATTGTAGTTCATATGAAAGGGCAGACTAGATATGCCATGTGGTCTTTTTCTGCCATCATGTTTCTATATTTCCTTTTGGTGATTCTATCAAGGTCATCCACAGGCATCTGGGTCAGAAAATCACTTTCCTTAGGGGCTAATACCCAGAAGCACACCCACTGGAAATGAGAAAAAGTATCTGCAATCTCATTACAAATACTAGGGATATGTCATGCCATCAAAGTGACACATTAAGGGGTATGTTTACTAAACGGCGCTAACGTCACAGCTGTGATGTTATCGCGAGATACGTGACATTATCACGTGATAATGGCACATTACCGTGCGATAACATCACGTATCGCGCAATAACTTCTCCTGCTGTGGTAAGGTGCGCCAAGAGTGGAATAAGGCTCCCCAGAGGGTGGAGCAAGGCTCCCCAAGGGTCAATGGGTGGAGAGTGGGCGGGGAGAGGCTCCAGGCACACTATCACTGTGAAATGAAGATCCGAAAAATAGCGTGAGTGAAAACCTGGAGTTAGAGGCAAAAGCGAAGGAGAGAGAAACCATTTCAGTCAGCAATGTCCACCAAAGACAGGGAAACACAGAAAAGTGATAGTAGTGATACATGTGCAGAAACAAAAAAGGCAAATAAACATATAAAATGACCAGAACCACATCTGAAATCCCAATAACCAAGCTGGCCAATAGTGATATTAATGATAAACATAAAGCAACACTACTGACAAAGCGTAAAAAGGAAGATATCATGTTTGGAAGGGTCTATGCTCTATCCCCCTACAAAGTAAATGATCCCACATTGAAACAGCGGTGATCAGGGTTTTTGCCATATATATTGGGCAGGTTTGTTATGGCGTGCACATGTGCAGAAACAGCAGAGTGGGCACATAGGAAAGGGCAACTGTACTGATGTTGTAAATGGGATACAGGGGGCTGCAGGCGGCACATGCTGTGGTCCAACTGGGGCACAGTGCGGATTAGGCAGATGCCTAGGTGGCACATAGGAATGCCAAAACTTTAAAGCAGCAAGACAGCAACTGACGAGGGTCCGACATGGGCACAAGTGTGTGTCCCATGGTGTCACAGGGGATATCATCTAGCAGGTACCCCCAAGGGCACATAACATTGGCAGGCGGTGCTGGGGGGAAGCACGCATGACCATATAGGCAACCCTACCCGAGAACCCACACCATAGGCAGCTGCCTACTGGCACACAGGATGGCCTGGGACTGCCCACCACCAGCACCATTGGCATAAGGGCATGTCAGCATGGTGGCGGAGGGGGCAGTGGCATCTGCCCATAGCAGACCATGACCAAGCCCCGTTTAGGTGGGTGCTGTGCACTGCAACAGACAAGGTCTGTCTGACGAACAGTCATGGTATCCCCAGGGAATGAACTGCCCCTGTGACAACAGTTTGGGGCAGTACACACACCAGTGTATTCAAGGGCAGAAGGCCACAAGTTCAAGTCCCAACTGTGGCTCATGACAACCTTGTCCCCATATTTTACCCAGTACTAAACCGTGGTAATAAAGACAGAACTTTTATTGCAGATAAAATAAACATGCCTGAAATGCCTACATTTTACCCTACAGAGCACAGACACCATAAACGTGCAATCCCTAGAGCAGAGTTCCCCAACTGCAGTCCTGGAGGGCCAGACACCATTCAGATTTCATGCTGTCCCTAATAAATATGCCTTTGCTGCATTTGTATGCAAATGTATAAATGCATATTCATTAGGGACACCATGAAAACCTGAACAGTGTTTGGCCCACCAGAACCGGAGTTGGGAACCTCTGCCCTAGAGCAGCGGCCAACAGGGGCAGAAGCACCCACACCCAAAGCCTCTATCCACTATCCAAAGCCTCATGGAGAGTCAGGCTGTTGGGCCCTGTGCGGAGCAGCATCTCCCAATATTGGCACCTGCATACATTAGCAATGCCGTCCTAAACTTGGAACACGTTCCACATATATCAAAAGGTTGCTATGATTAATGTCAGTTAACAAATCCTAAGTTAAACATGATTTGTTGATAGAGATTCATCATAGCAACCTTTCTGATATCTGTGGAGTGTGTTTCAGTGTTTACCACCCCGGGGAGTGACCCCAACAGTATTGCGTACCATAGCAATGTCCACACTGTGCCCAGGTGTGGGCATTGTGGATATTTGTGGGCTGCCACAAACCTCCATATTTGCAGAATGCAGGCATAGGTATGGGAGTGTGTGTATGTCTATCCAATGTGTTGTGGCTGCCTACGCCTTACTGAGCCCACACTGCTTGCGCTGTTTCCAGTTTTAGCCTGCCAATGTGCATAATGAGGAGCAAGGTACTGTAGGTATGGCCCGGACAGAGTGGCCTGGGTAGAATGCATCTGCACAGGTTATAGGGCAATGGATGGGACATTGTAGTGCCCGACCACCACCTGCACGGACAGGGTGGCCACAGCACTGACTAGGTTCCCCCATAGTGACCACGGCATGTCTAGGTTCCCCCATAGTGTTATGCAGCATTTCTCTCAAGTGGTATTTATGTGTTCTCTTTTCTGGGGCCCAATCACTGACCTACCTGCGTGGTGTGTGTGCTCACATCCCATTTTTGGGTACGCACAGTTCCTCCAGGAACATGCACTATGTACTAGCTAGCAGACTGTCTGCAGTTAGCATGTGTATGGCTGGAACACCTTGTAGGGTGCAGTGGGTGGAGACTGACTGTGCTCTCTGCTGATGAATGTCAGCTAGTGATGGGGGGAAGCTGAGCTTCTCCAGCATTCTGCCTGTCTGCCATTGCCTTATGTGATGTGTACAGATCTGCATCGACTGCCCTCTAGGATGCCTGTTCCCCATCAGGATGGTGGTTGATGGTCCTCTCTACTGCAGAGATGTATAATGTGGATCTGTTGGTGAGAGATCCTGTCTCCCCCACCCTGAGCCACCGAGGGTGGGTTGGGTGATGCTACATAATCCGCTTTTGGGTCCAAGCACCCCCCCCCCCTTCGCCTATAACATGTGATCATGGCACCCACACAGGATATGCACTATTCTGGGTGCATCATAGTCCACAAGGACTAGACGTGACTGGGAAATACAGATGGACACAGGTGTATCCTAGGTGTGTCTACAAGGACTACCTATCACACACTGGCACTGATGGGGACCTGCAGCATAGCTTATCTCAGCCATGTCAGGTGCTGCGGACCTGGTGCTGGGTGCCCCACCTCGCCTTCAAGGTGAGCACAGGACCCGCACAATGTCACGGTCTATAGCTACTCTGTGCCATTAACACACACGGTCAGTTCCCCCTACCAGGCCTAGGTGCTCTGAGGGTGCATACCCCATTATGTGATCAGCTGTAGACTGCTGAGCTGCATGTGCAGTGCATCATGGGTACGGGTGGGTTTATTCTATCCTGGTAACCACAGCAGACAGTTTGTGTGGTGACCTGCAGTCTTTCTGAAGCCAGCCAGTAGTGTGGTAGTAGCTATAGAGATGTAGCCTACTGGTTACTTCAATGACTGTGGTTGCAGAGGTCATGGGTTTGATCCCACAGTGGTGTTATTTAGGACTGCTGTCTGAGGTTTTTCTTTTTCATTTCAATCAGTGCTGCCAGCAGAAACACCCCCACAGTGCTGTAGCCTAAGGTGCCTCATAGGCGCCCTATAGGGCGCCCTATACAGCGCCCTATAGGGCACATTATAGGGTGCCTTGGCAGACAGGGCACTTTATAATGTGACCTATGGGGCACCTTATAGGGCGTCCTATGAGGCACCTTAGGTTATGGCACTGTGAGGGTGTTTTTGCTGGCAGCAGTGATTTAAATTAAAAGAAAATGACTTAGACAGCCTTTTTAGATTACACCACTGAAGGATCAAACCCATGGCCTCTGCCGCCACCATCATTGCAGTAACCAGTGGGCTACATCGTTATAGCTTCTAACACTGCGCTGCATGTACTGTGATAAGGAAGCTTATCATAGCGCAGGAAGGAGCTATGGAAAAGGTGAAGTGACTCTGAACAAGCAACCTGTCAGTTCTGGTAGAAATAAGAAAACAGAATTTTCCCATAAAAGACTACCAGTCCCAGAATGCACCAGGTTTCCAACAGCCATTAGAGGAGCTGAAGTGGGGAAACGTGTGTTCAATCAGGAGGGCTATGAGGTAATCCCCAAGCACTCATCTCAAAGGGCAGGGCCTGATTCAGCACAGCTGTGCTGTGCTAGTGTGGAGCACTCATCTAAGCAGAATAAAGGTAGAGTTTATTCTACAGAGAATTATCCTCAGAATCATCCTCATCTTGGAGATCCTCAGCTTGGACATCTTCATCATCGGGAGGATCATCATCAGAAGCAGAAGCCAGAGTGGACGGACAGAGAGGGCAAGAAACCCTTTGGAAGAAAGAAGAGAAAAGCATTTGGGAGGTCTAAAGGAGTCCAGAGCAGTACGTATACTGGGAGACATTCAAAAGGCCAGCATACACCATTGGACTGGGGAAAACCAGAGGAGTGGTGCTGCAGAGCTAGGAATCTCCGGACGGTACCTGTGAGGGAGACGGCTGCACTTGGAAGGGACCCTAAGACCCGTGCCAGAAGGTATGTGAAGAGAGATCCAGTGTCCAGGGATCTGGCTTGGAAGGCTGGACATAAGAACTGGACTACATACTGGCCAGGCTATTTAGAGAGGAACTCTAACAGCAATGAAAGCTCAGGTATGAACACTGATCTATGCCCTAGCTATACCCTTGAAAGACAGCAGGAAAACAAGTATTCTCCTGAGAGTGCTCCATTGAGAAATTCCTCTGTGCCAATCCATGATATTGAACCCATGATTGTTGAAGAAGGGGAAGAGGTGGTAGATACAGGCTGTGAATACATGGATTGCTCTCTGTCTAAACTCCTTTGGTAATTTGCTGTTACAAAGTACAACAACCATCACAAAGAAATACAAACTTGTTCTTTAATCTACTCAGAAAAGCTCCTGAGTAGGATTTGAGCCACGCAGTAGAAAGCAAGCCAGCTAAGGGGTTTCAGCTGGGTAACTGCTAGCAATTGAGCCTTACCTAATTGCTTGTGAGCTCTGAGGAAATCACTTCTGAATCTATGTGTGAAGATATAAGAAGTTAACCTGAAAAGAACAGTTTTTCCCTACTTTGTGGGTTTTGTTTGTTGATTAAAGCACTGCTAAGAAAATATTAGCTAGAGCCTACAGAAAAGACCAGTTTGTTACCAACCAGGTCTTTATTCTTTTGCTTTGATTGCCTGACAAGTTCAGCTGTTGTTTTCCTGATTTTGTTTTTCTAAGTTTAACACTGAAAGCAAGTATCCTGTTTTATGTGCTACCAAGCATATCTGTGTTGGGAGAAATAACCCCATAAATAAATATCTTATTGGCTTTAAACTCAAGCACAACTAATTATTGTGAATGGCTGTGTCTGGTGTGAATGGACTACATTTCCCACAATCCCTTGCAAATCATATTAATATATGCCTTTGCCAAGGCTGTGAACATTCTCACCCAGGCATCCGTCTGACAAATGGCGTAGTTTTTCGGATTGCTTTTGCGCAAAGGGATTTACTTGCTAAGGATTACAACTGAAGTCTGAAGGAACAAGAAAGTTCAAGTTTAAAAGCTGAAAAAAAAGATTTTCCCTCAACTGCACTTTGGAGGAGAGCTGGCTGTTCCGGGTAGCTGTTCCAGGAGGAAAAGACCCTGTGCAGAGCTGGATTCATCACTGGCATAAGGTAACAAGTACCTGGGCATGTCTAGTGGTGGATGGGAGTAAGGCACAGGGGTAACTGAAAAAAAAAAGAGTAGAAAAAACACCTGTTTTGAAGGTGGTGCACTGTGGTGTTTTTTTTTTGTGTTTTCTTGCAGGGATCAAGATGGATCCAAGGGAACTAGCTGATTGGATGGCAGCCCAGTTTAGCAGGCAACAGGAGCTAGCACAGCAGGCTCAGGACACTGCTATGAAAGCCTTAATGGACCAGCAGAGGCCAGTGCTTGATCTGGTGCAAGCCCTAGTTAAACTGCAGAACCAAAGTGGACCAGATGCAAGACCAGCAGTAAATACTGGTACACCACATGTGGACAGTGTGGGACTCAATCAAGGAATTGGGGCATTTAGTTTTGGGAAGCTAACTCCCGATGATAATGTTGATGATTTTCTAGAGTCTTTTGAGAGAGTGGCACAAGCATTAGCATGGCCAGAGACCCAGTGGGCAGTAAGGCTGGCAGCCTCATTAACTGGAGAGGCGCTTGCAGCTTATAGAGCAATGCCAGCAGCCCAGGCTGCTATTAGAGATCGCCTAGGGTTGTCTATTTCAGAGTATAGGCGAATGTTTAGAGCTACTACATTGAGAGTGGGTGAAACACCCAGGGCTCTGAGTCAGAGAATCAGAGGATTAGCTGTAAAATGGTTGGAGCCTGAGCAAAAGACGGTAGAAATGTTATTAGACATTATTATGCTTGAGCAATTTATGTCTGCTGTGCCTAAAGATTTGCACACTTTCCTTATACAGCAAAATTGCCAAAATCTTGGAGAGGCAGCCATGCTAGCTGAGAGATTCTTGGAAGCCACGCAGGCTTGCCATAGAATGGGTGGCCCTCTGAAGATTGGTGCTGAGGCAAGCTGTGCTGTATCAGAAAAGAAAATAGTTAAAAATGTTTCTGAAGATAAATGTACTGTGCCAAACCAGATGACACAGTGGAGTAGAAAGAAATGTTTCAAGTGTGGAAAATGGGGACATTTAGAAAAGGGATGCCAGACACACACTAGCTTAATGGGTGTGGATTTAAAACAGCCCAAAGAAGGATTTCTTTTGATGGTTGATGTGCAAGGAATTACCACAAATGCTTTGTTAGACTCTGGGGCAGACCAGAGTATGATGTCAAAAAGGCTTTGGAAGAGGAAAGAGGCCCAAGAAGGATTTGTGCCTAGAACCCCTGAAAGCCAAGTTCACATCAGATGCATTCATGGTGCTGCAACATCATATCCCACCTATAGGCTAATAGTTAAGTGCCTGGGGGAACAAGAGGAAGTCCTGTTAGCAGTGATGCCTAGGCTACCCTTTGATTTGGTTCTAAGAAAGGACTGGCCAAGATTTAAGCAGGGTCTAGTGGAAGGGCTAGGAAAGAAGGAGGGAGAAGGATTAATGGAAATAGCTTCCGGGCCTTTCTTTGGAAGTCCTCAGTCCCTAGCTAAAAAGATGGTTAAGCTTCCAGAAGGCCAAACTATAGGGAATAAGAGGGGCCTTGTATCCACCCGCTCGCAGGCTAAGGTAGAGAGCCAGCAAAAGGAGGAGGGGAGCAGGCAGAGTTATTAGGAGACTTACCCTCTCATGATGATTTAATAACTCCATCATCTGGTAAAGTAAGAAAGTTGAAAGCACAAAAGCGGCGTGAGAGACTTTGCAGAGCACAGGGTAGGGTTGAGATGTTAGCTGGTCAAAGTTTACCCTGGGTGCCAGCTGAGTTAGTGGCAAAGTTTCCTAACTTTCCACAAGAGCAGCGAGCTGATCAAGCTCTCACCCGAGCTTTCAAGTATGCTAAGGAGGTCAGGGAGGAGTTGCCCAAATTCAGACTAGATAATGAAATATTATATAGAGAGAGTCAGGACCCCAGAAATGGGACCATACATAAACAATTGGTGGTACCCACAACTTTCAAAGGGCTAGTACTTAGATTAGCACATGATCATCCAGTTGGAGGTCATAAAGGGATGCAAGGAACGCTGGATCAAATACTTATGCGTTTTTACTGGCCAGGTATTTTCAAAGAAACTGCCCAGTTTTGTGCTGCATGTCCAGCGTGTCAGCGAGTTACAGCGGCTCACCAACCAGTGGTGCCTTTGATTCCCATGCCAATTATTACAGACCCAATTGGTCGCATTGCCATGGATATTGTAGGCCCATTAGTCAAAACGCCCCGAGGTTTCCAATACATCCTAGTTATGGTAGATCAGGCAACAAGGTTTCCCTGGGCCATACCATTGAGGAATGTTTCTGCAAAAACAATAACTTTAGAGCTAGTAAAATTGTTTTGTGAAGTGGGATTCCCAAGAGAGGTGTTGACTGACTGAGGGTCCAATTTTGTATCCAAATATTTGGCCCAGGTCTGGGATGCCTTTGGCATTCATCACGTGAAAACCTCAGCCTACCATCCACAATCAAACGGTTTGGTGGAGAGATTCAACCAAACTCTCAAACAAATGTTGAGAAGGGGGTTAGCAGGAGAGGTAAAAGAATGGGATATGTTATTGCCCTTTGCCTTATATGCCTGCAGGGAAAGAATTCAGGTGTCCCTAGGTGTAACTCCATATGAATTGATGTATGGTAGGGCTCCACGGGGTTTGTTAGATATTTTGAGGGAACAATGGATTGATCCTGAACCAGGAAGTCAGGAGGTGCCACAGTTTCTACGTGACTTAAGAGCACGTTTGAAAAGGACCTCGCAGGTTGCTGAGAGGAACCTGCAGGACAGTCAAGTTCGCCAGAATGGGTGGTATGATAGGAAGGCCAAAAGCTGCCAATTAAGCATTGGTGAAAAGGTTTTGGTTCAAGTAGCAGGTACAGCCCCAAAATTTGAAGTACAGTGGAAAGGGCCATGGAAGGTTGTTAAACAAGTGAGCCCAGTGTCTTATATGGTAGAAAATGCAAGAGGGCATAGACAGACCTACCATATTAATGTACTTAAGTCTTGGAAGGAGAGGCCTGTAAATAATAATGACCCTGAAGCCAATCAGGAAGTAAGTGAGCTTCAAAATGATAACACTCTCGTAGGTATTATGGACTGTAGGAAAGAAGTTTCACCAGTAAAACCAGTCCGTAATAACTTAAGCAGGGGGGTATGTGATAAGGAAGCTTATCATAGTGCAGGAAGGAGCTATAGAAAAGGTGAAGTGACTCTGAACAAGCAACCTGTCAGTTCTGGTAGAAATAAGAAAACAGAATTTTCCCATAAAAGACTACCAGTCCCAGAATGCACCAGGTTTCCAACAGCCATTAGAGGAGCTGAAGTGGGGAAACGTGTGTTCAATCAGGAGGGCTATGAGGTAATCCCCAAGCACTCATCTCAAAGGGCAGGGCCTGATTCAGCACAGCTGCGCTGTGCTAGGGTGGAGCACTCATCTAAGCAGAATAAAGATAGAGTTTATTCTACAGAGAATTATCCTCAGAATCATCCTCATCTTGGAGATCCTCAGCTTGGACATCTTCATCATCGGGAGGATCATCATCAGAAGCAGAAGCCAGAGTGGACGGACAGAGAGGGCAAGAAACCCTTTGGAAGAAAGAAGAGAAAAGCATTTGGGAGGTCTAAAGGAGTCCAGAGCAGTACGTATACTGGGAGACATTCAAAAGGCCAGCATACACCATTGGACTGGGGAAAACCAGAGGAGTGGTGCTGCAGAGCTAGGAATCTCCGGACGGTACCTGTGAGGGAGACGACTGCACTTGGAAGGGACCCTAAGACCCGTGCCAGAAGGTATGTGAAGAGAGATCCAGTGTCCAGGGATCTGGATTGGAAGGCTGGACATAAGAACTGGACTACATACTGGCCAGGCTATTTAGAGAGGAACTCTAACAGCAATGAAAGCTCAGGTATGAACACTGATCTATGCCCTAGCTATACCCTTGAAAGACAGCAGGGAAACAAGTATTCTCCTGAGAGTGCTCCATTGAGAAATTCCTATGTGCCAATCCATGATATTGAACCCATGATTGTTGAAGAAGGGGAAGAGGTGGTAGATACAGGCTGTGAATACATGGATTGCTCTCTGTCTAAACTCCTTTGGTAATTTGCTGTTACAAAGTAAAACAAACATCACAAAGAAATACAAACTTGTTCTTTAATCTACTCAGAAAAGCTCCTGAGTAGGATTTGAGCCACGCAGTAGAAAGCAAGCCAGCTAAGGGGTTTCAGCTGGGTAACTGCTAGCAATTGAGCCTTACCTAATTGCTTGTGAGCTCTGAGGTAATCACTTCTGAGTCTATGTGTGAAGATATAAGAAGTTAACCTGAAAAGAACAGTTTTTCCCTACTTTGTGGGTTTTGTTTGTTGATTAAAGCACTGCTAAGAAAATATTAGCTAGAGCCTACAGAAAAGACCAGTTTGTTACCAACCAGGTCTTTATTCTTTTGCTTTGATTGCCTGACAAGTTCAGCTGTTGTTTTCCTGATTTTGTTTTTCTAAGTTTAACACTGAAAGCAAGTATCCTGTTTTATGTGCTACCAAGCATATCTGTGTTGGGAGAAATAACCCCATAAATAAATATCTTATTGGCTTTACACTCAAGCACAACTAATTATTGTGAACGGCTGTGTCTGGTGTGAATGGACTACATTTCCCACAATCCCTTGCAAATCATATTAATATATGCCTTTGCCAAGACTGTGAACATTCTCACCCAGGCACCCGTCTGACAGTACTTAGGGTTAACGCCCGTTAACATGCCACGGCACACACTCGTGCGCATAGGCGGTTCTATAATGAAGCCAAGTGAGGCGGTGGCCTCAGGTGGCAGCTTTTGGGATTTTTGGGGGCGGCAAAATTGCCCCCAAAAATACCGCCATCACCGCCTCACTCAGCCTTCAAAAGAAAAGAAAAGAACAAACTCTGGTGCAAGAAGCAGCTGCTGTTGCTGCTCCAGCGGCGGCAGCGGCAGAATGAGGAGCCCCGCGGCCAGCCCCTCCGCCCCCCCCCCCGGAGAGCCTGCTGATTTCCCCAGCTCCGCTTTGCAGAGCCACAGCAAAGGGACAGTGTTTCCCTTAACCGCGGCTCTGTTAAAGCTGTGCCCGTGGTGCTGATGGGAAAGCGGAGCCGAGGAAACCAGCATTCTCTCCAGGGGGGTGGGCGGGTGGCTGCAGGGCTCCTCATTCTGCCGCTGCCACCGCTAGAACAGCAGCAGCAGCTGCTTCTTACGCCTGAGGGTTTTTTTTTCAATTTCCATGGGTTGGGGGGAGGGGTCTAGGACTGGAACTGGGCAGATGGGGGGGGGGTAGGACAGGAACTGGACTGATTGGGAGTTTTAGAACTGGAAATGGGCTGATGGGGGGTTAGGAATGGTAATGGGCTATGGGGGGGGTAGAACTGTAAATGGGCTTATGGGGGTTAGTACTGAAAATGGGATGATCAGGAGGGGGGCTAGGACTAGTAATGGTCTATGGGGGGTTAGAATTGGAAATGGGCTGATGGGGTTAGGACTAGAAAACGACTGATGGGGGTTTAGAACTGGAAATGGACTGATCAGGAGGGGGGCTAGGACTGGTGATGGGCTATTGGGGGGGGGGGTTAGAACTGGAAATGTCCTGATGGGGGAGGTAGGACTGGTAATGGGTTATGGGGGGGTTAGAATTGGAAATGGGCTGATGGGGGGTTTAGGACTGGAAATCTACTGATGGGGGTTTAGAACTGGAAATGGACTGATCAGGAGGGGGGTTAGGACTGATAATGGGCTATTGGGGGGGGGTTAGAACTGGAAATGTGCTGATGGGGGCTTAGGACTGGAAATGGGCTGATCCGAGAGGGCTAGAACTGGTAATGGGTTATCGAGGGAGGGCTAGGACTGGAAATGGACTGATGGGGGTTTAGAACTGGAAATGGGCTGATGGGGGGGGGTAGGACTGGTAATGGGCTGATGGGGGGAGACTAGGACAGGAAATGGGCTGATTGGGGTGCTAGGACTGAAAATGGAATTATTGGAGGGTTACAACTGGTAATGGGCTGATTGGGGGCTAGAACTGGGGTGGACTGATAAAGGGGATAGGACTAGAAATGGGTTGGGACAGGAAATGGGCTAATAGGGGAGGGGAGGAGAGTGCTGCTGGCCCTGGAAGAAAACTGGGGGCTAGGGCTACAAATGGGCTGATGCGGGGGGGGGGATGGTAGAATAGGACTGGAAGGGAGCGGATACTGAGAGGTTCTGCCAGGGGAAGGATGGGGCAGGAAGGGAAGGAGGGGGCTGGAAAGGAGCTGACACCTGGAATGTACTGAAGGGGGACTGGAAGGGAGCTGACACTTGGGGATGGGAGTGGTAGGTAGCTGGGTAATAGGGAGGAGGCTAGAAGGGAGCTGACATGTGAATGGCACTGGAAGAGAGATGGACAGAGGGTAGGGTGGCTGGAAGGGAGCTGACTGGGGGGTGGCACTGAAAGTGAAACTGAGCTGATACCTGGGATGGTATTTGAACTAGAAGGGTCTGGACAGTGGGAAAGGAGGGGGACTGGAAGGGAATGGACACAAGTGGCAGTCATGGGAATGCAAGGTGATTGACAATGGAAGGTACTGGGAGGGAAGGAGTGGAAAGGGGACTGATACTGGAGAGGGTTACTGAAACTGGAAATGGGCTGATAGAAGGAAGTGAAGAAAACAAGAGATAAGAAATGGCAGATGGACCATGGACCATATGTTTATGTTTATTTAACTTGATATACCGCTCTTCATTACACCAGAGCGGTTTACAAAATATTACAGTGGTGGGTACAAGCCCTCATTGCAAGAAAGGAAATACATAGACCACAGAAAGAGATCTAAGAGAAGACAGGAAAGCAGAAGCCTCAGATCGGCCCCAGCATGATCAGAGAATAAAATGGTCAGACAACAAAGGTAGAAAAAATAATTTTATTTAATTTTGGTGATTGGACTTTGTGCTATTTTTATATTTTACACAGTATTGGGGAACTGCATCTCTTATTTATCTGATGTTGCACTGCATGTGGACTCTGGCTTCTTGGGGTTTCAGTTTAAATTTTGTCTACATATTTTTATTTTTACTTTAGATTGTGGTTACTTATTCTGTACTTGGTGAAGGTCAATGTGCGTATGTGACTGAGGTCAGGTGTTCTGTTAACATGCAGTTTGTATATAAAGATCTATACTATACTGTAGTAATTTGACTTGTTCAGCTTTTCAAATAGGTGTATGGATGTTTCAGGGCCCACTGTAGTATTTACAGTGATGCTTTTTTTTGGATGTTCTCCTTATGTGACTTTTGGAAGTTTGTGCTAATATGGTATGGTATGGTAGATTTGCTTTTTGTTGTAAGGTTTTTTATTAGCTCACAATATGCCTGGTACTGGAGAATAGTGGTTGTTGTTGTTGTTGTTAGTGAGATGATCAGAATCAGATTTTTTTTTATAATATTGAGTTCTGTGGGTGAATGTCCTGGTTCTGCTCTGCACCTACTGTGGATGCAAAATATATGTTGAAAAAGAAAAAGGGAGAACCATAACGCAGTTTATAACAAAATAAAAATGGGTTGCAATTTAGTTTTATAAACTGTGCTATTAATTCTTGCTGTCTTTTAGTTCCTTGGTGTGCAAAGAGGACCGTACCTAGCCCTGTGCAAGCAGTGCAGCCGCACAGGGCACAAAGGTTTGGGGGGCACATTTTGGCTCTCTGCTGTTGCCCTGCTGCCACTGGCAGGACAATAGCAGGCAGTTAAAATGCGCCCTAAGCCTTTTCGCAGCACTTTAAGCAGGTCTGGTCCCTCCCTCCTCCGACACGATGTCAGAGCAGGGAGGGACAGATCTGCTTAGAGTGCCGGCGCCTTTCAGATTGGGTGCATGCCTCCCTCCTCCTCCCCATACCTCCGTCCAGTGCTGCCTGCTCTTTCCCTGCTGCTGGCGCCACCGTGAAAAAAACGCCTACAGAGAGTCCACCACACCGCAGCCCATATCCTTACCTGCTCTTCCCCCTTCTTATACGTCTACATTGGCTTCCTATCCCATTTCGTGTACAATATAAATTTCTCACGTTCGTCCACAAATCCATTTATTCCGGCACTCCCCTCTACCTCGCCGATTTGATCCACCTTCACACTCCCCACTGCTCCCTCCGCTCCATCCATGCAAATCGCCTGATCCTGCCTTCCCTCTCTCAAGCCCTCCTCAAATCCACACGCTCCTCTGCCTTCCACTTCCTCAGTCCCTGTCTCTGGAATTCGCTCCCCCCCGGACCTCCGCCTGGAACCCTCCTTCAAAACCTTCAAAGCCCTCTTAAAGACTCACCTTTTCTGCTGTGCTTTTGATCTTCCCCTGCCCCCCTCCCATCTCTCCCCACTCCCCCGGTAATCCCCTTCTATCTGATTGTCTTCTGTTTCTTTTTCCTGTTCTTGCATCCTCTCCTGCCTGTCCAAATTTGGCGTTCCTTTCTTTTTCTAAGCAGCTTTTATGCAAATTGTGAACCGCTCAGATGCTATTGCAATGAGCGGTATATTAAGTTCCTAAATAAATAAAGATAAAGAGGGCGGCAGCAGCAGGGAAAGAGCTGGCAGCGCTGGATGGAGGTATGGGGGAGAGGGGGGCATGCATCCAAGTTACAAGTCGCATAAGGTGCGATTGCAGTTCGATACGGCCCTGTGTGCAAACATCTTGCATTTCCTCCATATAACCTAATCGGCTTTTTGATTTGGTTCAGTCTCTGAATGGATTTCTGAAAAAGCCCCGCCCCCTCTAAGGTGATGGGGGGGGGGGGCGCCATCTCATTCTTCGCCTCAGGCAGCAGACTGCCTTGAGCCGCCCCTGATCGCACAATACAGATTCTTGCTACCTTAAGACTGGAACGCTCACTCCTTATATGGCATTCTTCACATTATCGCTGCAACTAGCGCCGGTAACATTAAGACGGTTTAGTAAACATACCCCTAAGTCACAAACAGCACAACACCAGCATCCACAGTAACTCAACCATCAAAGGACAATGTGTCAACTCCTAGTTGATTGCCTGCACTATGGCTGTGTTGTCTGAATCAAGGACTATCCTATGATATGTCAAACATTCACCCCATAAGATTAATGGTACCCACATTGGGAACAACTTCAAGAAAGCAGGCCTGTGGTCAAGCCCGAACATACCATGCTCTGTGAAAAAAAGATGTTGAAACCATGGATCCCCCCTGAAGTGTCACTGCCATACATAAACTCAATTGAACTGCATTAAAAGTGAACCCCACACGTCCAGCTCTTCTCACACTTCTCATGGAACTCACAGCAGGTAATGCTTCCTAGTGATCCTGCTCATCGGTTGAGAAAGGTAACATGTATACATCTTCCCAATGAGGATCACATGATTTGCAAAAGTAAATTTCCCAATCATGGATTGTACCTGGCACATCATGAGTTTTTTTCTGGCCCTTCTTGTTGGCAATTGCACCCAGAAAAGTGTCTACCTTTTTCTTTAGGCAGCATGAGCTCCATGTGATCCTAGTCCAGCATCATTCCCAAGAAAGTGAATTGCTTTCTAGGCCCCTCTGTTTTCTCCTCAGCCAATGGGACACCAAGTTCAACCACTGCCCACTGAAATGCCACAGTCAACTATGCACATTTGTCTAATCTGGCAGCGCCCCCAATAGAGCATCATCCAAGTAATAAACTATCATGTTCCTATCCGAGACCCTTTGCACTATCAATGCATTAAAGTCATAAAAGTTCCAAAAAAAGCACATGCCACTGGGAGATCTGTTGAAGAAGATGCTGTTCTATGTGTGTTATGGACCCAAGTTTGTTGTGCCAATTCTTATCCCCCTGAAGAGGCATTTCTAGCAAAATGTTAAAAGGAGAGGCATTGGGACTGATTGGTAGAGACACAAGAGATATTGAAGATTGTGCCAAAGTTAAGTATTGGATTTTTGTGACTCAATATCTTGAGAAAATGTTTATTATGGAGATCACATTTTTTTGAATAATTCGGATGGTTAAATCATTAGGAGTATACTCATTGATGTTTCTTGGGATAGTGACTAGAAGTTGGTCTTCTTTGTCCACTTGTACCCCTGTTTTTCTGAGACCTGTTTATGTTTTTTATGCTCCGAAGTTTATACTATATAATCTGGTGAGAAAATGGAGTAACTTTATTGATTTTGATTTGTTACTCCAAAAGGGACCAACTTTGAAGTTGTTTTGTAACGAGGATACTTCAGTAAGCATGAAAAGCAAGCAATCGATTTTGTTTTAGAGATTTTTGGCCAATTATGCTTCAAATCTTCCTTTCCATCATCTGTTTTTTTCTGTTCCCCATATCCAGATCATACACCAATATTGAAAAAATGATAACATATTTTCCCATCAAAATTTTTTACCTCAATTTTTGAGAAACTTGACAGTCCAGGAGCACAATTACATTTAATGTATGCCTGCACTGTGATAGATGAGGTTGCACTCCATCTGCTACTGTATCACCCCCAATCCCATTGAATTACCAAAGACATCCACACCACCTGAGCTGTTAGAAGACTCTTGATGACTCCCATATACACATAGGGCCCGATTCTGTTCCAGAAGTAGATCCCCTCTGTGCATCTGGTCTGAACTGGATGCATAGAGGGGATCGCGATTCTGATCCCATGGGGCATGTCTAGCCCCGCGTGATCAGAATCACGAACAGTCCTGCATGTGCAGGCCAGGACAGCAATTCTGTCTGGCCTGCACATACAGGACTGCACCCGGCTAACTCAGTCAGGGCTTTTAAATGGAGCCACGGCGTAATGGCGTCCTGTTGCCATGGCACTTAAGCCCCATTTAAAAGCTGCGATGCCAGCCGCCAAGAACAAGAGTTTATTTCCTGCAGCTTGACCCCCAATTTGGTCTCTTAAGGCCAGGGTTGGGCTGCGGGGAATAAACCCTGGCCCCACCTGCCCCATCCGCCTCCCGGGCCTTCCCAAGTGCAACATCCAGGGAAGTTATTCCACCTCAGAGGTGGAATAACTTCCCTGGACATTTTGCTGGCCCCGACGTACAGGGCTGACATTAGTATTGCCCTGACAACCCATTGCCCGCCCACTCTCTGCCCTCATGCTGCCCATTCCCTGCCCCCCCCCATCTAACTTCCCCGCACAACCAGCCAGGAAGTTATTCAGGGGCAGGTAATGCCACGAATAGCAGGGATGGACATCTTGTCAGGCCGTCCATCCCAGCTATTCGTGGCTCAGAATAACTCCCATATGGTCCATCACTTGTGTCCACCATTCCAGCTTCTCTTAATCTAGGTGTTTGGCCATGCAATGTTCTCCGCCCCCCTCCCCCCATATTTGCTCCTCCTCCACAAATATGCCCTAACTATGGGCCCCTCCAGCTCACCACTGATGTCTTCCTCCATTGAACTGCAAATGTGTTTATTTATTTATTTTATTTATTTAACATTTTTTATATACCGCACTATTCATCATCAGTGCGGTTTACATTGAAACAACAATATACCTGCCAATACATGACTGATCTAGGTTTACAGATAACAGGGAAGATAAACTGGGTGTGAACTGGGGATAACTATCTACATAATTATGCATAATTATATATACATTGAATAGGTTACATCAAGATTCGAATTTGACAAGAATACAGAATACAAGAAACACAGTGTTTTCACATTTTGATCCTTTGTTCTGGATTGCTGTTATGTGTAGGAGTTATCTGAGTGGGCGATAGCCGGTTCTATTGTGTGTATGGTAGCCTGAAGTGCAAAGTGAATAAATAGTGCTTGATGGACTTTCTAAATTGGATGATATCCCTGATTGATCTGATGTTTGGAGGTAGATTGTTCCAGCACTTGGGAGCATAGGACACAAAAGCTCTGTTAGTAGTTTGTTGTGTCCATTTTGTGGAGATACTAGGAGTAACTAGTGTGTTTTCTGCTACTAGTCTCCTGGGTCTGTTGTTTGGTGTCAGGGTGATGAGATTTGAGATCGATGCAGGAGATAATTTATTAATAGCTTTGAATGTGATGAGGAGGGTTTTGTATGTTATTCTGCAGTTTATCGGAAGCCAGTGCAGATCGATCAGTATTGGTGTTATATGATCTCTTATAGAAGCTCCAGATAAGATGCGGGCTGCCGCGTTCATCGCCAGTTGAAGTGGATTTAGTGTATTCTTGAGGAGGCCATAAAGGATGATATTCGCATAGTCAAAATGCGGTGTGACTATCGCTTGGAAGACTGTACGGAAGTCCTTTGTCTCCATCATTGGTTTCAGGTGGCGCAGTGTTTTTAGTTTGTAGTAAATTGACCTTACTGTGTTCTTTATGTGCTCTTTAAGATTGAGTTTTTGGTCGAGTATCACACCGAGGTACTTTATGGAGGCCTTGATTGGGAGTTCTGCATCTCTTACTATGAGGGTGGTTGGCGGAGAAAATTGCTTGTTTCTTGTGGCTATGAGTACTTTGGTTTTCTTGAAGTTTATTCTCATGTTCTGATTGAGAAGCCAGTCGGTTATTGTGTTGAAACAGTTGATTAATGGAGAGTAGTCAGGGTTTGATATGTTGATCGGTGTGAATATTAGCACGTCATCCGCGTATAGTAGGCA
This sequence comes from Ichthyophis bannanicus, assembly GCA_033557465.1. Lineage (NCBI taxonomy): Eukaryota > Metazoa > Chordata > Amphibia > Gymnophiona > Ichthyophiidae > Ichthyophis > Ichthyophis bannanicus. Next base: position 1,265,951,724 of record CM066032.1, on the reverse strand, counting down.
GGATATACCGAAGTCTCTGGTGATTTGGCAGATTGGTTGCATGTATATATTAAAAAGCAACGCAGATAGAGATGAGCCTTGGGGTACTCCCTGTTCTGTTTGAAGGGTTCAGATGTAATGTTGCCTGTACGGACCTGTTGCCAGCGCTCATCTAAGTAAGATTTGCACCAGTTCCAGGCTTGGTTACGGATGTCTTTTTCGTGAAGTCTAGCTAGCATAATCTTATGGTCGACTGAGTCGAATGCCGCTGATATGTCCAGAAAAATCATTGCAATGGCCATGTGAATGTTGTCAATCCCACAGATGAGTTTGTTAAGTAGTGAAGTCATGAGTGTTTCTGTTCCGTGAGCTTCTCGGAATCCATGTTGGCATGGGTCCAACGGGGCTGCTGTGTCAATGTGGTGTTGGATCTGCCTCTGAGTTTCCTTTTCAAGTATCTTGGCTAGATAGGGAATGCTGGAGATTGGGCGGTAGGACTCTTCCTTCGTTGGGTCCATCAGGTTGTTTTTTAGCAGAGGGCGAATTGAAGTTTGTTTAAGGGCAGTAGGGAAGATCCCAGTTAGATAGGAGATATTTGCGATCTTAGCTATGTGAGGGCTAAGCTCGGCACGTAATGTTTTGATCCAGTGTGCTGGACATGGGTCATTTGGTGCCGTGGTGTTGTTTATGGTAGCGATAATTTCTTCGATGGTTTTTCTTGATGGTGGTGAGAATTTATCGAGTGATGCTTGAGCTTGCGGGAATTGGATTAGTATTTGTGATGGCGTTGTGTTCGCCTTGACCATTTTGGTTTGGATGAAGTTAGCATATAGCTGTGGTTCTACAGATTCTTGATGCGGTGGCGATGGATCTTTGGTTAGTGTTTTTACTAGATTGAAGAGATCGCGTGGTCTGTTTAATGTTTTGCTGAGAAGGTTGGAGTGGAATTCTTTCCTTGTAGTCCAAGTTAGTCCGCGGTGCTTCTTGAGGTGGGTGTGATACTCTTCTTGATCCTGGCTGTTGTGGGTGTGTCTCCATTTTCTTTCTAACTTCCTTAATTGGAGTAGAGATGTACGTAGTTCTGGAGAGAACCAAGGGGCATCCTGTTTTTTATTGGAGCGATTCCTGGATGGGAGCTTCTTGTTCATGCTTGGTTGATGGGCATACTGATAGAGAGTGTCGTTCCAGTTAGAGATCAGCTCGTTTAGATTGTCCGTTGGCTTGGATAGTTTTGGTAATGCTTGTTTAGTGAGGGTCTCTATGTCCAACGGCTTAAATCGCCTTGCGCTTGTTGTTGAGGAGACTGGCTGGGCGAGTGTGTTTGAATTTGTTGGAATCTGGAATAAGATCAAGCTATGGTCTGACCAAGGGACTGGGATAATAGATGGTTTGGTGTAGTTATATAAGCTTGAGACTGCTGATGGAACGAATATCAAATCGAGGATGTTCCCTTGTTTGTGTGTGTGGTTGTGCACGATTTGTTTGTATCCAAGGTCTGTCATGGCATCGAGGAATGTACTGGATAAGTCATGATGTAGAGAGGCAAGGTTAAAATCACCTAACAACCAGTTTGGTTTGTTGGGGTTGTCAGGATTGCAGGCTAAGTTTATTATATCTGAGAGATCTTCTGATACTGTGTTTGGTGCTGAATAGATGAGATTGATAGAGTTGCTTCTATTTGCGATCGTTATAGTGTCTAGATGTTGGGAGCTCCTGGTTAGGGACACTCGGTATTGCAACTCGGACTTTGCTATTATGAAGACTCCTCCCCCTGTTCTATTATCTCGGTTACAAGCGAAGAGTGAGAAATTGGGGGGCGTGATTTGGTTAATTAAGACAGTGTCTGAGTCAGAGAGCCATGACTCAGTGACCATTAGGAGGTCTAGATTGTAGTTGGATATTAGGTCTGTGATGGCTGGCCATTTGTTGCGCACAGACCATGCGTTGATGAGTGCACATCTAAGCTCGTGTTGCAGGTCGTCTTTGTTGGTCTTTTTGTTAGTAATGGTCTCCAGTGTTATGTAGAGCAGGCGTGATTATCTCTTGTGTTGAAGGTTTGGGTAAGGTTGATGATAGTTGTAGTGATGTTTTCTATTTGATCCTAAGAGTGCTGGGATAGGGTTATGATCAGGTATGTATGAAACAGAGTCATGAATGGTCATGGCAATAGTATAGAGAAAAACGAGCGTTATGGTTGATGTAGTCATGATTATCTTTTGGTGTTATTCCTGTAGGGTCACGGTATAAGGGCACGTCGAATGGTCTTCAGGTGAGGCCTGCTAGGCGCGGGTGTGCCTGCTGGTGCTTTCTTTAAGCGATGGCTGCTCGGCCCTGATTGGGTAGGGCGGCTTTGGGAGGGAGGATTGTTGGTTTGATACTTGGATGCTATAGGCAGCAGTAAAATTGAACGCTGTTGGTATCAGAATACTTGGGTGTTCTAGGCAGTAGTAAGTTGAATGTTATTGGTAATAAATGATTGGGCTACTGGCAATAGTACTAATTGAGTGCTACTGGTAATAGCTTTACTTGAGTGTTATGGCAACAGTAATGATTGAATGCTATGGCTACAGTAATACTTTGATGCTACTGGCAACAGTAATAAATGAATGCTATGGTTACAGTAATACTTAGGTGCTACTGGCAACAGTAATAATTGAGTGCCACAGAGATGATGAAGGTGGTTATGAGGTATGGTACATTTATACGATTAGTCTGTATACTTGCTGTGGTTGAGAGTTGTGTAGAGAGGCCCACGTTCACGCCTGAGTTCAGTTGTTGGTAGACTGTTGGTTTCTTGGTCAGGCGGCCGGGCGTTGAGTGAAGCAGGCGTCGAGTCACCAGTGAGCTGATGTGGAATTTGTCATCTCGCCTATCGTGCCTCGCCTAAGGGCCACGCCAAAGGGCCCTCTGGCGAGGCCCTCAGTCGCGGGTGCGCCTGCTGGCGCGAAGTTTAAACTGAAGCAGCTGTGCCCCGATTGGGCCGCGGTGATCGGCAGGCCCCTCCTGCTGCCGGTGGCTCGATCCCCGGGAAGGGGAGAGCTGCTGGTGGTGGTGGGGGCTCTGGGAGGCTGGCGCCTGCTGGTGCAAATTTTAAACTGAAGCAGCTGTGCCCCGATTGGGCCGCGGTGATCGGCAGGCCCCTCCTGCTGCCGGTGGCTCGATCCCCGGGAAGGGGAGAGCTGCTGGTGGTGGTGGGGGCTCTGGGAGGCCGGCGCCTGCTGGCGCGAAGTTTAAACTGAAGCAGCTGTGCCCTGATTGGGCCGCGGTGATCGGCAGGCCCCTCCTGCTGCCGGTGACTCGATCCCCGGGAAGGGGAGAGCTGCTGGTGGTGGTGGGGGCTCTGGGAGGCCGGTGCCTGCTGGCGTGAAGTTTAAACTGAAGCAGCTGTGCCCCGATTGGGCCGCGGTGATCGGCAGGCCCCTCCTGCTGCCGGTGGCTCGATCCCCGGGAAGGGGAGAGCTGCTGGTGGTGGTGGGGGCTCTGGGAGGCCGGCGCCTGCTGGCGCGAAGTTTAAACTGAAGCAGCTGTGCCCCGATTGGGCCGCGGTGATCGGCAGGCCCCTCCTGCTGCCGGTGGCTCGATCCCCGGGAAGGGGAGAGCTGCTGGTGGTGGTGGGGGCTGGTGGTGGTGGTGTTAAGTCCTCCTCACTCGTTTTGGCATTGATGAAACCACAGACTGGAAAAGAATCTCATCTTGCTGCTCTGCAATTCTTCCTCTGCTGACAGGCCCCGGGGGCAAAAGGCTACAGGAGATCCCACGCCCATGAGGCCCCAGGCCCCTTTGCCCACCCTTGGCATCCCACTTCATGTTCCTCTGAGCTCTACTAGCCTCAGCTTGCTGGCCAGTTGACTTTGTAGATACCTCTTTCCTAAATTCCACAACCTTCTTCCCTCTCACTGCCATAGCTCCATGCCCATCCCATCTTTGTGATCACAAGATGACACAGGCACTTCCCCAAGCTTTCCTAGCAATTATTCAAATTAAAACTGCAGTGAAAATTTCAGGATCACAGAGATCTTTCAGGACAGATGCAGCCAGCGTATGACCAGTGCTAGAACCCACTCTGCTGTGGCCTGCACACAAACTTGCAGAATAGCCTGGTAGGATATCAGTAGAGCTCAGATTACTTTTGCAATTCATCCTCCGGTGCTCAAGCAGATGATGGGAACCCTTTCTGGGACATAGCTCAAGCCAACCACCACTCCCCACCAGTACTCCTTGCCCTCAGGGAACAAGTCCGTTCTCTTGAGGCTAAAGTAGCAGACCTGGAAAACATAAGACAGACAGAGAGGTACATAGACGAGACCTACAGGGATATAGTCCTGAAGTCCCACCTCCAGTCTGGCAGCACCCCTGTTGCCATGGAGGAGAGAGGTCACGTGACAGGAGAGCATCACCCTGGTGTGGCAGGAAGTGATCCTGTAACTAGGACCTGTCCTCCAGGTGATGTAAAACCCTCTCGCACCGAGGAAGTTTCTCCAGGACCATGTGCCCATGAGGGAAGGGTTAGGACAGCTGTTATAGTTGGTGATTCGATCATTAGGCATGTAGATAGCTGGGTGGCTGGTGGACGTGAGGATCGCCTGGTAACATGCCTGCCTGGTGCGAAGGTAGCGGACCTCACGCGCCACCTAGATAAGGTCTTAGATAGTGCTGGGGAGGAGTCTGCTGTCTTGGTACATGTCGGTACCAATGACATAGGAAAATGTGGTAGGGAGATTCTGGAGGCAAAATTTAGGCTTTTAGGTAAGAAGTTGAAATCCAGAAATTCCATGGTAGCATTCTCCGAAATGCTTCCTGTTCCACGCGCAGAACCCAAAAGGCAGGCAGAGCTCCGGAGTCTCAATGCGTGGTTGAGACAATGGTGCAGAGATGAGGGTTTTGGATTTGTTAGGAACTGGGGAACATTCTGGGGAAAGGAGGGGCTCTTCCGAAGGGATGGGCTTCACCTTAACCGGGATGGAACCAGGCTGCTGGCATTAACCTTTAAAAAGGAGATAGAGCAGCTTTTAAACTAGATATTAGGGGAAAGCTGACAGTCGCCCAAGAGCGGATGGTTCGGAAGAATGTATCCTTGAAGGATACTGCCAAAAGCAGAGAGGTTCCACAAAAGAGTAAAGTAGCCCAAATGCCCTCAAGTATGGAGCAGACAGAGCTTAAAGATCCCAATTTACCCATGTCTAACAATAGCCAAATTAACATGAATAAAATACATTCTCTAAAATGCTTGTATGCAAATGCTAGAAGTCTAAAGAATAAGATGGGAGAGTTAGAATATATAGCACTAAATGAAAGGTTAGATATGATTGGAATATCAGAGACATGGTGGAAGGAGGACAACCAGTGGGACATTGTGATACCTGGGTACAAACTATATCGTAAAGATAGAGCTGATAAAATTGGTGGAGGGGTTGCGCTCTATGTTAGAGAGGGCATTGACTCAGAAAGGATTAAAGTTTTGCAGGAAGCAAAATCTGCTGTAGAATCTATATGGATTGAAATTCCATATAAAAGGGGGAAGGCAATGGCAGTGGGGGTGTACTATCGAGCGCCTGGCCAGAATGACCAAATGGATGATGAAATGCTCAAAGAAATCAAGGAAGCTAACAAAAGTTACAGTGCAGTAATAATAATGGGTGATTTCAATTACCCCGGTATCGACTGGGTCAGTGTCACGTCAGGACATGCTAGGGAGATAAAGTTCCTAGATGAAATAAATGACTGCTTCTTGGAGCAGCTGGTTCATGAACCGACCAGAGGGGAAGCCATATTAGACCTAGTCCTTAGTGGAACACCAGATCTAGTGCAAGAGATAAGGGTGTTGGGGCCACTTGGCTATTAGTGATCATAGCATGATCGCCTTTGATTTAATTAGTGGAGGAGGGATAGTAAGGAAATCCACAGTACTACCTTTTAACTTTCGAAAGGGAGACTATGATAAAATGAGGAAAACAGTTAAGAAAAAACTAAAAGGAGCAGTTGCAAAGGTTAAAGACGTACATCAAGCTTGGGTGTTGTTGAAAAATACTATCTTGGAAGCCCAGACCAGCTGTATTCCACGCTTTAAGAAAAGTGGAAGGAAGTCCAAAAAACTGCCAGCATGGTTTAAAGGTGATGTCAGAGAGGCTGTTGTTGCCAAAAAACATCTTTCAGGAAATGGAAAAAAGAGCCAAACGACGAAACCTGGAAACAGCACAAGCACTGGCAAATCAAATGCAAGGCATTGATAAGGCAGGCAAAGAGAGAATTTGAGAAGAAGCTTTCTGCGGAAGCAAAAACACGAAATAAAGACCTTTTCAAGTACATTCGTAGCAAAAAACCTGTGAGAGAGTCAGTTGGTACATTAGATGATAAAGGGGTTAAAGGAGCACTAAGAGGCGCCAAGGCGATAGCGGAGAGACTGAATGAATTCTTTGCTTCAGTCTTTACTGAGGAAGATGTAGGGATGTTACCCATGACTGAAGTGGTATTTAAAGGTGCAGAAGAATTGAAGGAAATATCGATACATCGGGAAGATGTCTTACAACTATTAGATAAACCAAAGAGTAGCAAATCACCTGGGCCGGATGGTATACATCCAAAGGTGTTGAAAGAACTGAAATATGAGATTGCAGACCTGCTATCAGTAATCTGTGAACTATCATTAAAATCATCTCTAATACCTGAAGATTGGAGGATCGCCAATGTAACACCAATTTTTAAAAAGGGTTTCAGGGGTGATCCGGGAAACTACAGACCGGTGAGCTTGACGTCAGTACCAGGAAAAATGGTAGAAACCATCATAAAGAATAAAATTACTCAGCATGTAGATAGTCACAACCTAATGGGAGACAGCCAACATGGCTTTAGACAAGGAAGATCTTGTCCTTACTAATCTGTTATGTTTTTTGAAGGAGTGAATAAACAGGTGGACAAAGGTGAGTCGGTTGATATTGTGTATCTGGACTTTCAGAAAGCCTTTGACAAGGTCCCTCATCAGAGACTTTTGGCAAAACTAAAGAGTCATGGGATAGGAGGCAGTGTACTATTGTGGATCAGGAACTGGTTTTAAAAGAAAGCAGAGGGTAGGGCTAAATGGCCAATTTTCCCAATGGAGAAAGGTGAATAGTGGTGTACCCCAGGGATCTGTGCTGGGTCCGCTGCTTTTTGACATATTCATAAATGACCTGGAAAGTGGGATAACGAGTGAGGTTATCAAATTTGCAGATGACACAAAACTATTTAAAGTTGTTAAAACCCAAGAGGATTGTGAAAAATTGCAAGAGGATCTTGATAAATTGGAAGACTGGGCATCAAAATGGCAGATGAAATTTAATGTGGACAAGTGCAAGGTTATGCACCTAGGGAAGAAACAACCCAATCTATGGTTACACGATGCAAGGTTGCACATTAGGAACCACCACCCAGGAAAAAGATTTAGGCGTCATTGTGGATACCATGTTAAAACCCTCGGCCCAGTGTGCAGCAGCGGCCAAGAGAGCAAATAGAATGCTAGGTATGATAAGGAAAGGAATGGAAAATAAAACAAAAGATATTATAATGCCTCTATATCGTTCCATGGTGAGACCGCACCTTGAATATTGTGTGCAATTCTTGTCGCCGTATCTTAAAATGGATATAGCGATTTTAGAAAAGGTTCAGAGAAGAGCCACCAAAATGGTAAAGGGGATGGTAGGATACTCCTATGAAGAAAGGCTAAAAAGGTTAGGGCTCTTTAACCTGGAAAAGAGACGACTGAGGGGAGATGTGATAGAAGTCTATAAATTAATGAACGGAGTGGAACGGGTAAACGTAGATCGATTGTTTACCTTATCAGAATATAGAAAGACTAGGGGACATGCAATGAAGCTGCAGGGTAAACTATTTAAGACTAATAAAAGAAAATATTTTTTCACTCAACATGTAATCAAACTCTGGAATTTGTTACCGGAGGATGTAGTAAAGGCTGTTAGTGTAGCTGGGTTTAAAAAAGGTTTGGAGAAGTTCCTGGAGGAAAGGTCCATAAACCATTATTAAGAAGTGACCGAAGGTTGATTTGGATTTGTCTGGTGGGCGATAAATAACAGCTATTCGGAGGGGAAGTGATGAGAGGAGACGAATGGAATGGACTTCGAAGGAAAAGGGAGAGTGTGAGTGGGGTGGCAGAAGAGGTTGGAATTGGCAGGAGGGAGAGAGTAGGAGGCCAACCCCACCACCGCAACCAGTAGATCGAGGTGTATGGGAGAACTGGTAGCTCCCATAGCAGAGAGAGGCAATGGATGCGGTGTCATCTGGGGGGAGCCAGGTCTCAGTCAAGGCAAGAAGGTGTAGGGCATTGGAGATGAAAAGGTCATGAATAAAAGGGTTTTTTTTTTATGACTGAGCATGCGTTCCATAGGGCACATGAAAACGGGAGAGCGGAGGGGGAGAGGAGAGGGATATGGATAAGGTTGGATAAGTTCCGTGTAGATTTCTTATCAGAGTAGTGTGGGGGTCTATTTCTAGGGTAATGCCGAGATTTAGAGGGAGCAGGGTGTGGGTGGGTGTGTCTGGGTGAGTGTGCTCTCCAAGAGGGACATGAGGGAGGGGAAATGAGGGGTAAATTGATGGTATTGGGTAGGTTATGTGAGGGATTATTTTGGGGTAGGTTTGGAGTTGATATCTATGGATAAGTGATTGTGGGATGAATGGGGGAGGGCAGAAGGAGGGAGGAGCGGGATGTGGATGAGATTAGATGGGGTACGTGAGAAACATTTTCTAGTGTGAGAAAGAAATGGGGGGGGGGGGGCAGGGTTGGGATTGATGTTACCAGATGAGAGAAGGAGAAGGAGTATTAGAGAGCGAGGTATAGTGGAGATAGTATGGCGGAAGCGAGGGTGGGGTTGCCTTAGGGAGAGGGGCTGGTTGAATGCGGGGGATGGTGTGAAGAAGCTCAAGAGCCGGAGCAAGGCTAGGGGCAGGATGGAGGGAGAAGTGAGGAAGGTAGAGAGGGGGGCTGGTTGAATGCAGGAGATGGTGTGAGGAAGCTCAAGGGCAGGTGCTAGGCTAGGGGGCAGAGTGGAGGGGGAAGTGAAGAAGGTAGGGGAAGGGTAGAGGGAGGAGGAGGGAGGGTGTTGGTGGGAGGGGAGGCAGCTGGGGAGGATCATGCTCCCCGGCCTATTCTAGTCCCTCTTATTCCCTCCCCTCAAGTGCTGTCAGAATGGGGCTGGGCCACGCTATGTAGCCCCCTATCATCTTCTTTAACTTTTGTAAATTGTTTAAAGACTTAGGGGTGGTGGTTAACATTTGCAAAGCAACTAGCTATTGCCGCTGAAGTTTAACCCTGGATATTCAATGATGGGGCCAAATTTGGCCACCAGCATTGAATATCAGGCAGTGGAGATATTGAGCCGCTGGCCAGATACCTTCTTTGGGTGAAGAAAGGGCAGCATTTGCCATGCTTTATTTTACCCACGTGTTGCTAACCAGGCAGTGGCTCAATATCGTTGCTGTCTGATTAGCGATGCGTTCTGCCTCTGCTCCATCCCAGAATGCCCCTGGATAACCTCTATGCTAACCACTTCGCATCGGGGTGTGTAGTGGTGATACCTGTAGATATTCAGTGGCACTAACCATGTTAGTGCCATTGAGTATCCAGTTCAGTGACATTTACACAGTTGCAGGTCTGCAAACTGTGTAAATGCTTTTGAAAACCCACCCCCCCCCATATTTTTTTTTCCTTGGTATGATTGATTGCTTTTTTTTTTTAAATTCTTTATTTTCGTTTTGCAACAACAAAGGAAAGGAAGACATACAACTAAGAGACAAATACATACATGTAATGTGATACATACACCAAAGCAAACCCCCACCACCCCCCTCCCCCCGGCTTCTTCTCTAGAAACTAAAACATTCTCGGAACGGACGTGTACTGACATTATTGTATTACAAAACCGTCCAGCGGTCTGAAACAGTATTATGTTACAAAACTTTACAGCGATCTGAGACATGATGGGCGTGCATTAAACAGACATGTCGAAGCAATAAGCAGATGGTACATGATCATTGAGCATCTGCCATTTAGACAAGCAAGAATGAAATTGGGTATGGAAAATAGCCCTCCAAGATATCTGCGCATAGTTACTATATAAGCAGACAAGGTTCCACTATTCATTGACAGCAAGTCGAGAACTATCCCTCCAAGTCCCCGTGATCAAACACATGGCTATACCCAGCATAAAATCAGGAGAAAACGACCCTTCTTAGGAAGAGAGGGGACCCCCGCCACTGAGCGGAGTCCAACAGTCGTCCGAGAAAGAGGCTCGTGAAGGTGCAAGATAAAGGAAGAACGACCCCAGACCCGCCCCTAGTAAATCTGTAGTTAAGGACATTTACAAGAACATGAACGAAGGTTCCCACATCAGTATAGCGAGACCTGCACGGGCCCCTGGCAATTGTGTTCCATTTGACTATTTTCTGGAATATAAGAACATCTTTGTGCAAGAGGACAAGAGTTGAGTTTGGACAGCTGAAGCAGATCGGGAAACCCGCATTATGTTGCTCCAGAAACGCTCCAATGTACAGGGGTTAAAGTGGTTTGCGGTTAGCAAGCCCAGGCTGGGTGGATTCTACAAGTAACAGTATCTGTACCCTGACATAATAGGTTATAAAAGGTAAAGGCTGCTCCATGTGTACTACTAATAGAGTGAATTAGTTCTAAGAGCCCATCCTTAGTAGGGACAGAGGGCGGCATGATTGGAGCACTTTTGAGGCAGCATATAAGCTGCATTAATTGAAAATAATGTTTCGCTAGGAACGCAAATCCCCTGTATAGATCAGAAAAGGTTTTCCAACAAGCTGCAGAAAGAGCTGTTGGGGTGTCCTGATCCCCCTGGAGGACCAGGGTCTGGAAATAGTCATACATGGCTGCTCGAATTTCAAACCGAAACTCTGGCTGAGTTAATAGGGCTCTATCAAGGAGCCAGGCCCCCGGATTCCCTTGAAGTGCAGTAGTATGGTAGTGAAAAGGAGTAAGTAGCAGCATGATCTGAAATATACGAGGAGTGAATCTTTACAGCATCCACCTGGGGAGCTAACAATGTTGACATTAGAAAGAAATCTATGCGAAACTGGAATTTGTGAAGGGAAGAGAAAAGGTAAAGTCTAGCTCATTGGGGTGTATCTAAGCAAATCGCTACAATAGTAGCATGCAGAGATTTCCTATCCAATATAGCAACCCCACATTTCTTAGAAGCAGCTGGGGAGTAAGCGGCCACCATGTAAGGTTTAGTATTGAAGTGGAAAGTTTCCTTCGAATTGAAATGTGTTTCTTGGAGGAAAATCAGGTCCGCAGCCTCATGATTTAGATAGAATAGGAGTTTCCTCCGTTTTTATCGGATTATTGATTCCTTGTACGTTCAATGAAAAATCTTACATGGTGCCATCAGTCGATACTAGACATTTCTAGGTAAAAGCGCTTGAAAACTTACAACATAATCAGAATCTATACACTAATGATATAAGCACCAAATATGCTGGCCAATACACCATATTGAAAAGTATGTACCAAAGTAACTTAGAGAAGAAGCAAACCCCCAATGAATATGGCGACCAGATGTCTGCGGGAGGAGGCCCCAGAGAGGAGATAAGACATAATAAAAGAAAAGAAACACCAGAGTCCATAAGAAACACTGTCTCTGATATTCGTCGAGGCTACAATGGGTAGATGGAGTCGGGTCCCAGATATCTTCAAAATAAGGCGACAGACCTCCTTCGATAAACTCTTCGCTGAGCCGCGGTAAATCCAATATGGCAGGCACAGCGGACATGAGAGTACTGGCAGGAATATTCTGGAAATCAGCGCATCAAGTCGGCTTCTTTAGAGTCCAAAAACTCCGCTAGTAGCTCAGGGTCCTCAAATGTTCTTGTCTGATTGTGAAGCGTGACTCGGAGCTTGGCCGGGTACAGCAGACCATAGCGCGCTTGTAATTGTTGAAGCCTCGGCCGAAATTCCAGAAAGCGCTTTCGGCGGTCGACCGTGGGTTTAGCCAAGTCAGGATAGAAGGAGACCTTGTGGCTCTCAAACTCCATATGGCCCTTTGCCCGGGAGGCATTGAGAATTTGTTCCACATGTTGATATCTCAAAAGTCGAAAGATGATAGGCCGCGGGGTCTTCCTATTGAGCGTTATGTTTGTGGGTACACGATGAGCACGATCGATCTCCAATTCTTTGGTGAAGGTGATTTGGAGCAAGGAAGGGAGGATTTTACTTAAAAACTCCTTCATGTCACCCAATTCCGCTCCCTCCGGTAGGCCCACGAGGCGCAGGTTGTTGCGGCGCGCTCTATTATTGCCATCTTCCACTTCTTTCTGCAAAGCCCGCACCTGACGTTCAACTTTGTCGAGTTTGGACAGCCGGACCGCATGGGAGTCTAATATATTCTCCATTTTGTCCTGACGCGAAGAGAGCCCCTCTAGCCTGCCTTGCAGTACACCAAGCTCTTCCCTCAGCGCTCGAAGTGCTTCACCGTTTGACTGCACGAGGTCCTTAACCCCTCTAATTTCTGCGAGGATTTCCTGCTGCATTTCGGGGTCCTCGCGCAAAGCCAGCCCCTTCTGCGGGGACGGGGGTTCGGTTTTGGAGCGTTTACCATGAGAAGCCGCTGAAGAGCCAAATTCCAGGCGCGTGGGTTTGGTCCCCGCCATCTCACCAATGTGCCCCGGCAGGATCAGATCAGAAATTCAAGTTTGTCCGATGTTAATTCAGGATTCTGAGTAGGCCTCTCGGGAGCCTCAGCATTATGCGACCATCCCGCTGGACATCGGGCTCCGCCCCCCATGATTGATTGCTTTTAATCAATCGGGCATTATACCAGTTAATGGAATAGGAATCAGGAAAATTAGGAATCAATTTGTATTAAAAAAGTATGTAATCTTAATGCTTGTATAATTGAATGTAATTGTTGGAAAAAAAAAGCTGTGGTAAGGAAGTGCAGGGTGTGACCATGCGTTGTCTGAAACATGTATACACCCAGTAATCCAAACTGGGTACACTGTACCTGCATTGCATGCTCTAGCCTGTCCACAGTCTGCTGGCATAACACAATCTACCTATGTTTACCAGGTCCACTCTAGCCAATAGTTGCTAGATCATCAACCTGACACCCCTCAGCCATCTCTCCCCCATGTGGAAGGGACATAACATTGGCAGGTGGTGATGGGGCGGATGTGTGGATGTCCATGTATGCCTCTCCACCCCAAACCCTGCACCCTAGGCACCCGCCTACCTGCATACTGGATGGCCTGGGACTGCACACTACCAGCACCAACAGCATATGGGCATGTCAGCATTGCAGAGGAGGGTGTTGTGGCGGAGGGGGCAGTGGCACCTGTCTGCAGCAGACCAAGGCCATGCCCTGTTCCAGTGCGCAGTGTGCAGTGCAACAGACAAGGTCTGTCTGATGGAAAGTAAAGGTAGCCCCAGGGACTGCTGTGCTTTTGTGGTAACAGTGTGATGCAGTACACACAGCCAGTGTGTCTTGGAGCAGACAGTCACAGGTTCAGGTCCCAGCTGTGGATCTTGCAGAGCATGTCCCTACAATGCAGATACAGCATCCACATGTGCAATCTCCAAAGCATGGTTAACAGGGGTACAAACATCCACACACACAGGCTCCACTATCCAAAGCTTCATGGAGAGCCAAGCTGTTGGCTCTGACACAGCAGCAGTTATCACCAGAGCACTACTACTAGATCCTACACACCTTAGCAATGCCTGCACCGTGATTGGGGTCAGTGTGGTGGGCAGGGTTGCCAACCACTCCTACCCTTGTACAATGCTGCAATAGGAGTTGGGGTGTGTGTATATCTATTCATTGTTTTGTGGCTTCCTACTCCTCACTGGGCCCACAATGTGTACACTGTTTCCAGTGTTAGCCTGCAAATGTGCATATTGAGGAGCAAGGTATTGTGGGTATGGCCCAGACAGGGCGGATTGCGCAGGATGCACCTGCATCGGGGGTAGGGCAAGGCTGGGACATTGTAGTGCCCAACCACCACCTGCATGGACAGGGTGGCCACAGCAAGTCATGCTGGGAGGACACTCTCATTCTGACCGAGTACTGACCATGGCATGGCTATATTTCCACATAGTGCTAGATAGCACCTGTTTCTAGTGTTATCTGTGTGCTCCCTGTTCTGGGGCCCAATCATTGAGGCACCTGCTGGGTGTCTGTGCTGTATATCCTAACTCTGGGTCCACATAGTTCCTCTGTGAACATGCAATGTGGACTGGCTAGTGGACTGTTTGCAGTTAATATGTGTATCGCTGGAACACCTGGTGGGGTGCAGCAGGCACAGTCTTACTGTTCCTTCTGCTGGTGAATATCAGACCATGGTGGGTGGCAACTAAGGTTTTCTAGGTCTACTCCCAGCATTATTGCTGGTTTGCCAGTGTCCTAGTATCAGGTACAGATTTGGCCTAGTGGTCCAACCCGCCTGGACAACAGCCTTTGGCCAGCGGGACTGGGGTTGCTGGTCCCACAGCCATTCTTCATGGCTGTGCCACATGTCCCTCCCCTGCCTCAATTACAAAAAGGTTGATTGCAGGCACTTTGGAAACAAAGGGCATATACTATAAACCACTTTGACCCAAAGAGAGCAGTATGTTAGGCATTGCTACATAAGCCTCATGGGAGTCTAGACACCCCTCTGCCCTGATAATAGTAGCTATGGCAGCCATATTATAACACTGTGTATGCATTATTCTGGGTGGTCCCAGTTCACCAGGGATAAATGCAACTGGGGCATACAGATGGACACAAAGTGATTTTAGGTTCCACTGCAAGAAGCAAATGCCACACACTAGCAATGATGAGAATAGAGCCTATCTCTAGCACCATGGGTACTGCGGGTACTGCGGGCCTGGTGCTGGGCTCCCATCCTCACCCTCAGGGTGAAACATAGAACCTGCGCAGTGGCATGGTCTGTAGCTGCTCTGTGCCAGTATCACACACTGTCAGTTCTTCTTACCAAGCTGAGGTGCTGAAGAGGTGCATTCTCCATTTGGTGATCAGCTGTAGACTGCTGTTCCGCATGTGCATTGCATCATGGGTACTGGTGGGATTACTTTGTCCTGGCACACACAGCAGACATTTTGCGCAGTGACCTGCAGTCTTTCTGTATCCAGCCATTGCTGTGCAAAGAACTGTGGAGTTATAGCCTACTGGTTAGTACAATGACTCCCTAGGCAGTGGTCATGTATTCAATTATTCTTTGTTCTCTTTTTTTTATGCCTGTCCTACTCAAATCATTTTCATGCCTGTAACAGTCACATCTCTGCAGATCTGTGCTGCCAGCCCATAACACCCTCACCTCAGTTGCCAACCATCCTTTAGCCCATCTATCTGCCTCTGTCAGTTATGTACAGTCCTGTCTTCTTCTGCAGGATGCCACCCCATGTCTGGCACTGGTACCCTTTTCTGCACTGCGGTTCTTCATGCTTGCCTCTCCTGTGCCTGATCTGCATGGCACCACTACTCCTCTGTCCTCCTATCATTGCAAATATCCTGCCACCTCTGCCTCCACTGGGGGACACTATTTCCATCCTTTGCCACCCGCTGTCATTGCAGCACTTTACATTGTCAACACCATGTGCATTGGTACAGCTGCCTCTAACACGTTTGTTCACTTTACCAGCTGCCACATAGGATGTGCACAGATATGGCAGGTCCATCAGCTCCCACCCCTCCTTCCTTCCATCACTTGTTCATTGCCTTTCCTTGGTGCTCTATCCAGTGTTAGGGTTACAGCTTTTTTTATGCCTTACAGTTCATGCTTGTCATCTTAGAGCACCTTACAGCCCTTAGGGCACCTTACATTAGGGCACCTTACTGCCCTTAGGGTACCTTAAGGTAAGGCACCTTAATTTCCTTAGGGTACCTTAACCTAAGGTGCCTTATGTTAAGGTGCCCTAAGGGTTTTAAGGTGCCTTAACCTAAGGTGCCTTAACCTAAGGCACCTTAAAGTCCTTAGGGCGCCTTAACATAAGGTGTCTTAACTACCCCCTCCCCCCCTTGTTGTCTTTATTGGTGTGCTACTTCACCTCCCTGTTCCCTTTAGTTTTACACTTCAGCTTTCTCAGCTGTATAACTTACCCTGTCTCTCTCAACTAACTGGCCTTTGTGTGGTAGCCAGGTTAACTGTTACTTTAAATTAAATATCTCTCCCTGCTCTGTCCCCAGAATGTGCTGCATTTTAAACTTTTTTTCCTGCTCTAGCCTACCTAAGGGACTACCCCCTCCCCCCCTGCTGAAGTATTATGTAGCCCTTCTTCCTGTCTCCTCCTCCCATGTGTGCATAGTCTGTTCTATTTGCCTCTCTCTGGTCTGGGAAGAGCAGTGCCCTCACAGTGCTCTGCTAGAGAGGTGGATATTTAACTCCTGTGACGACTTTGCTGTGAGTTCTAGCTGTCTATTAATTTATTTATTTGTTGTCTTAATTGGTGTGCTACTTCACCACCCTGTTCCCTTTAGTTTTGCACTTCAGCTTTCTCAGCTGTATAACTTACCCTGCCTCTCTCAACTAACCGGCCTTTGTGTGGTAGCCAGGTTAACATTTACTTTAAATTAAATATCTCTCCCTGCTCTGTCCCCAGAACGTGCTGCGTTTTAAACTTTTTTTCCTGCTCTTGCCTACCTGAGGGACTAAGCCCCTCCCCCCCTGCTGAGGGTACAGGACAGGATACCTTGTAACAGCCCTCTTTTAATAGGTCTTATTTCCCCCCCCCCTCCCTCCCCGACACCCACTTGCCCCTGGGGTAATTGTAGCTTTATAGGTACTTACACATCTTAGAGGAAAGGGGCTGCTCTCAGGTGCAGCTCTTCATCCAAATCAGTCATACATTGAGGACCTGAGATTAATTAAGCTTCAGGTGAACAAGGTATATTAGAGGTATTAGATACACTTTTATTAGTATAAGCATCTACACCAACCCTTAGTAAGAACAGAATTTAAAGACCTAAACATGAGCTTTAAACTAAGATGCAGACAACAATCCCGCAGCGAGATGGGGGGCTTTCCAGTCTTTTGTATTTTCTCCCAGTTGGTGAGAGGTCTTATGTATGCACTAAGTGCAAGGAGCTCTTTGCTCTCAGGGAACGAGTCCATTCTCTGGAAGCTAGAGTAGCAGACCTGGAAGACATAAGAAAGACAGAGAAGTACATGGACGAGAACTACAGGGATATAGTGTTGAAGTCCCACCTCCAGTCTGGCAGCATCCCTGTTGCCATGGAGGAGAGAGGTCACGTGACAGGAGAGCATCACCCTGGTGTGGCAGGATGTGATCCTGTAACTAGGACCTGTCCTCCAGGTGATGTAAAACCCTCTAGCACTGAGGACGTTTCTCCAGGGCCAGGTGCCCATGAAGGAAGTGTTAGGACAGCTGTTATAGTTGGTGATTCAATCATTAGGCATGTAGATAGCTGGGTGGCTGGTGGACGTGAGGATCGCCTGGTAACATACCTGCCTGGTGCAAAGGTAGCGGACCTCACGCCCCGCCTAGATAAGATCTTAGATAGTGCTGGGGAGGAGTCTGCTGTCTTGATACATGTCGGTACCAATGACATAGGGAAATGTGGTAGGGAGGTTCTGGAGGCTAAATTTAAGCATTTAGGTAGGAAGTTGAAATCCAGAACTCCCAGGGTAGCGTTCTCTGAAATGCTTCCCGTTCTACGTGCAGGACCCAAAAGGCAGGCAGAGTTCCGGAGTCTCAATGCGTGGATGAGACGATGATGCAAGGATGAGGGTTTTGGATTTGTTAGGAACCGGGGAACATTCTGGGGAAAGGAGGGGCTCTTCCGAAGGGATGGGCTTCACCTTAACCAGGATGGAACCAGACTGCTGGCATTAACCTTTAAAAAGGAGATAGAGAAGCTTTTAAACTAGAAATTAGGGGAAAGCCAACAGTCGCCCAAGAGCGCATGGTTCGGAAGAAGGTATCCTTAAAGGATACTACCAAAAGCAGTGAGGTTCCAAAAAAGGGTAAAGTAGCCCAAATGCCCTTGAGTATGGTGCAGACAGAGCGTAAAGATTCCAAATTACCCATGCCTACCAATCGCCAGATTAATATGAATAAAATATAGTCTCTAAAATACTTTTATGCAAATGCTAAAAGTCTAAACAATAAGATGGGAGAGTTAGAATATATAGCACTAAATGAGAGGTTAGAAATTATTGCAATCTCAGAGACATGGTGGAAGGAGGATAACCAGTGGGACACTGTGATACCTGGATACAAAATATATCATATTGGTAGAACTGATCAAATTGGTGGAGGGGTTGCGCTTTATGTTAGAGAGGGCATTGAGTCAGAAAGGATTAAAGTTTTGCAGGAAACAAAATTTGCTGTAGAATCTCTATGGATTGAAATTCCATGTATGAAGGGGAAGGTGATGGCAGTGGGGGTGTACTATCGACCGCCTGCCCAGAATGAACAAATGGATGATGAAATGCTCAAAGAAATCAAGGATGCTAACAAATGTCACAGCACAGTAATAATAATGGGTGATTTCAATTACCCCGGTATCGACTGGGTCAGTGTCACGGCAGGACATGCTAGGGAGATAAAGTTTCTAGATGAAATAAATGACTACTTCTTGGAGCAGCTGGTTCATGAACTGACCAGAGGGGAAGCCATACTGGACCTAGTCCTTAGTGGAACACCAGATCTGGTGCAAGAAATAAGGGTGTTGGGACCACTTGGCAATAGTGATCATAGCATGATCGTGTTTGATTTAATTAGTGGAGGAGGGATAGTAAAGAAATCCACAGTACTACCTTTTAACTTTTGAAAGGGAGACTATGATAAAATGAGGAATATAGTTAAGAAAAAACTAAAAGGAGCGGTTGCAAAGGTTTAAGACTTACATCAAGCTTGGGTGTTGTTTAAAAATACTATCCTGGAAGCCCAGACCAGCTGTATTCCACGCATTAAGAAAAGTGGAAGAAAGTCCAAAAAACTGCCAGCATGGTTTAAAGGTGAGGTCAGAGAGGCTATTGCTGCCAAAAAAGCATCTTTCAGGAAATGGAAAAAAAGAGCCAAACGACGAAAACTGGAAAAAGCACATGCACTGGCAAGTTAAATGCAAAGCATTGATAAGACAGGCAAAGCGAGAATTTGAGAAGGAACTTGCTACAGAAGCAAAAACACGAAATAAAGACTTTTTCAAGTACATTCGTAGCAAAAGGCCTGTGAGTCAATTGGACCATTACATGATAGAGGGGTAAAAGGGGCAGTAAGAGGAGACAAGGCTCTAACGGAGAGACTGAATGAATTCTTTGCTTCGGTCTTTACTGAGGAAGATGTAGGGATGTTACCCAAGACTGAAGTGGTATTTAAAGGTGATACTGCAGAGGAATTGAGAGAAATATCGCTACACCGGAAAGATGTATTACAACTATTTGATAAACTGAATAGTAGCAAATCACCTGGACCGGATGGTATACATCCAAGAATGTTGAAAGAACTGAAATAGGAAAAAGATTTAGGAGTCATCTTGGATAACATGTTAAAACCCTCCGCCCAGTGTGCAGCTGCGGCCAAGAAAGCAAATAGAATGTTAGCTATCATAAGGAAAGTAATGGAAAATAAAACAAAGGATATTATAATGCCTCTGTATTGTTCCATGGTACGACTGCACCTTGAGTATTGTCTGCAATTCTGGTCGCCGTATCTTAAAAAGGATATAGCATTATTAGAAAAGGTACAGAGAAGAGCCACCAAAATGGTAAAGGGGATGGAAGGCTACTCCTATGAAGAGAGGCTACAAAGGTTAAGGCTCTTCAACCTGGAAAAGAGACGGCTTAGGGGAGATATGATAGAGGTCTATAAATTAATGAATGGAGTGGAACGGGTAAACGTAGATCGATTGTTTATGCTATCAGAATATAGAAAGACTAGGGGACATGTAATGAAGCTACAGGGTAAACTATTTTTTCACTCAACGTGTAATCAAACTCTGGAATTTGTTACCGGAGGATGTAGTAAGGGCTGTTAGTGTAGCTGGGTTTAAAAAAGGTTTGGACAAGTTCCTGGAGGAAAGGTCCATAAACCATTATTAAAAAGGGACCCAGGTTATCAATGCTTGATCCAATACAAGCATTGTGGAACCTGTGTCTCTTGGGGATACTGCTAGGTACGTATGACCTAGATTGGCCACTGTTGGAAACAGGATAATGGGCTTGATGGAGCTTGGTCTGAACCGGTATGGCATATCTTATGTTCTTATCTTATGTTCTTAATCTCCCTTAATGTGCATTACATGGTCAAGGCGCCATCACTTCAGGAACATTAATGCTGCACTTACTGCTGGTAACTTTACCGTGGTTTAGTAAACATACCCCTAAATGTTTCTGCTATTTTAGAGAGTTCAGTTTTTGATGATATTGTGCCAGTTATTTGCTTTGTACAATTTGCTTTGTCCTCTGATAGGGAGTGGTTTCTGAAAATGTTTTTTAGGAAGAGAAATGTGAGTTTTTGAGGGCTTCTGGTCAGAGCTTTTCAGGACCTAGCTCAGGAAACCCAGCACTGTAGAAAGGAATTTCTCCTTCTCTGGCCTAGGGTTTTCCAACTGGGGTCCTTGTTTTTTCTAAAATACCCCTGCAACACTTGCAGGGGTATTTTAGAAAAAACAAGGACCCAGTTGATCAAATATCTTTCTCACTCTTATGTGTTTCTATATCCTTTGCAGTTAGTCCTTTCTGAATGCTCACCCAGTTCTTAGTTCCCCAAGAGTGGAAGCTACACTGCATAAAGTTTATGACAGTTGTATAACGCTGCTTTCCTGCATGTTGGATATATTGTTATTTCTTTTGGGATTCCTCACTTTTCCTAGTGGGCTAGGGATGGAGGCTGATAGAGGTTACATTGATTTCCTCTTTTCAATTTGTTTGAGAATTATGTTCTCTTTTTTCACCCAGTATTCCTTGCTTTCTTACAAGTGATTGTTTACACATGATTTTCATTGTAAAATGCATAAATATTAAAATGAAAAAAATATATATATATATTGTATGCAACATACCTAAGTGCAAGCGTGCCAATAATGTTGACCATAACTGTACATAGCATCTAATTTAAAAAGTGCTGACATGTGAGATTAAAATATCCCAGACTTTGTCAAAAAGAACTTGTCTACTATAGACTAAATTTGAAATCCCGATTTGATTATTAATATAAAATTCAAGCCTATTTAAACTGTTTATCCCTATGGTTGCCAACATTTTGGTTTGTTCAGTCTGTGAGAATAAATGAGAAAACCATTAATCAAAGTTAAGTCTTCATATTGTGCTTGTAGCCCAGTAATAACTGTCAAGTGTTTAATATTTTTTTGGACAATATGATATTGAATTTTATATTAATTGACAGTGATGAGGCAGAATGTGATGGCGCCACTGATGTTCAGCCTCTTGCAATGATTCTGATGCTAGCCGCTCTTATTCCTGATACTCACAACATCACCAATCAAGCTGACAACACTGAATAAAATCAAAATGAAGGTCGACTGCAGCTGTTTGAACCAAAGCGGGGCTAAGAAAGGAGAACTAGATAACTCAGACAAAGAGTGAGAATGAGGATAACCAGGCACGACCATCCGCACCTGGTGACTATTAGGCATGGGTAGAAAAATATAGTGTGGAGTATCCAGCTGGACTAACACAGGCAAGCAAAGAAGCTTGATGAAATGCACATTGTCTAAAAGCAAACGGGAAGGGCCATTAGGGGAAAAGATAGGAAAATGGAAATGTGTCAAAGAGCTCTGCTTCTACTGGAGCCATGCTTGCTGCTGTTGATGAGAGTGATGACAGGTCCAATCTGATTGGCAGCGATTTCTGTTCCAGCAGTGAGAAGGTAGAAACAGAGCAGTCCGTCCCCTTCAGTAATGCCAGTAAGAAAAATGAATAAAGTTTTCTCTGACTGTTGAGGATTTTTCTGAACTGATTCCAGCAACCCCTGACAAGCAGTCTGTGCCTTGGGTGGCAGGACCTTTGGCAAAGCATATAACCAGGAATGCCTCGACAATATCATTATTTGCTAGTTATTTTGGCCTTTTCAAAATGCCCTGAATTGGGGTGCTTTACCACAACTTACAAACTGGTACAAAGAGTTGCTGCCTTACCATGCTTACAATACAGTTGGATACTGAGGCAGAGGGACATAGAGTGGCATGCCCAAGGTCACAAAGGGGTATGTTTACTAAACTGCGGTAACGTAGCAGCAGCTACGTTAACGTGCGCTATGTAACGTTAACGCGCGTTAATGTTACCTAACGCGTGTTAGCGTTCCCGGCCGTGGTAAACTCCACAGAGGGCGGAGAGAGGGCGAAGAGATGGGGTCAATGGGTGGGGAGTGGGCAGGGAGAGGCTCCCACGAAACCAACGTGGGGAACTGAATGGCTGGAAACTACCATGAGTGAAAACCTGGCGTTAGATTCACATTTGCTGGAGAGAGAAACCATTTAATTAAGTGTCAGCAATGTACAGCCTAGGCAGGGAGCCCGAGAAAGGTGATAGTAGTGCCCCATCTGCAGCAAAGGTATAGTGGCCAAGTATGAAAGGCCACTATGGTGATGGTGCAAATGGGGCATAGGGGGGCTGCAGACGGGACATGCAGTGGGGGCAGCTGGGGCACAGGGTGAACTAGGCCATCGCCCAGTTGGCACAAAGGAACATAGAAACTGGAAATCAGCAGGATAGCAGCTGACTAGGGTCAAACATGCCCAGTAGTCCGTGTTCCACAGTGTCCCATCCAGGGGACATTACCCAGCAAGTACCCCAAAAGTAACACAGGTACCACTATGCCTATAATAGGGCAAGCAGTGCACATCTGGAGATCACACTAACAAGGGTCTATAGACCACAACCAGGATGGGTCCCAAACAGTTCGTAGACCCAGCTAACTAAACACACTTTACGGCAGCCCCTAGTAAGGCATTGCAGGGTGTGCCCACACGTTGTCGGAAGCATATATACACCCAGTAGGCCAAACTGGGTACACCGTACTTGAGGTGCATGCCCTAGCCTGTCCACAGATGGCAGTAACAACGCACTCCACCTACATCTACCCGGTCCACCCTAGCCATTAGTTGCTAGAGCACCGGCCTGACATCCCCCCAGCCATCATCCCCCCGTGTGGAAGGGACATAACATTGGTAGGCAGTGATGGGGGGTTGTGTGGAAGTCCATGTATGCCTCGCCACCCCAGACTCTGCACCCTAGCCACCCGCCTACCTGCAAAGTGGATGGCCTGGGACTGCGCAAGACCAACACCGACAGCATATCGTCATGTTGGCATGGCAGGGTGTGTGTGTTTATGCTGGAGGGAGCAGTGCCACCCACCTGCTGTGGACCTAGGCCATGCCCTGTATCAGTACATGGTGTGCAGTGCAACAGAAAAGGTCTGTCTGAGGAAAGTAAGGGTAGCCCCAGGGACCACTACTCCTCTGTGGCAACAGGGTGGTGCAGTACACACAGCTAGTGTGTCCAGGAGCAAAGAATCACAGGTTAAAGTCCCAGCTGTGGATCCTGCAGAGCATCTTCCCACATTTTACCCTACAATGCAGATACAACATTAACATGTGCAAACCCCAATGCTGCATTGAACAGGGGTAAAAACACCCACTCACACAGGCTCCACTATCCAAAGCTTCATGGAGAGTCAGGCTGTTGGCCCCAGCACGGAGCTGCAGTTATCACCAGAGCACTACTACCACCCTCTGCACAGTTTAGCAATGTCGGCACTGTGATCAGGACCAGTGTGGCGGGCAGGATTGCCAATGTCACCCTCACGGTGGCCAGCCCATCGCCTAGGGTGCTGAGACTTGGTCTGCCTGTGATGTTCCTGCCTCAGAGAGCTTGGGCTTGCTTTAACTTTGCAAGGCCTTCTGGGAATGTAAGTCCCTTTACCCTTTGAGCACAGATGAGTTGCAGTCGAGTGGTTTCAGGCAATGACAAGAATTTATTTTCCCCTTCCCACTTGTGCTAGGTACCTTGATACAAAGTTACTGCCCTTGTCTGTAAGCATTTCCTGCGGAAACCCCACCTCGCAGAACAACTTAACAAGCTCTAAGGCTATCGTCCTAGCTGAAGTACTCCTTAAGGGTATTGCCCAAGGAAAACACGTGGCCTGATCTATTATTACCAATATGTATTGGAACCCTCTTGGCATCTTAATCAGGGGTCCTACAATATCCATTGCCATCCGGTGAATTGGGGTTGATATTGTGGGCGTAGGTATCATGGGTACTGCCTGGGTTTTGGCGGAGGTCACACGCTGACATGTGGAACATGACTCACAGTAGTGGGTGGTCTCTTTAAAAACCCCTGGCCAATAAAACCGGGACAGGATTTGATCCAACGTCCCCTGGATCCCTTTATGGCCGCCTGCAGGGTGATCGTGGGCCAACCTTAGCACTATTGCCTTAAATGTAGTGGGTACTACTAACTGTTTCCTTACAGTTCCTGTTTGTGGCTCATTGGACTCCCTATACAACCCTTCTTTATCTAGGAAAAACCTAGGAAGAGTCTCTCTATCAGTTTGGGCGTATTCAAATGCTCGTTTCAGTGTAGGTTCAGCTCGTTGTTCGTTAGGAAAGGACGGGAATTTCCTGACTAGATCAGCAGGTACCCAGGGCAACCCCTCTCCGGCCTGCAGCTCGGCCCTCCCTTGGGTCCTACGTTGTCTCTCCCGGCGCCTATTCGTTTTTCCTTTCCTGACCTTTTTAGAAGGGGCATTGACTAGGTAAGCACCTCTGATACCTCCTCCTCTACCTATTCATCCTCACTCTTTGAGGGCTCACTCCTATCTTCAGGGGGTTCCTCTCCTTCCTCTGGGGGTTCGTCCCTTACTGTGGAGGTTCCTGCCTGGGACCTAGTGGAGACCAGGTTGGTTTTTACACTTAAGCCCTTCTCCACCCCTCTGCAGAATGGGGGCCAGTCCCTCCCCAACACGATATCGTAGGGAAGCCGTGGGACAACGGCCACCAAAACCTCTTCTTGGGTCCCCAACCCTTTTACGGAGAGCCTACATAGTGGATGATAGGATGCAGTATCATGCACACAACGTATCTCGACCCGGCCCTTTGCTTGACTCGGTGCTGACCCACCATGTGCTTCCACGGCCTGCCAGAGCTTTTCAGAGACCATGCTCTGGTCAGCACCTGAGTCAAGCAGTGCCTTAGCCACAATGCCTTGGACTTCTACGTCCAACCAGAAGCCTTCTTGCACCGGTTTCCCTTTTTTAGACATTAGTGCTGTCCGCACTATACAATTCTTCTGGAAATGTCCTATCTTTCCACATTTATAACACTTTCGCTTTGTCACAGGTAAAACAGTATTTACATTAGACACCTTTGCTTCTATGCCTCTTTCAAATCTTGCAAATTTTCTTGTTATAGCCAGCTTCAGAGCGCCTCCTGTTGGCCTGCCTGCCAACTCCGCTTCAAAGTAACGCTCTGTAAGGACGGCTGCCTCTGCAGTAGTCTGGCAACTTTGTAGGATTATGAAAGATTTTACCTCAGGAGATACTGCCTCCAGGAATTGTTCTAGAATGACTGTGTCTATCACAGAGTCCAGGGTTTTCCCCTCTGGAACAAGCCATTTCCAGGCCAAGGCTTTAATCCTCTGATATAATGCCTTTGGCGTCTCATTGGACTTAAGCCTAGACTCTCTAAACATCCTCCTATAATACATTGGAGTCAGACCTAATCTGTCTCTCACTGTTTTTTTAACTTCTTCATAGGTGGACGCGAGAGCAGCGGGCATGGTTTTGTATGCAGACAAAGCTTCTCCCGTTAGGGACATGGCAAACCTCACTGCCCATTGCTCAGGTGGACATTTAACTGCTACGGCCACCCTTTCAAAAGCCTCAATAAAGTCATCCAAATTGTCATTGGTGTTTAACTGGCCAAAAGTTAAGGCTCCGCAGCCTTGCGGTCCTACCACTGTAGAAAATGTAAGACTGGCATCTTCAGCAGCCTTTTGCTTTGTTAGTAAAGCTTCCATCAGCTCTACAAGAGGCTTCTGCTGGGCCTGTATAGCTGCAGCCGTCTGTTCCTGTGTGCGGTGAGCCAGTTCCATCTGCCTTTCAAATTGACTGGACATCCAGCGCAACACCTCTTGAGGATCCATCCTGAGGATTATTGTCCCTGCAAAGAAAGCAAAAGAAAAGCCCACCAAGTGCGGCACCAAATTTTCTTTTTAAAACCTTACTAGCTTTCTGCAG
The DNA here is from genome assembly GCA_033557465.1 of Ichthyophis bannanicus. NCBI lineage: Eukaryota > Metazoa > Chordata > Amphibia > Gymnophiona > Ichthyophiidae > Ichthyophis > Ichthyophis bannanicus. Next base: position 1,265,925,509 of record CM066032.1, on the reverse strand, counting down.
AACAAACTCCCTTTCTCACTGGAATCCTTCTACACCCGTGCCCAGTTACCTGTTACCTTCGCACGGTGTAGACTCAGACTTTGAGAAAGGAGTCTATCCTCCTGGGTCCTGGTCCTCCTGGCACGATTTGCCAGCGAACTCTCCAACAGCTTAGCAGTTTTCCCGTTCCCCTTGTATTTTCCAGCCATGGCAAAACTTCCTGTTGTATCCTGAAGCTCTTTTCTGTTCTTTTCCCTCAGTTGGGATGTCCTTTTTGTATTCCAAGCGAAAAAAAAATCCGAATACACTACGCCACTTGTCACCCTCACGGTGGCTAGCCCAACGCCTAGGGCGCTGAGACTTGGTCTGCCTGTGGTGTTCCTGCCTCAGAGAGCTTGGCTTGCTTTAACTTTCCAAGGCCTTCTGGGAATGTAAGTCCCTTTACCCTTTGAGCACAGATGAGTTGCAGTCGAGTGGTTTCAGGCAATGACAAGAATTTATTTTCCCCTTCCCAGCGGATTAAATGCAAGTGAATAACTCTGGACAAAACATGCTATACAATCGGCTTGAGGAAATTATACATGAACTTAGGTAAGTTAACCTTGTCAGCTTCAGGCTTTAAACGTGCAGTGCTTGATACAAAACAAGTCACAACAGCTTCAATTAGCAAAGAAAATGTTCCCTTTTCTTCTGCTGCTTTTACCGTCTCTCACAGACGCTGTTCAGCATAAGGAATTCACATGGTCAGCCAAAGATAATGTACAGTCCATCCGATCATCCACTACTTCATTATGGTCAGAGTCTATCTGCATTTCCTCAGCATCAGGACTAGCAGGGTGTGGCAGTAAGCTGCTATCCTGATCTTTGAAACAAACGGTTTCTCTGACCTCATGTGGTCTCTCTCTGTAACACTCTCCTGAGCAAGGTTGTAAACTACCATATATGCTGTAGTTTTTGTCCAGGGAGTTTGCTACTTTCTGGTAACTATAGGGAACTGCTTTATAGCTAGGTTCAAACTTATATGAATTATTAAGCCTACCTTTTGGCTTTGAAAGGGAAGGAACTCTCCACTCTGCAGGGTTAGACTGGTTCTCAAACACAGCTGGTGTTTGCTTGCCTCTCAGCCTATTAACTTTCCCCTCAGATGTACCAGTATTCTCCAACCAGCCTGTCTCTCTCTTAGGAGCGTGTGAGCTTTGCCAAGCCTGCCTCCCGGGAAGATTCTTCTCTCTCCTGCCTTTGCCAGATAACCCCTGTCCTGGGTTGCTTCCTTCTGACCTCAGGAATATGGCTCCTTTGGTTCTCACTCCTCCTTGACTCTTTCTAGTCAGCGTGCTCCTTTGCTGGCTTCCTTTTTTGTCCTTCCTTCGGTTCTGCTTCTGCTTCTCGTTCTCCCTCTGGCTCTGCCTGCTCCAAGCTAATGACCACTTTTTATCATTGTAACTCTCAGGGCTTAGCTGTGCCCTGCCCTGAAACAGGTGAACCTCATTACCTCCTGAGCTAGGGAATACGTCACTGCAGGGGCGTGTCTTTCTAGCTTGTGACTCTCTTTGTTTACTTCTTCTTTGCAAACACTGAGCCATGTGCTCAGACTGCCTGTCAGTTTCTGAAAGCAAATCCTCATCTTGCCCTATCTTTATAGGCTCAGAAGGGACTTCTTCATGACACCAACCACCCATATCATTGCACAATGCTGCAATAGGACTGTGTGTATGTCTCTCCATTGTTTTGTGGCTGCCTACACCGCTCTTGGCCTACAATGTCCCACTGTTACCAGCGTTAGCCTGCAAATGTGCATAATGAGGAGCAAAGTATTGTGGGTATGGCCCAGACAGGGCAGATTGGCCAGGATGCATCTGCACAGGGTGTAGAGCAATGGCTGGGACACTGTAGTGCCCGACCACCACCTGCATGGACAGGGTGGCCACAGCATGACATGCTATAAGGTCACTCCCACTGTAGCGGCAGAGCGCAAATGATCCAATAATACCAGGAGTCTGTTCAGAAGGTCCAAATCATTTATTGTGCACAAGACTCAAGCAGAATCACATTCAAAATGGCTGAGCAATGGCTGTTAGTAAAACAACAACTTTTATACTATTCTTCTCCAGTCTAGACATAGGCAAACTTTTCATGGGTCCCGGTAACCCCTTCTGCCCCATCTATTGGTCCCGGTGCCTTTACGTAGTTATCCAATGAGGACCTTTGTCTGGGCTCAGCACCTGTTTCCCCCCCTTACAGCCCTCATTACAATGGTCAGTTCTTAGGCTCTTGATACATCTCTTCTCCAAGGTCACTAGCTGGCTGGAATATGTGCGAAAGCAGGGCACTGTAACCTTTCTTTCAACAGTTAATTAATTCCATAGAAGCTTCTCACATTCTTATCAGTACCAATTAAAGCAGTTTTTCTATTTCTCCTAAGTTTCGATTCTATGGTGGCAGCATTCAAAGGGTTTTTTCATTCCTCTGGCCTAGCCACAGGCTTCATTTACAGGTCAAGCTGCTTAGGCCTGCCTGCTTAGTTCAAGCAGCATGGATCATAGGCCTTCGCCTACCACATTCCCCCCTTTGATTAATCTCACCCTACGGCTAATAAGGTATGAGATTAAAATCACTTAATTACACAGGAGTTGAGTTACGACCAAGCGTAACAGGATTAGGGTGCCATAAGGCTAAAATCTTAGTGGCAGTCTTTCGTTCTACTGTATTCTCTATAACACTATTAATAGAGCGCATACAACATGGGATTATACATGGTAACAGCAGAAACAAGACTACAAATACCAATATTATCATAGCAAAAGTAGCAAGTCCTCCCAATCCGGAGAAGATAGATTCGAACCAATTAGGTATCTTAAGACCATGCCAAGTCTGTACTGGCACATAGGCTTGCTTTCGCATGTTTTCAGCAATATTTTCAACTACCTGACCTTTGTCATCTATCTTCAAACAACAATTGGTTAGATTCAACTTACCACATACTCCTCCTTCAGCTGCTAATAAGTAATCTAGTGCCAAGCGATTCTGATATATTGCAGTACGCATTTGTGTGCTCTGTCTAGCTAGAAGTGTGAGTGCTTGGCTAGTTTCATTAGTTATTAGTTTGACAACTGCTTGCAAGCGTATAATACGATTTATCATATACACAGGGGTCCGGTATCCCCAGGTGCCATCTTGCTCCCAAGTGGCAGATCCATAGTAGGCAATAATTCGTTCGGGTGGCCAATCACCATCCCATCTCTCCCATTTGCCTATCTGTAAGGCTGCTCTCTTATGTCTCTTAGTATACACTGGGTAACCTAATTGTTCTCCCTGCTCTGTGGGTAACAGAAAGAAAGAAGGTTGGATGGTTCCTAAGACACATGCCCCTCCCCAATGAATAGGGAGTCAAGCATATGCTCGGGTTCCACAGATCCAATACAAACCAGGTGGGGCTTGCCAGGCATGAGGTTGGGCAAGGTCGGTCCAAAGATCGGCAAGCTCAGGGAATTTTGCTAATGGATTGGTTGGTTCAGGTTCATTAACTCCTGACCACCAGGACGTCTGTTTTGTGGTGTCATTATAAAACTTTTGACTAAGACAGACAAGCTGTCCCACTTTCAAATTGAACTGGGGTCCGGTTCGAGCATAACACAAACGTCCAACTATTGGGTGTGCTAATACCCATTCACTTGTGGTCTTATGTGGCTCAGTATGATTATAAGCTACTGAGTAATTTAATTCTTGGGCCTCCCAGGGCCATTGGTCACCCATTCTAGTTCCTCCACAAAAGTAACAATCTGAAATGTGGAGACTGGATACTACTGCTCCAGCTAATTCTAAGAACAGATTTTGAGAAGGGTGAGGGATGTCGAACTTATTTATATGCATAGTTTCATGAAGGTATTATGTATATGGTACCTTGATGAACGATGGGCCTGGGTGTTTAGTCTAATATATACAATAATTCCTGGATCTGACCCAGAGCCTGCAATACGTAGTCCAAATTTATACCCTTGTGTCCATGCACTAGGATTTATTATATGTAACTCTAATGGATTACAGGCACCCTTCTTACATTTTTCTGGATTCTTTACATATGGCTGATGTAAGGCAGCCATTCGATTATCTCTGGTATTCTCTATCATACCAGTTTTCCATGTGGCATAGAAAACACATTCCCACTTTGGGCAATAGTAATCTTCAACTGGTGCTGTGCTATATTCATTTGATAAAACTCGTTTTCCTGTACATGCTCCCCATCCGGTAGTTCCTTCTGGACACATATACTTGTGATCATGATAATATGCCTTTTCCCAGTTAGCACAACTAGAACGACTATCTCTATTTATAGCATCACAAGCATCAAAATACAAAACAGCATTCTTTGTAGGATCAGTAAGTGGGGGTGTAGCATTAAGTAAAGCACCATCTGCATTATTCCATCGTATTTCTAGAGTATAATAGGATGGGTTCTGATGCGGGTTAAAACAAACTTTAGTATTACCCTTAGTACATATGTTCAGTTCAGTGGTATTATATATACACCGACTTACTGCACCAATGCAGGTGTAGTAAGAATGATAAAGCAAAGTCTGAGTTACTTTCATTCCAGTCCGAGTAGAAGTAATGCAGGCAGTACATGGGGGTAAGGTAAAAGTGAGTTCAAAGCTCCCCATGCAGGCAACCAGAACAAGATAGAAGCAAGGATGCATGTTGATTGTAGTCATTCTGAATCTCCGCTGGAAAATCTTGACCTCGACGTTCACTGCTTCTTGACACAATGTTGACCCGTCTGCTAATGAAGCAATTCAACGGGTGTCAATGTTGATTGAAGATCCTCAAGTTTCCGCTGTATGCCAACTTACCAATCGTAGTTGGCCTGAATAAAGTCTGTAAATGTAAAGTTATTCAGTGTACCACAAACGTACACATGGGGTCCTCTCCAATCCCAATTGAAAGAACAAGTTTTGCTGTATTGAAAACAGCAATCCTCTTCGAAAGACTTGTTGTACTGTAGAGCACCGTAGTTCTTGGGTGGCCCAGAAAAGTTCTAGGCCGCTGGTTGCCGCCTCAGGGTGAGTCGCAAAGGAATATCAGGATGCTGCATCACAGTCCACTGATCTGGGTCTGGAACTGCTGCTGGCTTGACTCTGCTATGATGGATCCAGGATTCGACTTCTGCTACCTTTACGGCTGTTGGCGTAGACAGGATGACGGTGTATGGTCCCTTCCAATGGGGTTCCAGCGGTGTCTTCTTCCAATCTTTGATCCACACCGAGGTACCAGGCTTGTAGGGATGCAGGGGTTCCGTCAAGTTGATAGGTAACTGGTCCTGTATCCACGCATGGAGAGTCTGCAGGACAGAACTAAGAGCTAGGAGTTCTTGTCTGGTTATCTCTGAACCAATCTGTGTCAAACTACCCTTAACTCCATGCACTATTGATGGGGGTTTACCATACATGATTTCAAAGGGAGAAAATCCTGATGATTTCACAGGAGCTGAGCGTATCCTAAGTAAAGCTATTGGGAGAACCTGAGGCCACTTCAGGTGGGTCTCCTGACATAGCTTAGACAACTGAGATTTTAGAGTACGATTCATTCGCTCAACTTTCCCTGAACTTTGGGGTCTGTATGCAGTGTGTAACTTCCATTGTATCTGCAGGGCACTTGCTAACTGTTGGGTAATTTGAGATACAAATGAGGGCCCATTGTCCGACCCTATCACCGCAGGGATTCCAAATCTGGGGATAATTTCCCTCAGCAAAACCTTTGTAACTTCTCTGGCCTTTTCAGTTCTAGTGGGGAAGGCTTCCACCCACCCAGAGAAGGTGCAAACTAAGACTAACAAGTAACGATATCCACTGGCTTTTGGCATTTCAGTAAAGTCCACTTGTAGATTGTGCATAGGGGTTACACCACCTGACTGAACTCGGGGTGGTGGTGTAGGACCCTGCTTGGCATTGTTCTTGGCACAGGTTAAACACTGGCGAGCTACTGAGGCTGACAGAGCTCCCAACAATGCAATGCAAAAATGTGGTCTGAGTGCTTTTTCCATTGCGTTTTTCCCATAATGTGTAGCTTGATGAAAAGCCTTTACAAAGGCTGGTCCCAATGATTCAGGGATTACTATTCGTCCTGGAGGTTGACTACCCTCTGGTGGTGGCAGCTCAATCCATCCAACTTTCAGTACCCCTTTTTCTATAGTACAATAATAGTCCAATTCTTTCGTGGTGTATCGTGGTGTCCACAGGTTAAGGGGTACAGGAAACAATACTGCTTGTATTGGTGTTGCTTGTGATGAAATTTGTCCTGTCATGGCTGCTTTGCGTGCTGAGACATCAGCAAATCTGTTTCCTTGGGCAACTTCTCCTCTTCCTGTTTGATGTCCTCGGCAGTGCATGACAGCAACTTGTACAGGGGCCCACACCGCATCCAACAACATTAATATTTCTGGGCTATACTTAATTGATTTGCCTCCGGAGGTAATGAGTCCTCGTTCTTTGTACAGAGCTCCATGAGCATGTAGAGTAGTGAAAGTGTATTTTGAGTCTGTGTTTACATTCAACTGAAGTCCGGCACCTAATACCAGTGCCCTTGTAAGTCCTATCAATTCCGTTTTCTGTGCTGATGTTCCTGATGCAAGAGCTGATGATTCAATGACTTTTTCCCAGGTAACTACTGCATACCCTGCACAGCGTCGTCCATCGATGATGAGGCTGCTTCCATCCACGAAGTAAGTCTGGTCAGGGTTTTCTAAAGGCACATCAGTTAAATCAGGTCGACTTGAAAACACAGTGTCCATGACTTCTATATAGTCATGTTCTGGTGGGTCCTCGCTGATTGGTATCAATGTGGCTGGGTTGAAAGCATGGCTCACTTCCAGTTGTATTCGAGGATTTTCGCATAGCATGCTCTGGTATTTCAGCATTCGAGAGTTGGTGAACCAATGATTTCCTTTTTGTTCCACAAGGGCGAGTACTGCGTGTGGTACTGTAACACATAGGTTCTGTCATAAGGTGAGTTTGTCTGCTTCACTTACTAACAATGCTGTGGCTGCAATAGCTCTCAGACATGGTGGCCATCCCTTGGCTACAGTGTCCAATTGTTTTGATAAGTATGCTACAGGTCGCTCCCAATGTCCCAATGTCTGAGTTAACATTCCTAGAGCGTTCCCTTGCATTTCATGTACAAATAGATGAAAAGGCTTCTGGACATCTGGTAGTCCAAGTGCTGGTGATGACATTAATGCTTTCTTCAAGGTTTTAAAAGCTTCATCTTGATCGGGTCCCCACTCTAGTGGTGACTTCTCCTCTCCTTTGGTGGCTTCATATAGTGGTTTAGCAATCTGAGCAAAGTTAGGTATCCATATTCGGCAGTATCCTGCTGCTCCCAGAAAGGCTCTGACTTGCTTCCTGGTGGTTGGGGTTTGGATACTACACACGGCTTCTTTTCTTTCTGGTCCTAATTGTCGGCTTCCTTTGGTCAGCCGGAAACCCAAATACTTTACTTCTGTTTGGCATAGCTGTGCTTTTGCTCTGGAAACTTTGTATCCAGCTTCATCTAATAGTTGTAAAAGGTCATTTGTGGCTTGTACACACTCACTCTCCGATGTGGTTGCTACCAATAGGTCATCCACATACTGAAGAAGCACTCTTTTCCCAGGAGTTACAGGATAGCTTGAGAGATCTTGGTTTAGTGCAGCACTAAAGATGGTGGGTGAGTTCTTGAATCCTTGAGGCAATCGTGTCCAGGTGAGTTGGCCCCGTCTTCCTGAGACAGGGTCCTGCCATTCAAAGGCAAACAGCGATTGGCTACTCGGGGCTAATCGTATGTAGAAGAATGCATCTTTCAAATCCAGAACAGTAAAATGGGTAGCTTCAGCAGGTATCAGTCCTAAGAGTGTATAGGGATTTCGCACAACTGGATGTATGGTTTCAACTGCTTCATTCACTCTTCTTAGATCTTGCACTGGGCGGTAATCACCTGTCCCAGGCTTCTTAACTGGCAGAAGAGGTGTATTCCAAGGTGATTGACATACTTTGAGAAGGCCATACTCCAGTAACCTTAACAAGTGGCGGTGAATACCTTCAATTGCGGGTCTTGGGAGTGGGTATTGTTTAACATGTACTGGTTCTGCTCCAGGCTTAAGGGTCACAATTACTGGGGCTATGTGCTTAGCTAGACCGGGTGGGTTACCTTCTGCCCATACTCCAGGAGGAGCCATAATGTTCGTTGGCATACTAAAATTGGTATCAGGAACTGGCTTAGTACTGTAATATCTCCATTCTTCTTCTCGGGGAACAGTAAGCACCATTAATCCTGCAGGCTTTGAATTTACAGTCATTTGCATTTCTCCTTTCTCAGTAAAGGATATCTGGGCCTACAGTTTGGCTAGCATATCTCGTCCCAGTAGTGGCACTGGACACTCAGGCATGTAGAGGAATTGGTGCACTATTTGCTGTCCTCCTAGTTCACATACGCGGTTTTTCAGAAAAGACTTGGTGGCTCTTGCACCAGTTGCTCCCATAATAGTGACTGCTCTTGTGGACAAAGGAGCTATTTGCTTATCTACTACAGAATGTTCTGCTCCAGTATCAACCATAAAGTCCATCCAAGGCAGAGAGGCTCGCATCCTGGAGATGAATGCATGGCTGCGTGGATGGTGTCTTCGAGAGCGTTTTGGTTTCCTAGACCATGGGATGCTGTTCCAAGGGTTGCAGAGCACAGATGGCATCCATCTGTCCAAGAAAGGTCAACGCATCTTTGGTAGTAGACTGGCTAATCTACTGAAGAGGGCATTAAACTAGATTCGTTGGGGATGGGTGAAGAAAGCCCCCAGGTAAGTGATACATTAAATACTTTATGGAAATGGGTAACAGGGGTAATATATGGAAAGCAGTGTGTATTAATGCCCGTAGCATGGGAAATAAGATCCCTGAAGTTGAAGCTTTGGTGGGAGTGGCTGACTTGGATTTAGTGGCAGTTACAGAAACATGGTTCACAGAAAACCATGACTGGGATGTAACTATACCTGGCTATACTTTATTCAGAAAGGACAGGGTAGGAAGAAGGGGAGGAGGAGTGGCACTATATGTAAAAACTACTATTAAAGCTTTGGAATTACAGAGCTTAAAAGGGAGAGAGGAGGCATTGTGGGTTAAACTAGAAAGAGGGAAAGAGAAATCTATTTGCATTGGTGTGATATACAGACCTCCCTCACAAGAGGAAGAGGTGGACAGAGAGTTAATTGAAGACATATGCAGCATTGCTAGGAAAGGGGAAGTGCTACTGCTAGGAGATTTCAATATGTCAGATGTTGATTGGCACATTCCTGCTGCAGTATCATCTAGAAGTAAGGAGATCCTGGATTCTCTACAGGGAGAACTATTCAGGCAATTGGTAACAAACCCCACACGTGAAGGGGCCATACTGGACTTGGTGCTTACCAATGGTGAAAGTGTTTCTGATGTTGTAGTGGGAGATCATTTTGCATCCAGTGATCACCAGATGGTGTGGTTCAGTATTAGGACTAGGGCTGTTAGAATCCATTCCAAGGTGAAGATCTTAGACTTTAGGAAGACTAACTTTGCGAAGATGGGCCAATACCTCAGGGAGTCGTTAGTGGGATGGGAACAGCTGGGGGATGTAGAAAAACAGTGGGCAAAACTGAAAGGGGGTATTTTAAAGGCAACCAACCTTTTTGTTAAAATGGTAAATAAAGGCAAAAGGAACAGGAGACCGCTATGGTTTTTGAAGGAAGTAGCTGAAAAAGTGAAGAAAAAGAGGGAGGCCTTCATGAAATACAAGAGATCACAGAGAGAGGAAGACAGGCATCTGTATTTGGAAAAACTTAGAGAAGCTAGCAAAGTAGTCAAGAAGGCAAAGATTCAAAAGGAGGAGGAAATAGCCAATGCAATAAAATGGGGGGATAAGACATTCTTCAGATATATTAGTGAGAAGAGGAAGGGCAAAAGTGGTATTGTCAGACTCAAGGGTGCAGGGGGGGAATATGTAGAAGCTGATAAGGATAAAGCGGAATTGCTTAACAAATATTTTTGTTCTGTGTTCACAGATGAAGAACCAGGAGCAGGACCTCAGAAAACACCCACAAATAGGAACAGAAGCGAGGGACATCTTGAACAATTTTCAAAAGACTGTGTTCGTGAGAAACTAGCTCAACTTAAAGTAGACAAAGCGATGGGACCGGATGGGATACACCCTAGAATACTGAGGGAACTTGGGGACGTTCTAGCAACTCCACTGACTGACCTTTTCAATGCCTCGTTGGAGTCGGGAGTGGTGCCAAAGGACTGGAGAGAGGCACATGTGGTGCCTTTACACAAAAGCGGAAGTAAGGATGTGGTTGAAAACTACAGGCCGGTTAGTTTAACTTCGGTGGTGAGTAAATTATTGGAAACGCTGCTGAAAGAGAAAATAGTGAGGTTTCTGGAGTCCGGCGGATTACAGGATCCGAGGCAGCATGGATTCACCAGAGGCAGGTCTTGTCAGACAAATCTGATTGATTTCTTTGACTGGGTGACCAGGGAGTTGGACCGAGGGAGAGCTCTAGATGTGGTGTATTTAGATTTCAGTAAAGCCTTTGACACTGTTCCTCACAGGTGACTTATAAACAAACTGAGCACCCTAGGGATGGACCCTAAAGTTACTGCTTGGGTTAGAAATTGGTTGGGTGGGAGGCGACAAAGAGTACAAGTAAATGGAGCTCACTCTGAGGAGAAGGATGTTACCAGTGGTGTGCCCCAGGGATCTGTCCTTGGTCCGATTCTTTTTAACATCTTTGTTAGTGATATAGCGGAAGGGCTGTCGGGTAAGGTTTGCCTCTTTGCGGATGATACCAAAATCTGCAATAGAGTAGACACCCAGGAAGGTGTAGATAACATGAGGAGGGATCTAGCTAAGCTTGAAGAATGGTCTAGAATTTGGCAGCTAGGATTTAATGTTAAAAAATGTAAGGTCATGCATTTGGGCTGCAGCAATCCAAGGGAGCAATATAGTATAGGAGGTGAAGTACTTTTGTCCACTAAAGAAGAGCGGGACCTAGGCGTGGTTGTGTCTGATGATCTTAAAGTAGCTAAACAGGTAGAAAAGGCGACGGCAAAAGCTAGAAGGATGCTTGGGTGCATACGGAGAGGAATGGCTAGCAGAAAAAAGGAGGTGATAATGCCTCTGTATAAGTCTTTGGTGCGACCTCATTTGGAGTATGGTGTGCAATTCTGGAGACCGCACCTTCAAAAGGATGTGAACAGGATGGAGTCGGTGCAGAGGGTTGCTACTAAAATGATTAATGGGCTTCATTATAAAGCATATGAGGACAGACTTAAGGATCTTAATATGTACACCTTAGAGGAAAGACGGGATAGAGGTGATATGATTGAGATGTTTAAATACCTCCGTGGCATAAATGTTCAGGGAGAGAGCCTCTTTCAATTGAAAGCAAGTTCTGCTACGAGGGGACATGGGATGAGGGTGAAGGGAGATAGATTCAGAAGTGTTATGCGGAAATATTTCTTTACGGAAAGAGTAGTGTATCCGTGGAATAGTCTCCCAGTGGAGGTGGTGGAGATGAGGACAGTAACTGAATTCAAAAAAGCATGGGACCAACACAGAGGATCTCTAAAGGTAAAAAGTGGACTGTTGTAGTTGTTGTTATGGAAGGACAGACTAGATGGGCCTTGTGGTCTTTTTCTGTCATCATGTTTCTATGTTTCTATGAATTGGTCCCCCATCTTAAGTAGACCATAGGCTCCTGGGGATCTAAGGCAAATTCGGAGCCCAGCCTGTCCTAATCTGCTTCATCTAAATCATAGTTCGTTGCGGTTGCAACTCCTTCTATGGCCTCCTCTCTTTCCCGTTGGAAATGTACTCGATTTGTTCCTCTGCGATTCTGTGATCGGCCTCTCTCCCTCTCTCCCCGAGGGGCGTTCTCTCCTTCTTCGTGTGAGGCGTCTTTGAGTTGCGGGCATGCGTTCCTCCAATGTCATTCTTCCTTGCAATAGGCACATTGATTCACGCCCAATGTGGGCCGGCTATCTCCTCGGCCCCTCCCTCTGCCTCTGCTCCTTCGGTTAGGGACACCTCCCCCTCTCCGTTCAACTAAAGCGGCAGCCAAAAGATCGGCTTTCTTTTTCATTTTACGATCACTTTCTTTCTGCCTTTCATTATCACGATTCACATACACCTTTTGAGCGACGTCCATTAGCTGGGATGTATTCATGCCCGCAAACCCATCTAGTTTCTGTAGTTTACGTCTAATGTCTGGTTGGGACTGGCTGACAAAAGCGGCATTTACCATGCACAGACTCTCTGGTGCAGCTGGGTCATAGGGCGTGTACATTCTGTATGCTTCGGCTAGTCTTTCATAGAATACTGCTGGGCTTTCATCTGCGCCCTGGATAACTTTGGCTATCTTGGAAAGGTTCATGGCTTTCTGACCCCCCTTTCGCAGGCCTTGTAAAAGGCCTTGGCGAAACCGAGCTAGGGCTCTGGATCCTATATCGGTGTTTGGATCCCACCGAGGATCTTCATTAGGAAATTCTCTCTTTGCTGCTTCGCGATTATCTATTCCTCCTCCTCCCTCTGCTAGAGGATTTTCTGCTAGCCAATTGACAGCTGCTCGCATAATTCTCGTCCGCTCCTCAGTAGTGAATAAAGTAGACAGGAGTTGACGGCAATCTGACCAAGTAGGCTGGTGGGTTTGTATAATTGTATTCATTAGCTCTGTTAATTCTTGGGGCTTGTCAGTGTAAGAGGCATAATGCGTTTTCCAATTCAACAAATCAGTAGTGGAGAAAGGCACATAAACTAAACTTGTGGGTCCCGCTACTATCTGGTTATCATTGTTCCTCACGGGCACTCCAGGGACCTGCCGTAGTGGCAATAATTTCTTAGTAGGGCCTCTCTTCCTCAAATTATGCTTAGTCTGGGAACCCTCGTTTGCAGCAGATGAGCCTGCACTGACAGTTGATTTTACACTGTCAGTCTCATACCGGGAAGATGATTCTCCTTCTTCATGTTCTGACTCAAGATTTTCCTCAGTCTCGAGCTGATCGGCCTCTTCAGGGGGAAAATCATCTGGCTGAGCTACTGGCGGGTCAGGGGGTGGACTTTGCCAGTCCCGGGGGGCTGCCGTGGGACGCGGTGGTACTCTTACTGGGCGCTGAGCTGGGAGCTGTCTAGTTACAACTTCCGGGGACTCGGGATCAACATAGATAGGCTTCTTAGCTATCCCTGTCCTCTGTGTCTGTTCTGTCAGTGCTACCATTATTCTGCACTGTTCTTCATAACAGCGCCGGGCCCAAGGGGGCGGGCTTTCACAAATACTTAGCCAGGAATCTATGTAGGGAAACTGATCGGGGTGCGCTACTCGCACCTTCCGATAAATTGACTTTATAATGCCTATGGCAAATGTTCCATCTCGGGGCCACATAGGATCTAATGCAGGCCATTCCCTAGTACACAGAACTTGTAATCGTGACGCAGTCATTTTCACCCCATAATCTCCTGAATATCCTTTATTAAAATACTTAATCATACATTCTAATGGAGTGTGCATAGTAGACCCCGCCCCTCCCATATCGATGTGTGCACGCAACAACAAACAGAAGGGAAAAGGAGGGCAGACCGTGGGTAAGGGGTCCTCACGGCCCTAGAAACATTCAAGGGAAACAAAGAACAAGACAAGACGATGGTCGCTTCCTCCTTTTTACGACCTGGACGTGGTCGCCCGGCCAGGAACTGCGTTACTCAGGAGTCCGCCTTCGCTTGGTCTATGTTACTAGACCTCTCAATCACACTTCATTCACACAAGCATGCTAGCAACGTATCCCGAAAAAGCCCAATCCTGTCTCTTCTGACTAGGCTATACCAAATTCGTACCAAGAAGACGGTAGGTTCACCTCGCGAATACACTATGCAAGGTTAATTGGACCGCCTTGAGAGGTGATCAAGCTCTCTTACCAAAATTCACAAGTTCACAAGTTTCAAGCTGCAGTTCTGACTCATCTGTCTAGACATTCCCCAAATCTATACTCACCGGATCCGGTCCCCGCTCCCGAGCAAGCGCATGAGTTGGACCTCGGACTCCCCTCACGGGTTCGAGGTGTTGGCTCCGACCGGGTCCGGCACCCGCCGAGGCCTGGCCCAGCTCCCTCCGATGCAACGGGACCGGTGGCGCCCGGGAGCCGAGCACACGTCGGGAGGGCACGAGCCCGGCAGGACCAAACCTATAGAGGCGGAAAGTCGTGGTATATCAGCCCGTATACCCTCTACTAACCACACGTTCCCGGCCAACGCACCAAGAATATGTAGCGGCAGAGCACAAACGATCCAATAATACCAGGAGTCTGTTCAGAAGGTCCAAATCATTTATTGTGCACAAGACTCAAGCAGAATCACATTCAAAATGGCTGAGCAATGGCTGTTAGTAAAACAACAACTTTTATACTTTTCTTCTCCAGTCTAGACATAGGCAAACTTTTCATTGGTCCCGGTAACCCCTTCTGCCCCATCTATTGGTCCCGGTGCCTTTACGTAGTTATCCAATGAGGACCTTTGTCTGGGCTCAGCACCTATTTCCCCCCCTTACAGCCCTCATTACAATGGTCAGTTCTTAGGCTCTTGATACATCTCTTCTCCAAGGTCACTAGCTGGCTGGAATATGTGTGAAAGCAGGGCACTGTAACTTTTCTTTCAACAGAGTTAATTAATTCCATAGAAGCTTCTCACATTCTTATCAGTACCAATTAAAGCAGTTTTTCTATTTCTCCTAAGTTTCGATTCTGCTTAGCTATGCTTGATTATGCTTAGTTAAGTTTCAATTCTATGGTGGCAGCATTCAAAGGGTTTTTTCATTCCTCTGGCCTAGCCACAGGCTTCATTTACAGGTCAAGCTGCTTAGGCCTGCCTGCTTAGTTCAAGCAGCATGGATCATAGGCCTTTGCCTACCACATCACCCTGACTGATCAGTGACAATCGCATGTCTATGCTCCCACATAGTGCTCAACACTATTTGTTTCTAGTGATACCTGTGTGTTCCTACTTCTGAGGCCCAATCACTGAGATACCTGCTTGGTGTTTGTGCTGTACATTCCATCTCTGGTTGCACAGGGTCTGCAGTTAGCCTGTGCATGTTTGGAACACCTTATGGGTTACTGCAGGTGCAGTCTGACTGTGCCATCTGCTAGTGAATGATAGGCTGTGGTGTGGGGCAGTTGAAGTTTTCCCAGCATTACTGCTAGTCTGCTGTGGTCACAGGTATGACTCTGGCCCACCAGCCCTGCAGGGCTGTTCTCTGCTAGCAGGATGCTGGTCCTACAGCCATTTCTCAGGACTCAAGCACCTGTCCTTCCATTCTCTCACCTACAAAATGGGTGGTTGTGGGTCCTTTGGGGTATGTAGTGTTATACCACCTTGACCCAAAGAGGCAGTGCTACATCCACATCATGCGAGTCTAGACGCCCTGATAACAGGTGTCCATGGCAGCCAGACCTTAATGGTGGGTATGCACTAATCTGGGTGGTGTCTGGCCCCACAAGGCCACATGTGATTGCAGGACACAGAGGTTCTTTCTGTTGCACTGCTAGGAACACCTGACACACACTGGGAGTGATGGGGATGTGCAGCAGGACCTATCTCTATCACCACATGTACTGCGGACCTAGTGCTGGGCGCCCATGCTAACCCTCAGGGGGAACACATAACCTGCACAATGGCATGGTCTCTAGCTACTCTGTGCCAGTATCATGCACTGTCAGTCTGTCTTACCATGCTGCAGTACCAGAGAGGTGCAGACCCCATCAGGTGATCAGCTGTAGACCGCTGTTCTGCATGTGCATTGCATCATGGGTGCTGGTGGAGTTACCCTATTCTGGCACACAGAGCAGATGGTTTGTGCGTGTTCTACAGTCCTTCTGTACCCAGCCGTTGCTATGCAACAATCCATAGAGATATAGCCTACTGTTTAGTACAATGACGTTCTAAACAGTGGTCATGGGTTTGATTCCTTGTTGTTCCCTCTTTTCATGCCTGTCCAACTCAGATATTTTGCATGCCTGTAACAGTCATATCTTTGCAGATCCGTTCTGCCAGCCCATATTACCCTCACCACAGTTGCCAACAATCCTTCAGTCCATCTATCTGCGTCTGTCAGCTGTGTAGAGTCCTGTCTTCCTGGGCAGGCTGCCACCCCATGTCCTGCGCTGGTACCCTTTCCTGCATTGTGCCTCTCCATGCTTGCCTCACCTGTGCCTGATCTGCATGGCACCACCACTCCTCTGTCCACCCATCATTGTAACTATTCTGCCACCTCCGCCTCCACTGGAGCTCACGTATTCCCATCATCTGCCACCCACTGTCTTTCCAGTACTTTACATTGCCAACACCCTATGCTGTAGTACAGTTGCCCCAATGTGTTTGTCAACAGTACTGGCAGCCACATAGGATGCCCGCAGATATGGCAGGTCCAGCAGCTCCCAGCTCTCCCTTCTTCCATCACCTGTTCATTGCCTTTCCTCAGTGCTCTATCCAGTGTTAGGGTTACATCTGTTTCTATGCCTCACAGGTCATGCATGTCAACCTGAAGCACTTGCAGCCCTTAGGGCACACTAACCTAGGGCACCAGAACATTGTTAGGGCACCTTAACCTATGGTTCCATAACCCTGGGTGCCTTCTAAGTTGCCTTGTCCAGGCGTGTCTAATACGGCGCTTAGCCTAAGGAGCTCTATAGGGCGCCTTACAAAGCGCCTTATGAGGCACCTTACAAGGCACCTTATAAGGCACCTTACTTATGAGACAGCTTCCAAGGCACCTTACAAGGCGCCTTATAAGGCAGCTTACTTATAAGGCACCTTATAAGGCACCTTATGAGACAGCTTACAAGGCACCTTATGAGGTACCTTACTTATAAGGCACCTTACTTGTAAAGCACTTTACAAGGTACTGTACAAGGCACCTTATAAGGCACCTTACTTATAAGGCGTCTTACATGGCGCCTTATAAGGCGCCTTATAGGTAAGGAGCCTTGTAACGTGCGTTGGTTTAAGGCGCCTTGTAACGCGTGTTAGCTGATACGGCTTGCCATAATTAAGCACCGCTCACACCTTTATATGGGTATCTATACCATTACCACGGAACCTAACGCGGGTGACATTACCGCAGTTTACTAAACATATCCCAAAGTGTGTCAATAGCAGACACAGAATATGAACTACAATTTCTTGGCTCTTAGCACATACTTACTACAGGGTTTAAATAGAATTCATTTCAGGGAAATCATGGTCCTTGATGTCACATCCATAACAAAATCTGACATGAGTCATTGGCAATGTCAGTTTCACTTTCACAACAAACACAATCACAATGTGCGCCGGGAGCAGTTTCAGACATGTGAATCAATGAAAATTAGTTTTAATGAAAAGCCCATGGATTTTCAGTATATTTAGACCAAAACTAAAGGGTATGTTTACTAAAGGGTGTTAAAGTAGCAGGCATTAATGGCAGTGATAAAGGGTTTTATATGTGTAAAGGGTGCTGGGCGGATAGGAGGTGTTCCAGCATTAAGGGCGCAAAGGGCCATTTAACGTACGTTAACAAGACATCAGGCGTTAAAATGTCAAGCATGCAGGAAAAGTCAATGTAAAGGTGATGGATGGAAGAACAAGTGGGAACCGATGGACCTGCCAGATCCGTAGGCACTCTACGTGGCAGCCAGTAATTTGGACAAGCATGTGGGAGGCAGCTCTACCATTACAATGGAGGATGCCAATGTAAAATGGTGCAATGTTAGTGTGTGTGGCATAGGATGGGGAAGATGTGTCCCCCAGCAGAGTCAGAAGTGGTAAGATGTGTGCAGCAAAAGGAGGTCAGAGCAGGAGTGGTGACATGCAGATCAGGCACAGGAGAGGCATGCGTGAAGAACCAAAATGTGGGAAAGAGTACCTGTGTAAGCCATGGTGTATCAGATTGCATGAGAAGACATGACTGTACGCAGCCAACATAGGTGGATAGATAGGCTGAAGGAAGGATGGCGGCAGAGGAGAGGGTGGTATGGAATGGCAGCACCGATATGCCATAGGTGCCATCCCCAACATATTTGTACTGTGTGGGAAAATGTGTTTCACTGCCACATGGAATGCCTGATACCAGACAAGGTATATAGAATGTGTCACATTCCTCCTCGATTCTCACCACCACCAAAAAGTTGTCTAATAGACAATTTTTTGGTGGTGGTGAGAAGTGAGGAGGAATGTGACAACTTCTATCTAACCTTTTTGATGTCTTGGACATCTGCACCTTGCCCACTCACAATCTTAAATGACAGAGGTATAAGGCAGGGGTCTCCAAATCCAGCCCTGGAGGGCCACAAACCAGTCAGGTTGGCAGGATATCTCTAATGCATATATATCTCATGCATATTCATTAGGGATATTCCAAAAACCTGACTGGTCTGCGGCCCTCCAGGACCGGAGTTGCCCACCCCTGGCCTAAAATATCTGCTGTGTGTGCCAATATAGCTTAGCCACTCCAGTACCCATGAGGCACTGCACATGTGGGGCAGCAGTCTGCAGCTGTATACCAAATGGAGAATGCACTGATCCATCATATCAGCTCTGTAAGATCCACTGACAGTATATGCTACAAGCACAGAACAGCTACAAACTGTGCTACTGAGGCATTTTAGGGGTCACCCTGAAGGTGAGGATGGGTCCCCCATACCTGGTCCCCAGAGCATGTATGGCTAGAGATGGTCCCTGCCATATCTCTACATCAGTGTTTCTGGGTGGTCTATGTTGTCTGCCATGTGTTATGCTGGTCTTTTTGTTTCCTGTACAGCTGAAGCATGTCTTAGGTGCCTGTCGTATTTGGGCTCTGTGTTCTACTCTGCTCCTGTTAGTCAGGGACCTTCTTAGAGCAATGCATATTAGGCCTGCTGGTGCCAAATGCAGTGGGGACTTGTATGGGGCTGTTGCTGCCACCCTCTTCATCCTTCTATGACCATAGTGAGCAGGCCAGGAACAACTGCTATTCCAACCAGCTGCAAATATCAATCCACCACAGCAGGCACAGCCGGACTGCACCTGCTGCCCACCACAAGGCTGTTTCAACCATGCATACATCATCAGTGACTAGTCAGCATAGAGCAACCATGTACACCCTGCTTAAGAGAAAAACAGCATGGCCACCCAGCATTTGTGCTGCCAGGACAGGGAGAGCGCCCACATTACTAGAGTGGGACACTATACGGTACTCTGTGGATACATAGCTATGCCATGGTTACAGCTTGGTCAGAATGAGAGTGCCCTCACAGCATGAACCTCTGTGGCCACCCAAGCCATGCACGTGGCAGGCAAGCACTACAAAATCTCAGCCATTGACCCGACTCCAATGCAGACAAACCTGGGCAAACTGCTCTGCTTCAGGCTATATACCCACAATCTTCTGCTCCTCATCTTGCACACTTGCAAACTAATACTGGTAACAGTTTAGGCCAGGGGTTTTCAACCCAGTCCTCGGGGAACCCTAGGCCAGTCAGGTTTTCAGGATTCCCAGAATGAATATGCATGAGAAAGATTTGCATGTTCTGCCTTCATTGCATGCAAATCTATCTTATGCATATTCATTGTGGGAATCCTGAAAACCTGACTGGCCTAGGGTTCCCCGAGGACTGGGTTGAAAACCTATGGCTTAGGCAATGTGGGGGCACAGTGCAGTGCAGAAGGCCACAGAACTCTGGAGACACACACACATACCGCGGCGCTGTGCAAAAGTGGGGATGGTTGGCATTCCTGCCTGCCATTTTGGTCTCCATATCTTCAGCAGCATCACCTTTTCACAGCAGCAACATGTTTGTGTGCCACCACTATCACTGTGGCATCATTGCAGACATCACATATGTGCAACCAGGGGCAGCTACCTGGTCTGCCTTGCACACCAGCAACCCGTACTGCATGACACACATGCCACCCCTTTTACCCCATTTGCACCATCAACATAGTGCCCTTTCATACTTGGGTACTATGCTGTTGCTGCTAATGGAGCACTAGTATCGCTATTTTGGGCTCACCTGCCTGTGGATCACATTGCAGACATTAAATAGGTTCTCTCCTCTCAAAATATCCCCTTTCCGCAAGGTTTTTCTTGGTGTTAGGTTCCCGGTGTTAAAGGGTGCTAACGCCCACTCTCTGTCCTGTTAACGCCCACTCTCTGCCTACTGTAACCTTAACACTGCAGGAGCCTTTAATGCCTGTTAATGCAGCTTTTTTGCAGCATTAAGGGCACAAGGGTGCCGATTACAGGCGCTAATAGCACACGCTCCCTTAATGCCCTTTAGTAAACATACCCCTAAATGTGTATTGTGGTGGCCATCCTTACATTCCATGTATATTCAACATTGCTATCTACACATACAGTGGCATTTAATATATGGACTCTATTAATTTAAATGTCGGCACCGTCAGTAGCCACCCCTGCTGAAAATTGGTCTATGTACTTTTATTCTTCTACTTTTGGTGATAATCTCCTAACACAGTAACATAGTAAAATCGTGGATGATGGCAGATACAGTCCTACATACTCCATCCAGCTTTCCCAGAAGGGTAGAACCTGCAGCACAGTGTAGGTTACTTTTCACACGCCTTTTTTTATTTGGCGGTAGGGGGGGGGGGCACGGGCAGGGAATGTTTGTGCCTGCTGTGCAGTACAGATTACTTTCCCAATGCCTTTGGTTTTCAATAATCCCTGAATATATTGCACTTGATTATGTCCTCATCCCTCCGTAGGACCAACAAAGCTATCCTTTCTGCAACCAGTACAAGGCTTCCGACATAAACTAAGGTAGCCCATCCACAGGCATGTTTGTTTTGAATCCATCCTCTTGCTATATAGGCATCCTCTATGTTTGTCCCATGCCTTTTTGAATTCTGCCACTGTTTTTGTCCCCACCACCTCACCCTCATATAAGCGATGCATAGTTAAGGCTGAAATCAGACACTTCCAAATTTAATCCCGCTTCCTGACATAAGCAAACATTTAAAGGGTGCTTGTTTTGGCCAACCTTCTACAGTAGGGATTAAGAGGGACATCCCCCTTAATTCCTCAATTCTTATTTACCCCTCCAAATTGAAATGAGGCAAACACTGAGTCCTCTGTCATTGATTAAGAGCATCTGCATGTCTGAGTTTGCAAAATGGTTCCGCTACACATGTAGGGAACACATGTGTGTTGTGAAAAGTAGGCACTGCCATTTGTGAGTTGCTGGATTTCTCTCCATGTGCGTGCTTCTGAAATGGCTCATCCTACTGCAAGTGGATAGCTCTTTTTCCTGCCAGGACCACTTTTAACAGTGACATTTGTCTTCAGGGCAGGGTCGGCCCCTCCATTGTGTGAGAATGTTGTTCGCACAGTCCCCCGCTTCAGGGGGCCCTGCACCAACAACATCCCACATTGAATACCGGCAGGTAGGGTGGCTTTAGAGGGAGCCGGAGAGGCCCTGTCTCACCTCTAACTGCTGCCGAAGTGAAGAACATTTTTTTCCTTCACTTTGGTAGTTTAGAATGCTGCTGCGCTGAGTGCTGGGAAACAGGAAGTCCCCTTTGACCTCAGCATGGCAGTGTCGTAAACTACAGTGCAGCTGCCAAAGTGAAGGAAAAAGATGCTCTTCACATTGGCAGCTGTTAGAGGTGAGCCAGGGCCTTTTCGGCTCCCTCTAAAGCATTTTAGACAGCCGCGGGGCTCTTTGGGAGGGGAGGTGGGGCTTGGACTGGAAATGGGCTGAGTGAGGGGAGGCTTGGACTGGAAATTGAGGGGGGGGGAGCTATGACTGGAAATGGGCTGAGTGGGGGGGACCTAGGACTGGAAATAGGCTGAGAGGAGGGGGGACGTGGACTGGAAATAGCTGATGGGGAAGGGGGCTTGGACTGGAAATGGGCTAAGTGGGGGGGCTTGGACTGGAAATTGTGGGGGAAGCTAGGACTGGAAATGGGCTGAATGGAGGGAGGAGCTAGGACTGGAAATGGGCTCATGGGGGGGCTTGGATTGGAAATGGGCTGAGTGTGGGGAGCTAGGACTGGAAATGGGCTCATGGGGGAGGGGCCATGATAGGAAAGAAAATGGCCTGAAGGAGGGGCAAGGATAGGACTGGAAATGAGCTGATGGGGGCTAGGATTGGAAATGGACTGATGGAGGGGGGAGCTAGGACTGGAAATGGGCGGATGGAGGAGCCAGGATAGGAAAGGAAATGGACTGAAGGAGGGGCAAGGATAGGACTGGAAATGAGCTGATGGGGGCTAGGATTGGAAATGGGCTGATGGAGGGGCTAGGATAGGACTGGAAAGGGCTGATGGGGGAGCTAGGACTGGAAATGGGCTGATGGGGGCTAGGACTGGAAATAGGCTGATGCGGGGACTAGAAGGGAGCAGATGCTGGGTGGGATTAGAACTAGAAGAGAGCTGATGTTGGGGGAGGACTAGAATGGGATAGGGCTGGGAGAGTGAAATGGAGAGGTGAAAAATATTTTGTGTGGGAGGGAAGAATAATCTGTGATTGGCCGGGTATCGGGAGAGTAAGTGGGGATTGAGGATGGAGGGGTAAACTTTGAGTGGATGAAAAAGGAACAAAGAGATGGAGGAAAGAGCAAAAGGAGAAAGATCAGTATTTTAAAGCAAAAGCAGAGAGAATGGAAAACAACTAGAAGAGAGAAAAAAGGACAAATGGACAGCAGATAATGGAGAGTTAGCAGAAGACAGGAAGAAACCAGAAGAAAGTGACTGGAGCAATTGCAACTGAAAAATAAAATGCACAAACAACAAAAGGTAGAAAAATACTTTTTTTTATTTTGAATGTATTAACTGGAATATGTCAGCTCTTTGAAATGTGTGTCTTTAAAATCTGCTTTTTGTTTAGTACAGGAGGAAATTAATTTATAGTTTTATTTCTGCAGTGTTGTTGTACATTCCAAGTTTGGCTTTTGGGGTTCACTGTTTAATTATTGTTTGATATTTCTAAATTGCGATCCCTTGTTCTTTGTTTGGTGATGGTCAATGTTCTGCATGTGTAATAGAGCTGAGGTATTCTATTTATGTAGTTTCTATGTGACAGTGCCACTTGTTCTCTTTCCCCAGTAGGAGATGCATTGGTATTCTCTGAGATGTATTGGTTTAATATTTATTTATTTATTTATTTATCTATTTCTTCTATACCGCCCCTTCCAGAGATCAGGAGCGGTTTACATGGAACAATTGCATACATTTGCATAACATTACATAGAACAAGAACTTCTTAACTTTTTACATATAACAGAACAGTAAATTGTCAGAACTATTTACAGGGTGTATACTTTTGTATACTGCTATATATATATATATACTGTATACTGCTATTTGCAATGTTGCCTTTTGATAGGTAGGTTTGGTGCTTTATGAGTCCTGCTGTTATGATATGGTGGGTTTGCTATGGGTTCTAAATGGGCATTGTTTGTAGTACTTCCTAATGTGCCTGGCGGTTGGCACTGGAGTATAGTAATGTAGAAATCTGGAAGTCTTTCTTTATCCATACACTCATTAAGAGGCATGTTTACTAAAAGTTAGTACATGTTAACATTATGCAAATATTTATGCAAATGAAGTCCCTTATGCAAATGAGGCCCCATACCTAGTCTCTGCACCCCCCTTGGGCAGACCCTGCTTCAGGGGCAGAGAGAGAGACTGATTTTTAAATCACACACTTGCACACACTGTCTTCTAAACTTGCATAGATTTTCAGATATTTTCACTTCTGCATCACAGGAAGCATCTAAACGGTCTTTCTAAAATGTGCCTTCAAGTTAATGCTGACTCCTGGCAATCCAGCAGCTCCTCAGTTTTCTTGGCAGTGTGACTGGAAGTAGATTATCAGGTGTTTCTTCCATAGCACTGGAGGGTTGAGTGACTTGCCCAAGGCCACAAGGTGTGCTAGTGGGAATTAGAATTTAGAAAGCAACTCAAAACCCACCTTTTCACCATGCACTATGGAGCAAATGCCCCCCACCCGAACACACAAAAACCACCAAGACAGCCCATCAACTAACACAACCAGAACAAGTGCTGTCTAAGGAAATAACCTGTCCACACAGACATAAGACTTCCTGTATATAGTTAAACCCTACCCAGTACATTCCTAAACTCCCAAATCACTATTCCTACCCTCATACCAAGTTTTATGTAAAAAGTTTATTTTCTGTTCTATGTAAAAAGTTGACATCTGTTCCATGTAACATGTTTTTGATTTCTTGTAAATTGCCCCTGATCTCTGGAAGGGTCGGTATAGAAATGTAACAAATAAATAAATAAAATTAAACACTGGTTGCTTGGTTACCAAGCTAGTTCTTTAACTACTAGGCTACTCCTCCACTCCAGGTTGTCCTGATAACAGCTGAAAATTTCCACTATTCAGATAATTTTGTGATATCACTCTTGCTCCATCCTATCTCATCCTATCTCAGCTCATCCTATCTCTCCTCCTATGGATGGTGCTGGGCAGGATTTTTGGGTGATTTTTGTTTTAACACAATCCATATAAAGGCCGATTCTATACTGGCCATCTCTCCCCTGTACGGCCGATCAGAATCGGGGTGTACAGAGATAGACCCGATTCTGATCCCATGGTGGCTAGATGTGCCTGCGGGATCAGAATTGGGTCTATGGCCTGGACGTGCAGGCTGAGCCCTGATTCCGATTGGCTGCACGTTCAGCCCACATACCCGGCTAACTCAGCCAGGTTTCTGAATGGAGCCACAATGCTATTGTGTCCCATCGCCATGGCACCGTGGATCCATTCAGGAGCCGCGATCCCCAGCCGCAGACACTAATTTCCTTTCCCCACAGCCTGACCTCGATCTGGCCTTCCATGGCCAGGATCAGGCTGTGAGGAACCCTCTGCAACCCCTTGTCCTCCTTACCCGGCCAGATGACATTGTTTGGCTCCATCCAGAGGGATTTATTCCACCTGAGGTAGTATAAATCCCCCGTCTCCATGGACGACCCTGGACGTACAGGGCCAACCTCTGAATCGGCCCTGTGCATCCGGGGTCGCTCTTCACCCTCCGCCTGCCCTCTCTCCACCTCTGTCCTGCCCCCTCCCTCCCACGAATAGAGCTCCCTGTACAAATTGCCTGTTCGTATGGGGAGCTCTGTCCCCGGCAGGCTGTCCAGCCATTTAGCGGGTCTGGACATCCAGATCAGATGTCCAGACCTGCTAAACAGTGTTCAGGATGACCCCAATAGCAACTGAAAATAAAGGGATAGCAGAGTTACTAGCTGTCCTATATGGCAGATAGTGGAGTTACTCATTGCTGGTTAATGTATAACTCCTTTTTAATATTGGGACTTTCTAAAGATGCTATTGTTGATCATTTTGGACAGCCTTGGGCCGATGAAGTGGTATATACATTTTTATAAATAAATAAATGAATAACGCAAGGCACCAGGATTGGAACAAAGATGCATAGGATAGTGTCTCACTGGAGGTAGTACTATATCTGAATTCAAGAAAATATGAGACAAATATAAAAGATCTCTAAAGGGAAGAAAAGGACTGTAGAACTTAGTAGTTGATATGAAATGGCAGACTGGATAGGCCATATGGTCGTTATCTGCCATCAGGCTTCTATGTTTCTATGTAACACACGCATGAACAAGCCAAGGCATCATGAGAGGGGCAAAGCAGGACAAACAATGGTAATAGCCCAAGACACACTGGGTCTATTCTGAATCATGTCCATCCCCGCTATTTGTCCCCCTTGTCATCCCCGACTAAGCCTCCCTGTGGAGTTAGGGTGGGCAGTGGGCTGTCCGTGGCCCCGGACATACAGGGCGATGCTGAAGTCAGCCCTGTATGTCTGGGCCCTGTACATCCGGGGCCAGCAGACTAGACTGGGAACTTATTCCATCTCTGAGGTGGAATAAGTTCCCCTAGATGTTGGTGGATGGCAGGCCTGTGGAGCGGCAAAGAGTGGAGCGGGTGCAGGAGATTCCCTGCAACCCAGCCCTGGCCATAGGAGGCCAGATCGGGGGTCGGGCTGCGAGGAATGAAGAAAGTCATTGGTGCCATGGCAACTGGACACACGTACAGACTTAGATGCGATTCTGATCCCACGGGGGCTAGACGTGCCACGCTGGATCTGAATCGCATCTACCTCTGTGTGTCCGGTTCTGACTGGATGCACAAAGGCCTGGGATGTATAGATTGGAATAGACCTTACTGTGAATGGCAGAAAAGTCTTTCTTTTTTTTCAATTTCCTTTCTATTTTATCTGTTTTAATTGTTTTTATTGGTGCCAAACACCCCAATGAAACCTAGTGACTGGCAAGGTATCAGGAGGAAGCCAGGCAATAAAAGTAGCAACAGTAAGAGTGGCAACAACACAGCAGGGTGTTGGGGGCAGAGTGTGGACATTGCTTCATTGGGGTTGAAACACTTAAAGTTTGGTCACTGGTGTTCACAGTGGGCAGGAAACCCTCAAAGGTGTGAAATTTAGCTGTGCACTCAGCCTACCTTCCAATTACATGGAAAGCCAGGAATACCCAGCAGAGAGAAGTTTATCTTACAGAAGTACAACTTATCAATCAACTCTGGTACTAGCCATAAATGATATGAATTCATGATACCCCCTGCTATGGAGAATACCCATTCTGTAGGCACACTGGTATGTGAACAGGAAAGGAAATGCTGGGCAGCCATGGTGAGATAAGGCCAGATTATAGTCTTATGTTCCCAGTCTAAGGCTGTGACCTTGATGGGCAAGGTACGACATGATTGAAGTTCATGAAGTGATCTCCTTTGACAAAGGAGTGGGAATATAGGGCTTTGATATCAACTGCATAAGCAACGGCCTCTGTTAGAAAAATCCCATCTTGCAATGTCCGTTCATGTAGTGGTAAGGAGGGGGAAGAATTGCTAGCTGACAGGGGACTGCTGATGCTGACAGTGCTGTGAAGAAAGCCATTCTTTCCTTTTTTGCTTCATAATGCTGCTCTGTCTCTAGCCCTCACGTTCCTGTAGTCTAACTTTCAAAACCTCCTTCGAGCAAATGACAACATTGGATTGAAGAAGGGTTACACAAAATGTCCAACATGTGAAAGAGTGCAGCTGCAAGCCCTCTACCTCTTGTGTCATTCCCTGCTCCTATGGATGAACTCAGGGCCTTTGTTTCATACTTGAAGGGCATCAAAGTATGCACTACCTGCATCATGTGTAACAAATGCTCATGGGACAATATAAATATATGTCAACCTCAACAGTCAACTCATGAAAAAGTGTCTACTGCTCCACTAATTACATCATGAGGTAGATGGGACTGCACCTGGTACCTATCTCCTGAATAAGTGTTTTCATAGGTGCCCCTATTGATTTCCGCTTCCCCTATACCTGCTGACCACATTTCACTCTATAGTTGAAATGCCTCACCATTTTTCTGCAGCTCTCTATCAGATCCTAAAAGATGGAGTCACCATCCTCCTTAATTCCTAGACCAAGAATGTTTTTTACTGCGGTAATGTAGCATCGGTAACATTAACGGGCGGTAATGTTACCGGCAGCAGTAAATGTCCCAGAGGATGTGGAGAATGTGGTGAGTAGGGGTCAATGGGCAGGGAGTGGGCGGGGAGAAGCCCCTGCTACACTAATGCTGAAACAGTAATGCCAGGACTTTACCGCCAGTGAAAACCTGTCAATAAATGCACTTTTGCAGGAGAGAGAGACCATTTTAGTGTCAGTAATGTACAGCACACTCTCACTTGGTTTGCAGCTTGTCGTGCTGTGAGGGCTTGCGTGCATCAGTGATGCTGAGAGCTAAACTATCGGTAGTTTAACTACTGGCAGGGTCTCCCAAGATGGACAGGTCTCAGCTGAGGTGCCAAACCAAGACAAACCACCCATCTGGGCAGCAGCAGAATGGGATAGTGTTAACGGCGGCAGATCACATTTTTGTGACAATGGCAACAACACCAAACTTAAACTGCGCGGAAGAAAGGCCCGGCAATCTACTTCTGTATCTTGCCATGAAAACCCAATGGATAGTTACAACAAAGCAAATTGTGCTATGGTGCTGGAAGATGAGACCCCCAGGTCGGAAGGCACTCAACTAGCTACTGGGGAAGAGCTGAAGACTTTTCAGAGTAAAGCCAGCATTAATGATGTGGTTGGATCAAAGACCTCGGGAAGTCTGACTGATGATGCAGCTGCGCATGAAATGAGAGTCAGAAGCTGTAAAGATGTCTTACGCATTGGAACATGGAACGTACGAAGCATGAACCAAGGGAAGTTGGAGGTGGTCAAGAATGAAATGGAACGTGTACAACTTGATCTGTTGGGTGTCAGCTAACTGAAATGGACTGGCATCGGGTACTTTGCATCAGATGATCACATGGCCTACTATGCTGGAAATGAAAGACAAAGAAGAAATGGTGTTGCATTTATAATAAAGAAGAAACCTGCAAGAACTGTAATGAAATACAATGCAGTCAGCGAACGCTTAATCTCTATTCGTCTACGAGGATTGCCTATCAACATAACTATAATGCAAGTATATGCCCCAACAACAGCTGCAGAAGAGAATGAAATTGAAGAGTTCTATGAACAAGTACAAGCTGAAATTGACAGAAGATGCAAACAAGATATCCTGATAGTCATGGGTGACTGGAATGCAAAAGTTGGCAACAAAGAAGAAGGCAAAGTAGTTGGAAAATATGGACTTGGCAACAGAAATGAAGCTGGAGAAAGACTGATAGAATTCTGCAAGACCAATGATCTATTCATCTCAAACACCTTCTTCCAGCAACACAAGCGGCGACTGTACACATGGACTTCACCCAATGGATTGTATAAAAATCAAATTGACTACATCTGTGGAAGTCAACGATGGAAAAGCACTATAACATCAACAAAGACAAAACCTGGAGCTGACTGTGGTACAGATCATCAACTACTAGTATGCAAGCTCAAGCTAAAGTTGAAAAAGAGCAAACCACTCATGAAAGCAGCAAAATATGACCTTGAGAATATACCACTGGAATTTAAAGACTGCCTGCAAAATCGATTTGCTGCTTTAGATACAAATGACAGAGCTCCGGAAGAGTTATGGAATGACATCAAGAAGGTTGTGCTGGAAGAAAGCAAGAAGTCTCTACAAAAGGTGAAAAAGCAAAAACGGCCAAAATGGATGACGGAAGAAACTCTGAAAATTGCCCAGAAACGCAGAGAAGCTAAAGCCAGAGGAGAAAGAAAGACAATCGCAGAACTCAACAGAGATTTCCAACGTGCAGCAAGACAGGACAAGGAAAAGTACTACAATGACACTTGCAAGGAAATAGAAGCAGAAACTATTAGAGGAAGAACAAGATCGGCCTTCCTGAAGCTACTTGAGTTAAAGAAAAAGTTCCAGCCTCGAATTGGAATGTTACAAGATGCTCAAGGTTCTATGTTGAATGATGCTGAGAAGATCAAGAAAAGGTGGAAGGAATATACAGAGTTTTTATATGATAAAGATCAAGTGGACCAACAACCGTTTCAACCTGTACCTTATGATCGGGAACCATTGGTGATGAAAGAAGAAGTTGAAACAGCATTGAAAGCCTTATCAAAGAACAAAGCACCAGGCATTTATAGCATTCCCATAGAAGTATTGCAGCAATCTGATGCAGCTGTTACCATACTTACAAGGCTCTGCCATGAAATATGGAAGACAACAACATGGCCAACTGACTGGAAAAGATTTGTGTTTATACCAATACTAAAGAAAGGTGATCCAACTGACTGTGGAAATTATCGAACAATCGCTCTGATCCCACATGCCAGCAAGATTCTACCGAAGATTATTCAAAAGAGACTACAACCATACCTGGAACAAGGACTACCTGAAGTGCAAGCAGGGTTCAGGAAAGGGCGAGGAACGAGAGACATCATTGTGGATGTGAGATGGATCCTTGAAAAGACTAAAGTATACCAAAAGGATATCTATTTGTGCTTTATCGACTATAGCAAGGCTTTTGACTGTGTAAACCATGAGAAACTCTGGGCCACATTAAGAAGCATGGGTATACCAGAACACCTGATCGATCTCTTGCGCAATCTGTACATTGATCAAGAAGCAACAGTTCGAACGGAACAAGGAGAAACAGAATGGTTTAAAATAAGCAAAGGTGTAAGACAAGGCTGCATACTTTCCACCTACCTGTTTAATTTATATGCAGAACAAATCATCAGAGAAGCAGGATTGTATGAAGACAACAGAGGTGTGAAGATTGGTGGAAGACTCATCAACAACCTTCGCTATGCTGATGATACTACATTACTGGCTGAAAGTGAAGATGATCTGAAACATTTGCTTCTCACAATCAAAGAACATAGTCTTAAAATGTGCCTGCACCTTAATGTAAAGAAGACAAAGATCACGACAACTGGCATAATCAACAGGTTCATCATTGAAGGAGAAGAAATTGAAATTGTGAACAACTTTAACCTACTTGGATCAACTATCAATAAAGAAGCAACAAGCAGTCAAGAAATCAAACAACGCATTGCTCTTGGCAGAATGGCTATGAAAGACCTAGATAAGATTCTCAAGAGCAGAGATGTCTCTCTCCATACAAAGATTCGACTTGTTCAAGCCATGGTATTTTCAATAACATCATATGGATGTGAAAGCTGGACAGTGGAAAAGACAGACAGGAAGAAAATTGATGCCTTTGAATTATGGGTGCTGGCGGCAAATACTGTGTATACCATGGACTGCCCGAAGAACAAACCAGTCAGTACTAGAGGAGATCAAACCTAAGCTTTCTTTAGAAGCCCAGATGACAAGACTTTGACTTTCATACTTTGGACACATCATGCGAAGAGAGAGATCATTAGAGAAAGACATCATGCTTGGCAAGATAGAAGGTCAACGCAAAAGAGGAAGGCCAGCAATGAGATGGATCGATACAACAACAGCAGCTATGGGTACCAGTCTGTCAACAATGAGCCGCCTGACTGAAGACCGAAGACAATTTAGGATAGCTATACAGAGGGTCGCCATGAGTCGACTCCGACTCGACGGCACTTAACAACAACAACAATGTACAGCACAGACAGTGAGCCCAAGAAAAGTGATAGTAGTGCACCATTTGCAGCAAAAGCATTGTACCCAAGTATGAAAGGGCACTATGGTGATGGTGCAAATGGGGCAAAGGAGGCTGCAGGCGGGACATGCAGTGGGGACAGCTGGGGCACAGGGCAGACTAGGCTGTTGCCTAGGTGGCACATGGGAACACAGAAACTGGAAAACAGCAAGACAGCATCTGACTAAGTTCAAGCATGCCTAGTATTCTGTGTTCCACAGTGTCCCATCCAGGGGACATGTACCCAGCAGTTACCCCAAACATCACACCGGAACCACTATGCCTGTAATGGGGCAAGAGTGCACATCTGGGGACCACTCTAACAAGGGTCTACGAACCTTCCCCAGGATATGTCCCAAACTGTTCGTAAACCCAGCTAAACGAACACACTTTACTACAGCCCCTGGTAAGGCAGTTCTGGGTGTGACCACAAGATCTGTCTGATGGAAAGCAAAGGTAGCCTCAGGGACTGCTGTGTTTATGCAGCAACAGTGTGGTGCACTACATACAGCCAGTGTTTCTTGGAGCAGAGGGTGACAGGTTCAGGTCCCAGCTGTGGCTCTTACTAGAGCATATCCTTACATTGTGGATACAACAGCAACATGTGCAATCTATAAACACACAGGCAGACTCCACTATCCAAAGCTTTGTAGAGAATCAGGCTGCTGGCTCTGGCACACTGAGCAGCAGTTATCACCAGAGCACTACTACTACTACTAGCTCCTGCACAATTTGCATACCTTAGCAATACCTGCACTGTGATTGGGGGCAGGGTTGCCAACCATCCCTACCTTTGCACAGTGCTGCAATATGAGTGGGGGTGTGTATGTCTATCCATTGTTTTGTTGCTTCCTACTCTTCACTAGGCCTCACAATGCTTACATTGTTTCCAGCATTAGCCTGCAAATGTGCATACTGAGGAGCAAGGTATTGTGGGTATGGCCCAGACAGGGTGGATTGGGCAGGATGCGCTTGAATCGGGGGTAGGGCAATGGCTGGGACATTGTAGTGCCAGACCACCACCTGCATGGATAGGGTGGCCACAGCATGTCATACTGGGAAGACACTCTCACTCTGACCGAGCAGCGACCATGGCAGGGCTATGTTCTCACATAGTGCTATATAGCATCTGTCTAGTGTTATCTGTGTGCTCTTTGTTCTGGGGCCCAATCACTGAAGCCACTGCTAGGTGTTTGTGCTGTATAGGTCAACTCTGGGTGCACATAGCTTTTCTGCAAACATGCACTGTGGACTGGCTAGCAGACTGCAGTTAATATGTGTCTGGCTGGAACATCTGATGGGGTACAGTCTGACTGTTCCTTCTGTTGGTAAATGTCAGACCTTGGTGGCACTGTTCCCTCTAAGCTGTGCGCGTGTGCGCGCGCACACACCTCGCCGAGTGAGCGCACATACTTTACAACAGAGCGCACAAAAATTACGGTTCTGATTCTGATAGAAAACAACACAGACGTCTTAAAATTTAAAAGTTGTTGTGTATTTATGGTTTTCATAAGTTCTACAATATTTTCTAGTGCAATCAATGTGGTGTACATACTGTATTCTGACGTGTAGTCAAATTTTAAAGTATATAACTCCAAGTATCGTTATGTGGCGCACAAAAATTTAACCTTCCTTCAAAAGCTGCACAGCTGATATTTTATGCGCACACAGCCTACAGAAAATTAGAGGGAACATTGCTTGGTGGTTGGCAGCTGAGATCTTCCAGGCCTTCTCCCAGCATTACTGGTGGTCTGCCACTGCCCTAGTAACAAGTACAAATGTGGTCTACTGGTCCAACCCCCCTGGAGGACAGCAATCTCAGGCCAGCAGGACTGGGGTTGCTGGTCCCGCAGCCACTCCTCATGGCCATGGCCGTGCCACATATCCCTCCACTGTCAAGTTACAAAACCTAGATTGCGGGCCCTTTGGGGACAAGGGGCATATATTGTACACCATGTTGCCTAATGAAATGGGGAGGGGGGATGGATTTCAGACCATTTTTGGATTAAGAAGTATATGAAACAGGACATTTCAAATGAATGCACATCTCTAAAAACTAATATGTGGTAAGTACAAGAACTTACTGCACTTTAGTAATTTATTTATTTACATTCTCTTATATACTGTGCTATTCTGCATCAGTGTGGTTTACATTGAACAAACTGAAATTACATTGAACAGGGCATTATAACTTGGAGATAACTATTTTACAGGGAACATGGGCTATGGAGGGTTAATTGGCTTGCCCAAGACCACAAGGAGCACCTGTGGGACTAGAAAGCCCAGTCCTTCTGGCCCAAGGTTGCTGTCCTCTAGTGGGATTTGAACCTCCAACCACTAGGCCACTCCTCCACTCCACTAAATCTCAGGACAGAGATCTTTTAGCATGTCAGGTTTATAACACACTATCTTTGCAAGAGTGATGAAAAAGAAAATATGCAGGACAACTTACATGAACTGGAAAGAATTCTGCTGGCAGCTTTACTGTTAAAGCATACTCTGCTTCTGTCATGGTTGGAGACTACTTAAATAATGGAGAAAAATGAACAGCTGACAGCCCATCTTCACACCAACAATGAGAAAAGCATCAGCGGATCGGCCTTATAGAAAGCGATAACACACTGCTCAGTTACCCATCAACACTATCTCTTCCCAGTAGAAATTTAGCACACTTGACAATGTTGTTTATTACAGGGATTACTAGCCAAAGCTTCAAAAAGATTGCATTTGTCCAAATTAATCATTCTAACCTTTCTGGATGCTTGAGGACAGCTCAGAGGGCTCATTCAGTTTCAAGTGCTGATGAACTTTCAGTTGTCAGGGAAAATGAAGACAGCATTAGTTAAAAGAATGATGAAACAGGAATAGCACCGGTGATGAGGCTGCAGCTAGTATTTCTTATATTCATAACACGCTACCTGATGAAGATATGGCCATGCATTCTCTTCTTGGTCCTTGTTGCTCTAAAAGAAGTTAACAGGGCTGCACATTTGTGAGCGCATATTTGGTTCAAATAAATCAGTTGAACATGTGTATACCTACAAATTAATATGTGTACAACTGATTGTGCACTTAAAAACATTCAAGTTTTAAAAAAATGAATAAGTGAAATGAACACAAAACATGCAGGAAAACAGGGAAAAATGTCTTTTAACAAGCACGAGTCCAGCTTTTTTTTGCGCATGCACACTGTTATAAGTTAATATTATTCAATAACAATGCATTCAATAACATGCATTTTTTTGGATACTAATGGTTGAGGTCAGTGATACGTAAATGAGACATAATTACTACAGTTGGTACAGTAAAGTACACATGCTAATGTGTTGTTGTTGTTGTTGTTAAGTGCCATCGAGTCGGTGTCGACTCATGGTGACCCTCTGGATAGTTGTCCTAAATTGTGTTCGGTCTTCAGTCAGGCGGCTCATTGTTGAGAGACTGGTACCCGTAGCTGCTGTTATTGTATCGATCCATCTCATTGCTGGCCTTCCTCTTTTGCGTTGATCTTCTATCTTGCCAAGCATGATGTCTTTCTCTAATGATCTCTCTCTTTGCATGATGTATCCAAAGTATGAAAGTCGAAGTCTTGTCATCTGAGCTTCTAAAGAAAGCTTAGGTTTGATCTCCTCTAGTACTGACTGGTTTGTTCTTCGGGCAGTCCCTGGTATACGCAATTTTTGCTGCCAGCACCATAATTCAAAGGCATCAATTTTCTTCCTATCTTTTTCACTGTCCAGCTTTCACATCCATATGATGTTATTGAAAATACTATGGCTTGAGTCAAATCTTTGTATGGAGAGAGACATCTCTGCTCTTGAGAATCTTGTCTAGGTCTTTCATAGCCATTCTGCCAAGAGCAATGCGTCGTCAGAATTCTTGACTGCTTGTTGCTTCTTTATTGTTAGTTGATCAAAGTAGGTTACAGTTGTTCACAATTTCAATTTCTTCTCTTTCACTGATGAACTTATTGATTTTGCCAATTGTCATGATCTTTTTCTTCTTTACATTAAGGTGCAGGCCCATTTTAAGACTATGTTCCTTGATCATGAGAAGCAAATGTTTCAGATCATCTTCACTTTCAGCCAGTAATGTGGTATCATCAGCATGGCGAAGATTGTTGATGAGTCTTCCACCAATCTTCACACCTCTGTTGTCTTCATACAATCCTGCTTCTCTGATGATTTGTTCTGCATATAAATTAAGCAGGTAGGGGGAAAGTATGCAGCCTTGTTGTACACCTTTGCTTATTTTAAACCATTCTGTTTCTCCTTGTTCCGTTCGAACTGTTGCTTCTTAATCAATGTACAGAAGCTGTAAAGATGTCTTACATATTTGGACATGGAACATACGAAGTATGAACCAAGGGAAGTTGGAAGTGCTCTAGAATGAAATGGAATGTGTACAACTTGATCTGTTGGGTGTCAGCGAACTGAAATGGACTTGCATCGGGTACTTTGCATCAGATGATCACATGGTCTACTATGCTGGAAATGAAAGACAAAGAAGAAATGGTGTTGCATTTATAATAAAGAAGAAACTTGCAAGAACTGTAATGAAATACAATGCAGTCAGTGAACGCTTAATCTTTATTCTTCTACGAGGAATGCCTATCAACACAATTATAATTCAAGTATATGCTAATATGAATGATAAAGAAAAACGTAACTGTACCTTGTTGAGGTATAGTTAACTCAGATGTTAATGCATCAGCATTACAATTTGCATGTTTTGACCAACATACGAGGTATGTTAATTACTAATAGGTAATAAGCTATTTTGCATTCTTTTGCTTCTCATTGCTTTATTAGCACAAATTTTGCATTAACACCAATTCAGTCTAATTTACAGAATCTAACATCAATGATAATGTGCAATTAACTACTTGTAATAGATAATGTTAAAGTCTAATGTAAACTCATGCTGAGGCCTGAGACCCTCAGCTACACAACCTCAACCCGAATTGCCTGAAGTCACTGAAGAACAAGATATGCCATACCGCAACCAGACCAAAGTTCCATCATGCACAGTATCCTGTTTCCAACAGTGGCCAATCCAGTTCACAACTACCTATCAGGTCCCCCAAAAGATACACAGATTCCATGCTTTTTATCCCAGGGGTAAGCAGGGGATTTCCCCAGTATACTTTAATTATAGTTTATGCACTGTTACTCCAAGAACTTGTCCAAGCTTCTCTTAAGCCCAGCTACAGTAACAGCTTTTACTACGTCCTCCAGTAATGAATTCCAGAGTTTTATTATACACTGATTGAAAACATATTTTCTCCCATTAGTCTTAAATGTGCTACATTGTAGCTTCATTTTGTATCCCCCAGTCTTTCTACTTTTTGAAGGAGTAAACAACTGATCTACATTTACCCGTTTCACTCCATTATTTTGTAGACCTCTATCATATTGCTCTTCAATTGTCTCTTTTCCAAGTCGAAGAGCCCTAACTTCTTAAACTTTTACTCATAGGGGTATCCTTTATTCCCCTTTATCATTCAGATCACTCTTCTCTGTTATCGTTTCTAATTCCACTATGTCATTTTTAAGATGTGGCGACCAGAATTGCACACAATATTTGAGGTGCAGTAGCACTAAAAAACAATATAGAGGCAATTTAATATCCTTGTGGAGGAGTAGCCTAATGTTTAGAGCACTGGCTTGTTAATCAATAAACCAGGGTTTGAGTCCCACTAGCACTCCTTGTGGTCTTGGGCAAGTCACTCAACCCTCCATTGCCTCGGGTGAAAGGACTGGTAATTATAATTCTGGTCACACTGCCAAGAAAACCCAGGAGCTGCTGGGTCACCAGGAATCAGCATTAACTTGAAGGCACACATTGCATTGCATAGTATCCTTGGTTTTATTTTCCATTCATTTCTTTATTATTAATAGCACTTGATCGCAGATGAATCTGCATTAAGGTGGAAAATCAATCCTCAAATAATTAAAACCCAAGGGCTAGTTCATATGAGCATTTCTTCTCCACTAGCTATGCCAGAGCTCTGAAATAAATGGGTACTATACCCATTAGGGATATGCATTCATTGTATTTCCCATGTGGTTTCTTATCCTTTTTAACCAAAAATGACAGAAAAACTCCCAAAATTTCAGTTTTTCCCATGCCAGCAAGAACGTGCACTTTTGCTTAATATGGATCACAGCCTTCCCGTCTGGCAGGGCAGATCCTATATGTAAGACATGAATGTCATTTGAACCAGCAGCATATCAATGAAGTGTTATATACAGACCAAACCAGATGTCCCTCTCCCACACCTGGCTAACATACCTTGTCAGGAAAGTATGTAAAACAGGCAAGTATGTTACACAGTTTGATTGTTCATGTTTTATGTAAACTGCGCTGATTTTGAAATAGTGTGGTATATAAAAGCAAATAAATAAATAAAGTGTGGGCCAAAGCCTGATGACAGCTACGCAGACATAGGCATACCCCAACTCATGCTATCAGTCATCCTGACAATGCCCACTGTGGTGAAGAGCGCCCTCCTGAGGAAATGGAGACTGAAGGAAATCCTGAAAAGCAGCAGGATTTACACAGGATTTTCAATCCTAGAAGAAAAAAACCCTCTTCTGTTGAGCTGAGAATGGAGACCAGCCCAGGGGAGGAGTTGAGCAGTGCTGATTGGGCACACCCAGGGGTTGGACGGGGTGTGGCTGGAAAAGAATCCCTTTTTGAAGTGGTGAATGACGCTGCTAAAGGGAGACAGAAAAAGAAAAGCCATGAGCAGATGACCTGTGAGCAGAGGGCCTGTGAACAGATGAGCTGTGAGAGGACGTTTGGAACGTCAGATGAGACCGAGTCAAGCAGTGAGTGTAAGTCCAGGAAGCAGTTTGGATGCACGTCTGAGCCTGGTAGCAACAGAGGACCTGCAAGGATTTTTACAGGTGTTGTGAAAGGAAGTCCTGTGAGAAGTGGACGGAGCCCTGGTTTTGAGTCCTGGGAAAAGGCAGAGCCCTCAAATAGAAAGCCTCCAAGGCAGACACCTGCAAAAGGTAACTCATTCTATGGGATACAATTTGGACCGGAGAGACCCAGAAGCACTCACAACTGGAAAGCTTATGAGCTACCTAAGAGGAGAGGAGCCTGGCAGAGAGAAAGCAGTTCCAATAGGAGTCATGATAGAGAAGGTAAAATTCAATCTCCTATGTTTGGGGCTTTGTTAAAGCATCCCAATTGTTACCCTGATTTATTTAAGCCAAGAGCTGAAGGGGGAGGCATTACTGACCGGGAGAGAAACCCAGTATTTGCTGACAACTGTTTGTCAGGAAATGAACAGGCTGAATTGCTCCTCCAGGAGTTTAAACAGTTCTTAGAGTTGAAAGCAGGCAGACAGCCAAAGCTGAATGAGGACACTAGTTCTGTGCAGTCAGAAGATTTAATGCAGATAGATTATGCCTTACCTTCTACAAACTCTGACAATTGTAGCATGGACTGTTCAATATGCTGTAAGGAAATAACAGTATAAAGAAGCTTGCTATACCTTGTATGGAAAGAATACAACGTGGTAGTTTCTGCTGCCGTGCTTGGAAACTTGATTGTTTGCACCTGAGTTTGAGCTCACACTGTGAAAGGAACAGTGACTGTTATGAGGCTGCAATGTATGTGAGTCACCTCTTGAGGCAGAGCTGAGTTAAGCTCCATAAGAAGGAAAGCTGATCCTATTTTTGGTTGTCTTATATTCCTGAGTTTCTTCTGTTCCTATTTAAAAGCACCATTTATGTTCATGTATTTGAATTTTTATGCGCTGGAGGAATTTCCCCAACACGAATATATATTCTTGCAAAAGCCTTACCATCTCTGGCACAACTACATTTATTCCTGAGAGAAGGGAGAACAAACTACATTACCCATCATTCCAAGGGAACAGTTTAACTCCATTCCTCATGGGACAATAGGCCACTCCTGTCCGTTAGCCCTAGGGCGGGGGCAGGAGCATCGCACCACATATATACACATGAATTAATGCACCCATGTCTCTACATGGCTGCTCTGTGGCTCTGAACACATGGCCAGTATGTATGTGTGAGAGAGAAGGTTCAGGAGTTCAAGGTCAGCCTGTGGATCAGGAATATTATGTCCAAGTGGGTTAACTTTATCTCACATTTCCAGAGTCGTATCAGCATGTGCAACACTCCTCATCTCATTCAGCATGATTCCACATACTGAGAAGCTGCACCAAGAACTGATGGATGGCAGAGCGTGCTAATAGTGCATGCACACTGAGAGGGCATTGACAACGGCTCAGCATTAAAGGAGGCTCGCAAGTAATAATGCCAACTTACGACCATTTTGCACAGTGGAGTCATGTGTCTGTGTGTGTCGAGAGGACTGTGAGCTGCAGCAATGCAGTTTGCATGTATGTGATGGCCAAGCCTCATGATTCTGCATACAACATGCTGCTGGTCAGCTATTCAGCAAATCCACACACTATTCAAGACACCATTTATGAGCAGAAGTTGAGTTCTCAGTAAGTAGATGCAACCTGTGGGAGTCACTGGATGACTAGCTCTGCATGTACACATGTCTCCACAGCTGTGATGCCGTAATGCATTCCTAGTCACATCATCATCAAGCCCCATCCCCTCATCATTCACCTATACTTACCTCACAACCTGACACTGCTGTACAGCTCCCATATCACCTGCTGGTTTGACTGCAGTAAGCTGGGGAGTCAGATGTGTGTGTGTAGCAACTGTTATCTTCAACTGAGCCTCCAGGTCTCACGACACACTTATTTGCCCAGGTGAGAGACCTGATTACTGCCACCTGCCACAATAGCTGTACCCATGGCAATGCTATCAGGCCTCTTGGTGCAGCTATAGCATATAGGGATTTAGGTTCTAGTGGAGGGCTGGGCTCTGTCAATGTCCACTTCAATCACCTAGTTGGTGACGCTGCAAAGAGTCTGTGATGTACCTGCATGCACGTTGCTCTTGTCCTATGCTGCAGTCATAGAGTGGAATTCATGGGACTCTTTACTCCATGTACAGTATGCACATACAGGCAGGACCATATTAGGAAAATTTTCACAGAATATACACTCTGTCCACAGTGTCTACTAATCATTGAATGCACCAGTCCGCTGTACATCACCTATTATTCCAGAACCACAACGTGCCTTATGTTTCCAGAGACATAATGAACATGTCTGCTTGATTATGAACTAGGACACTGACCTCTGAATGGTTCATGCCCAATACCAGCAGGCAATATGTGTCACAGAATGTCATGTGTGTCTGTTCATTGCCTGCCACAATATGGGAAGGCAGTGCCTGGAGATGAAAGTTACCGTAGGGGTGAAGGTGGGGTGAAGTGACATACCTCTTTTTCCAAGTGCCTTTTGAAGGTAGCATTGCTGCCCAAAGCACAGGACCTATGATGGCCCACTCAGTGTCTGCATGTTTCAAATCAGCTGCCATGCATGACAGCCTCACTTGCTCTCTTTGGGCACTGAGTGTGACAGCCACAAAGATGTCCTTACATTAGCAAGAGATAGGGAATAGTAGCATATGTGTAGCCAGCAACAGCACAAACATCTAACCACATGTCCAACTGGCCATGCTTCCACATGGATGTCAGGAGGGGGGCCAAATGGGTCTGAAGCGTGGGAGAGTGCCTCTGCTGCACTGGCCATATCTGAAGTGTCCATGGCTAAGGACATGACATTATATGGAAGTCTAAGATGGCGGTATATTCAGTGCTCAATGTCCAAAACTGTGTAAGGGGAAACAGTATTCGGGGATGTGACAGATGTAGGCTACTATAGGCTCACATGCACTTGCAGTCTGTCTCCGGGGCACTTACCAGTGCACCCTACATTGCAGAAGTTGTCCCCACTTTCAACATAAAAGGTACACAAATGAAGAGCAGAACATTCTGGGTATTGTCTACAACAGAGCGGTTTGCACAGGATTTATATGAGTCGGAGATTAGGTAAATAGCTGAGCCATCCAAATGTGGGTCTGCCATGAGCATGGCCAGGATGCACACATCAGTTCAAGCTGAGAGGCCACTCTCACTCTGACTGAGTTGTGACCATATCATGGCTATGTATCCACATAGTACTACAGAGCATGCTATGTTTTTATTGCTGTCCAGTCACTAGCCAGACTGCTAGATGTCTATGTCTTCATGGTGGCTATGTGTACATGCAGTGGGCGATAACTAGTAGACTGGGGCACAGATGAGAGGCTGACATAGCCCAGTATTGCCCAACATATACAAGCTGCCTATGATTAATCTAGCTGTTTTCAGAAAGAGAGGCTAGCAGCTCTTCTTGGGATGTTGGTTACTTGCTGATGACTCTGGTCTTGGTAGACCCTGCTCATTGGTGTCAGCACCCCCACTTACCTGCATTCCTGTCTAGACAGCACTCACTTCATTACCATTCTTTGAAACCAGTTGCTGTAACAGCCTTAGGAAATGACACAAGAATGTTATAGGAGAATCCCTAGCCAACAAGTGCAGGACACAGGGAGCAAAACAGACAGGACTCTTTTACGTACTGCAATTGTACAGAATACCAAATTATTACCACCACACACTACAGGCAATACCTACAGTATACTAGCAAAGCAATAGACCTACAGTACAACAGAATCTGAAATATTTGTTTGTTGTAGTGCTTGCTCTTGGGACCAGGTGATGTGTGCCCTTCCTCACATTTAGGGTGACTGGAGAAAAAGATCATTTTCACATGTAGCGGCTGTTATGTGCAGGAAGCACACAATGTCCCTGCATATTACAGAGCTGATGTGATGGATCATTGCATTCTCCATATAGGCAAAAGTTGCATATATCCATTCAGATTGTAAGGTGCATCATGGGTAATGTAGGAGCTAACCAATACCGGCATGCGGAGCCCCAGTTACAGTCATAGTAGTGACTGTAAGCACTGGAGCATTGCCCAGTGCCTGCATGTCTTCTATAATGGTTGAGCAAGTGTTCATGGCCCCCAAAGAGGGCAGGATGGTCTGCAATGGACCTCATGGGTAATGAATGAGGTTTGAGTTAGGTGTATATACAAATGTACCTATATTGCAGTGTACAGCAGGTCACAAAAGAATGCACACCCTGCACATATGCTGCCTCAGGGGTTAGTGCCACATTGTAGCCCAGTGTACCTCTGTGTGCGACTGTTGTTGGGAGTTGGAGGTACAGTGTAGGGACGGGCCAATATGATCTCACATCTACCATGCCATACCAGCATACACTTCCAAAACTCATACAATATGGGGCCTACCCAGGAAAAAGCAGCACTATAAACACTG
Organism: Ichthyophis bannanicus; assembly: GCA_033557465.1. Lineage (NCBI taxonomy): Eukaryota > Metazoa > Chordata > Amphibia > Gymnophiona > Ichthyophiidae > Ichthyophis > Ichthyophis bannanicus. Next base: position 1,265,883,105 of record CM066032.1, on the reverse strand, counting down.
CAATGGGCCCCAAAACATCCATACACCTATTGAAAAGCTGTCAAATTACTACAGTATAGGATCCCTACATACGAACACCATGTTAACAGAACACATGGCCTTGGTCACACACTCAGAACAAAGACCCTCACCAAGTGACCACAATCTAAAGCAAAAATAAAAATATGTAGACAAAAATTAAAATGAAACCCCAAGAAGCCTGACTCCGTATGCGGCGCAACACCAGATAAGAGATGCGGTTCCCCATACTGTGTGAAAAATAGATAGTGCAAAGTCCAATCACTAAATTGAAAATGAAAGTATTTTTTCTACCTTTGTTGTCTGACGATTTTTGATCATGCTAGTCCGGGATCTGAGGTTTCTGTTTTCCTCTGTCTTCTCTTAGCTCTTTTTCTGTGGTCTATAGTCCATCTGCCATTTCTTGTCTCTGCTTTTGCTTTCTAAATTTTCTTCCATCAGCCTCTTTCCAGTCCTAGTAACTCTCCCCAGTATCAGCAGCCTTCCCTCCCAGTACCTTCCAGTGCCAACCCCCCTTGCATTCCCAGTACCGCCACTGGTGTCTATTGCCTTTCAGTCCCCCTCCTTCCCTACTATCCAACCCCTTCTAGTCAAACTACCATCCAAGGTATCAGCGAACTTCCAGTCCCAGTGCATCCTCCCATGACAGTTCCCTTCCAGTCACCCTCTCCTCTGTCCATCTGCCTTCCAATGCCATCCCCAGGTGTCAGCTCCCTTCCAGCCCCCACCTTCCCTCCAGCCCCCTCCTTCCTCTTTTTTCCGCTCCCTTCCAACCCCATGTCAGCTCCCTTCTAGCCCCCATCTTCACCCCATCAGTTCTCTTCCAACCCCCCTCCTATGACTCAGCCACCTTCCAGCCCCATTCCCAAGTGTCTGCTCCCTTCCAGCTCCCCCCATGTCTGCTCCCTTCCAGCTCTCCCGTATATCTTCTCCCTACCAGCTCCCACCCATGTTTGCTCTGCTCCCTTCCAGCTCCACTCATGTCTGTTCCCTTCCAGCTCTCTCCCCATGTCTGCTCTGCTCCCTTCCAGTTCCCCCCCCCCCATGTCTTCTCTGCTCCCTTTCAGCTCCTCCCTGTTTCTGCTCCTTTCCAGGCCCCCCTGTCTGCTCCTTTCCAGCTTCCCCCCATGTCTACTCTGCTTCCTTCCAGCTCTCTCCACATGTCTGTTCTGCTCCCTTCCAGCTCCCCCCCATGTCTGCTCCCTTCTATCTCCTCCCCATGGCTGCTCTGCTCCCTTCAAGCTCCCCCACCCCCATGTCTGCTCCCTTCTGGCACCTTTCCCTCCTCCCCCCTTCACTGATTCTTCCTTTAAAAAAAAAAGCAGCCGCGGGAACATTTTTCTGTTCCCATGGCTCTGCTAACTTTTAAACTGCTGGGTTGCAGAGTACTAAAGGCAATGCTTATTCTTGCCTTTAGAAACTCCGTGACCCAACAGTTTAAAAGTTAGTAGAACTGCAGGAACAGAGAAATGTTCCCGTGGCTGCTTTCTTTTTTGAAGCGGAAGCTGAAGCAGCAGCGGCAATGGTGACCTCGACCTCCCCCCCCCCCCTGCTGGCGCCCTCATGCTGCGCTTACCCGGCTTACTAGGTAGAGTCGGCTCTGCTTAAAGATTTGCGGTTCTATCATTAGGCAGTTTCTAGGGAGCGGCAAATCAGAAATAAACACAGCTGGAGTGCCGCTCCCTAGAACCTGCTGCCTGAGGCCACTGCCTCAGTTGGCCTAATGATAGAACCACCCCTGGTGGCAGCACTGGAGACATGGCAGCAGGATGAGACACGGTGCAGTGTATTCAGGTGGTGTTATGGCAAGCAGGCAGGCAGCTGCAGTGACAGACCCGGGGGGAGAAAGAAATATGTATATGTATGACACCTCCTTCCTGCCTCCACAGACGGTTGCATGTCCTGCGTGAGACGGAGGTGCTGCAGCGGGAGTGAGGTGAGTGTGGTGGAATGGTGCAGGAATAAGGCCATGACATGCAACATGGCACAGAGCTGGAGTGGCTGGGCAACACAGGGGCAACAGAAGACAAAGCATGGGGAGGCATCTGACAATGGAGACATGGCAGCCAGACACCCCCACCCACTGAAACTAACAGCCATCTCTCTGCATCCCTTCTCAGCCATCCCAGTTGAGAACAGCCCCCCACCTGCAGTGGAGGAAGAGGATAAGGAGGAGGAGGTGGAAGCCGGCAGCAGGATGGTAACTGAGGGGGAGGAGTAGCCAGCACCAGCTACACCATGCAGCCCAGCCATCACTGTGGCTGACTACCCAATACCACCCAGTTCCATAGTACTAACCAACACTTCTCCATCAGGAGAAAGTGGGAATGAGGTCACCCTGGACCTCATGGTAGTTCCCCACTCCCCTGAGGGAGAGAGGCTGTACAGTGTTATGGGGGCTGGTCAGGGCACCCCAGGGTGGGAGGCAGGGTACCCCTGGGTGTATGGCTGCAGGGGGAGGAGGAGGAGGAATCCCTGGACGAGGGAGAACTCAGGCCACCCCACCCAGGGACACCCAATGGGTGGAGGAGGAGGGGAGCATAGAGGGGGGGTGAGGAGAGGCAGGGAGTGGAGGGAGGGGACAGGAGGGGGCGGGGCAGTTGCAGAGGGGCCCTTGGGGCTCATTGCTTATCACCTACTTGGGATCAGGATGACCTCCAGGCCCTCACACGGGTCATGGAGCGGCTTACAGAGGCACTCCTGACCCCGTGTAGGTCATTGCAATGAGGCCCCATGGAATGTTTGCCTGCAGTAGGATAGTGGGGACATCCACACATGTAAATAGTTGAAATAAAAGACTGTTACTTTGAAACACTGTGTCCATGTGTATATCCACATAGGGGTCAGTCTGAGGCCTGAATGGTAGGGATGGAGGTTCCGTGTGGACATCCATCCCTGCCAACCGGCCACTTCTGCTGACCCTGACAAACCTCTCAATATGTACATGGCAGCCATACCGAGAGGCTAGCCAGTGGTGAGAAAGGGTTAGGGTGGTGGTGTAGAAAGGGGGGCAGTGGATGGTCTGTGGCCCTGGACATACAGGGCTGATACGGATATTGGCCCAGGTCACCTGGGGCCAGAGGGCATGTAGTGGCAGAGGGGGGGAGGGGTGGGTGTGTAGTCACTGCCTGAATGGCTCACAGCATGGAGGGCCAAGATGTGTACACATGCAAGCCCAGTCCATGCCACGAATAGTTGGGATGGTCGGCCCACTGGGATGTCCATCCCCGCTATCCGCACCACCTCCCAATCCACTCTAATGTCCCCACACATTGTATGGGGAAGGTAAATGGGGCAGCAGAGGGGTGCATGGGGGCGATGTCAAGGTGGGTTATGGGTGATTGCTGACCCCGGATGCACATGGCCAATTCCAATATTGTCCCAGTACGTCTGGGGCCAATAGCATAGACGGGGAACATCTGCCACCTCTGAGGTGGAATAGGTTCCTTGATGCGGCAATGGACCATAGGCCTGGGGCTGAAAAGCAATGTCATTTAAAAGAGCTCCCTGACAAAATTGTTTCAGCGAAGCACCTGGTGTCAGGGTTCCAGGTCGTTGCCTTGACTGCTGTGGATCCAGTATTCTACTGTGCTGAACTGCCCTGCAACATTGTGCTTTTTCTTAAGTTACGTTTTTTTTATTTTCTTGGCTGTTGCTTGTACTGCTGTCACCACTGCTGTTACCACTAAGAACTGGTTCATTGTTGTTACCATTACTGTTACCATTATGAGCTGGTTTTTGGGGTTGTTTGGGTCGTTTTAGATTTGGGCTTAGCTCCCCATTCTAGAGGTTTTCTTCTCACCACTGATGTCTTTTCTGAGCACAGTTCATTATCTGGGCATTACTGTGGGATGGTTTCTGTCCAGTCTTGCCATATGACTGGCTCATCCTTTCTGCTAACATTTGCAGAGGGGTTGGCTGAGGTCTTTTTCCTCTATTGAGGTCTCTTTGCTGGCTCTAAGTTGGGTATTTTTTGAGTTACTCTCACATTTCTATAGAATATTTTTTGTTTGCGCTTTTGTTTTTTTCTATTTGTGCCTAGCTAGGAGTTTTTCTTCTCTTTTTATACCTTGCATCACAACATACATGGCAGTAGAGGATATCCTTAGTTATGCTTGCATTGGTCATCTCTGAAAACAGTCTGTACAATGCTAAGTATGGACCAGAAAGAATCTGAAGAGGTTTCCATAGCTAAATGTCAAAAGATATCCCTGTCATTAATAAGGGACTCTCAGAATGGGAGCATTCAACAGTGTAAACAGCACTAAGACATGCCCAAAGGCACCATCATCACCCTCTACATATGTTTATTTATTTTATTTATTTATTTAGTTGTATTTATATCCCGCTTTTCACCGGGTCAAAGCCGTCAATTGGGAGATACATTTAACACGAGGGGATATGAGACACATACGCTAATACTTACAGGGAACATGGGCAATGGAGGGTTAAGTGGCTTGCCCAAGACCACAAGGAGCGCCTATAGGACTAGAAATCCCAGTCCCTCCGGCCTGAGATTGCTGTCCCCAGGTGGGACTTGAACCCCTGGCCCTTTGGCCTGAAGTACCTTGTCCTAACCACTAGACCACTCCTCCCTCACATATGTGCACAGTTTTAAAGACCAATGATAGTGCATCTGGGCATATTTTAGTGCTTTTTGGATTGTTGACTGCTCTCATTCTGAGGGTCCCTTATTAATGTCAGGGATATGTTTTGACATTGAGCTATAGAGAACCTGTTCTGATTTATTCTTCGCAATTCACTGGCACCTGGTGATGCTGCAGTCATCCCTACGGTCCACAACTGGCCAGGCATTCATGTCCCCCTAGCTTTGTGGATGAGCACACCAGATCCTCCCGTGCAACACTCAAACCACACACACACACACACAAACACTCTCACTTGCAGTCACAAATAACATACCTCAGCCAAAACCATGCCCTGCACCTAAAAACAACTATTGTGAAGACATAATGGCATGGCGTCTCAGAACACCACATCTGATTTGCATTTCTCAGTCAAACACGATTCTGCTCCATACCACCTCACATGCCATCCCTACATTTACATTCCCATTTTTCCGAACAGTGGAATTGTTAGGGAAGCCAAGAATAGCCCCTTTAACACAAAAGGCAAATGTCAGCATAGCCAGAATAAAAACTATTGCAGTGATTTATATTTCTGTATGGATGTTTTTTTTTATTGTTCCTTAACCTTACAGATGTTCCTCACCTGTGCATTCTATTCTTTACAACTGAATCTTGTGCCCTCCCAGACAGCAGACACACCAGTTCAATGCAGACGTGTCACAGCCATTCATCTCTATGGGATGCGTTGAAGATCAGAGCAGAAATCTTTCTAAGGGGTATGTTTACTAAACTGCCTTAATGTTACCGGCGCTAGTTGTAGTGCTAATGTGAAGAATCCCATATAAGGAAGTGGGCGTTCTGGCGTTAAGCCATGTATCGCGCAATAGAGGGCACCTTGCCGTTTTCGTGCGATAGTATACGGCGCTGCACGTTTGCACACTGTAAGCCTAAGTACATAGAAGCAGTATAGTACACTGGTACAGAGGTATAGTACACTGGTTAATACAATGCTTGCTGAGACAGCGGTCATGAGTTTGATTCCTCTGGGTGCATACAATATGGAAGTCTGAGACAATTCCTTTTAATGTGTGTAATGGACACATCTGAACAGTGTGTGCTGCCAATCGAAAAACCCACACTGCAGTGCAGTAACCTGATGCACATATTAGGGCACCCACCCCAAGGCGCCCTATGATGTGCCATAGTTTGCCACCCTCCAAGGAATCATATAAGGCACCCCATGAGCTGGTACAAACTAAGGTGCATTGAAAGATGCCCAAAGGAGGGCAAAGTGATGCCTGAAAAGGTGGCCAGTGGCAGTAAGGAGTCCCAAGTTGAATAGCACAAAATGTATGGCCCAAACACAGATGTAACCCTACCACTGCACAGAGTACCAAGGAAAGCCAAACAACAATGTCTGGAGGGTATCACATGGCGTAGCTGATGGACCTGTCAAATCTGCGTGCAGCTCATGTGGCAGCTGGAAATGTGCAGAAACATATCGGAGGCAGCTGGACCGATGCATAGGTTGATGGCGATGTAAAGTGCTAACATGAGAGTGTGTGGCAGAGAATGCGAATACGTGTCCACCAGAGCAGGTAGAGGTGGCAGCATAACAGAAGGACAGAGGAGTAGCAGTGCCATGCCGAGCATACACACAAGAGGCAATCATGAAGAGCTGCAATGCAGAAAAGGGTCACAGTGCAGGACATGGGGCGGTAGTCCTCACGTTAGGGCATGACGCCACACAGCTGGCAGAGACAGATAGATGGACAGAAGGATGCTTGGCAACTGTGAGGAGGCTATAATGTGCCGCCGCACACATCTGCACAGATATGACTGTTAGAGGAAGGAAAAACAGTTGTGTTGGACAGGCATAAAAACTGAGAACACACAGAAATCAAACCCATGACCACTGGCTGCAAAAGCAGTGTATTAACCACTGTGCTATGCCTCTATGGTATCCATCATTACAATGGCTGGCCACACAATAACTGCAGGTCACCGCACCAATGATCTGCTGTCCATACTGGGGCAGGGTAAAATCACAGGCAAAGCACTGTATAGGGCACCATAGGTCACACAAATGAGGTGAGGGTGGTCTGTGTGCTAAACACTGATCTCTGATATATGTCTGCCTGACACAGCCACAAAAGGGAGTTGTGCTGCACATTATGACTAAAGGAGGCCCTCTGTGGGATTGAACCCATGACCACTAGCACATATGTTAATGCAAAAGCTGGTATGCCTACCCCACCAACATGAGTCAAACAGCAAAGGCTGCATACAACAACACTGCATGGCCCCACACCAAAAGCCTGCTGTGTGCCAGGAAAAGGCAACTCCAACAGTAACCATGATGTAATGCACATGTAGAAGAGCTGTGTACAGTGCATATCACAGTCTGCAATTGGTACGAGAGCCACATATACACAAATGCACTCACACAATAAAGTGTTAGGCAGTCGAAACAGCATGCAAAAGAACAAGGAAAAGGAACCCAAAGGGTGGCAGGGGATGCTGTATGTAGCAGGGCAAAATGGGGAATAGTACTGAAAAGGAGCATGTGAGAATTGAACCTGCAAACAGAAGCTGGGACAGATGAGCTCAACAACAGCAATAACAGTCAGCCAAGCATACCAGCCACATGGACAGTACAAAGGAACAACCATATGTAATAGCTAATATGCGGCACATAGGCTGAAGAAAGGGCACACTGTGCTGTACAAAGAAGCGACAGAAGGGTGTAAAGGAGAGCTGACGAAGCTGCAGCCAGCTCAAGGTCAGGTTAGCACAGCACAAGGTAAAAGGAAAAAGCATGTGGGAATCATACCTGCAACCTATGGTGCTTCAAGGCTATTCAATATAGTAAAGTCATTAACCAAAGAACCTGCTCCACCTCAACAAGAACCCATACACCCTCAGAAGTATGCCAATTTCATACAATCTAAAGCTATCAGAACAACAACCTTTTCACCCCAAAGTCCTCCGACATCACACACCTCCTCATCCCAAAGTCCACTCCAGCAACAAGGACAAAATTTCCCTCTCTTTCAGCTCTCCTCTTCACTCCTTCAACTTTCCCCTCCCTCTGCAAAATGCGTTGAAGACATTATCGTCAAAATGAATACTACCACAGCACCTAACGACCCCTGCCCAGCACACTGGATAAGAGCTATGCGATCCAACTTCAGCCCTGTCATAGCAGAAATAATAAAGATGTCCTTCTCAACAGGCACCTTTCCATCAGCACTAAAGCAGACCTCCATAAGACCGCTGCTAAAGAACAATCAACTAGACCCAACAAAAGAAGAATCATACCGCCCGATAGCAAGTATACCGCTGCTATCCAAAATAATTGAGAAAGTAACCAATAATCAGATACAACAACACATAGACACCTCCTCCCCCCTTGATCCCAGTCAGCACGGATTTAGGGAAGCTCACGGAGTAGAGACACTGTTGACCACATTAACCAACACACTCATCAGTGGACTAGACGACATTAACAAGGGCTTCGCACTAATATTCCTCGACATATCTGCAGCATTTGACTCGGTTGACCATGAAATACTACTAACCCGCCTATATGACAAGGGAATCCACGGTCTAGCATGGAAATGGTGCAAATCATACCTGGAAGATCGCTTGCAACACGTCCGGACTATTACAGGCACATCAGAACCTTTCCAGCTAAAACAAGGAGTTCCACAAGGCTCATCCCTATCTGCACTCCTATTTAACATTTACATGCAGCCCCTGTGCGATATCACTCGATCCTTTGGCATTTCCTCGCTGATCTATGCAGATGATGTTCTACTATTCACTCCATTCAATGTCAAGCTCCCAGATTACACATCTTTAGTAGATTGCTTTAATGCAATAGCAGACTGGTTACTCACGCAGAATATGCGAATAAACTACAAAAAAACCGAAGTACTGATTGTCACGAAAAACAGAGAATTCGCACCCCCGGAGACCCTAAGAGTACGAGACACACACCTCCCAATCAAGCCCTCCATAAGATACCTTGGAGTGATACTGGACCATCGCCTAGATTTTAAAGAACATATCAACCGCACTGTGAAAACCATTTATTTCAAGATAAGGACCCTACGCCATCTGAAAAATATGCTTGACCCAGACAGCTTCAGAACTATATTCCAAGCCATAGTCACTCCCCACTTCGACTATGCGAATATAATACTCCATAGTCTCCCAAAGAACTCCCTAAATACATTACAACTAGCCATGAATGCCGCAGCCCGGGTATTATACGGTGCTTCAAAGAGCAATCACATAACACCCATCCTAATGGAGCTTCACTGACTCCCTATATACTGCAGAATAACATATAAAGCCCTTATCTTGACCTTTAAAGCAATAAATACTATAGCTCCGTCATCAATTTCGAAACTCCTCCATCACACTCCCAACACCATATCTAGGAGGTCAGCAGCGGCAAATACCCTAACTACACCACATGAGGCCACAAAATACAAACGATCAACAACAGACAGGGCTTTCGCGTACTACGCACCCAGATGTTGGAACAACCTACCTCCCAACATTAGAGCTATTACTGACCTCAAGCAATTTAGAAAAGCCATAAAGCATCACCTCTTCATTCTACATTTCCAAAGCACATCATCAACCCTCTAACATTTACAGATAAAGTGTAACCGCCCTACTTAAGATGATGAAAAGAAACTCTATCCCGTGTATATAGGTCCTATACATGCTACAAATATGTACATAGTTTCCCTAAGTTATAATCCCAGTTGTATATTTCCTGTTATATGTAAACTCACCACAGTCTGTTGATTGAAATGAGTATTCCTGTTTAATGTAAACCGCGCTGATGAAAAAGAGTGCGGTATAGAAGAAATACAAATAAATAAATAAATAAATAAGGCATGTCTGTAACCACTATCCCAAACCACCACTACAGGGACTATGAAAATATGTTCCATAAAGGGAATGTGTGTATGGGAACCCATAACACCCTGACGTAGCAGACAGCTGCCACTGTACAAGGATGTGTGCACAGGTGGGCCATGTACATCACCAGTAAATCAAGAAATACGTGCATCAGTGTGTTGAATCAACAGCAGAGACAAATGTGCATTAAAGACATATATTTTATTTTGGAAAGTTACTGGACATATTGTATATACTGTGTGTCATGATATGAAGCTAGTTGTTTTACAGTGAACAAACTGAAACCACATTGAGTAGGCCAGCTACCCACATGTCGTGTACAAGTCACTGCCCCCCCCCCCCCACAGATGATGCAGCAGGTGCATGGTGTGTACTATGCAGTATTCCCACATACCCCATATGCTGCTGCATGTCCCAAATGCCTTTTTCACTTATGTGTGCATGCAGACAGTAGGCAGGGCATGATGACAGCCCAACGCACACCAGTCATGAAGGTATAACCAAAACATATCTGCCCTCAAAAAACAGGTGGCACAAACCTGACAAAGCATACCCATCGAAATCTCTGCAACTGCACACACACATACATATATACACGTCACAGATGTTGCATAATGCGTAATATAGCAAATAAAGTGACATATACATCCAATGTGCAAATGCTAAATCCGGATATGGTAACAGGTACAAGAGGAACATGATGCCAGATAATACAGAAAATGCAAACTATCACACATACAGAGATAACCCTATGCAGAGGGTCTATTGCAATGGGTGCTGTGAAGACAGTATGCGTATACATATGACATGGCACATGGAATGCACACATGAAGGGCGAACACGCACAACCACACTGCCACGCTGCCAATTTACTGGTGCAAGGTGAGTCCCGGAATGTCATGAGATAAAGAAGACTGTGCAGACATGCATTGCTATGTCTGTCAATCAATGTAGAGTGGCACATCTGTACACTAGCCAAACACGTTAATCTGTACATAGAGGTTGAAAGAAAGGTCAAACATGGCCCAGTAACCGGCACAGAAGCCACACTGCCACATGCCCTAGTGTACCAACATATTCAGTCACATGCACCTGGAACGTGTACGGTAAACAATAACACAGTGATGCCCCACATGCACATAAGCACCCGTGGTGATGGCAAATATTGACCAAAGATGTTGGCGCACATCAAAGTGGTGTGGTGGTAAATACCGTGTCATGTTCAAGTGCAGGGTAGCCCCACAAATACCAGAGAACCTATACAATGTCACCCCTGTGCCACACGCATGGCTGTATGCTCTTGGTGAACTAAACAGATGAGGATATCCTGCGGTGAAGGTCACACACATAGGCAACATACAGTAACACAATGTCAGATGGATGTACAATATACAGCAAGTATGTCAGTCCCTGCTGCACACGTAGGGGCCTGTACACAGTGTCCATAGTGCAAATAGCCTCTGCAAACCAACATGTCCCGTGAAGACTGTCCGTGAATCCCTGGGCCCGCATATACAAGTGGTACATTCAAATCTGCCACAGCACACAAAAGGTCAAGTATGTCCCCTGCGATGAACCCGACACCCAGCCAGAGCACGGCAGCAACGTTGTGTATGACAGGCCGCCTATGCCCAATGTAGCAGTCCAACATCAATGTCCATCATAGGCATGTGGACCACACGCAGAGGTCAGCCATGCTATGCCACCATATCCCAGGGACAGCTGCATGGTCCTGTTGTGGTTTACAGACACTTGGGTGATGGTGCCTGCAGATGCAGTATAGTCGATGTGCAGTATGTGTGCTCTGCCCTGTATCAGAAGAAGGAGAAACACTGTCATGGTATGTTGCACAGAACACCAGGGAACATTGCAGGTAGGCAGACAACAATATGTATAGAATGCAATGCCAGACATGCAAACATGAAATTAGCACAACACATAACACAGTGCATGTTGTGGAAATGTGGCCATTGCACCATACACGATGGTGTCCTATGGATATGGTCATGTCCATGCACACGTTACACAGGCACCTCACTGCTCCACCCCATGTCCATCAGCTTTGGTGCATAGTGACCCCACAGGAGAACTCACCGAAAAACACAACAAAACACAAGCATATAACGGATGATGTCATTTCCAAAAGATCCAAGATGCAACCTACCGTCTGTCTGCAGAAAGTGTCTGCTTGGGACTGTCTGAGGCAGGAAAAAGCAACACCATATCACAGTGAATACAGAAGATGCCAGAGGAATGTATAGAATCACAATTTCCCCATCTCCAGCTGCCATTGGTGCATGTCCAAATTAGGGTGTCATCTGTGATACTGAAATGCTGACAAATAGTGTTCTGAAGGCACACAAGAGATAGGTCAGGTCACAACATAAAACAGAGGAGCATGGTCAACAGCAGTAGGTTACAGATAGCAGAGTCCACAACCCTCCACAGATGTGAAAACACCACCCACCACATGATAATACAAACTGTATGCACACTGTACCCTTACACACCCACGCTAGAAAAACACACACACACAGTATGTTAAGGTGAGCATGCCACCAGTAGCAAACGGCCTGTCTGTGGACAACCTGAGATCAGAGGAGATAGCTCTTGGCCAAAGCAATGCTACACAGAATTTGGCTGATGTTACAATGTCACGGAGGTGTGTACGTGCGGCCCACCACCAGAACACCTAGGACGCGTGGACACACGCAGCTCTCTGGGATGTGTTCCAGAAACAGTGCTGGAGCAGATGAGCTGGGCAGGAACACATGTGCCTGTGTGTGACAACAATAACATATGGGGTATGGGGGTGCAGACCAAAGAGGTGAACCACAACATATGTGCATTGGACAGATGACCCTAGACACGATCTGTGGCTGACTGTCCCCACACACCATGTACCTGTATGTCCATCTACCCTTTCTCCTGCACGTTGAGTGGGGTACAGACAGCTGCCAGTGAACCACAGCACCAGGGAGGTCACACAACATATCCTGTGGAGGGATAAACACACCATAAACATACATATGTCATGTTTGAGCTATGTAACACACACAGCACCATCACAGCATCACCCCTCCTGCCCCACAAATCTGTGTCAGTCTGTCTTTTGTCCATCACACTGTACAGAATTGCTCCTGCAAATTCCCCAATGACGTGTTAAGCGAAAATTAAAGGGCCTGTACCCCATACGCCCCATTTCATCACCTCTCTGCTTCCCCAGACACTGCTGACCACACCCATCACCCTGAAATACTGTCCTCGCATGTCCACACTGCCTCCGTACCAACCCCCTGCACCCCATATCTCACCTGTTACACCTTCAGTGTGTGTTGTGATGGTCCCACCTCCCCTGTGTGCCTGTACCCATATGTGGGAAAACAGTGATATCTTCTGTGTCTGCATGTTCCAGAGCTCCATACCAAATGCTGTGTTGGGGCTATCTGATCCCCTGCCGTTCAGTGCCAACTGTATTCTGATGAGTGCCAAATATATCCCTACATCCCTGAACAACCCCTGCCAATCCAGACCCTAAGCTATGTTTGCATGTCTGACACTGCTGGCCTGCTATATACACGCTGCTTGAAATGGAACCTGGCCATGACCCAACATCTAAGCTACCTCCATAAACCCTGCCCCCATATTAGGTGTCTGTTTATAGGTTGCAGCACATTGCCGCACGTTGATACGCAATGTACAGGTTGTCTGTGACCCCTCCCTCTCCTCCCCCACACATACGCATCATGTAGCTAGGACATGCAGTGTCAATCCAGATAACGAGCAATATCCCCCCCATTCTCCCTTAACACACAACTAAAACGTGAATGCACCCCTCAATCACCCCCGATCTGCTAACTGTAACCCACACCTTGCTGTTATCCCCTTGAATCAGTATTGTTGTGCGCAGAACAACAATACTGATTGAGGAGGTTCCTCCCCTTTTTTAAGTTGTTACTTCATCTTTGTGACCCCTGAAGAAGGCCTCCGGCCGAAACCTTTGAGTTGGGTCCTTCAATAAACTTTGTCTGCATATCTATACCTACGTGTAGGCCTTGTCCCTGGGTTCCGCTTTGGTTTGACATCAACAGTAGTAGTAGTACATATGTCTAGATACCAATGGAATATCCAACATAAGCAGTACTTACATGAGAAGACCGTCACAATCGGGAATTTGTTACCGGAGGATGTAGTAAAGGCTGTTAGTGTAGCTGGGTTTAAAAAAGGTTTGGACAAGTTCCTGGAGGAAAGGTCCATAAACCATTATTAAGAAGGGACCCAGGATATCAATGCTTGAACCAATACAAGCATTGTGGGACCTGTGTCCCTTGGGGAAACTGCTAGGTACATATGACCTAGATTGGCCATTATTGGAAACAGAATACTGGGCTTGATGGACCTTGGTCTGACCCAGTATGGCATATCTTATGTTCTTATGTTCTTATAATCAGCTGGCACCTGGCTGCCATGCCCTCATGTGTGTCAGCACGGCCATGTACAGGACGGCACGTAGGATCATCTTCCAGATCCTCATTAATTTGGAGTGGGAGATCGTGTCTGAGAGCAATGTTGTGCAGTATGCAACAGGCCAGAATAATCTTTGCCACAGTCATGGGTTTGTATTGTAAGGCCACGCCAGTTCTATCCAGACACCTGAAGCAACTTTTCAAAATGCCAAAGGTGCGCTCGATGACTGAGTGGCTGGAGGCATGGGCATCATTGTACCTCCTCTCTGCACATATCCGCGGCAGACACACAGGGGTCAGCAACCAGGGACGACACCCATATCCTGCATCACCTGTAGAGAAATAGTAGAAAGGTAAAGCAGAGGCTGAGCCACACACACATGCACACAAGCATGTACATGCAAACCAACAGCACAGACAGGTCTCCCATGAACATATTACAGCACATGATGACACACAACATGTATGTGGCAGCATCTGAAGGTGTGAGACAGGGACCACGGGGTGGGGGTAAAGGGGTGCAAACCACCTCAGCTGTAACCCACAATAACACATGCCCAAACACCCATAACCGAAATGTAGTAGTGCTGGCTGCAAGATCATCAGCCACACACATGGCAATGTACCCTTGACAAGGTTAGTGATGCACACATTTTCAAGCATGTGATAGCCATGAAACTGCCCACACACATGGGTTGAACCAGGAAAAGGTCCCTGAGCTGCCCCGAGAGGATGTCCGACACAACAATATAGCGTTGAATATACGTGGAACATACATGTGTCCTGGACTACGCCCACACAAAGTACACAATGTGAAATGACCAGATATGTCAGAGGTGAAGGTGCCACCAACACAAAACACTGTACCAAAGACAACCATGAAGGGAAGTGCCCCCTCCCCCGGACACATACACAAACGACACACAAACACAACTGGGGACACCTTGCAAACACAGACATGTGCGCCTATGTGTATCCATAGGAACACCATGTGCATGTCTGAGCAGAGAAATACCCACCCAGCAGTATACAGTCCTCATATTGCCAAGACTCAAACTGTCCGAATAGTGCTGAGTGATGCAGAATAAAGGAGTCATGGGTGGACCCTGCAAACCTAGGGACCACATTCAGAATATGCATAATTGCATCACATACAACCTGAACATTCAGGGAATGGTAGTATTTGTGGTTGCAGAACACTGCCTCCCTGTCTCCAGGTGGGATCAGGGCAACATGTGTGCAATCAATAGCTCCCATCACATGTGGTATCCTCGCAACCTCTTCAAAGGCCTGGTTCAGGGTCCCCCACTGTTGCCTAGTGTTGGGAATTGCAATGTAATTCCCCACCCGGCTGACCATGGCATGCAGTACCTGGTGGAGACAGCATGAGAAGGTGGAGCAGCTCATGCCACCCACTGCAGCCACAGATGACTGGAAACAGCCAGAGGCAAAGAAATGTAGGGCAGCCAGGAGCTTGACCAATCCTGGAATGGCATCTGACCGACCAGTCAGGTGCTCGATGTCAGGTCTGAGATCCTCAAAGAGCTCCCTAATAGCCACTTTGTCCAGACGGTAAGGGGAGATCACCTGGTCATCACGCATGTCCCATAGCTTGGCCCTGGGCCTGTAGAGGCAAGCCTGGTGAGGGCGCAGCTTGGCATGCCTCCTGCACAAGACTGCTCAGCCCTAGCTTGCATGGCCTCCACAGCTGCAGGTTGGAGTTGCAGCGGGTCTGCACCCATGCCCTGTGCCGCAGCACCATGGACACCATCACCCACGTCAGGCAACCGTGGGTCCTGAGCAACCCCAATAGTACCTGCAGCCACCACAAAGGCAGCCATCAGCAAAGCAGAGATACCACAGACAGAGGGTTCTTCTCTCCTCCCCCTCGCCCCACCAACACTGCCCTCTACCTGTCCCTCACCTCACTGTACCCTATGCCTGCTCACCACCTCACTGCGCCCCCACCCCAACACAACCTCTCGCCTGCTACTCACCTCACCCCACCGCACCTCACCCCACCGCACCTTACCTCACCCCACCTCACCTGCTGTACACCTGACAAATACCTCACCTTGACTGCTCTACACCTCACCTATACAAAACCCGCAGCATGTACCATGTATGCATCACAGATAAGTACCTTTGATCCGGAGTGCATATGTGCATGTGTTCCACATGCGCAGCACCGTGAACGCGATGTCTGCGTGTGTTGCACATGCACATCAGATCTGACTGTGACCCGAGTGATTGTGTTGCAAGTGGCACCGCACACACATATGGTGTACGTGGCGTGCAGGCGTGGGGCCATGCACATGCAAATGTGGCCACTGTCCGCTGTGTGGGCACCTAATCACGGGTGTCATGCACATAGCACCCCTCATACAGCGGCCCCTTGCATTGCGCATGCTGTCACCAGTAACCTCCCCAGAGCCAAGGGCATGTAGGGTAGGTCAGCATGGGAAATCCTAACTCAGGAAGTAGGGTAGTGCAGTTGGTCATGCACTGCCTTCTGGGAGTTGTAGTCCCTCTTACTCTCTAAGCCAGGAATAATTGTAGTCA
The DNA here is from genome assembly GCA_033557465.1 of Ichthyophis bannanicus. Classification (NCBI taxonomy): domain Eukaryota; kingdom Metazoa; phylum Chordata; class Amphibia; order Gymnophiona; family Ichthyophiidae; genus Ichthyophis; species Ichthyophis bannanicus. Next base: position 1,265,866,529 of record CM066032.1, on the reverse strand, counting down.
AGTGGTTTAGGCAAAAATGACAAGGTTTTTATTTCCCCTTCCGGGCGGATTAATTGCAAATGAAATTTAGGACAAAATTGCCATACTTCTAGCATAAAGGAAACAATTCAGGAACTTATAACACAAAAACAGCTTCTTTGGCTTTCAGCTTCAAATATGCAGTGCTCAATACAAACTCAAAAGTAACAGTCCCTTTTTCATACAAAGGAAACACTTTGCTTCTTTACTGCTGTTCCAACAGCCTTGTTAACAGCCAGGTCAGCAAAGTGATACGATATGATCAGCTAGTGATAGCGTGCAGTCCATTTGCTCATCTGTTGTATCTTCACTAACAGACCCTGTCTGCATTTCCTCCAAATCACTCTCAGCTGGGTAAGTTTGTATACAGTTATACAGCGTTTCAACATTCACTCCCTCTCTATTTCCCCGAGGCCTCTCTTCACAGCACTCTAAAGAGCAGGGTTGAGAATTACTGTATATACGGGAGTTAGCATAGGGAGAGTCCAGCAGATCTTGGCAATCACAAGGAAAACTTTTACACCTAGTTTTCTCTCTATACACTTTATGCAGCCTACCTTTTGGCTTTTGCAAGGAAGACCTTCTCAGTACTGCTGAGTCAGCAAGGGTCCCAAACACTGGATGTGTTTTCCTGCCTTTTAGCTTCTCCTTTTCCTCAGACATACAAATGTCCTCTGGCCAGCACCTCTCTCTCTCAGGAGTTTCTGAGTGCTCCCAAACCAGCCTCTCAGGCAGTCTCTCCCACTGGCTGCCTTCACTATAGGACCCCAGTCGAGGGTTGCTCCCACCTGGCTTTTGGGCACGGGCTCTTTGATTCTTTGTTGCTCTGGCTTCCTGTGCTGTGTCTCCTGTTTCTCTCTTTGCTGCTGCTGCTTTCTCTGCTGTTCTGCTTCCCGTCCTCATCTCTCCCTTCCTCGTCTCCTCCTCTCCGGTTCCGGTCCTAGTTATCGTTCTATGGCTCAATTCTAGTGAGTACTTTTTATATCCCTGTTTCTTAGGGCTTAGCTGCACCCCTCCCCCAACCAGGTGTTTTCCCTTAACCCCTGAGCACAGGGATACGTTGCAGCTTGGGCATGTTTGCTCCTCTCGTGACTCACTCTGTTTATGTTTCCCTTGGCAACCGTGGGCCATGTGCTCTGCCTGCCTGTCAGTTTCTGAAGCAAACTCTTTTGCTTCACTCAGCTCCATAGCCTCGGAAGGGTCTTCTACATGACAGATCCCCCCCCTTAAAATATTACGGGCTGCTGACCTTTTATTCAGACAGCACGTAATCTTTGACTGGCTGCTCATGCATTTTTCCACACTAACCAGCCTAGCTGTCGCTGACCTCTCCTGCCAAGGTTTTAGGACATTTAGGTGGTATACTTGGCGGCGTCCCCTATCATTTTCCACTGCATAGGAAACGGGACCTACCTTCTCTACCCCCATATACGGTCCTTTCCAATGAAACTCAAACTTGGGCCTCGCATCGGCTACCAGGATTATTACCTTATCCCCTACAGCCAATTGCCGAGGTCTCGTCCCTCGGTCATAATAGCGTTTTTGACGCTGTTGACTGGCCTGCAAATTCTCTACAGATGCTTGGGACGTCCTTCTCAGGCGATTCCTCAGATCCCTAAGAAACTGAGATACCCCAACTTCCTCTATTTCTGGCTCCACCCATTGCTCGCGCAATATATCCAAAATCCCTCTCGGGCTCTGCCAAAGAATAGTTCATAGGGTGACGCCCCCAAGGATGCTTGTATGCGCTCCCGACACGCATATAACACAAATGGGAGTAGAGTGTCCCACTCAGACATCTTCCCATTTAGGCCACGTCTTAACATCTGCTTTATAGACTGGTTCATCCTCTCTACCAGTCCGTTGGACTGAGGATGATAAGCAGCGGTCCTTATGTGACGTACCCCAAAGGCATCCCACACCATAGCTAGGTGCTTTGACATAAAATTACTCCCCTGGTCTGTGAGTACTTCCTGGGCAATGTTCCCTCTAATTTTCTGTAGGCTGTGTGTGCATAAAATATCAGCTGTGCAGCTTTTGAAGGAAGGTTAAATTTTTGTGCGGCATATAATGACACTTGGAGTTCTATACTTTAAAATTTGACTACACGTCAGAATACAGTATGTACACCACATTGATTGCACTAGATAATATTGTAGAACTTGTGAAAACTGTAAATACACAACAACTTTTAAATTTTAAGATGTCTGTGTTGTTTTCTATCAGAATCAGAACCGTAATTTTTGTGCGCTGTATTATAAAGTATGTGCGCTTGCTCGGTGAGGTGTGTGCGCGCGCACACGCGCACAGCTTAGAGGGAACAGTGTTCCTGGGGAAATCCAATCTCACAGAACAATTTGATTAGTTCAAGGGCTATCGTTCTAGCCGAGGTACTTCGTAATGGTATTGCCCAGGGGAAACGAGTAGCCTGGTCTACTACCACTAAAATATATTAGAAGCCCCTCGGTGTCCTAACCAGCGGTCCCACAATGTCCATCGCCATTCGGCGAATTGGCATCGATATGGTGGGCATGGGTATCATGGGCACAGCCTTGGGCTTCGTGGAAGTAACCCGCTGACAAGTGGGACAGGATTCGCAGTATCGCGTCGTCTCTTTAAAGACCCCTGGCCAGTAGAAACGGGCCAGGATTTGGTCTAACGTCCCTTGAATTCCTTTGTGGCTGCCCACTGGGTGATCGTGGGCCAACCGCAGAACTACTGCTTTAAACGTAGTTGGCACCACTAACTGTTTTCTCACTGCCCCTGTATGTGGGTCATTGCTTTCCCTATATAACACCTCCTTCTCTAAGAAGAATCTGGGAAGGGTATTTCTATCCTCTTGGGCATATTCGAATGCTCGCTTCAAAGTGGGGTCGGCCTGTTGTTCCTTTGGAAAGGAAGGAACTTTTCGGACAAGCTCTGCGAGAACCCAGGGTAACCTTTCTCCGGCTTCTAAATCAGGCCTCCCTTGGGTCCTACGCCGCCTCTCCTGGCGCCTCTCGGCCTTTTCTTTCCTAACCTTTTTGGAGGGAGCGTTGATTAGATCCTCATGTATAGGAAGTGTATCTGACACCTCCTCTTCTAATCTATCTTCACGCTCTGGGGACTCTTCCCTATCCTTAGGCAGTTCCTCTGTCCCTTCTGCTGACACCTCCCTTACCCCTGAGGTTCCGGCCTGGGACCGGGTGGATACTAGGCCTGTTTTCTCATTCAGGCCCTTCACCATCCCTTTGCAGAATGGAGGCCAATCTCTCCCTAGGATGATATCATGCAGGAGCCGTGGGACTATGGCCACCCTACCTCCTTTTCGGTTCCTAGCCCTTTCACAGACAACCTATATAGGGGGTAATATGAAGATGCCCCATGCACACAGTATATTTTTACTTGCCCTTCTGCTTGACTCGGTGCTGATCGCAGGCGGGCTTCAATGGCCTGCCAGAGCTTGCGCGAGACCATGCTCTGGTCAGCACCCGAGTCAAGCAGTGCCAGAGCTTCAACGCCCTCTACTTGAACTTTTAATAGGAACCCTTCTCGTATAGGTTTTTCTCTGCCAGACATTAGTGCTGTTCGCACCTTACAATCCCTACGAAAATGCCCTACTTTGCCACAGTTATAACATTTCCCATTGCATAAGGGTACAACAGCATTTTCACTGGGTATTTTAACTCTTAGGTTCCTTTCTGATCTCCCAAAGTTAGCGACCCCAGCCACCTTCAGAACACCCCCTTTTGAGGTACCAGCCATCTCAGCCTCAAAGTAACGTTCTGTGAGGTTGGCTGCTTCCTCAGTGGTCTGGCAACTTTGGAGCATCAGGAAAGCTTTAACTTCTGGGGGTACGGCCTCCATGAATTGCTCCAGGATGATGGTATCAATCACCGACTCAAGTGTCCTCCTCTCTGGAGCAAGCCACTTCCATGCCAATCCTTTTAACCTCTGAAACAAAGCTTTTGGAGTTTCCTTAGGCTTCAGCCTAGCCTCCCTAAACATGCGTTTATAAAACAATGGCGTTAACCCTAGCCTGTCTTTCACAGCTTTCTTTACCTCAGCATAATCTGATGCTAGAGCAGCAGGCAGGGTCTTATAAGCGGCCAGAGCCTATCCTGTGAGGGACATGGCAAACCTCACTGCCCACTGTTCTACAGGCCATTTGACTGCCTCTGCAATCCACTCAAAGGCCTCTATAAAATCATCTAGATTATCATGAGCGGTTAACTGTCCAAACGCTAGAGCGCTACAGTCTTGTAGTCCTACCCCCTTAACCAACGAGGGAATAGCTCCTTCAGTGTCCTTTGGCTTCTTCAGCAAAGCCTCCAGCAGTTCAACAAGTGGCTTCTGTTGCGCATGCATTGCCGCAGCACTCTGCTCCTGCATATGACGCGCCAGCTCCATCTGCTTCTCCCATTGGACAGACATCCACCGCATCACGTCCTGTGGATCCATCCCGGTGGCTGTTGTTCCTGCAGAGACAGAAAAAAAAGAAAAAGGCCCACCAAGTACGGCAAACTACAGTTTTCTTTTTTTTAACCCTGTCTTAATAGCTGCAGGACAGTAGCTCCCTTTCTCACTTTTAATCCACCTACACCTGTGCCCAGTTACCTTTACCTTGGCACTGTGTAGACTCAGGCATTGAGAAAGGTGTCCTGGTCCTCCTGGCCAGTCTGCCAGCGAAACTCTGACTGTCCTTCGCTTACAGGATAGCAGTTTCTTCTCCCCTTATGAACACTGGTGTTTCCTGATGTTTCTTCCAATTATAATGTCCTTGTATTTCAGGCAAAAATCCGAAGAACTACGCCAACTTGTCACCAGTAACCTCCCCGGAGCCAGGGGCATGTAGGGTAGGTCAGCCTGGGAAATCCTAACTCAGGAAGTAGGGTAGTGCAGTTGGTCATGCACTGCCTTCTGGGAGTTGTAGTCCCTCTTACTCTCTAAACCAGGAATAATTGTAGTCGAGTGGTTTAGGCAAAAATGACAAGGTTTTTATTTCCCCTTCCGGATGGATTAATTGCAAATGAAACTTAGGACATAATAGCCATACTTCTGGCATAAAGGAAACAATTCAGGAACTTATAACACAAAAACAGCTTTTTTGGCTTTCAGCTTCAAATATGCAGTGCTCAATACAAACTCAAAAGTAACAGTCCCTTTTTCATACAAAGGAAACACTTTGCTTCTTTACTGCTGTTCCAACAGCCTTGTTAACAGCCAGGTCAGCAAAGTGAAACGATATGATCAGCTTTTGATAGCATGCAGTCCATTTGCTCATCTGTTGTATCTTCACTAACAGACCCTGTCTGCATTTCCTCCAAATCACTCTCAGCTGGGTAAGTTTGTATACAGTTATACAGCGTTTCAACATTCACTCCCTCTCTATTTCCCCGAGGTCTCTCTTCACAGCACTCTAAAGAGCAGGGTTGAGAATTACCGTATATATGGGAGTTAGCATAGGGAGAGTCCAGCAGATCTTGGCAATCACAAGGAAAACTTTTACACCTAGTTTTCTCTCTATACACTTTATGCAGCCTACCTTTTGGCTTTTGCAAGGAAGACCTTCTCAGCACTGCTGGGTCAGCAAGGGTCCCAAACACTGGATGTGTTTTCCTGCCTTTTAGCTTCTCCTTTTCCTCAGACATACAAATGTCCTCTGGCCAGCACTTCTCTCTCTCAGGAGTTTCTGAGTGCTCCCAAACCAGCCTCTCAGGCAGTCTCTCCCACTGGCTGCCTTCACGATAGGACCCTAGTCGAGGGTTGCTCCCACCTGGCTTTTGGGCACGGGCTCTTTGAGTCTTTGTTGCTCTGGCTTCCTGTTCTGTGTCTCCTGTTTCTCTCTTTGCTGCTGCTGCTTTCTCTGCTGTTCTGCTTCCCGTCCTCATCTCTCCCTTCCTCATCTCCTCCTCTCCAGTTCCGGTCCTAGTTCTCGTTCTATGGATCAATTCTAGTGAGTACTTTTTTTATCCCTGTTTCTTAGGGCTTAGCTGCGCCCCTCCCCCAGCCAGGTGTTTTCCCTTAACCCCTGAGCACGGGGATACGTTGCAGCTTGAGCATGTTTGCTCCTCTCGTGACTCACTTTGTTTATGTTTCCCTTGGCAACCCTGGGCCATGTGCTCTGCCTGCCTGTCAGTTTCTGAAGCAAACTCTTCTGCTTCACTCAGCTCCATAGCCTCGGAAGGGTCTTCTACATGACAATGCGCAATGCGTGCAGCGATTGGCGTGCATGTGTTGCCACACATTTGCACACAGCGCACATACACTGCGGTGCATGTGCAACACGCGTACCCTCACGCCCCCGACCAAAACACATAAAACGGCCACCACACATGATAAACGCCAAGGGTTTTGTGTAGGCGAGGTGAAGAGCAGGCGTGGAGAGCAATCTGTCAGGGTAATATTTAATTTAATTTTATTTAATTTACAGATTTTTTATATACCGCTCCTTCCATTGATCAGGTGCGGTTTACATGGAACAACAATAAACAGAGAACTGTTTTTACAGATAACAAGTTGTAACTTACATTTAACAATTTGTGAACTATGTACAGAGTAACAGAGTTAAACTATATACAGGCTAAATTATTATTCATTAGTCTTTGAATACATTGTTTTCGGGCTTTAGTAGTTCGATCGTTTTTTGGAACAGTTATATTGGCTGAAATATGACTATCCTTTATCTAGCTGTGAGGTGGGAGGTGAGTTCGTCAAGGATGCATAGTGCATTGTGAATAAGTGTGTTTTGAGTTTTTTTCCTAAACTCCATGATTTTGGGTAAGGATCTTAATTCTGATGGGATAGTGTTCCAAAGTATGGGGGCAGCATGGGAGAAGGCTTTCTTGTTTGTGGTCTTTTTGGCCTTAATAAATTCTTTTGGTGTTGTTAATTTGTTTAGCTGGTCTCTCCTTTGAAGGTTATGAGTGGGCTCAGTTTTAATGAGGTTATTTATAGACAAGGGTGCTGTTTTATTTAGGGCTTTGTAGGTGGTTAAAATAGTTTTATAATCTATTCGACTTTGAATCGGGAGCCAGTGTAGATATTCTAAAATAGGGGTTATATGTTGGAAAGGTGGGGCCTTTGTAATGGTCTTAGCTGCCGCATTTTGTGCCAATTGGAGCTTTTTCAAGGTCTGTTTTGTTACACCTAGTAGGATTTGATTTGCGAAATCGAAATGGGGGGTTATTATCGCTTGTATAATTCGTTGAAAATCTTGTAGGTGCATTAGGGAGCGGAGTTGCTTTAATATTTTGAGTTTGAAATAAACCTTTTTTGTTATGTTTCTTACATGTGTGTCCATGCTGAGGTGTTTGTCTAGTATTACGCCTAAGTAACGTACTTCGGTTTTTAGTTTGATATCATTATTCTGCAATGTAATATGTGAGGGGGGAATGAACGTTGTGTTTTTTGTTACTATTAGGGCTTCTGTTTTTGAGTGATTGATGTATAGGTTGTTTTCATTTAGCCAAGTGTTTATTTCATTGAGGCATTTATTAATGAGTTGCGTAGGGATATTTGGTATTTTGAATGGAACATACATCATAATGTCGTCCGCATATAGGTGATAGTGGACATTAAATTTTTTAAAGATTTTACAGATGTGTTTTAAGTATATGTTAAATAGTAGCGCTGACAGTGCTGAACCTTGGGGGAGGCCTAGTTCTTGATTATATGTATTTGATGTAAGATTACCGATTTGTTTACTTTTGAGTTCTGTCCGTTAGGTAGGAGGTAAACCATTCTAGTACTGTAGATTTTATTCCTATTTGCCTACGTTTATTGATCATTGTTGAGTGGTGAACACTGTCAAAGGCTGAGGAGACATCAATGAATATAAGTAGGAATGCTTGTTTTGAGTTGTCTATTCCTCTTACAAGTGTATCAATTAGAACTGTTAGAAGAGACTCCCCTCCCCCCCACCACGTACAACATACTGTATGCACATGTGTTCTCCCCAGTATAGGTGCAGGGACAGCAGTTACAGGTGAACAACACATTGCTGCTGGTGGAGATGTACTACACAGGTGTACATATGTGCTCTGCACAAGCCCATCCTTGATGTGCATCCTGTCCCCCCTCCCCCCAGGTGACCTCCAGACCATGGAGCGTATGAGGCGGAGGATGTGCCAGATCCAGAGGATGATGAGGGGCTAGGGGTTGCAAAATCCGAGGTCGCGGCCAGCACAATGTGGTGCCCCAGGCAGAGGATGGGGCAGTGGATGTCCACACACCAGTGGGGTCCTCCAGCAGCAGCATACTGGCTGTGGAGGGTACGGAGATGGAAGGGAGCTGGTACACAGTGCATGCACCAGGGACATCAGGCGCCCCACCCACCAGCATGGGTATGATACTTGCGGAGCTGCGGGCCCATACTGCCTCATCCAGGCAAGATGCTAAAGGTGGGTAACAGAATAGACAGCAAACCCCTGGGGGTTGTGGTAACATTCACAATGACATTCCACGTGCTCCCCAATATAATGACATCATAGCACTTAGTTTCATATGTTATGTGGGAGTCTGTGCCATGTGCGATCCCCCCTCCTGTAGCATGGGTCGTATGTTGTCAATATTTTAATGGGCACATACATCTGTCCACTATTAACCTCCATATACCCCAAGAAGATGTACAGCAGCAAACACCTATCCCAGATCAGCTAGACAGCTTACTCGGCGGATCCATCTTTCTGGGTAATAGTACCTAGCCTAGATAGTCGGCATAATCAACACTGTGCATCAGGTTCAGACCAAACAGCACCCCCCAGATATATATCTGTGTGCCATGAGCCCCACGTTATCCGGCCGATCTCATACGACCAGTACGCAGATCAATCATTGATCCAATAAACTGTGACACAGTACCATGTGTCCTATCTGGGATTCCCATGACCCTTCAGCAGTATCATTTCCAGGCCTGGGGATGGATCATGGGACACAAAGATGTAAACATGGTACTGTGTTGCTAGTCGTCGCATGCATGATTGCTCTGAGGACTGGTCTGTTGTGATATGCCAGACACGTGCATGAGTCATAGTGGGGGGTGCAACACATGTCTCACACATCACTTTGTGTCTCACCCACAGGCACTCATCAGGCCCTGATGGCCATTCATGAGGAGATCAGCCAGCTGTGTGCCATAGCTGAGGTGATGGCAGCAGTGCTGGTGCGTATTGCGGATGCCCAGGAGGCCATGGCTGGGCGTCCCCAGCAGCCAGCACCAGCGGCAGAGGCAGCACCAGCGGAACCGGCACAAAGGGGTGGTTTGGGCCGAGGTCGCCGTGGATGTGGGTGTCCATGCAGGTCGTGATTGTGGGGAACAGGCCACTCTATCTGTGCAAATAAAGACAGCTAAACCTGTTTATACCTATGTGCATGTCGCCAGTGTTTGCCACTGTGCTCCCATGAGTACCCTATCCCCCATGTTGTCATCCTGGTCACATGTGCCCTCACATTTCTGTTAGGGGTGGGGTGTGTGCACTACCACCAATCAACGCACATACGTTATACCATGCCCTGTGTGCCATGCACCGTGCCATGTGTGCACCCTTCTACCTATGCGTGGGGGTATACCCTACCTCTCCTGTTAACAAGGAATATGTTTATGGTGGTACATGTATGTTTTATGGATCTGTCACGCTCTCACACCCCATATCCTCTCCATTAGTCTACCCACATTTGTGACCATTCTCTCTGATCCACACCAGGGCCTACGTGGCTGTTTAGCCGCAGATGCTTGCGAGAGACACAGGCAAAGGTAGCTAGCTACAGTCAGTTGTTAATTCTTCCCCAGTGCCTGTAGTGAGCCACTGCTTCTCCTCCAGACCAACCTACACCTGTCCTGGCCTCACCAGCTTTCCCCCTGTGCAGCTCCTGGGTACAGCAGTCCGTCCTATCCTTCCTGCCACATACCTACTGCTAGCCTTTCCCTTCATCCTCCTCTGAGTATGATGCATCAGATATGCAGCCTACACATCACAGGCAGTATGCATGTGACCATAGCTGCTGGGACACACAGCATAGCGGTACATCACGGGGGCACCAGGGGTCACAGATGCCTATGCACATGGCCAGCCCCCCCACCTGAGTGTGGAGACGGTCCATGTATGTTATCCATGTCTACCACACATACACATAGGGGTCTACACACATGTCCCATGCTCACGTCAACAGTCTGTCTGAAGGGAGACAAATGACCATTGTGATGTAGTAACACAACTGTATTTAAAAACATACTTACAATAAGTAGTGTATACAAAAGTCCACATGTTGGGTCCTGGGAGACAGGACAGCACAGGGCACATGTGTGGGTGCCACCGGGACCCTCACATGCTCCTAGGATGCCCATCAGGGGATGGCTGTCGAGATGCACCGTCCATACCAGCTGCACGCTGCATGTGCATCTCGGCAGACATCTACCAAATGGCGCCTGCCAACCACCGGATGGTGCGGTCCTGGGCCCACTGGGGTTGCAGCATGCCAGCCACTGCCACAGTCAGGTCCCAGACCCACCTGCCACCACATACGCATCAGGTGCCCAGTGTCTGTGTGGTGGCATGTGTGTGGGCCCTGTCTGTGGCAATGGGTGACGTAGCTACACCCAGATGGACACCATCTCTGCACACATGCGGCAGCTGGCAGGGACCCACAGTGCCCTGTGCTTTCCTGTGTCCCCTCCCCTCCTCCACACCCCATTCCACACCCCCTCCTCCCCCCTGATACCTCTCACCTGCCCTCGCCCCCCTCCCCGCTCTCCTCCTCCTCCTCAATCCTGATGCATCACACGCACACTCAACCTCCCCTCCCTCCTGCTCCACCCCACCCTCCACTCCCTCCATGTCCTCGTCATCCTCTTCCACCTCTGCCTCCTCCTCCTCCTTAACCGGCTGGACTGCAGCTGTGGGGCGTGTTGTGGAGGGCCCTGAGGTCGATGGTCTCTCACCAGCAGCATCATCCTCTGTGGGGGAAGAGAGTCATTAGCACACCATCATGCAATTGCAGTGCCACATAAACATAGTGTGGCCTCCCACAGGCTGTTGGGCCACTGTGACATACTGTACTGCGCTACAGAGGCCGCAACACTCACCACCACGTTGCTGCAGCACCCTCCTTTGGAGGTGGTCCAGGACATCCAGGTCTGCAGCCGGGATCATGTGTCCATTTTTCTCTTGTCATGCACATACACGCGCTATCTCGCGCTACTACGGCGACAGCACACGTGGTATTGTGACGCCCAGAACACATCAAAGTATTGTTAGCAGAGCTGTGAAAGGCGCCGCAAACGGTATGAGCCGCTTTTACAGTCCCCATACACCCAATCTCGCCTCCACGCCCCCATTTGTTAGTTTAATTGGTGATTAACTGCTTACGTTACAGCAGTGAGGCTCCCCGGTGTTGGTCAGCGGGCACAATCTAGGGCGTCTTAGCTTGCGGCCCCCTGTGGTGCACCTTCTACGGCCCATGCTCAGCCCCACCGTAGTGGTACAGGACTAGGGTGAGTATGTATGTTGGCTTTCCTGCACACTACAGAGATGTGTCTAACTGTTACAGCCATGCAAAAGGGTGGTGCCTCAGACACTCTTCCTGATGTTGTTGCATTGGGGATTTGAACCCATGAGAGCTGGCTACATAGGCATTGTAATAACCAGTGTGCTATGCCTGTATGGCCATCATCATAGCTAGGGCTGGCTACACAACAACTGCATGTCAACGCACATACATTCTGCTGTGCTCACTGGGATAGGGGAAACCCACAGCTAAGGCAGTTTCTAGGCAACATTACCATAGGCAAATGAGGTGAGGGTGTTGTTTTCATTTACACATTAAAACAATATTCCCATTAAAACATGTTTAACGCCATATGTGTGTTTGTTACAGGCCTACAAGGGAGTTGCCTCAGCCATAATTACTAAGGGCAGCCCACTGAGGGATTGGACCCATGATATCTGACACTCAAGTCATTGACTTAACCATTATGCTACATCAACATGTGATTATCCCATGAATGGCTGGCTGTGGAAGGTGTGCAGGTCATTCCCACAAACCTTATGAGGTGCTGCACGGGATAGGGGAGACCCAAACATACAGGGATTGAAACCATGATGTATGCCAGTGAGGACATCCTATTAACCATTGTCCTACATCACTATGGGGTTTATCATACCAATGGCTGGCCACAGACAGGATGCAGGTCACCGGACATACTGTCTGCTGTGGTAACCAGGATAGGATAGAGACAACAGTACCCATAATGCAATTCACATACAGAACAGCAGTCTACATCTGCTCCCCAGATGGGGTATGCACCTCTACAGCATGTCAGCTTGGTAGGGGGGACTGACCATGTGTGTTACTGCCACTGACTACCTACAGTCCCTGCCATTGTACATGTACTGTGATCACCCTGAGGGTGAGGTGGGGTGGCCAGCACCAGGTCCGCAGTACCCAAGTTGGCTGTGCTGGCTTTGCTGCAGGTCTCCATCAGTGCTAGTGTGTGAGAGGTATTTTCAGCGACACCTGAAAATGCCTTGTTGGTGTATGGATTTGACAGTCATGTCTGCCCCTTGTAGACTGTGATACAACCAAACTGGTGCATAGCCCATGTGCTTGCCATGATCACTTGTTCTCAGAGCAGGGGTGTGTGTCGACTCACATGATGTTGATAATGTACATATCAAACCGGCCTCCCTGGGTCAGGGTAAGGGACATGATCTGGCCCCAACATACCCACATTCTGAACATTCCCAGAAGGGGCAGTTCTCCAACATGATGACAGGCTGTGGGACCAGCAAACACTTTCCTTTGGGGAACGCAACAGTTGATGTAGGTTGGTACCTGTACCAGGGCCATTGCCATAGAGGTGAGAGGCATACTCAGCTCAGATGCCCTGACCACAATCTGCCATTCAACAGCAGAGGCCACAGTCAGTGTGCACCTACTGCACCCTGCAAGGTGTTGCAGCCAGACACATACTGACTGCACTAAGTGTGCTAGCCTATACTTAGTGCATGTTCCCAGAGGAACAATGTGCACCCAGATGTGGGATATTCACACCAACAACAAGCAGGTATGTCAGTGATTGGGCCCCAGGAATGGGAACTCACATATATCACTATTAAATGCCCTGTATAACACTATGTGGGAAGGTTGACATTCCATGGTCACTGCCCAATCAGAGTGAGAGTGCCCTCACAGCATGACCTGCTGTGGCCACCCTGTCCGTGCAGATGGTGTTTGTCCACTACAGTATCCCAGTCATTGCCATATGCCCTATGCAGATGCATCCTGGATAAACCGCCCTGTAAGGGCCATACCCACAATACCTTTCTCATCATTATGCACATTGGAGGTGGAACAGTGGAACCTGTGCAAACATTGGGGGCTCAGTGGGGTATGGACGGCCACAAAACAATGGACACACATACACAGATTACCACACCTATCTGAGCATTGTGCAAAGATAGCGGTGGTTGGCAGCCCTGTCTGCAACAAAAGTCATGGGCTTTGTGTAGGCATTGGTAGGATAACACAGGTACACTAAAAAAAATTTTTTTTTAAACTGCCTCTAATGTTTCGATTGATTTTTACGTTTTTTGGTGCGCTGAATCCAAATCTGGTAACCAATTTGCTCCATCACGTACAGATTTTTTGCTACATTGGGTTAGCAGTTTGAGGTGAACGTTTCAGATTGAGTGCGATCGAGATAAAAGTTTCTTGGATGAATTCTTTATACTAATTGTTTAGTAGTTATTCAAATAAGAATAAAGAAAATTGTAACAAGGCAGCACATAAGAATAGAGTAATGTCAACAAAACACACTGTGATGGTAGCAAAATTGTCTGCACTTAAAACAGCCACATACATGTGCACAAACATTGAGCATATAAGAGCGAGGTTAGACACAAAGCAAAGCAAAGAAATGTGCAAAAAATGTTGTACAGGTATGTATGTAAGAATAGAAAACGCAAACCGCACCATTGCAATACATGAAGACAAACACCCGATGGTGTGAAAATAAAATTCTAATAAATGAGATCCGACACTATGGTAATAACTGGCAAATTTTTATTTCAAAGTTTAGTAAAAACACGATATTTGTCAACACAGTTTAGATTTTAAAGTCATTCTTGGGTCAATCAATCTCCTGGTGGGCCCATTTCTTCTTCCCCCGAATGCTTCTCTTGGTGCGCTGCTTGGCGTATTTTTCATCTGGGGTTTCCCGCAGCAGCAACCAGCAGAAATCAGCCATCATAGTGGTGTTCCATCTTCCTTGGTACCTTCTCTCTGCGTCCTTGATGTCCTGGTGAAACCTTTCACCTTGTTCTTCACTGTACGCCCCCAAGTTTTCGGGAAAGTAGTTCACATGGGAGTGCAAGAAATGGACTTTCAGGCTCATGTTACAGCCTTGTTCTTTGAAGGCATTGAGCATCCTGGCAACAATATCCTTATAGTTCTCATCCCGCCTGTTCCCCAAGAATTTGAGAACAACATCCTTGAAGGAATCCCAGGCTTCTTTTTCCTTCTCAGACATCGTTTCAGCGAATGCTCCATCTGAAATGAGTTTCCTTATATCAGGGCCAACAAACACTCCTTCCTTTAGCTTTGCTTCAGAAAGTCGGGGGAACTTTGAGCAAAGGTACCGAAAGCACTCACCATCTTTTGGAAGGGACTTGATGAATTGCTTAATGAGACCCAACTTAATGTGGAGAGGTGGTAATAAAATTTTATCACAAGGTACCAAGCTCTCATGAAGAAAATTTTTCTCACCGGGTCTCAAATACTCCCGAATTGGCCAGTCTTTTTTCCCCCAGTGTAGGGCCCGGATATCCCACAAGCAAAGGAAGCAGGGATATTTGGTGAAACCGGATTGCTGCCCTAATAGCATGGATAGAATTTTAAAGTCTCCACAAATCATCCACTTATGCTCATCATAACGAATCTTCTGAAGAATCAGGGCCAAATTCTCGTATTTTTCTTGGAGAATAACAGAGTGAGCAATAGGAACTGAAGCGAATGTGTTGCCATTATGAAGAAGAACACCTTTTATGCTGTCTTTTGACGAATCAATGAACAGCCGCCATTCAGCAGGATCATACTTGAGTTTAAACTTTTCCATCACTCCGTATATATCGTTGCAAAATACCAAATCTTCCTCTTTGCTGAAATACTTCAAAAATTGTGTCTCGCGGTTGCGGTACCAATAAAAAGTTGTTCCTGGTGACAATAGATTTTTCTGTTTAAGCCGAGAACCTAACAGTTGGGCAGCATCTTTTGGGAGTCCTAAATCCCGGACTAAATCATTCAATTCAGCTTGAGAGAAAAGTTCAGGTTTCGGATCTGGTTCAGTTTCAAACTCGGAAGTACTGGACTCATCGGGAAAAGCCATCTGATGAGTCTCATCATGATCAGAACCGTCCACACAAATATGATCCAAAGATTTTGGTGGTTCAGGCACAGGTACTTCGTTGCTATGAGGCATAGGCCTAATTGCTGAGGGAAGGTTGGGGTTACTTATTACGTTCTTATTTTTTAAGTTGTATCCCTTCACAATGCAAGAGCAAAAATAGCAGTCACTGCTGTGGTCTCTTTGTTCACGCCACATCATAGGTATTCCGAAACGAAATGCTTGTTTTTTATCTCTCATCCATAAGCGTAGATCTTCCTCACATGTCTTGCACACTTTGTGAGGAGCCCACGGTTTGTCTTGATCGCCTAACTTCAAACCGAAATAGGCAAAATATACTTTTTTAATAAATGCAGAAATGTTCCTCTGCTGCTTTTTCACGGTATATTCCCCACAAATAAAACAAAAACTGTCCGGAGAGTTGACGCAACCTCTGGCTCTGTGAGCCATCACAAATACACAGCACTGCAAACTACAACTGTAGTGAACCACTTCGGAATAAAGCTGGATTACGACTGAGCAAACAAAAGGTAATAATGAACTTGCAAGAAACTGAAATTTGACAGGAACGTTCATGTCGCAACCACCGTGTTTGAGCGAGCGAACGAGGCGAGGCGAATAGGAAAGAACATGCGCCAGCGCGAGTACTGGATTTAGCCCCCCGCCTCCCAATTGTCCTGTTAATGTATAAAATGAATACAAAACACTCTAAAATATCTTGAGGGAGTGTTTCTAGTTAGTTAACCATTACAACCTCTATTTTGGGCCAAGAAAATAAACTGCAGTCGGCTAAAAAGAAATTATGTGAACATTCCTTATATGGGTAAGAAATCTAATTTTGCAAGAAAACGTGACGTGATGGAACATTTTGGCTATTTTTCCTGGATTCAGCACCCCAAAATCTATAGGAATCAGTTGCAAAACTGGAGGCAGTTTTTTGGTAGTGTACCTGTGTAATCAGTACTGTTAGGGACACTCTCCAGGGTGGTAAACACTGTCAGATATGGATGGGGGGGCACACACCGCATAAATCAGTAAGGTTGCTATGATAGATCTGTTTTAGAAAGATGTGTTTAAGTTAAGATTTGTTATCTGACATTGCATAGCTACCTTTTGATGTATATGGGACGTGTTTCCATGTTTATGATGGCATTGCTAAGGTATGCAGGTGCTAGTAGTGGGGGCTGGCACTCTGCGCAGGACACAACAGCCTGCCTTTTCTTTACACTTTAGATGGTGGAGCTTGTGGGTGTAGGTGTTTGTGCCCCTGTTAGGCGATGCTCTGGGGCAGAGGTTCACAAATCCAGTCCTGGTGGTTCAGACAGGATTCAGGCTGTCCCTACTGAATATGCATGAAGTACATTTGCATACAATGGGGGCAGTTCCTTCCTATGGATTAATGCATATTTATTATGGACAGCCTGAATGGTGTTTGCCCTCCAGAACTGGGGTTGCCACCATCTGCTCTGGGGAGTGCACATTATTATTGTGTATGTGCTCTGTAGGGTAGAATATAGGGACATGGTCTGCAGGAGCCTCATCTGGGACTTGAACCTGTGACCTTCTGCCCCTGTATACACTGACTGTGTGTACTGCACCAAACTATTGCCACAGAGGTAGTTCCTTCCCAGGGGATACCATTACTGTTCATCTGACAGACCTTGTCTGTTGGACTGCACACCATCCACCTGGACAGGGCTTGGCCTTGGTCTGCTGTGGGCAGACAACACTGCCCCCTCCACCACCAGCACTCCTCCCACACCATGCTGACATGCCCTTCTGCCGGTGGTGCTGGTGGTGCACAGTCCCAGGCCATCCAGTGTGCCAGTAGGCGGCTGCCTATGGTGCATGATATGGGTGCCTGCATAGATATCCATGTTGCCCCGGTACTGCCTGACAATGTTATGTGCCCTTTGGGGTACTTGCTGGGTACTGTCCCCTGGGACACTGTGGGACACACACTTGTGGCCATGCTTGCCCTTGGTCAGTTGCTATCTTGCTGGTTTTCCGCTTCTACATTCCTATGTGTCACCTAGGCATCTGCCTAGGCCACCCTGTGCCACAGCACTTGGGTAGCAGAAATCCAAGGGAAATGTACGCGATAGGGGGCGAGAGGTTGGTATGCACGGTTCAGGAGAAAGACCTTGGTGTGATTATCTCTGATGATCTCAAGGTGGCAAAACAGTGCGACAAGGCGGTGGCAAAAGCCAGGAGGATGTTGGGCTGCATACAAAGAGGGATTACCAGCAGAAAGGAAGAGGTACATGCCACTGTATAAGTCACTGGTGAGGCCTCACTTGGAATACTGTGTTCAGTTTTGGAGACAATATCTTGCAAAAGATGTAAAAAGACTGGAAACTGTTCAGAGGAAAGCGACCAAAATGATTTGGAGCCTGCATCAGAAGCCTTATGAGAAAAGACTTGAAGACCTAAATATGTACACTTTGGAGGAGAGGAGGGACAGGGGAGATATGATTCAGACCTTTAAATACTTAAAGAGAAATGATGAACAAACCTCTTCCAAAGACGGGGAAGCTGTAAAACTAGAGGGCATAACATGAAGCTGCAAGGTGGTAAATTGAAAAGCAATATCAGGAAATATTTTTTCACTGAAAGGGTGGTGGATGCTTGGTATGCCCTCCCGAAGGAAGTGGTGGGGGAAAACACGGTGACGGAATTCAAAACAGCATGGGACAAACACAGTGGATCCCTTTACAGCACTAGGATAAAAACAAAATAAACGGTACCATCTAACTTCTGAACCATCTAACGTCTCAACAAATAGGGGTGTCCTACATGGAGTGGTGGGTTTACCCCTAAACAAAGACATGGGGAGGGGTGGCCTGCACAGAGTGACAGGTGCACCTACTCTTGCCATCTTGCTGGGCAGACTAGATGGACCATGCTGGTCTTTATCTGCCGTCATTTATTATGTTACTATGTTACAGCTGCCCCACTGCATGTCCCACCTTCAGCCCCCTGTACCTCATTTGCAACCTCACCGTAGTGCCCTCTCATACTTGGGCACTATGATGTTGCTGCACATGTATCACTACTATCACTTTTCTTGGTTTTCTTGCCTTTGCTGCACATTGCTGACTTAAATGGTCTCTCTCCCCTGCAAATGTGCCTCTAGCGCAAGGTTTTCACTGGCGCTAATTTTCAGACCTTCATTTCACGGCGTTAGTGTGCATGGAGCCTCTCCCCCCCACTCTCCACCCATTGATCCCTTATCTCCACCCTCTGGGGAGCCTTACTCCACCCTCTGTGTGCCTTAATGCCGGCGGAGACATTATCACGCGATACGTGAAGTTCTCATAGGTAATGCACCATTATCATGTGATAACGTCACCGCTGCGATGTTGGCGCTGTTTAGTAAACATACCCCTAAGTCCTTACCTTATTCCACGTTGCCACTGGTATAACGTAGGCGGCCGTGGGAAACAAGATGTACACAAGCCTTTCCTGAATATGCTTTATTTATTTATTTATTTATTTAGAACACATTTATATACCGCTCTTTCCCAGGTATCAAGTGCGGTTTACATTGAACAAAAAGTTGTTAAGGTACATGAGAGTACATGTCCTAGACGTTTTACATGAAACAGATGTTAACTTTTTACGTTTAACAGTATAATTAAGAATTCTAACAGTGATGTCATCCATCTTGATTAGTTGGATGTATCAGAACTTTATACAAATGCATCAACTATATACAAATTTACAAAGTTTTTTTTTTTTTTTTTTTTTTTTTTTTTTTGACTTATGGATTTTTCTATGTCTATGTGGCTTGCTACACCCCCATTCCCTCCCCTCCCACTCACATTCTGAGATCCCCATGCTAGCACCATGTACGTGCAGGGCTGCATGGTTCAGAATATGGTTTTAGACGTTTTAGTGAGAAAAATGTCTAACCCGCATGTCTAACTGACTTATTTGTGCTCTGGAATGATCTCCTTAGAGAACAATCTCAAATCCACAAATATCAGAAGATAGAAAGCAGAGGGTAGCACTAAATGGCCAATTTTCCCAAGAGAAAGGTGAATAGTTGAGTACCCCAGGGATCTGTGCTGGGTCTGCTGCTTTTTGACATATTCATAAATGACCTGGAAAAGGGAATAACGAGTGAGGTTATCAAATTTGCAGATGACACAAAACTAAAGTTTTTAAAACACATGTGGATTGTGGAAAATTGCAAGAGGATGTTGATAAATTGGAAGACTGGGCATCCAAATGGCAGATGAAATTTAATGAGGGCAAGTGCAAAGTTATGTACCTAGGAAATTACAACCCAAACTATGGTTACACGATGCAAGGTTCCACATTAGGAACCACCACCCAGGAAAACGATTTAGGCATCATTGTGGATAACATATTAAAACCCTCCACCCAGTGTGCAGCGGCAGCCAAGAGAGCAAATAGAATGCTAGATATCATAAGGAAAGGAATGGAAAATAAAACAAAGGATATTATAATGCCTCTGTATCATTCCATGGTGCAACTGCACCTTGAATATTGTGTGCAATTCTGGTCGCCGTATCTTAAAAAGGATATAGCGTTATTAGAAAATGTACAAAGAAGAGCCACCAAAATGGTAAAGGGGATGGAAGGATACCCCTATGAAGAGAGGCTAAAAAGGTTAGGGCTCTTCACCTGGAAAAGAGACAGCTGAGGGGAGATATGATAGAGGTCTATAAATTAATGAATGGAGTGGAATGGGTAAACGTAGATCGATTGTTTACATTATCAGAATATAGAAAGACTAGGGGACATGCAAAGAAGCTGCAGGATAACCTATTTAAGACTAATAAGAGAAAATATTTTTTTTTTCACTCAACGTGTAATCAAACTCTGGAAATTGTTACTGGAGGATGTAGTAAAAGCCGTTAGTGTAGCTGAGTTTTAAAAAGGTTTGGACCAGTTCTTGGAGGAAAGGTCCATAAACCATTATTAAAAGGAACCTGGGATATCACTGCTTAAGCCAATACAAGCATTGTGGAACATGTGTCTTTTGGGGAGACTGCTAGGGACTTATGACCTAGATTGGCCACTGTTAGAAACAGGATACTGGGGGGGCGGAGCCTGATGTCCAGCGGGTAAGACGCTTCGCGCTGAAGCTCCCGAGAGGCCTACTTAGAATCCTGACTTAATACCTATACAAACTTACTATTTCGCTCCGGGCTGACCGGGGTACCTCGGGGGGGATGGCGGCCCATAAACCAGTGCGCTTGGACTTCGGGTCTCCTTCTTCTTCTCACGGAAAACGCTCCTAAACAGAGGTGTCCTCCCCACAGAAGATGGCTCCATTTCGAGAAAACCCCGAAATGCACCTGGAGATTTTAGAGGAAATACGCGGCGTGACGGAATTGGTGCAGTCCAATGGAGAAGCGCTTAGAGCCATGCGAGAAGACTTTGGAGTGCTCCAGGACCGACTTGAAAGTCTCTCATTACGGCAGGACAATATGGCGGGGGTCCTCGACTCGCACGCGGTGCGCTTGGGCACACTGGACAAGGCTGAGCGCCAGATACAGAATCTTCAAAAGGAGTTAGAAGATAGCAATAATCGAGCCCGTCGCAACAATGTGAGGCTCATTGGAATACCGGAGGGGGTGGAAGCGGGAGATATGAGAGAATTCCTGCTCAAAACTCTTCCCTCCTTGCTGAAGATCACCTTTCATAAAGAACTGGAAATCGATCGTGCACACCGTGTTCCTACCCACATGGCGCTCAACCGAACGACCCCCCGGCCTATTATCTTTCGCTTGCTACGATATCAACAAGTGGAACAAATTTTAAATGCTGCTCGGGCGAACCATCATTTGGAATTTGAAGGTCACAAAGTCTCCTTCTTCCCTGATTTGGCAAAGCCTACCGTTGACCGACGGAAGAAACTCCTTGCTTTTCGCCCTCGACTTCAACAGCTACAGGCTCGCTTTGGCCTGTTGTATCCCGCGAAGCTCCGAGTGACTCTCCACAACCAAACCAGGACATTCGAAGATCCTGATCTACTATCAGCATTTTTAGACTCCAAAGAAGCAGAGCAGATGCGCTAACCCAACGACTTGGACTTTTATTTGCCGGCTCTGTCCGCCATTTTGAAGGGCCCGATGCGGCGGTCATAGTCAAGCACAGAGACTACCTGGACTTTCTTTCTTTCTTTCTATGACTTTTTTGTTTTTTGGTCTCCTATCCCTCCATGATGTGTGCCTCGGTCGGATTCGGAGCACGCACAGTCCTACAGGTTATGTGTTTTTTCAATTTCGGCCTTCTCTGGGGCTTCTCCCCGCAGACACATGGTCGCCAGTAATTTTTGGGGTTCTGCTTCTTCTCTACCGCGCTGCGGTTTTTCTTTTTTAATGTGGGGCGCTTCATTGTATTATCTAAGCTTATTTTCTTTTATGCCATATGTACAGCCAGATACAGTCAATATGAGGGACATTGTGAAATTATGTGCGCTATCATGCTCAGAATTTTTAACTTGTCTGAATGGCCTTATGTAAAATCTTATCACTCAACGTAAAGGGCATTAATAGTCCAATCAAAAGAAAGAAAATCCTTAGCTATCTTAGCCATGAGCATGCTGATTTAGCGTTTCTTCAGGAAACGCACTTAAACTCTGCTGAAACACTGAAACTCAATGTTAAGCCTTACATGGTGGCTGCCTATTCTCCCGCCGTTTCCAAACGGTGCGGGGTAGCCATTCTGGTTAAGAAATCTTTGCAAGCTACTGTAATTGATACTAGCGCTGACAAGGAGGGTAGATGGGCCCGAGTACATCTTAAGGTGGGAGATAGTGAATTTACATGTATTTGCATTTATGCCCCGAATGTGGACAACCCTGCTTATTATGCAAGTATTGCGCAGTTGGCACAGGCCTCTGCCAATACTCCATTAATACTTGGTGGTGATTTTAATCAAGTGTTAGACCCTCTGATAGATAGACAGCCGCCTAGAACGAGTAGTCCACCCAAGAGTCTTGCTACCCTTACAGCTCTGATGCAAGATCTTGCGCTGGTAGATATATGGAGGCTGCTTCACCCCTCCGACTTAGAGTTCACTTTCTTTTCTGCCCCCCATCACTCCCAATCTAGAATAGATTTCTTTCTCATTTCCAAAGCAATGATTTCTCAAGTAGACACGACTAGGATTCATCCTCTCCATATTTCAGATCATGCTGCCATATCTTTATCATTACATGTCACTGCGCGGGACGATCCTCCCCGAGCTTGGTTTTTTGATAGATCCTTACTGGGTCAAAAAGATTTTCAGGTTGATATAAAGGCCGCTATCCAAGATTATTTTCATTTTAACTCACCCCATGACACAGCGAGCTGGGCTTGGTGGGAGGGTTTTAAAGCATCTATCCGCGCAACTATAACTAGCTATCAAATTCGGCAGGGGAAACAAAGAAAGCAGCATTTACTGCTTCTAGAGCAGCAGATACAAGCTGGGGAGCGTCTTCTCACGTCCCGTACTGACCCATGTATTTTACTCCGTTTACAACGCTTGCGTTTTCAATACAATCAGCTTTTGTACACTGCTGCTGTCAAAAATATTGAATCACAACAAGGGCTATATTATCGGGAAAATAATCGTGCTGGCAAATTATTAGCAAATGCCCTAAGAGGTCAAAAAGAAGCCAAGCGTGTTACCGCCCTCCGTAATCCGTCGGGGGGGGGCTTGGTCACTAAAGATACCGAAATCTTAGAACTCTTTCGTGATTTTTATACTCGGCTTTATCAATCTGAATGTGATTTTGAGCCAGATGTATTTGACCGCTTACTTTCAGGGGTACAAAGACCGACCCTATCTGACGAAGATAGAGTGGCCTTGGACACACCCTTTACTGTCTCAGAAATTCATTCTGCTATCAAGAAATGTGCCTCAGGTCGAGCCGCAGGCCCAGACGGTCTCCCTGCTGAATTCTACAAAACCTTTCACGCTGACTTAGCTCCAGTTTTGAAACTTTATTTTTTCTGCTCTGGCCGAGGAGGGTTCTCCTTCTGGGTCCTTTTCAATGGCAAACGTAGTAGTTTTTGAAAAAGAGGGGAGAGACCCGCAACTAACAGCTAATTATCGTCCAATTTCCCTCCTAAACGCGGACTATAAAATATTTGCCACCATTCTCTCTACCCGCCCTCTGATAGGATGCCTACCTTAATACACCCAGATCAATGCGGTTTCATTCCTGGTAGATCAACTGCTGACAATGCTCGGACTCTATGCCATGTACTGACTACCGCAGTTAATCTTGATCGCCCATTTGTTGGTCTCTCACTTGATGCTGAGAAGGCCTTTGATCGCTTAGAGTGGCCCTTCCTGTTTGCAGTCCTCCGCTGGTACGGATTCGGGGAAGGTTTTCTCCGTTGTCTTCGCACCATGTACGCACAGCCTACAGCCAGTATATGTGCCAATGCTTTAAAGTCTCAGCCTTTTCCCCTTCAACGCGGCACTCGCCAGGGATGCCCACTGTCTCCACTTCTCTTCGATCTTGCACTCGAACCCTTGGCTTTACTAATCCGGCAATCGGAGGAGATTCATGGAGTCCCCTTCACCCATAGGGAAATCAAAATTTCAGCGTATGCTGATGACCTTATGCTTTTTGTCTCTATAGACTCAGTACCGGCTGTCCTAGAGCAAATTGGTAAATACTCACAACTGTCCGGTTATAAGATAAATTGGACCAAGTCGGTAGCCTTTCCATTAAATCCTTTGCTTCATCAGGCAGATATGCAACCCTTCCCCTTTTTATGGCAACCTCGCATGGTCAAATACCTTGGGGTTCACTATTGTTCTCCTTTGGAAGACACTATCTCCTTCAATGCCAAAGACTTAACCTCTAAAGTCCGGGCGCTTACTCACCGCTGGACTCCTTTAACACTTACCTGGTGGGGTCGATTAGAAACCATAAAAATGATGATTGTTCCGAAAGTGAATTATATCTTAGAAATGTTGCCCTGTCTCTTACCTCGACGTATATATAAAGATATAGAGGGCCTTCTGACTAGATACTTGTGGCAAAACAAGACACCTAGGATAGCGAAACATAAGCTGCAAGCAGATAAGGAAAATGGGGGTGTCAGATTCCCTGATTTCCTGAAGTATCATCAATATTTTCTTCTCAAACAAGGCGCTCGTTGGCTGGAAGATCCAGTACCGAGTAGACCTGTGTGGCTAGACATAGAAGAGGACCTTTGCAAACCGATTCCTCTTACTTTTCTCCCTGGTATGACTCTCCCATCAGACTCCCACTTTCCACCAATGCTTTTAGACACCTTAGGTGCCTTTAATAATCTTATGCAATCTTTAGACTCCCGACTCTGTCCGTTAGACAAGCTCCCACTTTGGTACAATACTCGATTTCGAATACAAAATAAGCCGATGGCGTGGAGCCCCTGGTACACTAGGGGCATTTGGATTCCTAGTCAGTTGTTCCATAAAGGTCGCTGGAAAACTTTTAGGGAATTGCAAATTGAATTTGGTCTCCCAGCGAAACACTACTTTCAGTTGGTGCAACTTCAGCATTGCCTTCGGAGTGCTAAGGTGCTCCCGCCATCGGCCTCCCCTACACAAGGTTGGTTGGAGACTATCCGATCTATCGGTAGTTCACCGGGTGTAGCATCCAATTTTTACAAAACCTTATGTAATGCTATAACTAGAGATACCCCTATAGCGCAGAAAGCATGGGAGAGAGAATTGCATGTGACTTTGACCCCGGAGCAATGGAGCCTTGTCTGGAGTAGAGTGACACGGGTCTCCCGATCCGCCTCACTCACTCAGACACTCTTCTTTCTAGCCCACCGGTGTTTTTACACTCCTGACAGATTAGCCAAATGGAACACTACTCAGGGCAATAGTTGTTGGACATGTCATGCGGCCATTGGTTCACTACCTCATGTTATGTATGAATGTCCCGCACTACAGTATTACTGGCGTCGGGTCTGGGGTCGTATCCAGTCTATTTTGCACTTTCAAGAGCCCCTTTCTTGGAGGATAGTGGGACTTCGCTCAGCTGCGGGGATCCCCTCTCTTCCAAAAACGGCTTACTTCCTTTTGGACTTTATGCTTGGCATTGCTATTTCCCTAATTACGAAATACTGGAAAAATAGCTCTCATCTGAGCCCCAATGAATGGTGGAATCATGTCTGTCTCTACAGTAAATATGAACAAATACCTCGTATGTTTGCTTCCCCCATTCAGACTCCTCATCATCGGTCTAAATGGAAGATGCTCAATGACTATGTACATTCTGCTCAATGCTCTCATCTGACTGTCTAAATTTGTATATATCTTTGTCCCATGATTATTCTGTATCGCAGATACTCTTTTGATTGTTTTGATGTATAATCACTGTTGTTTGGAAGCGTTCACATGCTGACATAACAGCTAGAGAAGAAGCGTGGGGGTGGGGGGTAATTGGGTTTACTTTTCTTTATTGTATACTTGTTTTGTCTCCTTTGGTGTGTTGTTTCTTTTGTTTGTTGCAAAATGAAAATAAAAGTTTAAAAAAAAAAGAAACAGGATACTGGGTTTGATGGACCTTGGTCTGACTCAGTATGGCATATCTTATGTTCTTATGTTCACTCATCTTTCAAGAATTTTTTTTGTTGGACCTTCTTATCCTGAAATCTGGGACATTAGCTAAAGTCATTTCACAGGTTCCATTACCTGGAAACATCAGTTCTACACTCTGGACAGATAAGTTCACTCCGGCCCAGTGTTGAGGACAGCAGCCAGTACCAGCCACTGACCTCTTATCTCATAAGAACATAAGAATTGTCAGATCGAAAGTTCATTGAGCCCAGTATCTTGTTTCTAACAGCAGCCAATCCAGGTCGCAAACACCTGACAGGATCCCAAACAGTAGCCAGATTCCATGTCACTTACCTGCAGGGACAAACAGTGGCTTTTTCCTGGTCTACCTTAATAACTGTCTATGGATTTTTTCTACAGGAATATGTCCAAATCTTTTTTAAACCCAGCTACCCTATCTGCTTTCACCACACCCTCCAGTTAACAAGTTAAATATTTTCTTCTATTTGTTTTAGATGCCCTACTTTATAACTTCATGATGTGTCCCATAGGCTTTGTACTTTCTGAAAGAGTAAACAAGCGAGTTGCATTTACTCATTCCATTCTACTGAGTTCTGATGAAACACCAATGGCAGTGTTTTCAGACAAATCCTCAGGTTTGGTTGCTTATTTCTTATTTTACCTATATGTATTACTTTCACTGTCAAAAAGCTTAATTTAGTTGCCTTTAAGTGTTAAGGGAACTCACACTTTCAGTATGGCTCTAATGTGAAAATCAATTTGGGATCCAAAAGTAAGGCGCTAAAAGAAATTCCAAACTATGAGCTTCCCTTGACCACGCCCGTAGTACCCAATTGTGACACTTGAAAATTAAACAGGCCAATTTTTAGTCTCAGGTGTTCTTCTTAATTTATATTTGTGTTTATGTTACCAATATACCTCACATGTATCTCTTTTCCATGTGTACCATTGTAAATTAGCATCATGCAACTAGTGCTTTATAACCACAAATCTCAGATGCTACCACCAGAAAAATTAATTAGAGAAAACACTGTTGTCAATTAACCTTCTGGAGCCCAGTGTTATTGATGATCTGGTAACCATTTCACTCAGATTTATTTATCAGCTGGTAAATATTTACTAATATATTTCCTACCTGTAGTTGGCAGTCCATATTATTTTCTCATCTAAAAATCAAGAAATATATACAAATAAATGTTTTTAATTTAACTTGAAGCTCCAGGCAATTCTAGGTACAGAGGGGCAATCACTGGCAGGCGTCGGATAATGCTGAGTGGCTACAGGTCTGTTAGTAATTTTCATTTTTCCAAAAGAATGCATTTCTAGGTAATTGAGCTTTGTATAAAACAGTCAGGCCCAGCAGGCAGTCTATGTTGGATCAGTTCAGGTCAGGAACTTGCATACATGTTTCCTCTTAATTGCATATGGTAACAGTATTTTGAGCTTATCCCTGCAGGGTCAGAGCTTGTGAAAATCACAGTTGGATTCCATGAGAATGTGGTTCATTTTCTGGCATTGATGCCAATCCCTGCTGTTCCATAAATACCTGTTGCAAAGTAAATTAATGGAAACAGGAGGCTGTTTGGGTTAAGTCCCACCTTCTACAGTATACATTTCCCATGCCCTCTACACGACCTACTTTAAAAATGACAATTAAAACAATCAAACATAAAAAACATGGGCTTTCTTTTAACCTGTAAAACCACAAGGTCTTCTTTGATCAAATTCTAGTTTTATTCTCTGGTTATTTTCAGACTGATGCCAGACCGCTCTGTTACCTTTTGTAGGCTATTTTCGACAGTATACTTGAAAACACTGATTGATTTTATGGATAAATTAAGCAACAGGTATTTTTTCTTGCTTATGCTGAGTTGAAGAGCTTAATTTCTGACACAAATGGATAATATGTTGCTAATTTAAAAAGAATCCTAGTTTCTTTTTGCTTATTCATGAAGGGGGTAATTTTCGAAACAACGTCTGTGGGTGAAACAATATTTTACCTGTGCAAATATGCAGTATAATGTCACTGTATGTGTACGTTTACCCACAATGAGAGAGATGCTAAAAACCCACCTCTTCGAGGAGGCTTTTGGATCCTGATCCCCTTAGTGTTCAACACCTATTTGTATCTTTACCTTTCTCCTAGACTTACCCTAGTCCCCATTTGTTGCATTGTCTGTCTTCATGAGATTGTAAGCTCTGATGAGCAGGGATCATCTCAGTGCTGTGTATCCTAGTAGCACTATACAAATTATAAATAGTAGTGGTACTATGAGGGGCATTTTAGAAACTCTATTCATGCTTTGCATTTCTGAAATTGCTCATTCAGATGTGCCAATCACAGCTATGTTCCAAGATCCATCTTAGAATGCCCTGAATTTACGTGTCCAGTGCAATCATGTCTATGTCACATGGGGGCATAGCAGAGGTATATCTGGGATGGACCAAAAGAGATGCACACGTGTGCCCAATTTTAGAATGGTGCCGCATATCTTAACCCACTGGCAGGCACATCCATGCTTATACGTCCTCGTGGAGTGCCCCAGGGGTTGACTCTCTCCCCACTCTAATTTAACATCCTTATACAGACTTAGGGAAGTATTATTGGTTGTTTTGTTTTTTGGATTTTTTTTCTTATACACGGATGACATTCAGACTGTGGTACCAGTAGGGCTGGATAGGGTAGCTACTATTAAAAAGGTGAATGGTTGTCTACAGAAGGTAGTGGAGTGTTTGGAGGAGAGTTATACAGTGTTGAATACATAGGTTTTGGTCTGTGGAGACTGACAATCCAGAGGGATTGACAGAATGGTTGTGCATGTATGGTGAGAGGCTGGGTTAGAGGAAGGAGCTAAGCAATTTAGCAGTGGTACTTGATGTGGATCTTTCCATTCAGGCCCAAGTCTCCAAAGTGGTTTGCACAGCCTACAGCTAGTTGAGGGTGCTGCATCAGTTACATCTGTTTGGATAATAAGGGCTCTGCAAATGATTATACAGGTGCTGACAGGGCCGGCGCTATCATTAGGCAAACTAGGTGGTCATTTAGAGCACCAGAACTCCAGGGGTGCCCATTACCACCCCTGTCACCCCTCTCAGGACCTGTAGCAGCAATAGCCACAAACAGCTCCATGGTGCTTACCTTTTAACTTCGGTACCACGGGGCTGTTTGCTTCTGTCTCCTCAGACCGCCTGATGCTGATTTCCTGTTTGTTGACAGGAAGTCATCATTGAGCATAGAAGAGGACGGAGACAAACATCCCCTTGGCACCAAAATTACAAGGGAAGCACCGTGGAGCTGTTTGCAGCCATTGCCACTACTGCAGATCCCAGAGAGGGGTGGCAGTGGTGTCAGCAATGGGTGCCACCGGCATAACACAAAATCGTTTTAGAAAAGGACTTTTCCATGTGTAAAACAGGCTTTGCAAGTTGAAAACCTTTCTAAAATGATCCCCATAAATAATACAGTTGCTTATTGATTTTATTTAAAAACTGATATGATCTATTTCAGTAGATGATTTTCTAATATTTTAAGGGAATGCCATGCTTACATGTAAAATTTCTTCTCTCTTTGAACTGGGTATCTCCCTTATTTTGACAGACACCTTTACTGGCAATACCGGAAGAGATTTTTCTCCTCAGATTTGATTTGGCTACTAATAATTGCCTCCTGCTTTGTTTTTATGGTTTCCATGCCCCAGACTGACCCTCATTAGTTTCAACATAAAAACAGTTGCTAGAGCAGGGTATTCAGACTTCTCCACGGTTTTCAGTGGCAGCCTCTCTGCTAGTAATTTAGTGATTTATTGTGACTAATTTGCAAACCACATTGATTGTTTCCCTGACTATAATATATTGGTGAGAAGAATAAATGCCAGTTTAATGGCAATCTACATAGTCCATTAATTTCTTTCATACACTTGCATTTTGGTCTGATGTCCCTTGGCAGAGAAATGTTTTTTTTTAAGGGTTCAGAAGGACCATTCAATGGTCCAGTTCTTACTGCAGAGATTTAAGTTAACGCAAAAATTTGCTGCTGTTATTTTTGAGGTCCAATGTACAGCATGAATTTTCACAGCTATGGAATCATATCGAGAACTCTAACATTTTACACCTAAGGCAATCTGGTTTCTGGCCTGGGCACAGCACAGAAACCATATTGGAGGCTTTACTGAGTGAATTTCATAGTTTCCTGGGTAGAACCAAATTCATATTGTCCATATTACTTGACCTTTCATCAACTTTTAATTTAGTGGATCACACTCTTCTATTATCCTGTCTTTACGACATTAGTCTATGAAATAACATTCTTCAGTGGTTTTCTTTGTATCTTACTGACTGCACTTTCTTGGTTTTGGCTGGATTTACTACATCCAAACCACATAAGTTAATCTGTGGATTTCCTCAGGGGTCAGGTTGAGCACCGCTTCTCTTTACATTTTTATGAGTCCTTTAGGACTCTGGCATCTTTGCTTTCTTTTATGCAGATGATATAAGAACATAAGATATGCCATACTGGGTCAGACCAAGGTCCATCAAGCCCAGTATTCTGTTTCCAACAGTGGCCAATCTAGGTCATACGTACCTAGCAGTTTCCCCAAGAGACACAGGTTCCACAATGCTTGTATTGGTTCAAGCATTGATATCCTGGGTCCCTTCTTAATAATGGTTTATGGACCTTTCCTCCAGGAACTTGTCCAAACCTTTTTTAAACCCAGCTACACTAACAACCTTTACTACATCCTCCGGTAACAAATTCCAGAGTTTGATTACACGTTGAGTGAAAAAATATTTTCTTTTATTAGTCTTTTTTTTTATTTTTTTTTTAAATTCTTTATTTTCGTTTTATAACAACAAAGGAAAAGGAAGACATACAGCGAAAAGACAAATACATAACGTGTAATACATACACCAAAGTAAACCCCTACCACCCCCCTCCCCCCTGCTTCTTCTCTAGAAAACTAAGCATTCCCGAAGCGGGCGTGTACTTACATTATTGTGTTACAAAACCTAACGGTGATCTAAAACATGATGAGTGCACATTATACAGACATGTTGGAGCAATGAGCAGATTGTACATAATCATTAAGCATCTGCCATTTAGACAAGCAAGAGTGAGTTTGGACATGGGGAATAGCTCTCCGAGGTATCTGCTCATATTTACTATATAAGCAGACGAGGTTCCACCATTCATTGACATTAAGTCGAGAGCTATCCTTCCAATTCCTCGTGATTAAGCATATGGCTATACCCAGCATGAAATCAAGGAGAAAGCGACCCTTCTTAGGAAGAGAGGGGACCTCCGCCACAGAGCGGAGTCCCACGACCTTCTAAGAGAGAGGTTCATGAAAGTGTAAGATAAATTGAATACGACCCCAGACCCGCCCCCAATAGACCTGCAGTTGAGGACATTCATAAATAACATGAGCGAAGGTTCCCACAGCAGTATGGCAAGACCAACACAGGTCCCTAGCATTTGGGTTCCATTTGGCTATTTTTTCTGGGGTATAAAAGCATCTGTGTGCAAAGAAGAAGAGAGTTTGGGTAACAGAGGCAGACCGGGAAACCCGCACTACTTTACTCCAAAAAACGCTCCATTGCACAGGGGTTAAAGTGGTTTGCAGTTCGCGCTCCCAGGCTTGTTGGGCTCTAAAAGTGTCCGTGTCTGTACCCTGACAAATTATTTTATAAAAGTTAGAGGCTACCCCATGTGTACTACTAATGGAGTGAACTATCTCTAATAGCCCATCCTCAGTAGGGGCAGAGGGCGGCATGATTCGAGCACTTTTGAGGCAGTGTTGAAGCTGCATCAATTGAAAGTAGTGTTTCGCTGGTAACGCAAATTCCTTTTGTAAATCCGAAAAGGTTTTCCAACGAGCTGCAGAGAAAAGCTGTTGGGGTGTCCAGATCCCCCTGGAGTACCAGGGTTTCCAGGCTATTGTTCTATTTAGGACTTGAATTCTGGGGTTATTCCATAGCGGGAGTCCGTCCTGAGGACATACATTCGGGCCCAGCGATAGAATGAGAGTGTTAAAGGCCGCAAGAGTATCGACAATCATTGGTGGATGGCGGGTGTCTACTTGATAGGACATACCGGGGAGATGGGTCAACGGAATTGGGCTACTAAGCTCCTCTTCTATGTCAAGCCAAACTGGTCTGCTGTCTGTTGAGGCATCTAGCCATCGGGCACCTTGCTTAAGTAGAAAGGCTTGATGATATCTAAGAAAATCAGGAAATCTGGTACCCCCTCGTTCCTTTGCAGACTGCAGTTTATGTTTAGCTATCCTTGGTGGCTTGCCCTGCCAGAGATAACGGACGAGAAGGCCCTCAATATCTTTATAAGTATGTAACGGAAGTAAGCATGGCAGCATTTCTAAAATGTAGTTCACTTTGGGGACTATCATCATTTTCACAGTTTCTAAGCGGCCCCACCATGTGAGAGATAAGGGAGACCAACGATTTGTGAGTTCACGGACTTTGGAGACTACCTCTTTGGCATTAAAACTGATAGTGTCTTCTAAAGGAGAACAGTAATGGACCCCGAGATACTTCACCATGCGGGATTGCCAAAGGAAGGGAAAGGCCTGCATGTCAGCCTCATGTACCCAGCGGTTCAGTGGGAATGCTACAGATTTGGTCCAGTTAATTTTATAGCCCGATAATTGTGAGTATCCGTCAATCAGATCCAAGACAGCTGGAACCGAATCGAGGGATACGAAGAGCATAAGGTCATCTGCATATGCAGAGAGTTTAATCTCCCTATGACTAAAGGGGACACCTCGAATACGTGCAGACTGTCTAATAAGGAGGGCTAGGGGTTCAAGAGCGAGATCAAAAAGCATTGGTGATAGGGGGCAACCTTGACGCGTGCCTCTTTGGAGGTTAAATGGCTGAGATTTGATGGCATTTACGCAAATACTGGCGACGGGTTGAGTATACATGACTTGGAGATATCGGAGGAAGCCCTCTCCAAAACCATACCATCGGAGAACTGCAAATAAGAAGGGCCATTCTAGACGATCAAAGGCTTTTTCGGCATCCAGGGAAAGACCCACCCATGGATGGTCGAGATTGGCAGCACTAGATAGCACATGGCACAAGGTCCGAGCATTGTCAGCAGTTGATCTGCCGGGTATAGAACCGCATTGGTCGGGGTGAATTAGGGTAGCCATCATGTCAGATAGCCGGGTGGCCAAGATCGTTGCGAAGATCTTATAGTCGGCATTAAGTAGTGAGATTGGACGGTAGTTGGCGGTCAGTAGCGGGTCTCTGCCTTCTTTCTCAAATACAACCACATTAGCTGCAGAAAAGGATCCCAAAGAGGATGTATCTACCGCAAGGGCAGTAAAATAGAGTTTTAAATAGGGAACTAAATCTGCACTGAACGTTCTGTAGAATTCGGTCAGGAGACCATCGGGCCCTGCGGCACGGCCCGAGGCTGTTCGTTTTAGGGCAGATTGGATCTCTGAAGTAGAGAAGGGTTCATCCATCGCATCCCTATCATCTTCAGAGAGGGTCGGCCACTGAATGCCAGAAAGCAATCGCTCGAATGTCTCTGACGAGAACTCACATTCAGATTGATATAGGCGGGTATAGAAATCCCGAAAGAGCTCTACAATGTCGGAGTCTGTGGTCACTATGCCCCCTCCCTGTGGAGCTCGAAGGGCCGCAACGCGTTTGGCTTCTTTTTGACCTTTTAAGGCATCGGCTAAGAGTCGACCGGCTCGGTTATTTTCACGATAATATGTCCCTCGCTGAAGCTCAATACTCTTAGAAGCTGCAGTGGAGAGGATTGAATTATATTGAAAACGGAGACGCTGTAATCGAATTAATACACATGGGTCAGTGCGTGAAGTTAGAACTCGTTCGCCTGCTTTTATTTGTTGGTCTAGTATGAGCAGCAGCTGCTGTTTACGTTGTTTCCGCAGGCGGATTTGATAGCTAGTGATCGTTGCCCGAATGGCCGCTTTGAAGCCCTCCCACCAAGCCCAATTCGCAGTATCTTGGGGTAGATTAAAATGGAAGTAATCCTGTATGGCTGCTCGAATTTCTGACTGGAACTCTGGCTGAGTTAACAGGGCTCTATCAAAGAACCAGGCTCCCGAGTTTCCCTGGGGTGCAGTAGTGTGTAATTGAAAGGAAATGGCAGCATGATCTGAAATATGTTGGGAGTGAATCTTTGCAGTGTCCACCTGAGGAACTAACAGTTTTGAGATTAGAAAGAAGTCTATGCGAGACTGAGATTTATGAGGGGAGGAGAAGAAGGTGAAGTCAAGCTCATTGGGGTGTAGTAACCTCCATAGATCAACTAAAGCAAGATCCTTGATCAGGGAGGTAAGCGTGGCGTGACTCTTGGGGGGACCACTCGTCCTAGGCGGCTGTTTGTCAATCAGGGGATCAAGGACTAGATTGAAATCCCCCCCAATGATCAATGAAGTATTAGCAGAAGCCTGCGCAACCTGAGCAATGGTAGCAAAAAAGGCAGGGTCATCAACATTAGGAGCGTAAAGGCATATACATGTAACTTCAAGGCTACCTATCTTGAGGTGAACTCTAGACCATCTACCTTCTGTATCTGAGCTAGTCGCAATAACAGTAGCATGCAAAGATTTCCTAACCAGTATGGCAACCCCACATTTCTTAGAAACGGCTGGGGAATAGGCGGCCACCATGTAAGGTTTAATATTGAGTTTAAGAGTTTCCTTCGAATTTAAATGCGTTTCTTGGAGAAAAATCAGATCCGCTGCTTCCTGACTGAGGTAGCTTAGGATTTTCTTCCGTTTTATCGGATTATTGATGCCTTTTACGTTCAATGAGAAAATCTTACATGGTGCCATCAATCGGTAATAGACATTTTAGGTAAGGGCGCTTGATAACATATAACATAAGCAGAATCTGTACAACAATGTCATAATCACCGAGTATTCTGGCTAATACACCCCATATTGAAAAGTATGTACCAACGTATCTTAGAGAAGAAGCAAAACCCCCAAAGAATATGGCGACCATATGTCTGCGGGAGGAGGCCCTAGAGAGGAAATAGAAAGACATGTAAAAAAAAGAAAAGAAACACCAGAGTCCATAATAACACTGTCTCTGATACTCATCGAGGCTACTGTGGGTAGATGGAGTCGGGTCACAGATACCATCAAGAGTAAGGCAACAGGCCGCCCACGCCAGACTCTTTGCTAGGCTGCGGCAGATCCAATATGGCAGGTACAGCGGATATGAGGAGACTTGCAGGAATATTCTGGAAGTCAGCGCATCAAGTCGGCTTCTTTGGAATCCAAAAACTCCGCTAGTAGATCAGGGTCCTCAAATGTTCTTGTCTGATTGTGAAGCGTGACTCGGAGCTTGGCCGGGTACATCAGGCCATAGCGTGCTTGTAGTTGTTGAAGCCTCGGCCGGAATTCCAGAAAGCGATTTAGGCGGTCGACCATGGTATTAGCCAAGTCGGGATAGAAGGAGATCTTGTGGCTCTCAAACTCCATATGGCCCTTTGCCCGAGAGGCACTTAGAATTTGCTCCACGTGTTGATATCTCAATAGTCGAAAAATGATAGGCCGCGGGGTCTTCCTGTTGAGCGCGATCAATCTCCAAATCTTTGGTAAAGGTGATTTGGAGCAGGGAAGGGAGGATTTTGCATAAAAACTCTTTCATGTCTCCCGATTCCGCTCCCTCCGGTATGCCCACGAGTCGTATGTTGTTGCGGCGCGCTCTATTATTGCCATCTTCCACCTCTTTCTGCAAGGCCCGCACCTGTCGTTCAACTTTGTCGAGTTTGGACAACCGGGCCGCATGGAGAGTCCAATGTGCTCTCCATTTTGTCCTGACGCGAAGAAAGCCCTTCTAGCTTGCTTTGCAGCACACCAAAATCTTCCCGCAGCGCTCGGAGTGCTTCACCGTTTGCCTGCACAAGGTTTTTGACCCCTCTAATCTCTACGAGGATTTCCTGCTGCATTTCGGGGCCCTCGCACAAGGCCGGCCCCTTCTGCGGGGACGGAGGTTCAGTTTTGGAACGTTTGCCGTGAGAAGCCGCTGGAGATCCAAATTCCAGGCGCGTTGGTTTGGTCCCCGCCATCTCACCAATGTGCCCCGGCAGGATCAGAGTAGAAGTTCCAAGTATGTGAGGTGTTAATTCAGGATTCTGAGTAGGCCTCTCGGGAGCCTCAGCGTTATGCGACCATCCCGCTGGACATCAGGCTCCGCCCCCCTTTCTTTTATTAGTCTTAAATAGTTTACCCTGTAGCTTCATTGCATGTCCCCTAGTCTTTCTATATTCTGATAAGGTAAAAAATCGATCTACGTTTACCCGTTCCACTCCGTTCATTAATTTATAGACTTCTATCATATCTCCCCTCAGCCGTCTCTTTTCCAGGATAAAGAGCCCTAACCTTTTTAGCCTTTCTTCATAGGAGTATCCTTCCATCCCCTTTACCATTTTGGTGGCTCTTCTCTGAACCTTTTCTAAAATCGCTATATCCTTTTTATGATACGGCGACCAGAATTGCACACAATATTCAAGGTGCGGTCTCACCATGGAACGATATAGAGGCATTATAATATCTTTTGTTTTATTTTCCATTCCTTTCCTTATCATACCTAGCATTCTGTTTGCTCTCTTGGCCGCTGCTGCACACTGGGCCGAGGGTTTTAACATGGTATCCACTATGACACCTAAATCTTTTTCCTGGGTGGTGGTTCCTAATGTGGAACCTTGCATCGTGTAACCATAGTTTGGGTTGTTCTTCCCTAGGTGCATAACCTTGCACTTGTCCACATTAAATTTCATCTGCCATTTTGATGCCCAGTCTTCCAATTTATCAAGATCCTCTTGCAATTTTCCACAATCCTCTTGGGTTTTAACAACTTTAAATAGTTTTGTGTCATCTGCAAATTTGATAACCTCACTCGTTATTCCACTTTCCAGGTCATTTATGAATATGTCAAAAAGCAGCGGACCCAGCACAGATCCCTGGGGTACACCACTATTCACCTTTCTCCATTGGGAAAATTGGCCATTTAGCCCTACCCTCTGCTTTCTATCTTTTAACCAGTTCCTGATCCACAATAGTACACTGCCTCCTATCCCATGACTCTTTAGTTTTGCCAAAAGTCTCTCATGAGGGACCTTGTCAAAGGCTTTCTGAAAGTCCAGATACACAATATCAACCGACTCACCTTTGTCCACCTGATTATTCACTCCTTCAAAAAAACATAACAGATTAGTAAGACAAGATCTTCCTTGTCTAAAGCCATGTTGGCTGTCTCCCATTAGGTCATGACTATCTACATGCTGAGTAATTTTATTCTTTATGATGGTTTCTACCATTTTTCCTGGTACTGACGTCAGGCTCACCGGTCTGTAGTTTCCCGGATCACCCCTGGAACCCTTTTTAAAAATTGGTGTTACATTGGCGATCCTCCAATCTTCAGGTATTAGAGATGATTTTAATGATAGTTCACAGATTACTAATAGCAGGTCTGCAATCTCATATTTCAGTTCTTTCAACACCCTTGGATGTATACCATCCGGCCCAGGTGATTTGTTATTCTTCAGTTTATCTAATAGTTGTAATACATCTTCCCGATGTATCGATATTTCCTTCAATTCTTCCGCACCTTTAAATACCACTTCAGTCATGGGTAACATCCCTACATCTTCCTCAGTAAAGACCGAAGCAAAGAATTCATTCAGTCTCTCCGCTATCGCCTTGTCGCCTCTTAGTGCTCCTTTAACCCCTTTATCATCTAATGGACCAACTGACTCTCTCACAGGTTTTTTGCTACGAATGTACTTGAAAAGGTCTTTACTTCGCGATTTTGCTTCCGCAGCAAGCTTCTTCTCAAATTCTCCCTTTGCCTGCCTTATCAATGCCTTGCATTTGACTTGCCAGTGCTTGTACTGTTTCCAGGTTTCGTCGTTTGGCTCTTTTTTCCATTTCCTGAAAGATGCTTTTTTGGCAACAACAGCCTCTCTGACCTCACCTTTAAACCATGCTGGCAGTTTTTTGTACATCTTTCCACTTTTCTTAAAGCGTGGAATACAGCTGGTCTGGGCTTCCAAGATAGTATTTTTCAACAACAGCCAAGCCTGATGTACGTCTTTAACCTTTGCAACTGCTCCTTTTAGTTTTTTCTTAACTGTTTTCCTCATTTTATCATAGTCTCCCTTTCGAAAGTTAAAAGGTAGTACTGTGGATTTCCTTACTATCCCTCCTCCACTAATTAAATCAAAGGCAATCATGCTATGATCACTATTTCCAAGTGGCCCCAACAACCTTATCTCTTGCACTAGATCTGGTGTTCCACTAAGGACTAGGTCTAATATGGCTTCCCCTCTGGTTGGTTCATGAACCAGCTGCTCCAAGAAGCAGTCATTTATTTCATCTAGGAACTTTATCTCCCTAGCATGTCCTGACATGACACTGACCCAGTCAATACCGGGGTAGTTGAAATCACCCATTATTATTACTGCGCTGTAACTTTTGTTAGCTTCCTTGATTTCTTTGAACATTTCATCATTCATTTGGTCATTCTGGCCAGGCGGTCGATAGTACACCCCCACTGCCATCGCCTTCCCCCTTTTACATGGAATTTCAATCCATATAGATTCTACAGCAGATTTTGTTTCCTGCAAAACTTTAATCCTTTCTGACTCAATGCCCTCTCGAACATAGAGAGCAACCCCTCCACCAATTTGATCAGCTCTATCATTACGATATAGTTTGTACCCAGGTATCACAGTGTCCCACTGGTTGTCCTCCTTCCACCATGTCTCTGATATTCCAATCATATCTAACCTTTCATTTAGTGCTATATATTCTAACTCTCCCATCTTATTTTTTTAGACTTCTAGCATTTGCATACAAGCATTTTAGAGAATGTATTTTATTCATATTAATTTGGCTATTGTTAGACATGGGTAATTTGGGATCTTTAAGCTCTGTCTGCTCCATACTTGCAGGCATTTTGGCTAGTTTACTCTTTTGTGGAACCTCTCTGCTTTTGGTAGTATCCTTCAAAGATACATTCTTCTGAACCATCTGCTCTTGGGCGACTGTCGGCTTTCCCCTAATATCTAGTTTAAAAGCTGCTCTATCTCCTTTTTAAAGGTTAATGCCAGCAGCCTGGTTCCATCCCGGTTAAGGTGAAGCCCATCCCTTTGGAAGAGCCCCTCCTTTCCCCAGAATGTTCCCCAGTTCCTAACAAATCCAAAACCCTCATCTCTGCACCATTGTCTCATCCACGCATTGAGACTCCGGAGCTCTGCCTGCCTTTTGGGTCCTGCGCGTGGAACAGGAAGCATTTCGGAGAACGCTACCCTGGAAGTTCTGGATTTCAACTTCCTACCTAAAAGCCTAAATTTAGCCTCCAGAACCTCCCTGCCACATTTTCCTATGTCATTGGTACCAACATGTACCAAGACAGCAGACTCCTCCCCAGCACTATCTAAGACCTTATCTAGGTGGCATGTGAGGTCCGCTACCTTCGCACCAGGCAGGCATGTTACCAGGCGATCCTCACGTCCACCAGCCACCCAGCTATCTACATGCCTAATGATCGAATCACCAACTATAACGGCTGTCCTAACCCTTCCCTCATGGGCACATGGCCCTGGAGAAACTTCCTCGGTGCGAGAGGGGTTTACATCACCTGGAGGACAGGTCCTAGTTACAGGATCACTTCCTGCCACACCAGGGTGATGCTCTCCTGTCACGTGACCTCTCTCCTCCATGGCAACAGGGATGCTGCCAGACTGGAGGTGGGACTTCAGGACTATATCCCTGTAGGTCTCGTCTATGTACCTCTCTGTCTGTCTTATTCTTTCCAAGTCTGCTACTTTAGCCTCTAGAGAACGGACTCGTTCCCTGAGAGCAAAGAGCTCCTTGCACCTGGTGCACACGTAAGACCTCTCGCCAATTGGGAGAAAATCGTACATGTGACACTCAATGCAAAAGACTGGAAAGCTCCCATCCCGCTGCTGGACTGCTGTCTGCATCTTAGTTTTAAGTTTGTGTTTAGATCTAAGTTCTTTACTTACTAAGGGTTGCTATGGATATTTATACTAATAAAACTGTACCTAATACGTGTAATATACCTTGTTCACCTGAAGCTTAACTAATCTCAGGTCCTTAGTGTATAATTGATTTGGGTAACGAGCTTCCCTGAGAGCACCTCCTGCCTTTTAAGATGTGTAAGTACCTATAAAGCTACGATTATCCCAGGGGAGGGAGGGAAATAACACTTATTAAAAGAGGGCTGCTACACAGTACCCTGTCTTGTGCTGCTGAGGTAAGCTATATTCTGATTTGATTTAAATTATAGCTCTTAGCTGCTGCTAGGCTCTAACTTCTTATGAAATTTAAACTACAAGGTTCTAAATTTAACCAGGAAGCTCTCTTTTGTGTTTTAAATTTAAGCTAAAAGTACTTTGCTGATGCTAGGCCCTGAGTGACTATTAAATTTAAACTACAAGCTCTCTGCTGGGTATGAAATGTAACCAGAAAGTTCTCCTCTGTGTTTTAAAACTAAAAGTACTTTTCTGATGCTAGGCCCTGAGTGACTGTTAAATGTAAAGTACAAGCTCTCTGCTGGGTTCCAAATGTAACCAGAATGCTCTCTTCTGTGTTTTAAATTTAAACTAAAAGTACTTTGCGGTTACTAGGCCCCGAGTGACTATTAAATTTAAACTACAAGCTCTCTGCTGGGTATGAAATGTAACCAGAAAGTTCTCCTCTGTGTTTTAAATTTAAACTGCTGCTACTAGGTCCTGACTGATTTAACAAAAAATAGTGGGTTCACAGATTAATTAGCTTTAATACAAAGAATTCCTTTTAGAAAATTACCAGAAGTATATACTCACAGTTGCAGATCTCTCTCCAGAAGTAACAGTCCCTTTTTCTAGTCCTTCAAGACAGAGGTATATTGCTTGATGTTCTCACGAGCTATACAGACGCCTGACTTGACTCAGCTAAGCTCTTGTTTGGTTAAAGTAACCCACTGCATAGATGAACATAGGCATAAACTGAACCTTTCCAAAACAACCTGCATATGGATAACAGGATCTGCCTTTCTATTATCTTATCTGGTGTATCTATCACACTTACTGATTCTTTCTGATAGATTAGAGTCATCATTGACTCTAAACGTTCTTTGGAAAAACAGGTTTTCTCACTGGTGAAGGCTACTTTCCCCACTATCCATCAGCTTCGTGCCTTATGCACTTTTCTGGACATACTTTGACATATGCCTTGATTATTTCTCACTTGGATTACTGTAATGTTATCTTTGCCGGTCTTCTGCATATTTCACTTAAATAACTACAACCTGTTCAGAATACTGCTGTACAGGTTCTAGCTCATGCATGTAAATTTGACCTTATTTCTCCTCTCCTAATAAACTATCATTGGCTACCTATTTGCTTTCACATAGAGTTCAAGGTTCTAGTCCTTGCACATAGAACTCTCCATACAGGTTCACTGGCTTATCTTGCCTATTTAATTATCTTTCATAACTCAGGGTAGACTTTGAGGTCTCTTCATGACAGTAAGTTAATTATGCTGGCTCACCTGGGATCCACTAGATCCTGTGCAGTCTTTTTTACTGTTCCTTCCCTGTGGAATTACCTTCCTTTATCTCTTTAAACTGAATTGTCTTATTTTGGACTGCCCTCAAAACACACCTTTTGCTTTGGCTTTTGGCAACCAGTGATTGATAGACACTTTTCTGCTGGCAAGTTAAGCATTTTAATCTCCCCTTTTCTCCCCCTCCCCCCCCCCACACACTTTGTATATGCACCTGTTCCCTATCTTAACATAGTGCTCCTTTCTTCCTTATGTTGATTTTAGATTTTGTAAACTGCTTTGCCTTTATTGAAAGCAATATATTAAGATGATTAAACCATTAACCACAATGCCTACCAATCATCAGGTGAAAGTCAGTAAAGCTGTTGGTAACCACTTAGTAGTGGATGCCACTATTCATAACTCATCATCAACACCAAAGAAGAAAATGGGCTCTACTGTATAATCAAAGGTCTAATCTTTCATGTCTAAGGTCCCTTTTTACTAAAGCCCAGTAGACAGTTAACATATGTTCTTAATGCACGGCAACTAGCAGCTGGGAATAGTAATGTGCGAGCATGCCAGCCATGGTAATCGGCCATCTTGGGATGGGGCGAAGAAGGGCTGGAGTGTGGCTGTGGAGAATGCATTACCACTAGTATCAGGGCAAGAGCTGCGTGCTCCAGGGAAATGCGGCTCTTAACCCGAGTTCATCTAATGACACCACTATGGGAGCTGTTAGGTGAACCTGCCTTGCTGGAACACAAGTTAGGGTGGCCCGTGATGTGTTAGCTGCTGGGAACATGCTGGTCATAGCTCTGACAGCTAGCACAGGGGCTTTATATATAACGCATATTTGTTTGGTGGATTAAGTGCAAAGCCTTAGCGGGCTTTAGTAAAAGGGGGAAACAAGAATATTACATATTGCAGGATATGCAGTCATTCCAAATGCTGTTTGGACAATTTAGGTGGTCGTTGTGGAACTTAATTCCTATATTATAGGCCAGTCTTTGAAAGTTTCCGAGGAGGTATGATAAGGAGAGGAAGAAGATATCTTAACTTTTCATTTCAATGCATGAGAGAAATGAAATTTGCAAGAGAAAGATCATAGAAAATGGGAACTGGTTAGAAAAGAAGTAATCTCCCTCATAAAAAACGGGGTACTTCTATTTTATGC
Source organism: Ichthyophis bannanicus (assembly GCA_033557465.1). Lineage (NCBI taxonomy): Eukaryota > Metazoa > Chordata > Amphibia > Gymnophiona > Ichthyophiidae > Ichthyophis > Ichthyophis bannanicus. The sequence goes on along the minus strand of CM066032.1, from coordinate 1,265,823,838 downwards.
CATTTGTAGTTATATTTATTTTTTTGCAACTTTGTTTAATGGCTGAAGTATGCAGCCCAGATATTTTTTTCTGAAGTTAGCTACTGTAGATGTCTCCATAACAACAATAGAATTTATGAATTTTAAAATGCCAAAACTTTTTTCTGAGTTCAGCTGAGAGGATAGAAACAATTCAGAATGGTTACTAAAAATTATGTGTTCTTTTGAGTCAATGCTGACAATCCAAACTCTTGGGTTTTCTTGGCAGAGTGACTGAAAGCCCTCTCTTCCAAGCCAAGGAAGGGTTAAGTGACCTGCTAAGGGGAATCAAACCCTGGTCTCTTAATGAGCAAGCCAGTGTGCTAACCATTAGGCTACTCCTTAAACTCTGCTAAATATGATATAGAGTATGAACTATAAATTCTACAAAGAAAGGCTTGAACATCAAACTGCATTTGCTAGTGGAGAGTTGAAATTGTGGAGAGGGACATAACAGAAGTATTAAAATATTTGAGAGACTTCAATATAGTAATGGAAGGTGGCATTTTTCATAGAAAAGGAAATTCAAGGATAAAAGGTCATCATATGCAGGTTCAAAGGAAACATGACAAAATACATTACTGAGGGGGTGCTAGATGTCTGGAATAGACTACTGGAAAAAGTAGCAACAGCCAAAGCTGTGAAAGGATTTAAACAAGGCTGGGGCAGACTCTCAGTGGTAAGAGCTGATGGAGAAATGAAGCAGAGGGCTTTAGTGGAAGCTCAGTTATAAGAAACTTGGAAAGAAAATGCAAGTAAATGAGTTGAGAGCGGGTGACTGCATCAAGCTTCCAAAAAGACTAACCTAATAGCATTAGGCTTTCAAGAAGGCTGGCATGAGGTCATGATTGTAAGCCATCACTGATTCTGCAGCCGTACCGTCTAAGACGACTGGAGTAATCTGCTTGGAGTGACCCTGTTTACAATCCTAAGAGCAGCGTTTTGATAGAATTAGGCTTGCAAAGTGGCTGTGGCAATCTTAATATTTATAATCATGCTTGAAACTGATACAGATGCTAGGAACAGGATTAAGAGGCCATGTAAAAGCATGGTGGGTGGGAAATAGTGATGGCTTAAATAAGTAAATTTATATATTTATCTAAATGGTTGAAAACCCTACGGGATTACAACTGAGCAGACTAGATGGGCCAGCTGGTATTTATTTGCTGTCATTTATAAATTTTTCGTAGTATGGTATCTTACTAGCAAAGATAAGAAGATACCCTTGGGGCCTGATTTACTAAGGCTTTCTTCCATTATGTGTCGCAGAGATGTGACCTTGATCAGTCTGGCCTTAGCCATTCTGAATTTGGGTCATCTGCTTCATATTCTACATCACTGCTACCAAGCCATTATTTCAGTTTGTGGAAGACTATTTAAGGAAAGACACTATTGGTTATACCATTAAAATGCCAGCTGGGAACTGATCACAGAAACCCTATGGGTGTTATTTAATCCTTTCCTCCTACAGAAGATTTTGAACAATTACCCTGTCTATATGTGGTCATCTAGTTTAACTTTCTAGGCTATTTCTGGCTTAATGTATATTGTTGCTACCACTAGGCATATTGAACAGGTTTTCAATATTTCTCCTGTGTTCAAATAATAAACTTATGCTGTCAAAATCTTTTTGGACAATTTTTCCATAGTGACTAAAACATTAAAATATCTGTCGGCTAACCACAACTGTTTTCAATTTTAGATGATTCCGATAATGTTCTGCCACAAAATTTACAATAAAGTTACTGAAAAGTCTGACTATTTTTAGACAAATTTAAGTATTCTACTGGATTTACATAAAGAGTTAACACAATTGTCTCATATACCTCTCTATGCATACATTCAGTCCATAAATGTATTATAGTTTAGTAGATGAGTACAAAAAAAGCCCTCCTTTGATTTTTGTAATGTTGAACCAATGGCCTACGACTGTAGTCCTCCTAAGTATTCTGCGCTTTCTAACCACTATAGTTTGAGCATGGAGACACTGGGCATGTAAGTCAGTGGTGAAATCCCTGGGAGAGTTTTAGTTTTTGTTCTATATTAGCTCTGTGGAAGGAGCCAAAGAGTCAGTGTCTGTTTTAGCTTAGCTCCTGTTTTTTTGGCATGGAAAGTATTCATATATGTTTCAGCTCCTAGCGTTCTGGAACACACCACCAGCCACTAGGAGGAATTATGCAGCATGCTTAATGATTTTTTTGATTCTATTAGAAAATTTCAAGAGTAGGTAGGACTAAGTGAGCTATTAACTCTGATTGTTGAGGGAACCATGTGGAGACAATAGATTAAGAATTTATTCTTAAGTCTCAGTGGGACAGAGACTTCAACCAGTGGGTGCTGCTACTACCAAACTCCAATGTAGAATTCCTAAGTATATTAATCCTGTGTTTTTAATATTTCTTTAAATAAATAGACCCCATCAAAACCTCCATTTGTTTCTCATTTGAATAATTTTCTGGGAATGGATTTGTGTGTCACACTTTTGTGCCTGCATCAGTCCTGCTTATTGATAGAAAAAACATTGTTGCTCACCTTTAACAGCTATTTTCCATAGACAGCAGGACTGATTAGGCACACAATCCTTTCTGCCTCCCCGAGAGTTTCATTACTTCTTGAGCTATGGGACTAATCAAGCAGCAGAGAAAAGTCAAGCATGCTCAGAACTTTACACTAAGTTTTGAGAGACCTGTTCCATCCCGTCAATGTCTGGTGACATCATCCACTTGTGTGTCTGATAAATCCTGCTGTCTATGGTAAATACCTGATACAGGTGAACGACGATGCTAATACATGTATACTGCATAGAATTACCCCATAAGCATTTACACCTGCTCCAAATCAGGGTTAACCCTGGATCCCTGCTTGTTTGGCCCTGCAGTTTGAAGGAGTGATCATGGAAAGAGTTGTGCTTACTTCTCTGTTGTTCAAATCCACCTGAAAATACAAAATAATAGTCTTGTAACTCATCTCATTAATTGACTTTCCTAAAATGTGCAGTTTTGCAAAATCTGCTTAGACATGTGTGTGGTGCCACATCCAAGTCTAGTGAAATTGCTGCTTATATGTATTAGTGACACTACTTACTTTCACATATAAAGTCCCTGAGAGATTTGAATGTATACTTTTGTAAAATTACTTCTTCTCCTGCTGTAAGATATTTATTTATTTACATTTGCTTATATACTGTGCTATTCTGCATCAGTGCAGTTTACATTGAACAAACTGAAATTACACTGAACAGGGCATTATAACTTGGAAATAACTATTTTACAGGAAACATGGGCTATGGAGGGTTAAGTGGCTTGCCCAAGACCACCTGTTGGACTAGAAACCCCAGTCCTTCCAGCCCAAGGTTGCTGTCCTCTAGTGGGATTTGAACCCCTGACCTTCTGGCCTGAAGTACCTTGCCCCAACCACTAGGCCACTCCTCCACAGCACTTTGGGTATGTTTACTAAAGTGCAGCAGGTAGTGAGGAGCATGAGCATTTTTCCTGCGATGGGAGCATAGTGCCCGTGATAAATGTAAGGGGTGCAGCCATGGTAGGAATGTACCATTGTGCAAGGTGTGCCACTACCGTGGTAGTTATGAATCCACAGCCATAGTGCATGCACACAGTGAATGTGCTTGCAAGGCACACTCAGCAATTATTAGCAACAAATGCATTATTAGGGAGGCAGTAATCTACAGAGCCACAGCAGACAGTAATAAATGGTCTCCTACCCCACCTACAGCACAGTAGTAGGAGGACAATGTAGAATAGACAGGGATGACCTGGAAAAGGCACCACCGGCTACATAACTCAGAGCAATGGTGCTAAGTACAAGAGTCCAAGACATGCAAATCATGAAAGGAAACACATGCAGGGAATCCATTCTGCACCCCTAATTGTGGAAGAAAGGATGCAATTGTGGCATCTGAAGGTCAAGGGGCCTTGTATGGGTTCAGGAGGGTGTCTGCAGTGTCCATGTGGGACTGGTATATGAACCCTCCTCAACCTGAAGCCCCCAGGGTGCCTGTTCACCTAGACTGAAGTGAACAGAGTACAAGGCCAAACAGCACCTCTAACACATAGGGTCCAGAAGCCTACTATGGCCCACTATACAGAACACCCACCCTTGTGTTCTGACATTTGACAGGGGGGTGGGAGACAGTCCACATAGAGCATCCATGCTCCTCCCATGGGAAGAGCTCTGGGGGAACATTACAGAGAAATCCACATACCCCTATGGAGCTTGCCTAAACCAAGCAGTCCCCAGGTTAAGTACCCCAGCTATCAGGGAACCAAAACCCACAGGAGTACGCCAAGTCCTTGGAATGCATCATCCATGGAGCCAGCGGAACGGACACTGATCATTGGACTCCAACAAAACAAGCTCATATTCAGTGTTGGAAATATTAAATATCTGCTCAGAACCATCAGCCCTAATCCATATTCTCTCATGGTCAAGGTGAGAGGCCATCTGCCCACAGGAACATGTCCATGGTGGTGGCATGGCCCCCCAGGTACACACATGCGGGGGAGGTGGGGGTCTGATAGCACCTTTTCATATTGCCAATGCTCCACTCCCTGCTGTACTTTGCTGGCTCCGGTTCTGGCTATGTGGCCAGTCTTGGCTGAATCACAGAGCACAGATCCTACCTCCTGACACCCCCACTGACACCACTCGGCATATGAATAGCAGTCAGTCAAGACAGCCGTTGATTTTTCTGTGGATGTTTGCTCACTGTCCCAGTAGGGACACTCCTGATCTACAGACCCTGGTTTTGTGGCTGATGAGCTGTTGTGGTCCACTGCCATGGCAGCTGCACCTTGCAGCCCCTTCAAACAGGAGGCCTTTGCAGGTGCCTAGATATTCCACTAACATCGCCTATTTGCCCTTTTTTTTCTTCTATGTGATTGCCCTATTTCTACCCTATTTTCAACTGTAAAGAGTTTGGGAGGGTGGAAGAAGGTAATTGTGGGGTCTTTTTTATGCTTTTATAGTTGGGCTTGAGGAAGGGACTATAGGAAAAGCAGCAGAGTGTTTGTCATCTTTTTAAAATAAAAATAAATTCTGGAAGGAAGGGGGTCTTGCCTTAGTAGTTGTGTTATGGGGGTGGGAAAGAGGAGGTGGCTTCAAGGCTTAGCTGCCTGGTGCTCATTTTCAGTATTGATCAGCTAAGTTTCAGCCAGATACCCAGCTAGATTTAGGTGAATATTCAGCTGAAAACCTGGCCAGTTAGGTTCCATGAATACTTGCCTACTTGTATTTTTTGAATATTGATCTCAGTAAGATTAAGGGAGTTTTCTTCTTGTTTTTTGAGATAGTATGTTGTAGAATAATTAAAATACACTGCTACGTATAGGTAGCAATGTTTATTAATATGTACGAATGCCTCAATGAACAATCAAGTCCAAAAGCAAAGGTTTTCTTTTTGGGCACCTGGTAACACACTGAAGTCTAAGCTGACAAAACCATTCTCTAATACATGTACATTTATTCCTGTCATAAAACCTGAATTAATTGTTTTAGTACAACGGAGGCTATATATTCACAACTGACCTATTCTTTTCTACAGTGCTTAAATTTAGATGACTGAACCAGTGATGGGAACTCAGCCATCCTCCTTCTTCCAAGCCCTGATTTTGCTTTTTAGTTTTATTTTAGCTTTTTTTAAATCACTAGCCACTAAAATTGCTCAGATTTTATTTCAAGTTCACTCATCTCACAGCTAGTCTGCTGAAGAAGCTGTGGAAAGTCGCAAGAATGTTCTCTTCTATGAGAGTACAGCTGCAGCAAGTGCTGATCTAAAGCTGCCCACTGGCAGGGCCTCCCTAGGCATGTGCCAATCTTAAGCAGGCCCCATACTTGGCCAGCTCAAGAGGTGAGCCAGTGAGGCCTGAAGACTGCCTCACTGGCTTATCTCTTCACAGCTGCAGGAGCATTTTCCTTTGCTCCTATAGGTGCACTAAGCTGAAGCTGCTGACATCACTACGTTTATACAGTAAAAGTGAAACAAGGGCATTTCCTATCATGCACGAGAGACAGAAAGTACCCCTGTTTCACTTTTAGAGATCAGCAGTGCCACAGCTGCAGCAGATCATGGCCATGGGAGCGAAGGAAAATACTCCTGGAGCTCCCACAGCTGTGTAATGTGGGCTCTAGATAAGAAGGGTGAGGGGGAGTGACTAACTGGATCTGAAGCTGGGAGAGGTGGACTGGCACTGGTTAGACTGGAAGGGAGATGAGGCTGGGTGAACCTGGGTCTAGAGGAGGACTGATGCTGGGGTGCTAGGAATGGGAATGGGCTGATGCTGGGGGATGGGGAACAGGGACTATAAGGGAGACAATTCTGAGAGGGTCTGGGACTGGAGGAGGACTGATGTCATGGGGCTAGGACTGCAAATGGGCTGATGCTGGGGGATGGGGCGGCTAGGATTGGGACTGGAAGGGAGATGATGTTGGGAGGGACTGAGAATGGAAGAAAGTTCATGCTGGGAGGGGCAAGGACTGGAAGTGAGCTGACGCTGAGGGAGGACTGGAAGGGGGTGATGCTGAGGGCTGGAAGGGGGCAGATGCTGGAGTCAGGGTGGAGAAAAAGAGGCAGAAGCTAGGTGGTGAGGATGGAGAGGGGAACAGATGTTTGTTTGGGAAAGAAGAAACAAGGTCATACAGAGAGAAAGTTTGAAAGAGAATGGCATAAAAATGAGTACTGTGGTAAAGAGGAAGAAAGGCAGGGTTAATGAATATCAGAGAAGGAAGTCGCTGGGTGGGTCTGGGAAACGGATGTAGGAAGCAGGAAATTAGGTACTGGGGACAGGGAGATAGGAGAGAGCAGTGACTAGGACTTAGATGGAGACTTTAAAATTGGATGGGAGAAAAGAAGAAGACATGCTCTAAGATTGGCAGGTATTGGGAGAGTAGATGGGACTCAGATGGCAGGCCCAGAGCACAACTCATTGTGCATGCAGCCCTGACAGCAGAAAGATTACAGTATCATACAACACCATCCCCAGTTTCATCTTTCTGTCTCCAAGTCAGCAACAGCAGCCGATGTTGCCTGTAACATTCACTTCCAGTGTGTGGGGCCATTGAACTGTGCACTGGAAGTGAATGCTACAGGCAGCACTGGCTGCTGCATATCAACTCAGAGCGAGATGAAGTTAGGGATGGTGCCACATGATATTTTTGCCATGGGAGAGGCGAAAGGAGGGACAGAGAGAGAGAAAAATAGAAAGGGAGATCTTGGGTTATGAGAGAAAGAACAGATATGCTAGACTGGTGGGGGAAATAGAGCGAGAGAAAAAGAAGGAGAGTTTGGATTATGAGAGAGAAGGAACATATTAGACTGGGGGTAGGGAGAGAATGGTGGAAGAGAGAAGATGATGTGCTTAGGCGGGGAGATAGGAGAGATGCCAGATCACTGGAGAGGGAGGGTATGGAGAAGTGGAAGGAGATAGAAAACTGCTGGCTATGGGGAGGAGTTGGAAGGGATGGGGTGTTGGAAGAGAAAGAGGGAGATGCTGGAACTTGGGGGTAAAGGGGAAAGGAGAGGGAAATGGGAGATGCTGGTCTATGGGAGGGGGGGGAGGGATAGCGTGCTGGAAGAGAAAGAGGGAGATGCTGGACCTTGGGGGCAAAGGGGAACGGTGAGGGGACTGGGAGATGCTGACTTAGAGTAGTGAGAGAGAGAGAGAAGGGAGATGGTGGGCATGGTGGAACTATGTGAGAGAGTCCATGGGAAGTTGGCAGATGAGTGAGAGGAGGATGGTGATTACAGAAAGTGGAAATGTAGCAATGGGGTGTGGGTGAAAGGCAGAGGGAATAAGAGGTTAGCGAAGGACTGAGACAGGAAATGGGAGGTTTGGGGAGATGGGCTGGGCTGGAGTTACAGGAGTAAATGGAAAATTGATAGGTGAAAAGTGAAAAGGGGAATGACAATGGGCAGGATAAAATTTGAGTGGATGAAGGAGTAAAAAGAATGGAGGACAGAGCAAAAATGGAAAGATCAATATGTTAGAGGCAGCTGTAGAGGAGAGAAGAAAGGACAAATGAACAACAGACAATGAGAGTTAGCAAAAGACATGAATAAAGCAGAAAAGAAAGAAGTGGGGCAAATGCAACTGAAATATAAAATGCCAAAACAACAAAGGGTAGAAGAAAGTATTTATTTTGAATTTCTTAACAGGAATATGTCTGCTCTGAGAAATGAACCCAGTCTAGAAACGTGGAATACCAAGGAAAAGAACTAATTTATTATATCACCATATGAGGATCAAATGCCAGGGACCTGACACAGGCCGTTTTTCATAAAAACTTCCTCAGGGGTATATTGGCATGCTACAATAATAAATATGAACACATAAATATATAAGATGATAAATCATAAAACAATTGAAATGATTGAAAAACATTATTAAAAAACATATACCATAAAAATATAGTTCATTAAAAAAATTAAAAAACACAATTTAAACCATGAACAAATGTTGAACTGTAATGTCTTAAAAAATCAATAAACATATAAATACACACATAAATAAATAAAAATGTATGAAAATGAGATCAGAAACTAATTATCATAAATAAGAACACCTCAATGTGACATAAAAACCATATATTGGTACCTCTATGGATAAATAAGCTCATATATGGTATCCTTTGAAAGCTCCAAAACCAAAAAGAGATGAAGAGAACAAGGGTAAAAAATGGAGCAGGCGTGAATGGTGAGGAGTATAGCCATCAATATCTAACTCTGAAACTGATCAATGTATAAATGTATGTTAATCAAAGTATGCAAATCAACATATATATCTGTTTTTAAAAATAAATAAATAAATAAATAATCTGTACTGAGAAATCCATTATACATAATTTAATATAAAAGAAGAGAACCCAGTGTTAATTAGACCTTAAAATGGGTGAGGAAAAGGAGAAACCAATTGAAATTCATATTATACCCAACGATTCTTTAGAAAAATAGTGCTGTAGAAACAGAAAAACTGTATAGATTCTGCTATCATTTGTAAAAGGCATAACATGATATACATGTAAAATGTCAAATGTCAAATCCCATAAAATAACCGTGGACAGATGGTGCATGGTATTTACCTTGTACACAATTATGCTTTTGAACAAATTCTAGCATGTACACTTTTGAATGTGTATCATTAATAAAGTTAATGTGTATCCGGAATAACAGTTTTGCGACCTAATATTAAAAGTGTATTGACAATAAATAACAACTAAAATCTCTGCGTGACGACCTCAGCCCTTTTCTGGCCAAACTCATGGAGCTATCATTCTCAACTGGGACCTTCCCTCGAAGCCAGAAGCAAACAGCCATCAGCCCTCTGCTTAAGAACAACAAGTTAGACCCAGCTAAGGCGGATTCCTACAGGCCAATCTCGAGCTTCCCGCTCCTGGCAAAAATTATTGAGAAGGTCGTCCAACAGCAACTTCATCACCACATTGAGACAATTGCACTCCTCGACCCGTGCCAGCATGGATTCAGGGAGTCTCATGGAGACCCTATTGACCACTCTTTTCAGCTCATTGACCATCGGATTGGACAACATCAAACAAGGGTTTGCTTTGATCTTCATTGACATTGCTGCGGCCTTTGACTCCGTCAGCCATGAGATACTCCTCACATGCCTCAAGGAGAGAGCACTAACCTGGTGCCAGTCATACTTAAAAGATAGATGGCAGCATGTCCGCAACCGGCTCCACCACCTCCAAACCTTTCCCACAAGAGAAAGGTGTCCCACAGGGATCTTCACTCTTGGCCCTACTGTTCAACATATACATGCAGTCCATTTGCGAGCTCATCCGCTCTTTCAATATCAACTACCTGGTCTATGCTGATGATGTTCTGCTTTACATGCCTATCTCAACCGAACATCCAGATCTCTCACCATAGATATCCTGCTTCGATGCCGTCATGGACTGGCTACACACGCAGATGCTCAAGATAAAACTTCAAGAAAACAGAGGTCCTCTTTATCACCAGAAACCCAGGATTCAGTCCACCCACCGCTCTGAAGGTACGAGATGCTGAGCTCCTCAGCAAACCCACTGTACGGTACTTAGGGGTCACGCTAGACAAACAGCTCAACACGAAAGCCCAGGTGAGCAACATGGTTAAAGTGGTCTACCACAAAATACGGACACTCCGTCATCTACGACAGCTGCTTGAGCCAGATGACTTTCGGACAGTCTATCAAGCCCTAGTAATCCCACATTTTGATTATGCCAACATTATGCTACACGGACTCCCGAAGAGCACGCTGAATCCTCTACAGCTTGCGATGAATGTAGCCGCCTGATTATTACATGGGGCCTCCAGGAGAGAACACATAACCCCAATACTGAAGCACCTACATTGGCTACCAGTCCACTGCAGACTCTCCTTTAAAGCTTTACTAATGACCTTTAAGGCCATCAAGAGGTGCTCCTCCATCTCCCTCATGGACCTCATCCAGCCCACCCCCCCCCCCCTCAACAAAACTAGGAGAGCAGCCACAGCAAACACCCTGGTACTCCCGAAGGAAACTATGAAATGTGCACAGTCAACCAGAAAAAGAGCTTTTGCGCTGTATGCACCCACATGCTGGAACGCACTCCCACTGGCCATCCGTGCCATCACTGACCTCACCCAGTTTCGGAAGGCGCTGAAGCACCATCTGTTCTTCCAACACTTCACCAACCAAACTGTTATCTCACAGCCAGCCACACTCAGGAGACAGGTTGTCATCCCCTGCATGCCACCCCCCCCCCCCCCGCAAGAGCACAGCCCCACACTCTAGACCACGAGACACCTGGCAGGTAGAAGGTATTCCTACTTTGACCTGTCAATCTGTACATAGTTAAACCAGCCTGTAAGTAATTTGTGAGCTGCCCCTGTCACCTGTGACAGCCAGCCTGCCTGTACATAGTTACCCTGTTAGCCCATGTAAAAATCCCTGTTCTCTGTAAGTCCAGTGCGGGCCATGCCTGCACTGCCCAAGTTTGTTGACTGTACACCACACACATATGAAAGAGTGCGGTATAGAAAAGACATTAAATAAATAAACAAATAAATAAATAAATAAATAAATAAAATGTGCTGTGATATGTAGAAAAAATAACGGCAACTTTGAGCACGTCTTTTGAGACGGAGCGTGAATGTGTAAATGATTAAAATGAGATTAAAAAAAACTCTTTGCACACTAGTGCATGTGTCTAAAAAAGGGGACCATTATATACTGATCAGAAAATTATTTAATACCTTAGTGATCAGTATTGATATATTGAAAATTCTTGTACCTTGACTTATCGCTATAATTAGTAATGTATGAAAAGCATACGCACTAGTGCCATGAATATAACACCTTTTAGACGCAGGAAAAAAGGAGAGATAACGTGTGCTGACCAAAGGTATGTTTTGAACTGATTCTAACATGCAACTCTTAAATGTGTATCATTGGTGAAACCAATGTGAATCTCAAATAACATTTCATGCACTTAATTTAAAAAGTATCTTGACAAATGTGATTAAGGAACTAAAAGAATGTGCTTATATTATATATTGATGGCATTATATAAGTACATCTTTAGAAACAAAGAGTAACTCATAAAGGATAAAAATGGAATAAAAACCTCATTGTACACTAGGCACGTGTGTCTAAAAATAAACTTACAGCTGCCACCGTTATGTATTGAGCAGAAAATTGTATTATACCTTAGTGATCAGTAGTAGTATCTTGAAAATACTTGTAGCTTGACTCTCCGCTATGGTAAGTCATGTATGAAAGAATGCTCGCACAGGCGCCATGAATATAAGCTTCTAACCTCGGGAAAAAAAGAGCGGATGACGTATGCTGATCCATGATTGGTTGGCAAGTCTTAGGAAATAGTCTCGATTTCTGACAATGAAGCCATTTAAAACAGCAACGCAAAACAAACGTATGCACAATATGTCAGTTTTTCGTAATCAAAATGGTAAAATTGAATTGGCGAGGGGGAGATATCAACAAGACCATTATGTGCCTGGAGCAAAGATACATTTTTACGCTTGACACAATTTCACCCAAGGGCCTCAATAATGAAAAAGATCTGTCTGTGTTTCTATAGTTACAATTTTGTTTTTAGCCATTTGCACCTTTAAATTATTTATTATTCAACTACCAAAAAATTTTTAAGTCCACACTGTTATATTACAGTTTTAATGATCATACAATAATTTTTTAATACAAGGTTTTTAGATCTTCATTTTTTGTTGTTGGCATATTTTTGGACTATGAATTGCAACCCAAGATTATTTCTATGCTCTTATGGTTTTTAAGAATCCCATATATGTAAGTTACTTCTTTGAATGGCCTTGTCTATATCTTTTATCGTCATTTTTATTGTTTATTCTTATGTATTTTTTAGGCCGTTTCTCTTCCCCCTTCCCCTTTTATTATATAATCATAATGTTTTGGGGGGTTTAAAAACTATTTGTTTTGACATATTGTGCACACGTTTGTTTTGCGTTGCTGTTTCAAATGGCTTCGTTGTCAGAAATTGAGACTATTTCCTAAGACTTGCCAACCAATCATGGATCAGCATACGTCATCCCCCCTTTTTTTCCCGCTGTTAGAAGCTTATATTCATGGCGCCTGTGCGAGCGTTCTTTCATACATGACTTACCACAGCGGAGAGTCAAGCTACAAGTATTTTCAAGATACTACTACTGACCACTAAGGTGTAATACAATTTTCTGCTGAATACTTAATGGTGGCAGCTGTAGGTTCATTTTTAGACACATGTGCCTAGTGTACAATGAGGTTTTTATTCCATTTTTATCCTTTATGCGTTACTCTTTGTTTCTAAAGATTTACTTATATAATGCCATCAATATATAATTTAAGCACATTCTTTTAGTTCCTTAATCACATTTGTCAAGATACTTTTTAAATTAAGTGCACAAAATGTAACCGAGGCACGTCGAACCCCATCTGCCAATGCGCTGTATCTCCCCCTCTGGCAGCCCCACCGCCGCTGCACTGGTTGCCACCCCAATATGGAAGGAATGTGGAGCAAACCGGCAAGGATCCTCACCTACATGCTGCAATACCATCCGTAGCACTGCAGTAACTTGGGAAACACATCACCCAGTGTGATTCCTCATGTAGGAAAAACAACCCACCCGATACCGGGCGCACCAGCAGATACTCCCTCAAAGCAGCCACAGGGCATGTAGGAAGGGAGACAACCTCCTTCAGCACCACCCACAATCCCTTACCCAGCTGATCCGTTTTAGATCTGGCCATCCTTACCCTCAGCTGCCCATCCCCTACCTGGAAATGCCCATTCCACAGGCCACCACTATCTGCGGAGCGTCCTGAGCTTGCCACCAACTCCCCCATCCGAAAAGCACTGAAAAACGCTATACAGAAAACCGCCCTAAAAAGTGTGGCTTTGTAACTTGACGCCGCTACCCTGGGTAACACTGCCCAAAGCTTAACCCTTTCCAGGCCAAGCCCAAAACTCTCGTGATCCAAAATTCTGACTAAATATTCCTATCAAATGGTATATAATACATGACCATAGCAGAAGGAAAATCACTATTAGAACATATTGAATAAGATGGGTATAATTTTCCTGAAATATGCAAAAATTAACCCGGCTGCAGAATGTGGATTAAAATTTTAAAGTAGGCCTTCAAAGGGTTAATGAGCAACTCGTGCGTAATTGGCTGCCTGGTATCGACCGGGGTTGGATGGGATCGCTCCCACCAATGTAACAGTCTCCGGGCCAAGAACCCTGGAGTCTAGGAGCCCCATCCTGCTGCTCTAGCAAAAAAGGTAAAGCCAGCTAAGTGACTATGCACCGACGCCCTGAAAACCCCGTTTCCTTTCACATAAACTATGTACTGTCCTAACAGCCTGTCAGAGGTGAGACCTGGCTGCCAGCCTCAGGACTCCAAAAACTCAACCACCTTGTTGCAACCTCTCTGATATGCCATCCATGTCGCCGCAGACACCAAACTCTGCAGCAGATTCACCATCTCAGCTGGCCAACCTGCCATAATTGCTTGGGGACCACCGACCCTTCTGTGTCTGCCTCTGGTGCCAGGGTCCAGAACAGCTCCTACTTGAAACAGGAAAGCGCATCAGCAATTCTGTTAGTACATCCTGGTATATGCCTGGCCTTCACAAACACATTCAGCTGCAAACAAGCTAAAACCACTTCCCTCATCGACGCAGCTACTTGAACTCAATGCAGAGCATAACGGTTCACCACACTGACCACTGCCTCGTTATCGCACCACCAAACTACCTTACGATTCCTGAGCTTATCGGGCTACAATTGTAGCACTACCAACATGGGAAACAGTTCCAAGAATGTAATATTGCCAGTCAAACCAGATGCATGCCACCACTGCAGCCAGCTATCGGCACACCGAGCTCCCCCAAAATAAATGCCCAGCCCCGCCCCACCTGCAGCATCCGTGTACAGCTGTAAATCCGTGCTAGATATCTATGGCTCCATCATGACCGATGTCCCATTAAAACCTCCAAAAATTCATCCCAAATTCTCAAGTCTGCCTTCATAATCCTCGACACCTTGATACGATGATGTGGCTTCCATACCCCCGCAGTAGCCGCTGCCAGCTGTTACAAAAACACAAGGCCCATCGGTATGACTCTACACGTAAAATTCATGGAGCCAATCAATACTTGCATCTCCCGCCGAGTTACCCTAGTGGAAGCCAGCCCGTTAGCCACCAACACCCGCAGCTTCCGTACCTTTTCCATTGGGAGACGAGCAACCATCTCCAACAAATCAAGCTCCACCCCAAGGAAAGTGATTCTCGTCGTTGGACCTTCCATCTTCCCGGCAGCCAACGGCATATCCACAAAGCCCTGCAATAACTGCTGGCACTCATCCGATTGCACCGAACCTACAAAAAAGAAATCTTCCAGATAATGGACCACATTCACACAGCTGACTCTCAGCACCAACGCCCAATGCAAAAATGAACTAAACTTCTCAAAATAGGCACAAGAAACAGAGCACCCGATAGGCATGCATTTGTCCATGTAGAACTCATCCTCAAAACAAAAACCTAACAAACAAAAAGCCGATGGGTGCATTGGCAGCAGACGAAAGGCAGACTCAATGTCCACCTTTGCCATCCGAGCTCCAAGGCCACATTTCCTAACCAAATCCATAGCCTCATCAAAGGACGCATAGCGAACAGAGCACAATTCCCTCGGTATGTGATCATTCACCGATGCTCCTAATGGAAAAGACAAGTTGTGGATCAACCAAAACTTCCCCGGTTCTTTCTTAGGCACTACCCCAAGCAGAGAAACCACTAAATTCAAGAGCAGCTGCTCCGCGAAAGGGCCAGCAATTCTCCCCAAGCTCAACTCCACTGCCCACTTGTCCCACACCATGGTTGCAAAACGACACACCAAAGGGGAATTGCGAGCTGTCCTCCCCACCACAGTCCCCTGCACTGGTATAACAAAACCAAACTGAAACCCCCATTCCAATAACTCCCTGTCCTTTCTCCTTGGATAGCGTCGCAAACACGCCCTCATTGCGTCCCAACGTAACGGTGTCGGAGCCAACCCCAACACATCCTCATTACTTGGGAGCTGGCAAGGGCATGCCGGAGGTCCCTTTTTTAACACATTTAATTGCTGAATGTCCGCCACTGCAGACCGAGCAGGCATGCCGGAACTTACAGTCGGGAAACGGAAAAGAGGACTTATTGAATCGCCAACAAATGACCCCCGCACCCTCTCTGCCCACTCTCTGCTGGGGGGCACGCCCCTGCCCGAAAGGAATGACCCAACCCCGCCGCGCTCCCTGTCCCACCTCTTGCCCCAGCCCCACCACCACCCCCCCCCCCCCGGAACCCACCCTTACCAACATCTGAGTCAGCCATAAATTAATATCCTGCGTCCCCCATGTCAACGCTTTACTCTCCTCCATCTTGTCCCTAAACTTTTCATCATAGTTCAACCACACCCACCCCTCATGTGTCTACGCCGCCTCCAAAATGGAATCTGAATATGCCAACAACATTCCTTAATCCTCTGGCGAATGCTGACCCCAGACACTCGCCAATCGCAAAAAGGCTCTGATCCAATTTCCCACATTACGTGACACCTTCCTAATCTGACCTGCCTTCTCATCCTCTTTTCGCTTCTTCTTACTCTCGCCTGACCACTTCCTGCCCTCTAATAACCGGAAAATGTCTCTATACCGCCGTTTCCTGATTTTCCTTTGCAGATTCCTCGGAACCCCTTCCCATAACTCGGAGAAAGACACCAACATAGGGGTGCCCTTTCCCCCCGGGGACTCCGTCTGCACCTTGCCTTCCCTTAGACCCGAGCACTCCTGCCCCGACGAAGATGACGAGGAGCTAGAAGCCAAGGAAGAGGAAGAATCTGAACCATGATGCCACCTGTGTGAATGCTTTCTCTTCTTCCTTGTCTTAGACCCCCACGCCTTCTTGTGCGCTAACCTGCTCAGTCCCATCTCCAAGCTGCACCTGGAACTCACCTCCTGCCGTTGTGTCCATAGCCTGAACCGCCCTTGGAAGAGGCGTTGACTCGCAAACCTCCGCTTCATGCCGCTGCAGCCCCCCCATCGTCAGCAATGCCAGCCTCCATCCTTACTGGGTGCCCCGGTGTTGATCCCGCATTTATGTTCTCCGCTCCCCACTGTAGTCTTATTCCTCACCCAGCCGCTCAAAATGATGCTCGATCTTGTGAAGGCACAAGAGAAAAGGAAGGGGGGGACAGGAGGATGCCAAGAGGGTTGCCAAGCCCACAACCATTCGGCCCTAGAAAAACCTTGCTCTCCCCCTACCCAGTGTTCCCAGGTGGCCGGGGCACCTGGTGTCCGAAAGCCTCCCTGCGCTCCTGACCAGCCCATGGGAAGCGTAAATCCTTGGCCCCCTTCCAAGGTGTGACCCAACCTCCAACCCCGACTCCCTCACCCCACCCAACAGACCCAACCCCCCCAGTCCTTGCCCAGCAACCCCTCCCACGGAGCTTCCTGCACTCCCTTCGGCCCCACTAGCACCCAGCCCATGACTAGGAATGGCAATAATGCTAGCCGAGGAACCACCAGACCCCCAATCTAGCTTAGGAAGCCCGGTCTCACCAGCATGGGGCCCCACCTCGCAACCCCAGCCCCCCTAGCCCCCGTGGTGAAGGTCTCCCTCTACCTGGCTTGGGCTTGGCTACTGCCCTTCCCCTTCCTTTCCCAGCCCTCCTTGCGCTGGCAGCATGCCTACCTGCAGCCCCCCAGCCCATCGGACTACCCCTCTCCACCGCAGCTACCTCCGCCTCACTATTGACCCCCTCCAACATAACAGCTGCAGCCTGCCCCCCCTACCAGGCCCTCTAACCCTTCCCTGCCGGCCCCTTCGAGAAGGCATCTCCCACCTGCTGGGAACCCTCTCCTACCACTGATGTCCTGCTTACATTAGCCTGCTTGAGTCTATCTTTTTCTTTTCTTTTTTTTTCTTCCCTATTATTAACATACACCACTGCTTTCCAAAGAACAGTACTTGCCTTCCTCGTGTCCTTCCTTCAGTCCCAGGAAACCTACACCATGCGCTCACTCTTCTTGGCCTGCCGACCTCCGCGGCACAGACTATAGCCCTGAACCTCAATGTGCCGTCAAATCCTCAACCCGCACAGGGTTTAAACACCCCAAATCGCCGCCGGTCAGCCCAAAGGAAGCGCCAACACCATGAAGCCAGCGCCCCAAGACCTTGTCCTCTTCCCACCGCTGAGCCGCATATGCCACTCCTTGCTGCCCGTTTCCCCGTGTGTCCCCGCGCTCCGCATTACCAATTGGCTCTCTCTGCCGCTACTCAACAGTGAGCCAATGGGTTTAAAATATGCACCCCTCCATCATCCTGACAACTACGTAGGCCGTGCACAGGGTCCCCGCACCGGGCCGAACGCCCGGTTACCATCGGCCATCGGGGACCCTGCCCCTCGGCCTCGCAATTATTCGAGATTCACATTGGTTTCACCAATGATACACATTTAAGAGTTGCATGTTAGAATCAGTCCAAAACATACCTTTGGTCAGCACACATTATCTCTCCTTTTTTTCTGTGTCTAAAAGGTTTTATATTCATGGCACTAGTGCGTAAGCTTTTCATACATTACTAATTTTAGCGATAAGTCAAGATACAAGAATTTTCAATAAACCACTACTGATCACTAAGGTATTAAATAATTTTCTGATCATTATGTAATGGTCCCCTTTTTCAGACAAGTGCACTAGTGTACAAAGAGGTTTTTTATCTCATTTTAATCTTTACACATTCACGCTCCGTCTCAAAAGACGTGCTCAACGTTGCCGTTATTTTTCCTACATATCACAGCACATCTTTTTAGTTGTCATTTATTGTCAATACACTTTTAATATTAGGTCGCAAAACTGTTATTCAGGATACACATTAACTTTATTAATGATACAATTCAAAAGTTTACATGCTAGAATTTGTTCAAAAGCATATCTCTGTACAACGTAAATACCGTGCACCATCTGTCCACGGTTATTTTATGGGTTTTGACATTTGACAGTTTACATGCATATCATGTTGTGCCTTTTACAAATGATAGCAGAATCTATACAGTTTTTCTGATTTCTGCAGCACTATTTTTCTAAAGAATTGTTGGGTATAATATGAATTTCAAATGGTTTCTCCTTTTCCTCACCCGTTTTAAGGTCTAATTAACACTGAGTTCTCTTCTTTTATATTAAATTATGTATAATGAATTTCTCAGTACAAATTATTTATTTATTTATTTTTTTTAAAACAGATATATATGTTGATTTGCATACTTTGATTAACATTCATTTATACATTGATCAGTTTCAGAGTTAGATATTGATGGCTATACTCCTCACCATTCACTCCTGCTCCATTTTTTACCCTTGTTCTCTTCATCTCTTTTTGTTTTTAGAGCTTTCAAAGGATACTATATATGAGCTTATTTATCCATAGAGGTACCAATATATGGTTTTTATGTCATATTGAGATGTTCTTATTTATGATAATTAGTTTCTGATCTCATTTTCATGCATTTTTATTTATTTATGTGTGTATTTATATGTTTATTGATTTTTTAAGACATTACATGGTTTAAATGGTGTTTTTAATGTTTTTTAATGAATTATGTTTTTATGGTATATGTTTTTTTAATAATGTTTTTCAATAATTTTAATTGTTTTATGATTTATCATCTTATATATTTATGTGTTCATATTTATTATTGTAGCATGCCAAAACACCCCTGAGGAAGTTTTTATGAAACATGGCCTGTGTCGGATCCCTGGCATTTGATCCTCCCATGGTGATATAATAAATTAGTTATTTTCCTTGGTATTCCACGTTTCTAGACTGGGTTTCTTTAGTATACGTGGAATTTGCTGTTTTTTGGTGCTCTGAGAAATGTGCATCGCTAATGTCTTTGTGTTTTATTGAGTATGAGCCAAAGTGAATTTCTAGTTTCCTTTGGGGTTCCCAGTTCGGTCATTGTCTTCATATTTCTAAATTGTGATCCCTTGTTCTGTATTTGGAAAGTCTGTTTATGCATTGTGAGTGGGACCGAGTTGTGATATTCTGTTCGTGTAGTTTCTGTGTAGCAGTCCTACTTCTATTTTTCCAGTAGGAGATGTATTGGTATTTTCTGAGATGTATTGATTTAATATTTGCAGTGTTGTCTTTTGATAAGTAGGGTTTGGTGTTGTGTGAGTCCTGGTAGTGCTGCTATGATCTGCCAGGTTTGCTATGGGTTCTAAATGATCAGGATTTTATAGTACTTCCTAATGCAGCTGATAGTTGACCTTGGAGGATAGTAATGTAGAAATTTGGTAGTCTCTCTTTATCCTCACTATACATACAATCGGTATTCAGTCACTCATTCAGAGACATGTTTACTAAAGGTTGACATGCATTTAGAAAAGCTGCTAAGTGTAGCAGCACCCATTTATTTCTATGGATGCAGTGGCACTTAACACACATTAATGTTTAGGAAACATGGTTATGGTTATGGTTATGGTTTCGTTTATTTGATAAACTGCAAAAGTGACTAAAAAATCTATGCGGTTTACAAAGTTAATATAACAATAAATAACAGAAAAGGAACAGCATTAAATGAAGGAAAAGAACACAATATATAGGGGCATGTTTACTAAACGGCGCACCTGTGCGGGGCGCACCTGAGCGCCCTAAAATGATGCATTTAAGTGCTCTTAAACGCCCCGTACACGTGCGGGTCACATTAACAGGCCCTGCACACGTGCGCCGAAAACGCGCACGTTTGCGGGGCGCTCATGTGCGATAGAGGCGTGGAAAGGCGAAATGAGGGCGGAGGAAGGCCCCCGAGGGGCGGAGAGACGGGGTCAATGGGTGGAATGTGGGAGGGGAGAGACTCCCCGCACAGGAGCGTGCCCGAATTTACAAGGAAAAAATACCGCGAGTGAAACACTCGCGGCAGAGCGCATTTAAAGGGAAGAGAAACCATTTCCGTCAGCAATGTACAGCAAAATCGGGGAAACCTAAAAGACGTGAGCAGTGTGATACATGTGCACAGAACAAAATAGCAAACATGATATGAAAATGACCACAATAAATTCAAATAAAATTATAATCCAGCTGAGCAACAGTGATATTAATGGGCAACCATACAAAACACTCCCAGGAAAGCTCCAAAAAAAAGAAATGAATTTTGGAAGGGTCTACGCTCCGTAGACTCATTCAAAAGCACTGCATTTTAATGGAGCTTTCCTGGGAGTGTTTTCTAGGTTGCCCATTGATATTACTGTTGCGCAGCTTGGTTATGGTTTCCCTCCCCTTTTTTGGAGGGCATTTGTGAGGTTTATTTGCACCTTTGTCCCCATACAAGGTCAACGAGCCCACAGTAAAATTGTGAAGAGCAGGGTGTCTGACCCGTGCGGCCAGGTATCACATCTCCAGAGACTGCACTGTTTCTGTGGCCACAGTGTGGTGCAGCGGACACAGCCAGTACCTGTAGGACCAGAGAACCACAGGTTCAAAACCCAGCTGGGGCTCCTGCCAACCCAGTCCCCATCATGTTACCCACCACTAAACAGTGGGAATACAGACACTCTTTTATTGCAGAGAACATAAGCATGGTCCCAACACCTATATTTTACCCTACACCGCACACAAACCATAACAATGGGCATTGCCTACAGCCAAGTCCCCCAAAGTCAGTCCTGGTGTGCTACAACTCACTCAGGTCATATGTTTTTCCCAGATAGGAACATGTCTGCATGTTTGCGGAAGGGTACAGGTGGCGGAGGGGGCAGTGGCTGCAAACCACAGCAGACAGTGGCCTAGGCCTGTGCAGGCTGGCACCGTCCACCGCAACAGACAGGCTCTGTCGGATGTACAGTCATGTACTCCCCAGGGAACACAACACATCTGTGGCAACACGGTGGTGCAGTGCACACAGACAGTGTGTGCAGGAACAGATGGTCACAGGTTCAAAGCCCAGCTGGGGCTACTGCCAATCCAGTCCACATATTTTTCCTACAACTAAACCGTGATAGTAAGGACAAAACTGTATAGCTAGGAACATATGCATGATTAATACACCTATATTTTACCACAGCACTCACAGACACCATAAACAGGCGCATTATCTGGAGCAGAGTCTCCCAAATGCAGTCCTGGAGGGCCCCACACCATTCAGGTTCCATGCTGCCTCTAACAAAGATGCCTGTGCTGCATAGCTATGCACCACCCCCATGGTATGCAGATGTAGCTCATGCATATGTATGAGGGATAGCATGAAAACCAGAACAGTGTGTGGAACACCAAGACTGGATTTGGGGAACTCTGTGAAATGGGTTTTCCAGATAAGGACATGTCTGCATGTTGGCTGAGGGGTACAGGTGGTGGAGGGGGCATTGGCTGAAAGACACAGCAGACAGTACAGTAGGCGTGTGCAGTCTGGCACCGTCCACCACAACAGACATGCTCTGTTGGATGTACAGTCATGGACTCCCCTGTGAATGCAGCATATATGTTGCAAAACGTTGGTGCAGTGGATACAGACAGTGTGTGCAATAACAGAAGGTCACAGGTTCAAATCCTGTATGTGGCTCCTGGCCAACTAGGTCACATAATTGTACCCCTCTAAAACAAGCCAGTAAAGAGTGGCTATTTGCTGATGAGAACCTAAGATCGTATCCCATATGTGTAGTTTTCCTTCAACAGTAGCCACCACATAAGCATGTGCATCACCTACAGCAGAGTCAACCAAATGCAGTCCTGGAGTGTCAATTGTTAGTTAAGTTTTATGCAGTCTCCAATATAAGGCCATGTGAGCATGTTGACGGCAGAGCAATTGGTGGCAGCTGTTGACAGCACACCATGGCATACTCCTTTTTAAGTGGGTGGTGTGGAGTGCAACAGACAGGGTCAGTGTGACAAACACCCATGCATATCCCTGGGAATGCACTGTCTCTGTTGCAAGACGGTGGTGCAAAGCACACAGCCATTGCCCTCAGGAGGTGAAGGTCACAAGTTCAAATCCTGTGTGTCGTCCCTGGCCAAAAAGCCCCCACGATTGTGACATCGCACAATTTTAAGAAACATAAAATAATCTGTAGTGCAGGTAATGCAAAGATGGCCAATACATGTATTTTTTCTGAGAAAGTGTACATATATGAGAAACATGTGCATCACATAGAGCAGTTTCACTCAAATGCAGTCCTGAAGTGCCTCAAATCATGCACATCTTATGATGTGTCAAATAAAGATGGTGTTGTTCAATGTAATGTGTTGGTCCATGGTATGCAGATATATCTCATGCATATTCCGTAGGCACACTTGGGAAAAATGAACAGTGTCTGACTCAACAGGACTGTATTTGGGTACCTCTGCCGGACAGTACTGGCCATCAGGAGAATAAATGAATAGACCCACAGGCTCCATGATCCAAAGCCTATTGGATATACATGATATTGGGCCTTGCGTACATCTCACACAAGTAGTAAGTGTGCACCTTAGCGCTGTCACCATAAACCTGGTAATTCAATACACATATAGCAACATGTTGAACAGATTAGTAGCAGATATCAATTTCTAGGTAAAGCACAATATGGTGATTGAGTGTTATGACACCAATATGTTTGATGTTTGTGGAGTGTGTCTCACGTCTGGTGTTCGACAATGTGTCCCACATTGGGGTGTGACAGCAACAGTATTGCATACCATAGCTATGCCTGCACTGTGTCCAGGACTGCTGAGTTGGCCTAGACTGCAAAAGCTATCTATAGTAGCACAGTGATGGCCTAGCTGTGGGATTGTGTGTCTGTACATCCAGTGTGTGATGTCTGCAAGACCTTACTCAGCCCACAATGTTTGTACTGTGTCCAGTATTAGCTTGCCAATGTGCATAATGAGGAGCTAGGTATTGTGGGTATACCCCCGACAGGCTGGCCTGGGCTGGATGCATGAGCGCAGAACATAGGGCAATGTAGCAGACATCGTAGTGTGTGGTCATCAGCAGCATGGACAAGGTAGCCCCTGCATGTCCTCCTGGAAGGTCACTCTCACCCTGACTAAGCAGTTACCATGGCGTGGCTAGGGCAGCCATAGTGCCAACAGCATCTCTTGTAAGTGATATGTATGGGTGTCCTTTTGGTGCCGAATCACTTGCTAAACTGCTTGGTGATTGTGCAGACATCCCAGTTGTGGGTGCGCACATTTCCTCCAGTAGTATGCACTATGGGCTAGCTAGCAGACCGAATGCATCTAGTATGTGTAAGGTTGCCACACCTTCAGGGGTGCATCGGCTGCAGTGTTCCACTATTTGCTGGAGGACAATGTCAGATAGTGGTGGTGTGCTGCTGATCATTTTTAGGCCTGCCATTTGTCTGCTGTCACCTTATGGATGTGCATAGAAATCCATGCACCACGTTTATGTTTGGTTTTATGTGTATCTTCTCTCAGCTGGACCCAGTTTATCATTTCCCACCAGCAGCGCCATTGCAGTATTGTGGATGTGTTGTTGGGTGATTATGCGTTACAGTGGTTAATGTATGGGTTGTTACTGAAGCCGTCTATCTGTCCAACCCACCTTCCACCCCCTCCCCCCAATTACATAACATATGTGGGCATTGGCACCACACAGCATAAGACCAATGTGGGTGCTGCAAATTGCTGAAGGTGTAAACGTCACAGAGAAATATCAGATGGCCACAAGTGTATTTGGCAGTGCATCTACAACAACTACCCATCACACAGTGTCACTGATGTGGACCTACACCATAGCCTATCCCACCTAAGCTAGGTGCTGAGGACATGGTGCTGTGTGTCCACTCTCAATCTCAGGGTGAGCACGTGACCCACACAATGTAACAGTCAATAGCAACTCTGTGTCATCAACCTACACGTTCAGTAATTATATACAGGTTGAGGTGGGTATCTGGCTGCATAAATCATCTTGCTGTTATTTGTAGACGGATGATTTACATGTGCAGTGCATCATGGGTATGTGTGGTTAACCCCATCTTGGTAAAGAAAGCCAACAGGTCATGTGTTGGCCTGTAGTCCACCTGCAGGCAGCCAGGGGTGTATTAGCAGCTATGGCAGTGGTTCTGACCCAGTCCTCCCTGAAAGCCTAGGCAAGATGGGTGTTTATGAACGCACAAATTAAGATGCAAGATATATATAAGTAATCGCGATCTTTTGTCAAGCTGAGTGGTGTGTGGCACTCCAGGACTGCTTGTCAACACTCCTGGACAACACCTCTGTCATCAACCATTGTAAGTGGCCAAGGTGCTGATGTGTAAGACATCAAAAAGGTCAGATAGAATGTGTAGCATGCATCTTTGCCTGTCACCACCAACAACATAGTTTTTCAGTATACAACTGCATGGTGGTGGTGAGAAATTACAAAGTATGTGACACAGTCTATCTATGCCTTCCATGTCTATGTCATCTGTGCTTTGCACACTCACACGCCTAAATGACAGAGGTGTAAGGCAGGTGTCCTCAGAGCCAGACCTATCGAGCCACAAAACACTCAGGTTGCAGGATAGCTCTGATGCATAGCGATCTCATGTGTAGTCATTAGGCCTATCCAGATTACCAGACAGACCAAGGGGTTCAAGGAGGACTGCTCCACAACCGCAGAGCTATGGAGAGGTGGGTCACCTGTGATCTCACAGTGTCCTGAGGCAAAAGTCATGCATCTGATCCCACAGTTGAGTAATGTGACATGTGTATCTGAGGCTTGTGTCATATATTACGTCATTTGCTACTGCCAACAACACCCTCAGTGCTGTAGCCTGAACCTTCATCAAACGCACCCTATACGGTGGCAGAACTGGAACATGAGAAGGTGCTGTGGCGGAGACTGCAACTCATAATGCACTCTCTGGAGTGGCTCATAGAGGATCAGATGTGCCATCCAAGATTATTGCAATGTCACAGTGTGTTTGCTGTCAGAAGAAAAACCATAACCCAAGGACACACAAACCACTGCTGATATTAGAGAGTAATGTCCCAGCAAGTCATATTGATTAGGCAGACTGTGTAAAGGGAAACAGTAGGTCTGTACCATAAGGAGAATTGGCAAATAATGTGGCACACGTCAGCCAGAATGTCTGTATGTCAGAACACCTACTTAAAATCAACGTGCTTGTCTGTCTCATGGCAAACCCCATCAGCTCAGTATGTGTGTTACGCAACCTAATGTGTATGTAGACTGGCCAGATAGAAACGGCCCCCAGCCCCTCCCCCCCCCCTTATGCCATCCCGAACATCATTGCTGGCCGCACATTGAGATGAACTACTGAACATGATATATTGGGACTCATAGCTCCACATCACCAGGATGACTGTTAGACCACTCTGTTGTGCTGTGTGGTCTCCTGTGGATAGGGAGTGTTTGTGGTCTACCTTAAGCACACACAACCATATCACCATGGTGACTGATATGCCACTGTGATGGCCTCCATGACGCATGGGGATAGGGAGGCTGTATTAAACGGTGCAAGCACACACAAACATATTTCACGGTTGACGTATAGCCCACTTTGATGGGTCTCAATGACACCTTGTTGTGTTTGCATTTGTAGTGTCACTCATTGCAATGTCAAAGCCATAGTACATCACGTCATACGAAAGCCTAAGAAACATTGTGGAAGTGTTGATTACTTCAAGTCCAAAATGTGTAGACACCATATGATCACAAACTATCTTATGTGTCTAAAATAGGTGTCACTCACCAGTGTATATGCAAATTGTGCTGCGAATGTGCATATGTCTATGCGCTGAAATGCGTATTTGCGGTGCGCATTTGTACATAATACGTCACGCAGCAGCGCCAGTTGCGTGGCGTACATGACTGTAAACCAGTTGAAAAATGGGCCAGCTGCGGTGCGCAGTCACACGTATGACGTTGTTAAACTATGGTCGTTGCGCAGATGGACATCATAGGTTGCTATACGTTGCGTTTCGGGACGCAGATGGACGTTTGACATCGCTAAACCGCGCCATTTGCGGGGCACAGTTGTACGTAAGACGTCACTAATCTGCGCCAGTTGCGGCGCGCATGCGCGTGAATAACGCTGCGTGCAAGCACATGACAGTATCGGAAAATGGCGCCCAGACAAAGGAAGCCCTCCTTTACTCCACGCGAGCTGCGCTCCCTGGCCCGGCTGATTGCCAACAGGCAAGAGAAGCTGTTCCCCGGGCCCAGCAGGCAAAGGGACAGCTCCAAGGTCCGCAGGGCATGGGAGCGGCTACAGAGAAGATTTAATCGCCTCGCTGAATACCCAAGGGAGGTAAGTGTATGGGGGCAACTCATTGGAATCAGATATGTAGCCTGTGTCCATTGCAGATGTCCATGCTGGTAATATAAGGTTTTGTGAGTCAGGAATATCCAGCAGATGACCAGAAATCACATAATGTCTGTGTATCATATGTGACTGCTTTGTCCTGTACCCTGGTGTTGCTGGTAATGGTCACAGAGGTTCTGATGCTATGGAATCTGCTGCTGTGGCCCTGCAACAACATACATGAGGAATGTACGCCCATAAATCACCCTCAATCCATCAATACCACATCATATGGATATGGTGGGATGTGGATCTGGATCCAAACACCTTGTGTACAGCAATAGGCCATGTGACATGTAGCATTACTGGTATGTAAGTCCACCCGGTGATATGGGTTACTAAACAAACGTTGTTGAATAGGCCCCCCCCCCCAATCCCCAGGGGTCCTGAGAGCTCATCACAGTGGCCTATCCATCACCCTTGAGATATGGTTCTGTGTGTGCAGACAATTGAAGATATATCCATCCTATCCCCATAAGACTACTGAGACCATCACAGTGAGTCACCTGTCATCCTGGCTAGATGTTGTTGTGTGCTGAAACAGTTTGCATTAGCCACCCTATCCCCAGGAGAAGACAGAGCCCATCACAGTGGGTCACCTGTCATCCAGGGGATATGGTTGTGTGTGCTGAAACAGTTTGCATTAGCCACCCTATCCCCAGGAGAAGACAGAGCCCATCACAGTGGGTCGCCTGTCATCCAGGGGATATGGTTGTGTGTGCTGAAACAGTTTGCATTAGCCACCCTATCCCCAGGAGAAGACAGAGCCCATCACAGTGGGTCACCTGTCACCCTGGCTAGATGTTGTTGTGTGCTGAAACACTTTGCATTAGCCACCCTATCCCCAGGAGAAGACAGAGCCCATCACAGTGGGTCACCTGTCACCCTGGCTAGATGTTGTTGTGTGCTGAAACACTTTGCATTAGCCACCCTATCCCCAGGGGAAGACAGAGCCCATCACAGTGGGTCACCTGTCATCCAGGGGATATGGTTGTGTGTGCTGAAACAGTTTGCATTAGCCACCCTATCCCCAGGAGAAGACAGAGCCCATCACAGTGGGTCACCTGTCACCCTGGCTAGCTGTTTTTGTGTGCTGAAACACTTTGCATTAGCCACCCTATCCCCAGGAGAAGACAGAGCCCATCACAGTGGGTCACCTGTCACCCTGGCTAGATGTTGTTGTGTGCTGAAACACTTTGCATTAGCCACCCTATCCCCAGGGGAAGACAGAGCCCATCACAGTGGGTCACCTGTCATCCAGGGGATATGGTTGTGTGTGCTGAAACAGTTTGCATTAGCCACCCTATCCCCAGGAGAAGACAGAGCCCATCACAGTGGGTCACCTGTCACCCTGGCTAGATGTTGTTGTGTGCTGAAACACTTTGCATTAGCCACCCTATCCCCAGGAGAAGACAGAGCCCATCACAGTGGGTCACCTGTCACCCTGGCTAGATGTTGTTGTGTGCTGAAACACTTTGCATTAGCCACCCTATCCCCAGGAGAAGACAGAGCCCATCACAGTGGGTCACCTGTCATCCAGGGGATATGGTTGTGTGTGCTGAAACAGTTTGCATTAGCCACCCTATCCCCAGGAGAAGACAGAGCCCATCACAGTGGGTCACCTGTCAACCTGGGTATATGGTTGTGTGTGCTGAAACACTTTGCATTAGCCACCCTATCCCCAGGAGAAGACAGAGCCCATCACAGTGGGTCACCTGTCACCCTGGCTAGATGTTGTTGTGTGCTGAAACACTTTGCATTAGCCACCCTATCCCCAGGAGAAGACAGAGCCCATCACAGTGGGTCACCTGTCACCCTGGCTAGATGTTGTTGTGTGCTGAAACAGTTTGCATTAGCCACCCTATCCCCAGGGGAAGACAGAGCCCATCACAGTGGGTCACCTGTCATCCAGGGGATATGGTTGTGTGTGCTGAAACAGTTTGCATTAGCCACCCTATCCCCAGGAGAAGACAGAGCCCATCACAGTGGGTCACCTGTCACCCTGGCTAGATGATGTTGTGTGCTGAAACACTTTGCATTAGCCACCCTATCCCCAGGAGAAGACAGAGCCCATCACAGTGGGTCACCTGTCACCCTGGCTAGATGTTGTTGTGTGCTGAAACAGTTTGCATTAGCCACCCTATCCCCAGGGGAAGACAGAGCCCATCACAGTGGGTCACCTGTCATCCAGGGGATATGGTTGTGTGTGCTGAAACAGTTTGCATTAGCCACCCTATCCCCAGGAGAAGACAGAGCCCATCACAGTGGGTCACCTGTCACCCTGGCTAGATGTTGTTGTGTGCTGAAACAGTTTGCATTAGCCACCCTATCCCCAGGAGAAGACAGAGCCCATCACAGTGGGTCACCTGTCACCCTGGCTAGATGTTGTTGTGTGCTGAAACAGTTTGCATTAGCCACCCTATCCCCAGGAGAAGACAGAGCCCATCACAGTGGGTCACCTGTCATCCAGGGGATATGGTTGTGTGTGCTGAAACAGTTTGCATTAGCCACCCTATCCCCAGGAGAAGACAGAGCCCATCACAGTGGGTCACCTGTCACCCTGGGTAGATGGTGGTGTGTGCTGAAACACTTTGCATGAGCCACCCTATCCCCAGGAGAAGACAGAGCCCATCACAGTGGGTCACCTGTCACCCTGGCTAGATGTTGTTGTGTGCTGAAACAGTTTGCATTAGCCACCCTATCCCCAGGGGAAGACAGAGCCCATCACAGTGGGTCACCTGTCATCCAGGGGATATGGTTGTGTGTGCTGAAACAGTTTGCATTAGCCACCCTATCCCCAGGAGAAGACAGAGCCCATCACAGTGGGTCACCTGTCACCCTGGCTGGATGATGTTGTGTGTGCTGAAACACTTTGCATTAGCCACCCTATCCCCAGGAGAAGACAGAGCCCATCACAGTGGGTCACCTGTCACCCTGGCTAGATGTTGTTGTGTGCTGAAACAGTTTGCATTAGCCACCCTATCCCCAGGAGAAGACAGAGCCCATCACAGTGGGTCACCTGTCACCCTGGCTAGATGTTGTTGTGTGCTGAAACAGTTTGCATTAGCCACCCTATCCCCAGGGGAAGACAGAGCCCATCACAGTGGGTCACCTGTCATCCAGGGGATATGGTTGTGTGTGCTGAAACAGTTTGCATTAGCCACCCTATCCCCAGGAGAAGACAGAGCCCATCACAGTGGGTCACCTGTCACCCTGGCTAGATGTTGTTGTGTGCTGAAACAGTTTGCATGAGCCACCCTATCCCCAGGAGAAGACAGAGCCCATCACAGTGGGTCGCCTGTCATCCAGGGGATATGGTTGTGTGTGCTGAAACAGTTTGCATGAGCCACCCTATCCCCAGGAGAAGACAGAGCCCATCACAGTGGGTCGCCTGTCATCCAGGGGATATGGTTGTGTGTGCTGAAACAGTTTGCATGAGCCACCCTATCCCCAGGAGAAGACAGAGCCCATCACAGTGGGTCACCTGTCACCCTGGCTAGATGTTGTTGTGTGCTGAAACACTTTGCATGAGCCACCCTATCCCCAGGAGAAGACAGAGCCCATCACAGTGGGTCGCCTGTCATCCAGGGGATATGGTTGTGTGTGCTGAAACAGTTTGCATGAGCCACCCTATCCCCAGGAGAAGACAGAGCCCATCACAGTGGGTCGCCTGTCATCCAGGGGATATGGTTGTGTGTGCTGAAACAGTTTGCATGAGCCACCCTATCCCCAGGAGAAGACAGAGCCCATCACAGTGGGTCACCTGTCACCCTGGCTAGATGTTGTTGTGTGCTGAAACACTTTGCATTAGCCTCCCCATCCCCACGAGGGCACCACTGTGTGTTACCAGTCATCCTGGTGATCTTGGTCTGTTTACTGTAAAGGTGGTAAACATTCTCCCTATCCCCTGCGGTGCAGAGATCGCATCATCGTGAACATTTACTCAAACGTCATATATGGTCTGTGTGCCCCGACAATTTCATACATCCACCCTATCAGCAGCAGACCAGACAGCCCCTCACAGTGTGTTCCCATTCATCCTGGTGACATCAGTGTGTGTCATTTAAAAGGTCAGAACGTAATCCATATCCAAAGGGGTGTGTACAGCTCATCACAGTGGTGTATCAGTCACCCGTAAGATATGGTCTGTGTGACCAGACAATTTCATACATCCACCCTAACACCAGGGGAACAGAGAGGCCATCACACTGTGTTCCCATTCATCATGGTGATATTGCTGTGTGGAATGTAACAGGTCAAACCAGTCTCCGTATCCCCAGGGGTGTGGAGAGTTCATCACAGTGGGCTATCAGTCACCCTTACTATATGATCTGTGTGCCTAGGCAATTTCATACATCGACCACATCATTAGCAGACTACATAGGCAATCACAGTGTGTTCCCAGTCATCCTGGAGATATTGTTGTATGTAATGTAAAGTTGAAGAACATTCTCCCTATCATCAGGGGTGCTGAGAGGTCATCACAGTGCTCTATTGGTCACCCTGTGGATATGGTTGTGTGTGGCAACACAATATAGTACATCCACCCTATCCCCAGGAGAATACAGAGCCCATCACAGTGGGTTCCCTGTTCACATCGTGGTATTGGGTAGTGTAATGTAAAAGGTCCAAAACGTCTCGTTATCCACAGGTGTGCTGTGAGGTCATCACAGTGGCGTAACAATCACCCTGGAGATATGGTTGTGTGTGTTCTCACAGCTTCCTTTGTTCTCCCTATCCCCTGGAGTGCACGGAGCCCATCACACTGGGTCATCTATCACCCTGGAGATATGGTTGTGTGTGCTTTAACAGTTTGCTGTGTTCCCCCTATCCCGTGGGTCCAGGCAGCCCATCACACTGGGTCATCTGGCACCATGGAGATATGGTTGTGTGTGCTACAACAGTTTGCTTTACCCTCCCTATCCCCTGGAGTGCACGGAGCCCATCACACTGGGTCATCTATCACCCTGGAGATATGGTTGTGTGTGCTTTAACAGTGTGCTGTGTTCCCCCTATCCCGTGGGTCCAGGCAGCCCATCACACTGGGTCATCTGGCACCATGGAGATATGGTTGTGTGTGCTACAACAGTTTGCTTTACCCTCCCTATCCCCTGGAGTGCACGGAGCCCATCACACTGGGTCATCTATCACCCTGGAGATATGGTTGTGTGTGCTTTAACAGTTTGTTGTGTTCCCCTATCCCGTGGGTCCAGGCAGCCCATCACACTGGGCCATCTGGCAACATGGAGATATGGTTGTGTGTGCTACAACAGTTTGCTTTACCCTCCCTATCCCCTGGAGTGCACGGAGCCCATCACACTGGGTCATCTATCACCCTGGAGATATGGTTGTGTGTGCTTTAACAGTTTGTTGTGTTCCCCTATCCCGTGGGTCCAGGCAGCCCATCACACTGGGCCATCTGGCAACATGGAGATATGGTTGTGTGTGCTACAACAGTTTGCTTTACCCTCCCTATCCCCTGGAGTGCACGGAGCCCATCACACTGGGTCATCTATCACCCTGGAGATATGGTTGTGTGTGCTTTAACAGTTTGCTGTGTTCCCCTATCCCGTGGGTCCAGGCAGCCCATCACACTGGGTCATCTGGCACCATAGAGATATGGTTGTGTGTGACTAACAAGTTATATGCATTCCCAATATCCCCAGGATTCCAGTGACTATGGTAATGTGTCCTGTTAGTCACCCACTTGCTATGGTGTATGGAGCTGATGATGTGTGTTCGGATACACCACCCCCAGGGGGCCAAATACCGGCATGCAATGGTGGGTATGTTAGAAAGATATTGTGTTTGTTCATGGCACAGAGGTTGTACGTACCCCATAGTTTTGGAGGTCAATATATCATCACACATGTCTCCGATGTCTGCAGATGATATGGTAGGGGACGATGTTTATGTGTGTAACAGCACCCCATCCCCATGAACCATGTCAGAAGCTAACAAACACCTGCAACAGATCTATGTCCCCACACCATCATGCAAATGTTGTTTCAGCATTTATACACATAATAGAAAGCCAAACCTATGACACACATGGACATCAGTGATGTTCTTCCAATGATCAACTCAGCAGGTGTGGTTGACCAACACATACATAAAACTACACATGACCACTGTTGTTCACAGATGTTATGGTGATATTGCCCATGTCTATGGTGTTGTAAACACACATGTGGTCTGCACAGCAGGGCTACGGCCTACAAAGATAGCAATCTTCCATTGCTCATACAGGGTCAATCCCACCCCCCACCCACATTATGCACATGTGAGGACATATGTCTGTTGCCCATGGCGATCCCCAATGACATGTGATGAACTATGCTATACATGAGACACACACAACAGTGTGGCTGTAGCAGCAAAACATTGCCCACACGGCTGTGTGTTTTTATGGGTGACCCAGCAGAAGGTTGATATGTCACTAATGCACCCAACCTTTCAATTACCATCAACAGGTTGAGGATCTCCGGAAGAAGGGCAGGGAGCTGCGCCACCACCATGCCGGCTACCTGCAGCGAATCCAGGGTGAGAGCTCCCCAAAGGTTGCATCTGAGTGTTCTCAAAGTGTCACATCAGTAACAGATGTTGCAGTTGCCAGAAAAACCTGTGTGGCCACTGCATATGTAGACGTGCTGTATGTGAGACCTAACAGAGTTCCTATGCTTGTCGACCTCCACAGATGGTGATGTCCCAGAGGATCTGCCCACAACCTCCGCACCCCTCCTGAGACGTCCCCCCACACCACATGCAGACGAGGTGGTGGTCCTCATCACATCGGAGGAGGGGGAAGAGGAGGAGGAAGATGAGGAGGAGGAGGAGGAGGAGGAGGAGGAGGATGAGGAGGAGGTGGTGGTGGAGGCGCAGACACATCCACCTGCATCAGATGTCCCCCACCAGGGGCCAGATGGCCATCTGGAACGGCTGATTGGGGGGGTGCCAGGGGGGAGACAGGGTGTTGGGGATGTGGAGGGGGAGGGGGACGTTGTGGAGGGCTCAGGGGGGGAGAGGGTGCCAGAGGGGGTGTGGGAGAGTGATGTCGAAGACAGGGCATCACAGGGCACTGTGGGCTCCCCTCAGCCACAAAGGTTGCCTCAACCATGCAGGGCCCCACCCAGGGTCTACGCAGATGCCACCACACAAACACCTGGCACAATGTGTGTGTGTGGTGGCAGATGCGTGGAAAACCTGTCTGGGGCCATGCATGCGATGGAGCAACGGCTCCACCAGCTGAGCCACTCACAGCAGTGGCTGGCGGGAGTTATTGAGAGGGTGGTAGCCGAGGTGGTCCGGCTACCATGTCGCCAACCACCCTCTCAATGGCGTCACTGGCGTCAGTAATGGTGCTAGTGACGTCCACATATGTGCCCTGTGTTGCCCTGTCTTCCATCACTGGGCATGTGGAGGGAGGGTGGGGGGCATGTCGGGTTGCGGGATTGTGGATGGGACATTGTTCAGGGCGTGTGGGAGAAAGGGGTGGGGAGGGTGAGTTTAGGGGGGGCGGGTCATGGTATTATCCCCCTTCTTACAAATGTACATAGTCACCCCTGTTTGGATTTGTTGTTATTAAACATATGTTCAAAACACCATGTAATGCCTGTGTGCCTCATGCAGCCTAGGACTATGGATGTCAGCATGTGATTTTTGTGTAGACATATATGTTTTCGAGGGGTAAACATGCTAGCGATAACTCCACTGTCTCCACAGTACATTTGGGGGTGACCATGTGTGTAGGTGTCTGATAAGAGGTTCCTGTGTCAGATGTTACACTGTAGCACCTGTCCCAGAGTCACACAACTCACACGTTAGCGAATACATGAACCACATATGTCAACATATGTCAACAAATGAATGATATTTGTTGTGAAGCTCTGCCACTGTCACATGCAGCAACATGGTGGGGTGTAGGGAATGTGGTCATTAAACTAGGCACGGCAAGGGTTACACATATGCCACAAAATAGTCGTGTATGAGGGGTTGGACACCTTGATGCATAGGGCAATGACACAGGCAATGTCGAACATAGTTCCCCTGTTTGGACATGGATGTGTGTGCACACTGTGCCAGTACAGCTCACAGACTGTGCTGACACGATATGCACAGGACACCTTGCATATGTACTGTCACACCTCATCCGCCCCAGCCTTGACTGCTGGTATGTTTTGGCTCATGAGGGTGGTAGTTGTGCCGTGCTTGTATCAATACAAAGCACACATAAGACGTACTCTTCTGTTAGGGTTTTATTCCCCGTCCCTGTGAGGTTTTCTTCTTTTACAACAGAAAGTAATAGCCTAACTTGGCTTATAACATAAAGTAACTGGATAACACAAATAGCTTTCTTCAGCATATAACGTCAAACAAAACAAAAGAACAAACAGCCTACTTTGTCTGTTTGGCTAGGGAGAGAGAGAGAGAGAGTTTGTAGCCTTTGCTACCTGCACATAGAATTAAGGTTACACAAACCTTTACCTTAAGGGGTACTCAGGTTCTTTTATAGTAAGAGAACATTCCATTAATTCAGTATCTTCTAATGTACCAGAATCGTCATATTCCATCAACTCTGGTCCGGAGGAATCTGCATAGCCCACGTCTAATGTGGAATAAAAGTATGGCAGATTTGCCTCATTAGTTAGGAAGTTCCTCTTCCTCTGAATAGCACTGCTTCCCTGGGGAAGGTCACCAAACTCTGTATGCTGTTTACTAGAACCCTGCCCCCGCTGGTGCTTCAGTGGATAGCTTAGGTCTCTGCTTAGCTTGCTAGCTGAGTAATTGGGATACGCTCCCTGCTGGGTCTGCCTCAGCTCTCCCGATTCAGCTGTACCCGATTGCAAACTGTGTAACGGCGTTTCTCTTGGAGCTAAGAGTTCACTGTAATAAGGGATGTCTTCTGCTTCTCTCGGTAGGTGAAACCCCCTTCTTTTAATACATTTATAAACAGGAGAACACGTGCTATCAGCCTCTGAATGTCTAGGCTTTGTAAGGGTATTTTCTGCCTCCATGACTGTTCTCTCTTAGAAGGCAGATATCCCTTATATCCCTTCTTTTCCCCTGAATCTGCTGTTGTAGTTTTCTTATATTTCACTTGCCTTCTCTCAGAGCCACACAGGTCTCTGGCCTCTTTCCATAATTCCTCTCTCCAGGATTGCCTACTCGGCTCCTCTCTCCAGGATTGCCTGTGAGAACGCCTCTCTCTCCAAGGCTGTTGCTCTCTCCAAGCTTGCCTCTCTCTCCAAGCTTGCTTCCCACTCGAAGGTAGCCTCTCTCCAAGATTGCCTGTCACTCCAAGATAGCCTCTCACTCCAAGGTAATCGCTCACTCCAAGGTAGTTCTCTCTCTCCAAGGTTGCCTCTCACTACAAGCTTGCCTCTCCCTACCAGGCAGCCTCCCACTGAATGTTTGGTAGTCCGTTTTATCCATGTATTTTCTGACTCCACCTTTCTTCAGCTGCGCTTCATTAGGTGAAGCAGAGTCCCGTGCCTTACTCCCGGGGTGTGTCTCTCCAGGCTCTGGGCACGTGTGCTTACGTTGTCCCTGGCAACTGTCAAGCATTCCTTCATTCATCCTGTCACTTTTTCCTTGATCATTCATACTGCTCAGCATTCTTTCAGGCTGCCTTAGGTCCACCCTGTGACAGTACGCATCATAAACATAGTAGCC
Organism: Ichthyophis bannanicus; assembly: GCA_033557465.1. Classification (NCBI taxonomy): domain Eukaryota; kingdom Metazoa; phylum Chordata; class Amphibia; order Gymnophiona; family Ichthyophiidae; genus Ichthyophis; species Ichthyophis bannanicus. The sequence continues at coordinate 1,265,787,271 of CM066032.1, read as the reverse complement.
GCCTGTGGCTAGGTAGCTGCAGCACGGGACCGGTTTGCAACTAATGTAGTCCGGGCCTCCAACCCCGCCATGTCATAGATACACACGGGAACACATGGTCAGTCACTGGACACACACAGTGTATGTAGTTAATGCCAGCTGTTTATTGTCACAGCATTTACGTCATATTAATGTACTTTTACAAACATCTCAATGATAATTGTGTGATTTTCATCCCAGCCGTGTATGTGACACACCATGAACATAGGAGTGTCATCTCTGAGCCTTTCAAAAACAACACATACAACATCCCCAAAACAAGGTGAAACATAGACATAAATGCTGCAAATGATCATTGCACCAGAGACAGGCTTTGACAAACATATTACAAACGGATGACAACATCATAGTTTAGGATCTACGTGGTCGGCCACGCCTGCCACGTTGGCCCCTCCTCCCTCGTGGGTCAATGGCCACCTCATGAACCGGTGGTGGTGGTGGTGGGGGTGGGGGTGCAGGTGCAGCTCGCCGTAGCACATCAAGTATGCCCTCAAGGGCTTCACATATCCGTGTGAGTGGCATGGCTCGTATCTCCGCACGTGACTGACGCAGCTCCTCACACACCTCCCTTGTGTTCTGCTGCACTGCCATGTGTATCCTGTCCATAACGCGTATGATGCCTGTGCATGGGATACAGGGTGGTCAATGACATACCTCTCCACTAATACACCGTAGTACACAAACATGTCATGCACATCCAACACTATTGAATATGTGATAGGGCAGAGTCCAATTTTAACATGGATAGAGTTAACATACATATTTAACACAGTGTTAGAGGTATTCAAAGCCTAAATGACAATTTACAGGACCTGGATGTGTGAGGCCAAAACCACAATCTACAGGATCTGCATACACACCGAAATACTACAGACGTCACAACAGGATTGTGCAATGATAACTATCACCTTTCCATTGTGTAGGGGAGGTGCAGCATGCAGCACACACAAATAACTGTGATGAGCAGCAGTAGGGAGGGACAGGGGACGGTATGGAACACGCCAGCAACAGGGAGATCACAGCTGGATGGTTTATCACAATTGCTCATGGCTACAGGGGATAGTTTTGCAAATGTGTGGGATGCAATGTGAGGACAGGGATGTGACAGCTGACGTTCACACGTGCAGTGCTGCTGCACATATGTGAGACCTGCGGGTTTTATAACACCTTATGTAACACAGAGGGCGGTTTGTGGAGATTATACATTAGGCAATGTGATACACATGGAGGGTGTGGACAAAGCTGCCAGAGTCCCAGAGGGCCACACCATAGGTGGACCATAGCAAGGGAACATTGACGGTGCATGATGGGACATACACAGCTAGTGGTACGAACTGTTGCAGGACAGTGAAAGCCTGAGTTGACACGGTCTGCTTAGGATGTCAGTAGGCATGATAGGTGGTGGCTGTTGTTTGTCAACTCTTTTACATCTCAACATAGGCATTTTCAGACATATGTGTTGATGTGTGAGAGTTCCAAACAGTGTTAAGCCATACATTGCGCACCTATCTATTTGCACAGGGAGCGCCATTTCAGGTGTCACCATGCATCGGACACATTTGTCCCCAAATCCCGCAGGTGATTTGCCTACCCACCTCACCCCGCTGAGGTGGCCCCAATGACAGAATGGTTTTCCCTGCACCTCTCCCAATGTTCTGTTATTACCTCAGCAATGACTGAGATGACTTGTAGATGGAGACTGTCTCCCTTCCGTTTCTGTTTAGGACACATAAGCGTATTTAATGATTTGCCTAGGCTCTGTTAGACACACGGGTGCGATGGATAGGATATCTATGCAAACCTTGTCCTAGAATAGACACAATGCAAACTATGTTTGTGTCTGCAAACCTTATGGCCCTCCAGAGGGACCTAGCAGAGTGAGGGCGTGTTCCCCCCCCCCCCCATCTGCTACTGGTGCAACAACATGGCAATTACACAGTGAAAATTGTCAATTCATCACACAGCCAATGGGACTGTGTAGGTGAGGGCGTGACATGCGTAGGGGTTTGGCATGCGTTGGTTCCCAACACAATATGTGTTCCTAGTGAGGGTGTACAGCGTAAGATGGCATTTGTGTTGTGCTAGGACCCGTAATGGTCTATGGGGAGTCTGGAGCACGCATGAGTTGTGGAATGCAGGCCCATGTCTGCTGTACGGATATTGGAGTCTCAGAGATAGGCCTGCACATGAGATGTTTGGGGATGTAGTGTCTTACATTGTCTGGTGTGTCTTCTGGGGTTCCAATACCGATGCCTGTGTTGTGTGCACTATTTGTAGCATCATGGATGTTGTTATGCTTACATCACCGTGTGTGATGTTGATGTTGGTTTGACATGTGATGGGGTGTTGTTGTATGACAGGACTATGTATGGTGTGATGGGGACATTTGCTGAACTATTGGCTGATGAGGTGTTTCCAAACTGTTAATGGATGACTGAGGTTCCCCAGGAAATTGCCTGTTGCAAGGACTGCAATGCATTGGATGCTGGTTGAGTCAGGAACTGCAAGGCAGTTGATGCTGGCGAATGAACTGAATGTGATGGTGCCCTGACACTTTGCGCCAGAGACTTATATATGTTTTGGGGGGGGGGGGTGATACATCTACCATACACCTGTTCCTGTGAGGTTATGAGTGGTTTGAGTAGGCCATGATAAGCACGTGAGCAACTGTGAGGGACGTGCGGGACAAACAACTGTGAGATGCTGGGTATGTTCAGGCAGCAGGTAATTGTTCTGATGGACACAACAATATTTTGGAGGCGGTCTGCCAACTAGACATGTGACGATTGTCACAGGGTGGACCTAAGGCAGCATGAAAGAATGCTGAGCAGTATGAATGATCAAGGAAAAAGTGACAGGATGAATGAAGGAATGCTTGACAGTTGCCAGGGACAACGAAAGCACACGTGCCCAGAGCCTGGAGAGACACACCCCGGGAGTAAGGCACGGGACTCTGCTTCAACTAATGAAGCGCAGCTGAAGAAAGGTGGAGTCAGGAAATACATGGATAAAACGGACTACCAAACATTCAGTGGGAGGCTGCCTGGTAGGGAGAGGCAAGCTTGTAGTGAGAGGCAAGCTTGGAGAGAGAGACTACCTTGGAGTGAGAGATTACCTTGGAGTGAGAGGCTATCTTGGAGTGAGAGATTACCTTGGAGTGAGAGGCTATCTTGGAGTGACAGGCAATCTTGGAGAGAGAGGCTACCTTCGAGTGGGAAGCAAGCTTGGAGAGAGGGGCAAGCTTGGAGAGAGAAACAGCCTTGGAGAGAGAGGCGTTCTCACAGGCAATCCTGGAGAGAGGAGCCTAGTAGGCAATCCTGGAGAGAAGACTTGTGGAAAGAGGCCAGAGACCTGTGTGGCTCTGAGAGAAGGCAAGTGAAATATAAGACAACTACATCAGCAGATTCAGGGGAAAAAGAAGGGATATAAGGGATATCTGCCGTCTAAAAGAGAAGAGTCTTGGTGGCAGAAAACTACCCTTATAAAGCCTAGACATTCAGAGGCTGATAGCACGTTTTCTCCTGTTTATAAAGGTGTTAAAAGAAGGGAGTTTCACCTACCGAGAGAAGCAGAGGAAATCCCTTATTACAGTGAACTCTTAGCTCCAAGAGAAACGCCGTTACACAGTTTGCAATCGGGTACAGCTGAATCGGGAGAGCTGAGGCAGACCCAGCAGGGAGCGTATCCCAATTACTCAGCTAGCAAGCTAAGCAGTGACCTACGCTATCCACTGAAGCACCAGCGGGGGCAGGGTTCTAGAAAACAGCATGCAGAGTTTGGTGACCTTCCCCAGGGAAGCAGCGCTATTCAGAGGAAGAGGAACTTCCTAACTAATGAGGCAAATCTGCCATACTTTTATTCCACATTAGAAGTGGGCAATGCAGATTCCTCCGGACCAGAGTTGATGGAATATGAAGATTCTGGTACATTAGAAGATACAGAATTAATGGAATGTTCTCTTACTATAAAAGAACCTGAGTACTCCGTAAGGTAAAGGTTTGTGTAACCTTAATTCTATGTGCAGGTAGCAAAGGCTACAAACTCCCTCTCTCTCTCCCTAGCCAAACAGACAAAGTATGCTGTTTGTTCCTTTCTTTTGTTTGACGTTATATGCTGAAGAAAGCTATTTGTGTTATCCAGTTACTTTATGTTATAAGCCAAGTTAGGCTATTACTTTCTGTTGTAAAAGACGAAAACCTCAAAGGGACGGGGAATAAAACCCTAACAGAGGAAACAGTCTTATGTGTGCTTTGTATAGATACAAGCACGGCACAACTACCACCCTCATGAGCCAAACCATACCAGCAGTCACGGCTGGGGCGGGTGAGGTGTGACACGATGCTGAGTGAGCACACCTCATGCACAGTCCTGCTGGATGTGACTGGGGCATTTGCAACTTGGAAATGGCAGCTAAATATGTCAGACTACACGTGTTTATTATATTTTAATAGACATATGGAGGTTTAACATAACTACAGACATTATGTTGTTCAGTGTGTTTTTTGCAAGCGACAAAGTATGTGTCGCTGTAGTGATTGATAATAGATGTCATTATTGCGACCTCAGATCTCATTCACATGTTACCCTCTACACTGTTGGCTCTCATTCCATGGTTGCCTTGTTTGTCTCGGGTTTTAATGTTTCTCCTAATGTAAGTGTGGTTTGGTAGCTGGTGTATGATGTTGTATGGTTGTCTTTTGAAAGGCAAATGAGGGCATTTGAGTCTCTCACTCAGAACTGACATTGGCAATTGCTACCATTCCCCAGTACGTTCTGTAATGTCCTCTGTGATATTGTCAGTGTTGTGGTTTGCAAGGTTGTGTATGGTGATATCTGTATGCAGGTATTGGGGTCAGGATACAGTGTGTATGATATTGCCTCTACATGTGCAGGCGTTGTAGAGGTTCCACCTGTGTATTGTCATGTGCAATACATTAGTCCTCCTTTGTAACCATGTGCTCATTAATATGCATGTGTCATACTCATCATTGTATGGTTACATACAACACCCATGTCACGTTAGCCACCTATGATAATGTGGACCATCACAGACTAATGACACATAGACCCTCAATCAGACTGGGATGTATTTGTTCACAGCGGATGCGATTTGGTGATGGTTTGGTGGGGTTGCTGACAGGGAACATGTTTATGGGCTTGACTGTGTGCAATTCAGTATATGTTATTTTTGAACCTCCCTGGGAAATAGCACTATGTGTTCACCCAAAACAAACAGATATAATAGGTGTATGCTTAATACACCTCTGGGACACCTTGTATATGGGTGACCTTACGCATTTGATGAGATCGCTGCATATGCTATTTGCCCCTTACCTGGGAAGCCAGATTGTGGGTAATGTTGGCTTTGTGTGGTACCATCACTGAGGAAGGTTACATTGACTTATATATGGTCTTTGTTTTGGGTGACTATGGGTTATTTGTCATACTGTTGTTTACAAGACATGTGAGTGTCTGCAAAGAGGCATACTGGTGTCAGGCCAATGTCTGCATCTCGTAATTAACTGATGACCTGCTGCAACGTACACACCATTGCTCCTAGGTCTGCATCTGTGTGTCTCACCTGACCGTAGGCTGTTGTGATTTTACAACATGCTAACCTCATTTACTATAGGCCAGAACATTTCTTCCACACATGTCCCATATAAATGACCCATACATGTAACACTGTGTACAGTAACGTAGCAACATCCAGCACACAAACAACAACTACAGATTAGTGCTGCTTGTGTTGTGGTTGTGACAGTCATTTTTTACCCACCGTCAGCATCGCGATGTGTTGATGCACCATAGGCCCTCATCTCTGCCCTCATCATCTCTGGGACAGATGTAGCTGTGTCTACGGACACGCTGGGTTGTTGCGTCTGCTCGATTGCTGCAGCCCCCAGTGGTGATATGGTGTGTATGGGTTGATCCAGGGACTCCGCACCTGCACTTATGCTGCCCCCTGAGACTGCAGGTTCTGCCTCGAACAGACTCATTGGGATTGGGATTGGGATGTCCACCTGCTCCTCCTCCTCCAAAACATCCTCCCCCTCCTGCTCCTCCACCTCCTCCTCCTCAGCCACCATTGCACTGTAGTCACCTGTATTGTGAACAATCAGAGAGAGAACAGCTATGTTTAAGCAAAACACATATGTGTACATGTGTGCTACAGACACCACAGACATGATGTGTTGGGTTGGCGCAATTGTGCTGCATACAGTACCCAATACACCATCCCATACGCGTGTTTCCACACCATGTAGTTGTTCCTGCGGCACATGTGTATGCTTTGGCTTAGCAATGATTGCATGTTTGCCATGTTTCTGGTCATGTTTCCATTCCACATGTTTCACCATCCCCTCCATTTCGGCATCTATGCCAGATATGCAGACACATGCCTGTGGATGCCCACACCCTCACATCTGATTTTGCCATACACTGTATGTCTGCCTTGGATAGTGAATATGGCACATATGTGTTCAGACATGTTATGTGCTCATTGCTACATGTGATTGACAGGGACCCATTGTGCAGCGGACGACAGGTGGCTTGCTCCTCTGCCCCACTGAGATGCACATGTTGCACTGTGTTGATACAATGACACACAAACATGACATGATCAATGGCCCCCACACTCATACAGGGGATGGCAATCACAGGTGCGGTGTTGGTGTGGTCACCGTTGTGTGTGGGTTTCATAGTTACAGATGTGTAGGGGATGGTTTCTGAAACAAAGTGTTTATGTTGACCAGGGACCTGTCAAACAAACAGGTTGGAGAAGGCTTTTTCACAAACATGTGCCACCAGGATAGCAAAATGAGGTTGGATTTGTCACACATCTGTAAGTGTCTGTGCAGATGACAGATCTCTGAGGAATGCTAATAGTTCCCCTGAACCTGTAGGTGACACTTAGTGTACATACCTGCTCGAGGATGTGCCGTATCTAGGGCCTCAGGAAGTCCACGCAGGTACATGTGTCCCAAACGTGTTGCCAGCTCTTGTTCAAGGGGCGACAATGTTGGTATAAAGGGGCCCCCCCCACCTGTGCCCATAGCATGCTGTCTCTCTGCAAGCATGTGCTGACGTACCCCTCGTTTGATATCAGAGTACCTTTTTTTTAGACCTTCCACATCACGTGGGGGACACCCTGCCTCAGACAGTGCCTCGCGTACATCCTCCCACACTGCCATCCTGGTGGCCACTGGTGTGCGGCTGCTCAAACGCCCAAATAAGACATCATAGTTTTCTATCACATGTGACAGTAAAATATGGTTCTCCCTGTCACTGAACCTTACAGCTCTCTTCCTCTGTGTAACAGCCACAGGTATCCTTTTCCTTTTGGCCGTTTGCCTGTACTCTACCTGCTGTGGCCCAACAGATGGTCCTGGCTGTTCCTGGCTAGGCTGTGAGGTGTGTGCCCTGGGTGTCTCACCAACAACTTGCTGCCCCACATCCTCCACCCCCTCACCCTGATCCTCTCTGGCGCTGTCCCTCTCCATCTCCCTCTTCAGCACAGGATCCTCGCAAATAAAACAACGCACCTGAACAGAACAGAACACAGACGGAAACAGAGGGGACAAGGGCAGTACAATACAGCACAGAGTCCAGAACACAATAGCACAGGTAACCTTAAAGGCCAAAAGGAAATATTACAACACCCAACAGTAATGGTAACAATTATTCTCTCTGTCTTGTGTGGCCTACTCCTATGGCAAACCGTCCCCTTCTAATTCGCTGTACCTCTCTATCTCCCTCCTTTGCCTGAAGCACGTTCAGCACAGCTTCTTGCCCTATTAGTCCCTGTGACTGTCTATCTGAACCCTCCCTGTGCAGCACTGCCAACACAGGCTCTCTAGCTCTCTCTGTAACTCTCTGTCTGTTTGTGGAACTCCTCTAACAACCCTCAACGTGTGCCACGTGCGCAGCCTTATTTATAGGGTTTTTCCACGCTTTTCTCTTTGCACATGCGCAATTGTGCAGGTATGGTGCTCGTGCGCCGTCCTCGTGCACGCTTACGCATGGGCGCCGTCCTCGTGCACGCTTACGCGGACATACGCACATGCGCCCTGCGACACCTATTGACGTGTGACGCATGGGCGTCTGTGTGCGTTTTACGCATGCATGTGGCGATGCGCATGTGCGTGACACCACGCACAGGCAGACACCCATGCGTAGGTTGGCGCATGTGCGCCACGCAAGAGAGACGTATGCGTGCATATGCACATGCGCGTTAGACGGTAGGGCAAAAACACCAACCCTATAAATGCCGTGCCATGCCTCTCCACGTTGTGGGTTGTAGGCGAGGAAGAGTAGGAGTGTGTTTTGAGACAGAAAGGAGGTGAATCCAAACAGGTGTATTTGTCAATTCTGTTCTTGTTGTTTGTAGTAGTTATTGTATTTTCCTGTCTGTGTATAGTGTTGTGTGCTTTTTGGTTTGTAGACTGCTTAGTTTGATTTGTCTGTGTGTCTGAGTGTGTTTGTGTAGTTGGGCGGGAGGAGTTAATGGCACATATCTTTCTTCAGTCATGTGTCCTGTGTAGTGGGCAGATGCTGCGGTTGCCGGACAGGGGAGATGGTGTCCATGGAGCTGTGGCACAGGGCATGGGTGTAGTCCCGCAGCAACTCAGTCCTGCAGCTGTGGGGGCTGTCCAAGCTGGTGCTGTTCGTGCACGGCGCAGACGGCGTGCCGAGGTGCAGGCTCGGCAGGAACGCCTCTACAGGCCCAGGGCCCAGCTCCAGGACATGCGAGAGGACCAGGTCATCTCCCTTTACCGACTGAGCACAAGGGCTATTAGGGAGCTGTATGAGGATCTCAAACCTGACCTCCAGCCCCTGACAGATCGGTCCCATGCCATACCAGGTTTAGTCAAGCTCCTTGCTGCTTTACATTTCTTTGCCTCTGGCTGTTTCCAGTCATCTGTGGCCGCAGTAGGTGGTATGAGCCGCCCCACCTTCTCACGCTGTCTCCACCAGGTACTGCGTGCCATGGTCAGCCGGGTGGGGAATTACATAGCCATGCCCCACACTAGGCAACAATGGAGGACCCTGAACCAGGCCTTTGAGGCATTAGCCGGGATACCACACGTGATGGGAGCTATTGATTGCACACATGTTGCCCTGGTCCCGCCTAGAGACAGGGAGGTAGCGTTCCGCAACCGCAAACACTACCATTCCCTGAATGTTCAGGTTGTATGTGATGCAAATCTGCATATTCTGAATGTGGTCCCTAGGTTTCCAGGGTCCACCCATGACTCCTATATCCTGCATCACTCGGCAGTATTCACACAATTTGAGGATCACCGTTACGGGGACTGTGTATTGCTTGGTGAGTATGTCAGGATCACCTATCGGTTTATGACTTTCTACATGTGTGTATTTGTAGTACCATATGATGCAACATGTTTATATCAGAACATGCAGCTAATATTTGAGATATGTTATATAGAGGACTGCTGTACGTTTCAACTATTACAGCCGTCTCTAGGTCCATGTACACTACAAACATGAACCATTGAACATGATCATCCTAATAGTATATGATCATAACATGCACATGGTGTACATGTGAAGACACCCCTGTGCTTATGGCCCTGGTGTTGCTGATTTCCCCAAAATGTGTTTTGGAGGCACCAGCAAACATGTCTTGGGGGGGGGGGTGGTGGCCCCTCACATACACCTGTGATACTGTTTAATAGTTGCCTCCTAATTGTATGCCATTTAACATTGATGTTGTTGATAATCCATACAAGTAACCCGTGTCATGTGTGTCTTAGTGTAACCCACACACTCTGTAATGCAGTTGTCACCCTGCAAGCCAAGGATAACATGAGGGGGTGTAGAGCAATATCTTATGGGTGATTTTTAAATGTTCTACAGGCACAACATGTGTGCATATCTCTGTCCACACTTCTTGGCTATGTCACAGCTGGGTGGAAACACAACATAGGTGTTAACGTACCTTTGTGCACTGTAGATGCGCACAAGTTAGTATCATCTTGTCTGGACATCCTCATATATGTTAACATTATTGATTTGTGACGGCTAAAGCAAGGGCAATACGTGGGTGCATACAAACAGGTTACACAACCAGCTACACAGGAGGCTACTTTGCGTATGTATATGTTTTTGGCCCTCACTCATGAGGGGTACAGTATGCATGTTTGACATCCACAACTTCCTAACAATTTAGACAAAATGGTTAAACAGCAAAGGATGGCTATTACAGTGCTTTGCCACCAACACTGCATGTGGGAATGTACTGACACATATGGATATTTGTACCCTACACAACATGATGTGTATAGGTGATATTGCGTACATTGTGCCATAGCTCCCTGGCATACATGTTGGGGGGTGGGGGTGTCGGTCACGTAGATGTCAACATGTTTTACAAGGGTTACAGTTCAGACATACACTTGGATTATGTGATCTGTGGATTGCTGTTGGAGTCTCACAGTGGCGGTGAGGCCGATCTGGACAGTAACTGCATGACAATATGCATGTTACACACACCCACACACACACACACAATCTGTGAAGGGATAGATGGACATGTTGTTTTATTTGTGATGGGTGTACGTGCTCGAGAGGCCATGTGCTCATTTTAAGTCATTTTCTGTCACCTTTTGGTTTTTCCTTTCCAAATATACTAGTTGTGGTGTTGTATCGTTCAGTCAGAATGTGTTGTGCATTGTTTTGTCACGTGTATTCAGGTGGAAGTAATGTTTGAAATGAGCTCCTGCATTCACATGCAACATTTCTTTCTGCAGGTGATGCAGGATATGGGTGTCGCCCCTGGCTGCTGACTCCTGTGCGTCAGCCACGGACACGTGCAGAGCGGAGGTACAATGAGGCCCATGCCTCCAGTCGCTCAGTCATTGAGCGCACCTTTGGCGTGTTAAAGAGCCGCTTCAGGTGTCTGGATAGGACAGGTGGGGCCTTACAATATAAAGCACACACTGTTGCCGAGATAATCATAGCCTGTTGCATCCTGCACAACATTGCTCTCAGGCACGATATCCCTGCAGAGATTAATGAGGATCTGGAGGAGGATCCAATGTGCCCCCCTGAGCGTGCCAGTGCTGACACACGGGAGGGCACAGCAGTCAGGAGGAGGGTGATTGCAGACATCTTCTCATGTACGTATTGGTTATCTTCCCACAATAATGTTTTCTACTATGTGCGTAATGGTTAGTGCGTTTGATGTTTTTCTAAAGCTAGAATGTTGATGTCACACTCCATGTGCATTTGAATCACAATGCCAACATCACATATAGGCATGAGTGTGACACAATGAATGTGGGCAGGGCTCAGCAGCATTTGTTGGCAGCTGATGTGTGTGGTTGTTGTTCTTTTTTTGGGAAAGTTTAACAGTCACATTCCCATCTAGTGTCTGCTTCTGGGAGATGCAGCTGTTGTGCACATGCAGGTTTTTGGTAAGATGCTATGGTATGAGCACAGTATCTGCCATATGGTGTGCTTTACACGTTGTGGGTTTGTCCGTGTTTGTGAACATTTGTCCTTTGGGGAGTGTAAATATAACAACAAATAGTGTGGGTTTGGTGGTTGTTCAGCTCCTCTGACATGCCTATGTTTGTGTTCTCCTCATGTGTGTGGCACAAAGTCATACATAGCAGAGTACACATGCTTAGTGCAACTATGTCTGGATGGTAATAACTATGTCTGCGGACTGTAAATGTAAACCCTACAGTGTGTACACATGTACTGGTAAACAAGTAGACATGACCTGGATCTGTTTAGGGATGATGACCTGCCATTGCCCATCACGGGGGTGGGTTTGGAAAATGTTTCCATTGAAGAGTATACCGTCACTGCAGTGATGCATGTCTACACACATGGTGAGATGACACAGGCCAAAACAGCAAGGAGTGGGTAGTGGTAGCCAATTTGGGCCATATATGTGGGAGTGGCTTGTGTTATTACAGGTTTTTAATTGCGTACAGAAAATATCTCGCTGATGCTATCACAGCATCTGACATCATGCATGTGCTACAGGCTGTGTATGTGTGTAGGTCAGGGGAAAAGAGTCTATATGAGTAGATACATTGCAGACACGAGCAAGTGTCGGTTATGATGGCATAAAAACAAAGAGCTAGGGGACAGTTATTTCTCTGGCCTACACATCTGGGATATGCATGCTTTGACATTGTCATTGACACACAGTGGGATGGCATACAGCCATCATGGTTTACTGACAGACAGACATGTGTGTGTGTTGTTGCCTACATGATGGCAATTTGGCAAACTATTTGGGCATGTCATCTGAACATAGGTGTCATTATTACTGCATGTATGAGATGTACGCAGCAGGATATGTATTTGAGCAGTGGATACAGGAGGTCCACCTGCATATTTCCTATGTGTTGTAGCAATTGTCAGTGGGTTAACATACACAATCTGGTCACCAAAAAAACAGGGACAGGGGTCAATGTTGGCAATATGGTGAGTCACTGGTATTATTACGAGCTTGGCATGAGGTCGACCCATGCTGGTAGCACACACATCTATTTCTGTGTGTGTAAACGGACAGAGAGTTAACACACGAAAGTGAGTGAGATTACGGACAACATAGAGATAGCCTACAACACCTCCATGATGCCTATTACATGTGAGACATCTGTACATTGTGATAGACAGCAGTCACTCAGTGTGTGATGTTGTGGGGTCTGACAGCTGGGGGCATGAAGGTGCAGTGTCTGATACACAGCTTGACCATGACATATGTTGGCTTCTCTTGTGTCTCCAAATGCACAGGACATACTTTGTACGGATACTGATTTTGAGATGCATTGCCATGTGACTCTACCTCCTGGAAGATGCAGTGATTTTGGGTAGGTCAATCTACATAGACATTGTGTGTGGCTGTGGTCATGTGAATAATATGTCTTCTGAGATTTCTCATATTGGGCAGATGCTTGTATTTCATATTTTCAAACCTGTGCCTCACTAACCCATCTCTCTCTGTGTTCAATCATATCCCCATGTGCTTGTGTTCAGCATGTCCTCTGGCACTGTCTCAATGCGACATGTACAACATACATGCATGTGTGTAGGTTGTGGTTTGGTGTAGTTTACCACCACTTTCAACGTCCCCAAAAATGTACTATCAGACAACAAAACGCTATCATAACATGTTTCCTGTGTATTTATATCTACAGACATCCACATGTGCACATACAGGCCATGTGTTAGAGATGGGACGCTGAACTTTACATACTGTGTGTGTGGCTGGTTTTATAGGTTGCATGTGTGATGATGGATTGATCAGACATAGTACATTTTCTTCTGCTGTGAGGGGTCTGTGCACCTTCACATAATTGCCAGCAGTCATAACTCATACATAGGGGGGTTTGCCCTGTGACCATTATCTGCATGTGTTGTGTGCTGTGCTTAGACATGTGTCTGTTGTTTACAGTAAGCACTGGTGTGCAACTTTGGTGCCTTTCAGATATGAACATGATGGTGACATGTTTCAACAGTGGTTTGACCTTGTGATTCTACTCCTTTTGATGACATTGTCCCCTTTCATTGTGATGTAAGCTGGCTGTTTCGGGGCTCAAGGGCTTGATGACATACACCTGTTGCAAACACACGGTGGGTTTCACCTTTGTGATTTTGATTTGTGCAGTTGTATCTAACTGGTGATGATCTCATGTGTGCCTCCTGTGTATGTTATATTTCCTGTATGCTCACATTAACAGATGCATATTGTGTGTAGCTATGAGACACTTGTGTGACATGAGCATGGACATGACCATATCCATGTGCCACCCGTGTCTATGGTTACCATTACTTATGTTGGCCACAACGTTTGTTTTAGTATTGATATCAGGTCATGTTTGCCTATGTATCCCTTTATTAGGAATTTAGTATGGTGTGACGGTCTGACATTTGTGTTGATTTTGAAATGTGTCAAACAATAACATACTTATCCTCTCCTGACACAGCACAGAGGACATACCAGACACATCTCTTACAGAGCATCTGTTGTCACCAACAACCACCTGATGGATGACAGAGCACCATGCAACTCTTTACCACAACATTTCCCCAGTGGATGTTTGAGCTATGAGAGTGGATCACATGACTGCGAAGGACAGTATTACTCTTTAACTGCTGATTTCCCCATGACAGAGGTGTCGAACGCAATGTTGATGCTATGGCTGGGTAGTGAGTGATGCTCAATGTAGTGGACACACATATACTTTGAAGGAATGTGCCATATTGCACACTGACACGTGACTATGCATGGCCAGAGTTGATATTAAACTGTTAACGTAACCTGATGAATTGCAGATACTATATTGACTTTGGACACTGATCCGCCCTTGTGCAGCAGCAACTGGGAGGAGTAGCCTAGTGGTTGGGGCAAGGTACTTCAGGCCGGAAGGTCGGGGGTTCAAATCCCACTAGAGGACAGCAACCTTGGGCCGGAAGGACTGGGGTTTCTAGTCCCACAGGTGCTCCTTGTGGTCTTGGGCAAGCCACTTAACCCTCCATTGCCCATGTTCCCTGTAAGTATTAGTGTATGTGTCTCATATCCCCACGTGTTAAATGTATCCCCCAATTGTGTTGTGACCGCTTTGATTGAAGGATAAGGCGGGATACAAAAACTGTCTAAATAAAATAAATAAAAATAAATAACTGACATGGACAGTGTAGGTGCTACATTCAGACACAGTTGAGCTTTACAGGACTTTGTCCCAAGGGTGTGTCATAGCACCCACGATATGATGCTGGTTTCCTTACAACACCCATGTTTTTGGCATGTGACTGATGATGGGCCACTCCTCTTGTCAACATCTACCTGCTTTCCACCTGCACATGATACCGCCTTTACCTCCACAATGCTTTCCGAGCACACCGACATCTTGGACTGATGTTGTCATTGACCTAATGGTTTTGAAGGGCATGTGTGTCATCACTGTATCATGTTCCAATGTGACTGTTGCTTGTGCATATGACTGACTGTTTGTGAGACACAGCATGTGGGGCT
This sequence comes from Ichthyophis bannanicus, assembly GCA_033557465.1. NCBI lineage: Eukaryota > Metazoa > Chordata > Amphibia > Gymnophiona > Ichthyophiidae > Ichthyophis > Ichthyophis bannanicus. The sequence continues at coordinate 1,265,772,213 of CM066032.1, read as the reverse complement.
ATGACTTATGTGTGGTTCACTGTAATATGTTTTTACAAAATGTCCTTCTTCACATGCTACATCTTGTGTTTGTTTACTGTGCATACATGACAGTGTGCATATATGTACAGACCTTCCATTTGCCATTTACACGGGCCAGATTATGCCATGTGTTAGGGACACTCACATTGCCACATTATGTTTGTAGTGTGGCAGTGTGTGTGACCATTCTACTTCTTCACTTGTGCATTCCATGTATCATGCTATATGTGACAACACAGTGTCTACCCAAAATGAAAGGCCAGGGTGACCTCCTTGATGGTGTTCTATGTGCATTGTTCTGCAGGATGTTTATTTCGGATTATTTCTGTGTTCATGTGGCTGTGCTACCTGTTACCATATGCTAATTGTGATGTTTATGATTGGTTTTGTCCACATTCTGACTGGTTTTTTTCGTAGATCAGGCATTATGATGAGAGCTTACTCATTACTTGTATTGCATGTTTAGTGACATGTAAAACATTTGGCAATATAGGTTCTGATGAGTGTCTGACTCCTGTGTGGTCAGATGTGTATGGTTTGAGGGACAGATGAGGTGTGTTGGGTCCGCAGCATGCAGTGTCTACTCTGTACCTGCACTCATATGTTGTTAACACATTTGCGACAAACAACAACAGGTGTGGGCAGGGGGGCTGCTGCCGGGTGCTCAGCATGCACCTGATGCACATTATATCTTGAGCCTTTAATGTGTGGTCAACAAAGTAACCTTACTGTAGGAGGTGGATTTGTGAGCTGCTAAGGGTGTTTCCCACTTTCACAGGGGATACGGTCAGCCTTCATATTATGATGCCACTGTCTACACTGTTTGTGATGTGTTAAGAAAATAAATATATGTATTTGACAGACATTTTCTCCGTCTGATGATTGATCATGGTGACAGACCTGGACTGCAATGTGTGCCTTTGTATCAGTCCTGACTCCTTGTGACCCACAGAGTACATTGTTCTCTTGTCAATGTCACTGTATGTAGATGATGTGGTATATTTTGTCACACCTCCTCCGCCCCAGCCTTGACTGCTGGTATGGTTGGGCTTTTTATGAGGGTGGTAGTTGTGCCTTGCTTCTGTATATAAACCACGCAGATGCACTTTCTTTCTTTTAGGGTTTTATTCCCCGTCCCTTGAGGTTTCTTCTTATAACAACAGAAATTAACAGCCTAATTTGGCTTATAATATAAAGTAACTGGATAACACAAATAGCTTCCTTCAGCATATAACGTCAAACAAAAGTAAATAACAAACAGCCTACTTTGTCTGTTTGGCTGGAGAGAGAGAGAGAGATGTAGCCTTTGCCACTTGAATATGGGAATTAAGGTTACACAAACCTTTACCTTAATGAGTATTCAGGTTCTTTTGTAGTAAGGGAACATTCCATCAATTCTGTATCTGCTAATGCTCCTGATTCTTCATATTCCATCAATTCCTGTCCGTTGGAATCTGCATTACCCCCTTCTAATGTGGAATAAAAGTATGGCAGATTTGCCCCGTCAGTTAGGAAGTTCCTCTTCCTCTGTGTAGCACTGCCTCTCTGGGGAATGTCACAAAACTCTGTATGCTGTCTTCTAGAGCCCTGCCCCCGCTGGTATCTCAGTAGATAGCTCAGGTCTCTGTATGGCTTGCTAGCTGAGTAATTGTGATACACTCCCTGCCGGGTCTGCCTCAGCTCTCCAGGCTCAGCTGTGCCCGATTGCAAACTGTGTAACGGTGATTCCCTTGGAGCTAGGCGTTCACCGTAATAAGGGATTTCTTCTGCTTCTCTGGGTAGGTGAAACTCCCTTCTTTTAAGACTTTTATAAACAGGAGAAAAGTTACTATCAGCCTCTGAATATCCAGGCTTTTTAAGGGTATTTTTATGCCTCCAAGACTCTTCCCTTTTAGATGGCAAATAGCCCTTGTATCCCTTCTTTTCCCCAGTACCTGCTGTTGCAGCCTTCTTATATTTCACTTGCCTTTTCTCAGAACCACACAGGTCTCTGGACTCTTTCCACAATTCCTCTCTCCAGGATTGCCTACTCGGCTCCTCTCTCCAAAATTGCTTCCTTCTCAAAGGTTCCCCCTCTCTGAATGTTTGGTAGTCCGTTTTATCTATGTGTTTTCTGACTCCACCTTTCCTCAGCTGCGCTCCATTAGGTGAAGCAGAGTCCCGTGCTTTACTCCCTGGGTGTGTCTCTCTGGGCTCTGGGCACGTGTGCTTTTGTTGTCCCTGGCAACCATCAAGCATTCTTCCATTCATCCTGTCACTTTTTCCTTGATCATTCACACTGCCGTGCATTTTCTCATGCTGCCCTAGGTCCACCCTGTGACAATTTTCAACGTAAATGGGGGGTTCCCAGACTTGCCCTATGACACAGGGAGTGCTAATGTGACTTTATCACTGGTTGTTTGGGGGCAAAGCCACTTTTCTATTCCCCATGTTACTTCTAGACTATTTGATCATACTGTCCCTTTTTGGGGTCCTTTACTGGTCATGTACATGGTGCACATGTGCTCACATCCTTGCACAGTGCCAGCTGTGTATGTGGCAGCCATATGGCACATCACTGTGAATGAATGGTTGACATACACACACACCCTTTGGGGTATTTGTGTTACAGTGTGCTCATTTTGCAGTTTGTGGGATTGTGTACAGTAATGTGTTTGAACTCTGTAGTTTGGGGTTTATCTTCCGCTTGTTTGGTTCTTTGGCACACTGGCTTAAATGCACCATTAGGTACCAACAGGTTCCTCACCTCTACACACACCCTTCCCTCTTTGCACTGTACAACAGGGTGCATCCTGTGTGCTTCATCCCCTTAACATATTCGTTGTTACATAGGTCTCTTACTTTATGGTTTAAACATGCCAATGCACGTAGTGATTTTGTTTGGCTGTGATTATGGTGGTGTGTGTGGTGCACCTGATTGCATGTTGATCTTTATCACGCCACAATCATCATTAGTCACCTGATCCACAGAGCGTCATGGGATGCCATGGTTTTCCTTTGTTATGGATTTTACATGCTGTATTCACTACAAAACATTCCCTTGTGTTGGTGCAGTTGTCCCCGATGCCACATACAGAGTGGACATAAATATGTACATGGCAGATGTGCATGTGCATTTGCTCATTATTTATTTTGGTGGTTTGCTTGTTCTGACACCCAGCAGGCGTTTGGGGTACTGATATGCAGTGTTTTTGTATGCAGCTTTTGCTAATGTGCTCAAATTGGCGGTTTGGCCTACCGTTTTAGGCATGGCCATTTGTGGTGGGGTAATCGGTGTGCTCCCTTTCTGCTGTCTTGGATTTGTATGCTTGTCCTGCATTGGTGCGTTTCATTTGTCTGTGTGTCATATCTGTGGTGATATGTGGTATGACCACATAGTACCCTCATCTGAGTTGTGATACATCCTTGTGTCCATCCTCTGTCTGCCAGCTGTGCGCCATCTTACCCAGATGTGCATGCTGCTTCCCCACATCGTGAACTCCATCATATTCATGCATTGCAGCTCACCCTTCTTGCCTCCCCTGTGTGTGCTCAGCCTAGCACCTGTACTCCACAGTCATCCTGATATTTCAGTTATCCTGCCATTGCAGCCACCTCTGCTGGCCACATCTTCCCATCCTCTGTCACACACAGTCATTACAGCATGGCACATTTCCATCACTCTGTGCATGGATCTCGTTGGCCACAACATGTTTGTCCATTTTTATGGCTGTCACATGGACTGAAGCTGATATCTGCATTCCATCAACTTATCTACGTCGTTCTTTTAGTTTAATATTGTCTATGTTCTCTGCTCTGTGCAGTGTTCATGTTACATGTGTGTTTGGCACATACGTCTTTTAACATTCAAATTGTGCAATGTTGCTGTTGTTGCCTAACATTGCTGATTTCACCTATACATCCTTAGGGCATCTTCTGCCACACCTTGGATTCACACAGCTTATGGGGTGCCTACGATAGTGCCTTGGGAGTTGGCAGACTTTAAACATGGCCTCAGGTAGATATTAATGGTTTGCTTTGCTAACGGGATATGTAGAGGATGTTCCATCTGATGCACCGTAATCTGGCCAATAATATATGGCACAAGGGTGTAGTTCTCTTTAGATGGACGCACGGATTTCTGTACACTTTCATACAGACATGGAACATAACTCAGCTAACCTGCTGTCCAGAAAATAGTAAACCATGACCCCTGCAACATCATTGACTGTCTTCAACAGTTGTGAGCATACATTACATAGGGGTATGTTGTTTTTCACCATACCTTGTATGTAATGGGCCTATGCTAGTTTTGGGATTTCAATATGCAAAGGGAATAGGGCATTTTCCCCGATAATAGTGACTCTGATCCCCTGTTCATATCTGTCCCCGGGGCCTGTTTGCAGCACCTCCTAGCTAAATCAGTAATGGCAGATGCAGGTCTGCCATTGATGATTTAGCAAGGAGGGGGGGAGGGGCTGCAGACAGACCCAGGCGACTGCTTACAATGACATTCACTCGGCACCCCTGTTAATATCAGTCACCAGGGGCTGGCTACAGCCCCTCACTACTAAAACAAGGACGTCAGACCAGGGTCAGCACACCTACTTACCATTTCCATACATCACAATGCACAGTGCTGCCATCAGAAACAGTGCTGTGACCATTACCTGCCTCATAGGGCACCCTACATGGCGCCCCATCGGCCACGCTTTCAACAACATTGTACAGTGCCATGGCGGACAATCCATTTACAAATGTGTCATTTGAGGTAACCTCAGGGGCATGTTATGTTACAGTGCTGTGACAGTACATGTGCTTGAATAAGTTATTGCACAGATATACGAGATGTGCCTCCTAATGCAATATTAACCCTACCAGGTACGCACTCAGCAAGCCATGTTCATTTGCCATTGTTGGGGATTGCACCCCTAACCATTGCGATGTGATTCTGTTTCTGGGCTTGCACATCAGCGCACCACCATATGGCTTACCAACATTATTATGCTTCCAAACTATTAGCACACACCCTTATGCCCAGCAGCGCAACGCCTTATGCCACACATACTTTGTAAAAGAACACCACAGCCAGTTTCCTTCAGTGTGCACTGTGGGGTATCGAACCCATGCTCCCTGCACCTTTGGTCAGTGTTCTAACCATTGTGCTGTGGCTCATCTCTTCTGCTTTCATATCACTGTGCCACTTATACCTCCCGGGATTCACAGGCCTCCAAACACATTCGCGCGCCGCTTTAGGCCCAGCAGCGCAACGCCTTAGGCCGCCCATACTTGGTGTACCTTCTAAAATAACGCCACAGCCAGCTTCCTTTGCTGAGCACTGGGGGGGATTGAACCCATGCTCCCTGCACCTTTGGTCAGTGTTTTTACCATTGTGCTGTGGCTCATTTCTTCTGCTTTCATATCAATGTGCCACTTATACCTTCCGGGATTCACAGGCCTCCAAAAACAATCGCGCGCCGCTTTAGGCCCAGCAGCGCTCCGCCTTCCGCCACCCATTATTTATCTGCCTCCAAAAATTACGCCTCAGACAGCTATCTTCATTGTGCACTGTGGGGGATTGAAACACTGAACCCTACACCAGTGGTTAGTGGGCTAAACATTGTGCTGTAGCTTTGCTCTCATGATTGCACATCAGCATGCCACTTATTCCTCCCGTGCAGCCACTTCATGTGCTAATGTGCAGGGCGCATATGGGCGGCCCGCACCTTACCGCATATGCAAATCACGCATTTCCTTCTTCAGCGCGAAACGCCCACTCCTTATATGGCACCCGCACTCTACCGCGGCCAGCACTTTACCGGGATCTTAGTAAACATCCCCCTAAAAACAATAAATAATGGGAGTCATCTTATGATCATGATAAACTTTTAAAATTGACAAAAAAACTTCTTTATGTGATCTAGGGAAAACCATGTGTATTGTATTGTAAATTAACTCAAAGATGACTTCTCCTAAACATAAGTGAACATATGCTATGTTAAGAAAAATTTTTGTATAAAAATTTTTTAAAAGGGGTAATGAACCTTAAATGATCAGTAAAGGCATATAATATTGAACAGCTTAAAAATAAATAAGAATAAATAAGGATGGATGTAAGAAGATTGATGGGGAAAGCACACTAGAGAGTCTCTAAGAGGAATAAAAAGCTTATTGGGTGTGAGTGATACAAAAATGACATGTCATAAAAACTAATGATTAAACCACAAAAAGAATGATGGAAGTAGATTACACCGACAGTGTTATTAAAAGACCGTACAGCCTGACTGACTATCAGGACCACGGGCAGTTTGCGTACTGTTCCAACACGGAAGTGTTTAAAAACAAAACTGCAGAGTAGCATTTGGGCTACTTTACTCTTTTTTGGAACCTCTCTGCTTTTGGTAGTATCCTTCAAGGATACATTCTTCCGAACCATCCGCTCTTGGGCGACTGAAGGCTTTCCCCTATTATTAAGAGTCATGGGATAGGAGGCAGTGTACTACTGTGGATCAGGAACTGGTTAAAAGATAGAAAGCAGAGGGTAGGGCTAAATGGCCAATTTTCCCAATGGAGAAAGGTGAATAGTGGTGTACCCCAGGGATCTGTGCTGGGTCCGCTGCTTTTTGACATATTCATAAATGACCTGGAAAATGGAACAACAAGTGAGGTTATCAAATTTGCAGATGACACAAAACTATTTAAAGTTTTTAAAACCCAAGAGGATTGTGAAAAAATGCAAGAGGATCTTGATAAATTGGAAGACTGGGCATCATAATGGCAGATGAAATTTAATGTGGACAAGTGCAAAGTTATGCACCTAGGGAAGAACAACCCAAACTATGGTTACACGATGCAAGGTTCCACATTAGGAACCACCACCCAGGAAAAAGATTTAGGCGTCATTGTGGATAACATGTTAAAACACTCAGCCCAGTGTGCAGCGGCGGCCAAGAGAGCAAATAGAATGCTAGGTATCATAAGGAAAGGAATGGAAAATAAAACAAAAGATATTATAATGCCTCTATATCGTTCCATGGTGAGACCGCACCTTGAATATTGTGTGCAATTCTGGTTGCCGTATCTTAAAAAGGACATAGCATTATTAGAAAAGATTCAGAGAAGAGCCACCAAAATGGTAAAGGGGATGGAAGGATACTCCTTTGAAGAAAGGCTAAAAAGGTTAGGGTCTTTAACCTGGAAAAGAGACGGCTGAGGGGAGATATGATAGAAGTCTATAAACTAATGAACGGAGTGGAACGGGTAAACGTAGATCGACTGTTTACGTTATCAGAATATAGAAAGACTAGGGGACATGCAATGAAGCTACAGGGTAAACTATTTAAGACTAATAAAAGAAAATATTTTTTCACGCAACGTGTAATCAAACTCTGGAATTTGTTACCGGAGGATGTAGTAAAGGCTGTTAGTGTAGCTGGGTTTAAAAAAGATTTGGACAAGTTCCTGGAGGAAAGGTCCATAAATCATTATTAAGAAGGGACCCAGGATATCAATGCTTGACCCAGTACAAGCATTGTGGAACCTGCATCTTTTGGGGAAACTGCTAGGTACGTATGACCTAGATTGGCCACTGTTGGAAACAGGATACTGGGCTTGATGGACCTTGGTCTGACCCAGTATGGTATATCTTATGTTCTAATAATGTGTCATCTGATTTCTTGACTGCTTGTCGTTTCATTCTTGATTATTGATCCAAATGGGTTGAAATGGTCTACTATTTCAATTTCTTGTCTATCAAGGATGAAGTTATTGATTTTTCCAGTTGTATGGGTATTCCAGAACACGTGATAGTTCTCATACACAAACTCTGCATTCACCACGAAGCAAAAGTTTGAATGGAACAAAGAGAAATAGAATGCTTTAAAATCACAAAGGTGTACAAGGCTGCACACTTTCCTCATACTTGTTCAAGTCAATTTCTATGCAGAAAAAATTATCAGAGAAGCAGGACTGTATGAAGAAAACCAAGGTGTGAAGATTGGTGGAAGACTCGTCAACAACCTTCGCTATGCTGACAATGCCACATTACTGACTGAAAGTGAAGACAATTGGAAACATCTGCCTAGCAAAATCAAGGAACATAGTCTTAAAATGGGCCTGCACCTCAAAGTGAAGAGTAGAAAGATCCTGACAAATGGCAAAACTTTGACTATAGTACCATTTTCAAATGAGGTTTCAAGGATAGCTGAGAATCTAAGCAGATATGTAAATAATGGATCTCTGCTTTTATCAGAAAACAAATATTATTCATCATAATGAATTTAGGTACAGTTCTTACCTTCCCACAATCAGGTAACGTAGCTTCAGTTTTGAAAAGATTTTAGGATAACATAGCGCACGGCAGGACCATGAAATCTGCGTAGTGGCCTGCACCATCTTCAGGGGCATGTGTGTCTGTCCCCCATCAACTGGCATATTGCTAACACGTGGCACCATGGAAACCAGCACGCAAGTGCCCACACTCACCACGATGTACCGGAATTCCCCATGTTCCACCCCCACCCCACCCTGTCTCCTTCCAATCACACCTTAAGTTATTAGCATGGGACTTTTCGCATGGCTCACCACATATTAAACTCTACACTAACGGTTAGCGTGATTTAATTAACAAGTCCCTAAATGTAGTAATCACATTCTAATTGATAGGCAAAAGAATCAAAATATTGCTTGCATACTGTTGTTAAGTGCCGTCGAGTCGGAGTCGACTCATGGTGACCCTCTGGATAGCTATCCTAAATTGTGTTCGGTCTTCAGTCAGGCGGCTCATTGTTGACAGACTGGTACCCATAGCTGCTGTTATTGTATCGATCCATCTCATTGCTGGCCTTCCTCTTCTGCGTTGACCTTCTATCTTGCCAAGCATAATGTCTTTCTCTAATGATCTCTCTCTTCGCATGATGTGTCCAAAGTATGAAAGTCGAAGTCTTGTCATCTGAGCTTCTAAAGAAAGCTTAGGTTTGATCTCCTCTAGTACCGACTGGTTTGTTCTTCGGGCAGTCCATGGTATACACAGTATTCGCCGCCAGCACCATAATTCAAAGGGATCAATTTACTTCCTGTCTATCTTTTTCACTGTCCAGCTTTCACATCCATATGATGTTATTGAAAATACCATGGCTTGAACAAGTCGAATCTTTGTATGGAGAGAGACATCTCTGCTCTTGAGAATCTTATCTAGGTCTTTCATAGCCATTCTGCCAAGAGCAATGCGTCGTCTGATTTCTTGACTGCTTGTTGCTTCTTTATTGATAGTTGATCCAAGTAGGTTAAAGTTGTTCACGATTTCAATGTCTTCTCCTTCAACGATGAACCTGTTGATTATGCCAGTTGTCATGATCTTTGTCTTCTTTACGTTAAGGTGCAGGCCCATTTTGAGACTATGTTCTTTGATTGTGAGAAGCAAATGTTTCAGATCATCTTCACTTTCAGCCAATAATGTGGTATTATCAGCATAGCGAAGGTTGTTGATGAGTCTTCCACCAATCTTCACACCTCTGTTGTCTTCATACAATCCTGCTTCTCTGATGATTTGTTCTGCATATAAATTAAACAGGTAGGGGGAAAGTATGCAGCCTTGTCTTACACCTTTGCTTATTTTAAACCATTCTGTTTCTCCTTGTTCCGTTCGAACTGTTGCTTCTTGATCAATGTACAGATTGCGCAAGAGAACGATCAGGTGTTCTGGTATACCCATGCTTCTTAATGTGGCCCAGAGTTTCTCATGGTTTACACAGTCAAAAGCCTTGCTATAGTCGATAAAGCACAAATAGATATCCTTTTGGTATTCTTTAGTCTTTTCAAGGATCCATCTCACATCCGCAATGATGTCTCTCGTTCCTCACCCTTTCCTGAACCCTGCTTGCACTTCAGGTAGTTCTTGTTCCAGGTATGGTTGTAGTCTCTTTTGAATAATCTTGAGTAGAATCTTGCTTGCATGTGGGATCAGAGCGATTGTGCGATAATTTCCATAGTCAGTTGGATCACCTTTCTTTAGTATTGGTATAAACACAGATCTTTTATAGTCAGTTGGCCATGATGTTGTCTTCCATATTTCTTGGCAGAGCCTTGTGAGTACGGTAACAGCTGCATAAGATTGCTGCAATACTTCTATGGGAATGCTATCAATGCCTGGTGCTTTGTTCTTTGATAAGGCTTTCAATGCTGCTTCAACGTCTTCTTTCATCACCAATGGTTCCCGATCATAAGGTACAGGTTGAAACGGCTGTTGGTCCACTTGATCTTTATCATATAAAAACTCTGTATATTCCTTCCACCTTTTCTTGATCTTCTCAGCATCATTCAACATAGAACCTTGAGCATCTTGTAACATTGCAATTCGAGGCTGGAACTTTTTCTTTCACTCTCGTAGCTTTAGGAAAGCCGATCTTGTTCTTCCTCTAATAGTTTCTGCTTCTATTTCCTTGCAAGTGTCATTGTAGTACTTTTCCTTGTCCTGTCTTGCTGCACGTTGGAAATCTCTGTTGAGTTCTGCGATTGTCTTTCTTTCTCCTCTGGCTTTAGCTTCTCTGCGTTTCTGGGCAATTTTCAGAGTTTCTTCCGTCATCCATTTTGGCCGTTTTTGCTTTTTCACCTTTTGTAGAGACTTCTCGCTTTCTTCCAACACAACCTTCTTGATGTCATTCCATAACTCTTCTGGAGCTCTGTCATTTGTATCTAAAGCAGCAAATCGATTTTGCAGGCAGTCTTTAAATTCCAGTGGTATATTCTCAAGGTCATATTTTGCTGCATTCATGAGTGGTTTGCTCTTTTTCAACTTTAGCTTGAGTTTGCATACTAGTAGTTGATGATCTGTACCACAGTCAGCTCTAGGTTTTGTCTTTGTTGATGTTACAGAGCTTTTCCATCGTTGACTTCCACGTATGTAGTCAATTTGATTTTTATATAATCCATTCGGTGAAGTCCATGTGTACAGTCGCCGCTTGTGTTGCTGGAAGAAGGTGTTTGAGATGAATAGATCATTGGTCTTTCAGAATTCTATCAGTCTTTCTCCAGCTTCATTTCTGTTGCCAAGTCCATATTTTCCAACTACTTTGCCTTCTTCTTTGTTGCCAACATTTGCGTTCCAGTCACCCATGACTATCAGGATATCCTGTTTGCATGTTCTGTCAATTTCAGCTTGTACTTGTTCATAGAACTCTTCAATTTCATTCTCTTCTGCAGCTGTTGTTGGGGCATATACTTGAATTATAGTTGTGTTGATAGGCAATCCTCGTAGACGAATAGAGATTAAGCGTTCGCTGACTGCATTGTATTTCATTACAGTTCTTGCAAGTTTCTTCTTTATTATAAATGCAACACCATTTCTTCTTTGTCTTTCATTTCCAGCATAGTAGACCATGTGATCATCTGATGCAAAGTGCCCCATGCCAGTCCATTTCAGTTCGCTGACACCCAACAGATCAAGTTGTACACGTTCCATTTCATTCTTGACCACCTCCAACTACCCTTGGTTCATGTTTCGTACATTCCATGTTCCAATGTGTAAGACATCTTTACAGCTTCTGACTCTCATTTCATGCGCAGCTACATCAGCAGTCAGACTTCCCGAGGGCTTTGATCCTACCACATCATAAATGCTGGCTTTACTCTGAAAAGTCTTCAGCTCTTCCCCAGTAGCTAGTTGAGTGCCTTCTGACCTGGGGGTCTCATCTTCCAGCACCATAGCACAATTTGTTTTGTTGTAACTATCCATTGGGTTTTCATGGCAAGATACAGAAGTAGATTGCCGGGCCTTTCTTCCGCGCAGTTTAAGTTTGTTGTTGTTGCCGTTGTCACAAAAATGTGATCCTCCGCCGTCAACACTCTCCCATTCTGCTGCTGCCCAGATGGGTGGTTTGTCTTGGTCTGGCACCTCAGCTGAGACCTGTCCATCTTGGGAGACCCTGCCAGTAGTTAAACTACCGATAGTTTAGCTCTCAGCATCACTGATGCACGCAAGCCCTCACAGCACGACAAGCTGCAAACCAAGTGAGAGGGCATACTATGCATACTTGCATACTATGATAGCTTAAATTTAGCGTTTTAAATAACCAGCCTACTGGTCGCATATACAAGTTAAAGACTATTGCTGAAAGTGCTGAACCTTGAGAAACGACCCTTTGTAAAGGTCTCTAATTAGAAAGGGATCCATTAATCTGTTGGTGTGGTACATCAAATCAAAGGCTGAGGATATGTGAGTACCTCACCAAAATGGAGTCTCCAGGCCTTGTGTATATTTAAAATTGACTGATAAAGACATGCCCTCTTTCAGTGGTTTCTTCCTTTAAGGACACAAATCCTGGCATGGATGCTTGTTACAAGCTTTAGGAATTACAAACTTGAGCATTCAGACTGCTAACAGCAAACCACAAAGGGGGTTATTCAGTTGTGTGGGAAATTAGTCAGGGGTGGGGAAGAGGCAGCCCGGGAGCGGAGAGTGGGCGGGCAGTGGACGGTCACCGGCCCTGGACGTACAGGACCGATTCTAATATACATCCAGGGCTGGCGAAATGGATGGGGAAGTTATTCCACCTTGAGGTGGAATAACTTCCCTGGTCATGTTTTTTTTAAGCGGCTCAAGGAGCGTAAGGGGCTGGGGGGGGCAGAGTTAATTCCCTGCAGCCCGATCCTGGCCTTACGAAGCCAGATTGGGGGTCAGGCTGCGGGGAATTAACTCCATTTGTAGGCAGCCAGCATCACGGCTTTTAAATGGAGCCGTGGTGCCATGGCAACATGACACCATGGCACCGCGGCTGTATTCAAAAGTCCTGGCTGAGTTAGCCAGGCTGTGGCTGTACGTGCAGGCTGGGACTGAATCGCAGTCCCGGCTTGCATGTACATGTCTGTTCATGATTCTGATCCCGCGGGGCTAGACGTGTCCTGTGGAATTAGAATCATGATCTCCTTTGTACGTTCGGGTCAGCCCAGACATACAAAGGAGATAGGGAGTTGGCTCTTGCATCAGACTGCACCCCTTTGTGATTGGTTGAAACCTCTTGATGTTTTTTTTTTAAAATAGAGGAGTCAGTTGCTTGCTAACTGGCCTTGGTCTACTTAGCAGTAAAAATAAAAAAACTGCTCCAGCTTTGGGAGAGAAAAGAACCTGGGAGTTGGGCTTCAACTCTTCTCTAGACCTTCAAATTGCAGAGTTATCAGGAAATTCAGAATCTTTCTTCTGAGATCTGACCCAGAGCTGGGGCAGAATAAATCCTTGCTGTTTTTTTTTTAAGGCCGAGTCCAAAGCTTGGAATTCTGAAGGAGAGTTGAAGCCAAACTCCCAGGTTCTTCTCTCCCAAAGCTAGAAGTGGCTTCTTGATGCTTCTTAACCAGAAGCTGGCCAGCAACTGCCTTGATTCAAAAAACATCAGGAGGTTTCAATCACTTACAGAGGACTGAAATCTGATGCAAGTGCCAACCCCGCCTGTTGCTGACTAAAATGTCAGTTCAACACTTTCTGGCAATTTAAAATGTTTGCTCATTCTAATCCACTTTGGAGTTTGCTGTTAGCAGCCTGTATGCTCAGATTTGTAATTCCCAAATCTTGTAACAAGCATCCATGCCAGGATTTTTGTCCTGAAAAGCAGAAACTTCCAAAATGGTGTGCGTCTTTATCAGTCAATTTTAAATATACACAAAGGTTGGAACCTTAGTAAACTCCTCACACCAATGTCCTAAGGTTATAATTCCAAACTTTACTCAACAATAGTAAACAGATTAAGAAACACAGACTGGTTGGCAGAATAAAAAAAAAACTCAATCAATAAAGCCATAGAACAGAAAAATAGCAATAAGCAAAGATCCTGGAAGGGTAATGACATCTAAGTGAAAAAATCTCCACTGCTAGTACTGCAGATTGAAATAAAACAAAATTCTTTGCAAGGCAAATTAAGGTGAGAGTAGAAAGATCTGGAAAAGCTGGCAGCATGCACTCCTGTGTAAATGGGGTTGCAGATGTTATATTCCAGGGTGCAATTGAACAAATACCAATTCCTAAGTAAATATGAAGCTGTTTGTATACAGGGAACTTTCTTTCACCTTCTGGGTCTCTGCAATCCTGGTCTGTGTTACATCCTCAGATATCTACACACGGCCCCTGGCGGTTTGTTCTGTAACCACACGCCAGCTAAAAGTACAAAGCATTAATACAGCCACTGCCCAGAGAACTGGGCTATCACACATAAAATAAAGACAAACTGCTCAGGCATGGACTTAAAAAGTAAAAAAAAAAAAAAGAAATAACACGTGGTAACCATAACTTTGTCCTTATATATTCTGCAGCGGCGCAAATTCTGCCGAAGCAGCCCCTGCAATGTGAGGGGGGGGGGGGGGAGGAGGGCCTAGGCAGGAAAGGGGCCTTGGCAAAGTTACTTTTATCTGTTTGTTGCACTGCTGTTCTAGGCCTAGAGGTCTCGCAATACCCCGAGACTTCAGCCTTGGAGGAACAGCTCTAGGCCTGGAACAGAGGTAGTGCGTCAAACAGACTAAAGTATGTTTCCATGCATGGCCCCCACTGCTGGAGCAAAGGGAGAGGTTGATGGGGGACACACAGTACTGCTGTCACAGGGGCAGTTGAGTCACCAAGTGGGGGGTGAAGGGTGTCAAAATAGGGAGCCCTCAGCAAAATTTTGCTTGGGGCCTCCCACTAGAACGTTTGATACTGCTGACTGGGTTACAAATTGGTTGAGTGGGAGGCGACAAAGGATACAAGTAAATGGAGCTCACTCTGAGGAGAAATCTGCAATAGAATAGACATCTAGGAAGGACTAGATAACATAAGGAGGAATCCAGCTAAGCTTGAGGAATGGTCAAGAATTTGGCAGCTGAGATTTAACGCTGCAAAATGCAGGGTCATGCATTTGGGCTGCAGAAATCCAAGGGAGCGGTACAGTTTAGGGGTGAAATACGTCTGTCCACAAAAGAAGAGCAGGTCCTGGGGGTGATTGTGTCTGATGATCTTAAGGTAACAGGTAGAAAAGGCAATGGAAAAAGCCAGAAGGATGCTGGCTGAAAAGGGAGAAGAATGGCCAGCAGAAAAAAGGAGGTGATGGTGCCTCTGTAGTGAGATCTCATTTGGAGTATGGTGTGCAATTCTGGAGACCGCACCTTCAAAAGGATATAAACAAGATGGAGTTGGTACCAAAGTGGTCAGTGGACTTCGTCATAAGGGGACAGACGTAAAGATCTCAATATGTATACTTTGGAGGAAAGGTGGGAGAGAGGCGATATGATGGAGACGTTTAAATACCTTTGTGGCATAAATGCACAGGAGGAGAGCCTCTTTCATGTGAAGAAAAGCTCTTTAATAAGGGGGCATAGGAAGAAGGTGAAAGGGGATAGACCTCAGGAGTAATATGCGGAAATATTTCTTTATGGAAAGAGTGTTAGATGCATGGAATAGTCTCCCAGTGGAGGTAGTAGAGACGAGGACAGTATCTGAATTCAAGAAAGCATGGAACAAACACAGAAGATCGCTAAAGGAAAAAAAGGGACTATAGTAATTGATATGGAAGGGCAGACTAGATAGGCCATGTGGTCTTTTTCTGCCGCCATGTTTCTATGTTTCTAACACGAGACCAGCGCCAGAGACAATGGAGGGGGTGTGGGGGGGGGGGAGGGGTATCAGGTAGTCCCAAACACTGGTTCCTAAGATTTTAGCCTGGCTCCTAAATCCATACAGAATTTGTCGAGGCCTGCTCTCTCCTTATTTTGCATATGTGACCAAAGTGAGGTATTTTGCCAGCATGCCGTTTCTCTGTAAGGATGTGTAGCAGTCTGGCTTGTTCTCGTTCCCTTACCAAGATGTCTGTCCAACCTTTGCAATGTTTGCATTTTCATAGATTCTCTGGCTGTTATAGGGGTGGATCCCTCAGTGGTAAGGTTACGAGATTTTTTCCAGGCAAATAGGGGACTCTTATCGGAAGTGTGAAGGAGTGCGTAGGGGGTAGAGGGGGGAGGAGAAGGGGCTCCTTAGTTCCAGGTTTGAGAAACAATGCATGGAGGAGGGGAGTCATTACACTGTCTCCCCCTCCCCACATACACACATCTATCCCATGACAGCAACAATATCACGTCCAAGTAAACAAATCGACCGAGAAATAGAAACAGCGATGCGTTTCCCCCATACTGTGCAAAATATAAAGATAATGGATGAAAACTCTAAGAACAGATATTTCCAAATCACGAAATTGGAAATCAAATTTTTTTCTACCCCTCTGTCCTCATTGCTGGAACTGGGGACAGAAGGATGCTAAACAGGTGGTAGTTGGGGGACACAGTTCTAAAATTGGGGACATCTGGTAACCTTAGTCAGTGATCTCTCCTCTCCTGTACATGAGTGCTGGCAACAGGTGCCGGAAAAAAAGCGCTGAATGACAGAGAGAGTCACAATTCAGAACAAAGCTACACAAAAATCACTCTCTGGATAAATACAAGAGACTGAGAAAATAAATTCAAAGCAAAAATCACCGTCTGCTTTTCCTATAGCAGCGGGAAACAACTTCTGGTTGCTCTATTATCTCTGTCCCGGTTCCTCTAAAGGAGTCTGGTTTGAGTTGCAAAGAATCTTGAAACCGAAAGAAATCTGAAAAAACAAATTCCTACTTGAAAGTGATGAGGCCACAGATGAGAAACTGATGAGGCCTCTGGCAGATGGGGAAGGCGCCTGCACAGAAATCCACAAATAATCTAACTATCCAGATTCCTAAAATGTGGCCTGAGCACTTCCAGCTCCTCTGTAAATAAATCAGATTTGAAGATCTCAGTGAAGATTGGAAACACGCTTAAGATAAACGAAATCTTCTGCAAAGTGTTTAGTGGTATCTGAGAAACACTCGGGAAATCAGGGAAGGTGCATATGATCTCTATAGGCTCCGATAGTTCCCCATGCATAAGGTCCCTTGCTGGATTACCGATTGGGACTAGGGTTGCCAACTGGCTACAGTTGCACCCGACAAGCTTGATACAGTCCTAGGTTTACCCCCATTGCATGCAGGGACATGTAGTCTTGCCTTTCTTATGGAGTGCAATGGAGATATCAGAACTACATGTCCCTGCATGCAATGGGGTAAACCTAGGACCAGATCAAGTTTGTGGTTTGGTATGATCTCCTCCTTTTAGGTGGTTTAGTAGTTGTGACTTTTGAGCTACCAAAGTAAGTTTAGTTGAGCTAGGAATTATTTTGATTGCTTTGGTCTGAGAGTTTTTGTTGCTTTATGTACGTAATACTCTTAGTGTCCCTCACTTGGTTTGCAGCTTGTCGTGCTGTGAGGGCTTGTGTGCATCAGTGATGCTGAGAGCTAAACTATTGGTAGTTTAACTACTGGCAGGGTCTCCCAAGATGGACAGGTCTCAGCTGAGGTGCCAGACCAAGACAAACCACCCATCTGGGCAGCAGCAGAATGGGATAGTGTTGACGGCGGAGGATCACATTTCTGTGACAACGGCAACAACACCAAATTTAACTGCGTGGAAGAAAGGTCCGGCAATCTACTTCTGAATCTTGCCATGAAAACCTAATGGATAGTTACAACAAAACAAATTGTGCTATAGTGCTGGAAGATGAGACCCCCAGGTCGGAAGGCACTCAACTTACTACTGGGGAAGAGCTGAAGACTTTTCAGAGTAAAGCCAGCATTTATGATGTGGTTGGATCAAAGCCCTCAGGACGTCTGACTGCTGAAGTAGCTGCGCTTGAAATGAGAGTCAAAAGCGGTAAAGATGTCTTGCACATTGTAACATGGAACGTACGAAGCATGAACCAAGGGAAGTTGGAGGTGGTCAAGAATGAAATGGAACGTGTACAGCTTGATCTGTTGGGTGTCAGCGAACTGAAATGGACTGGCATCGGGCACTTTGCATCAGATGATCACATGGTCTACTATGCTGGAAATGAAAGACAAAGAAGAAATGGTGTTGCATTTATAATAAAGAAGAAACTTGCAAGAACTGTAATGAAATACAATGCAGTCAGCGAGCACTTAATCTCTATTCGTCTACGAGGAATGCCTATCAACACAACTATAATTCAAGTATATGCCCCAACAACAGCCGCAGAAGAGAATGAAATTGAAGAGTTCTATGAACAAGTACAAGATGAAATTGACAGAACATGCAAACAGGATATCCTGATAGTCATGGGTGACTGGAACGCAAAAGTTGGCAACAAAGAAGAAGACAAAGTAGTTGGAAAATATGGACTTGGCAACAGAAATGAAGCTGGAGAAAGACTGATAGAATTCTGCAAGACCAATGATCTATTCATCTCAAACACCTTCTTCCAGCAACACAAGCGGCGACTGTACACATGGACTTCACCCAATGGATTGTATAAAAATCAAATTGACTACATTTGTGGAAGTCAATGATGGAAAAGCTCTATAACATCAACAAAGACAAAACCTGGAGCTGACTGTGCTACAGATCATCAACTACTAGTATGCAAACTCAAGTTAAAGTTGAAAAAGAGCAAACCACTCATGAATGCAGCAAAATATGACCTTGAGAATATACCACTGGAATTTAAAGACTGCCTGCAAAATCGATTTGCTGCTTTAGATACAAATGACAGAGCTCCAGAAGAGTTATGGAATGACATCAAGACGGTTGTATTGGAAGAAAGCGAGAAGTCTCTACAAAAGGTGAAAAAGCAAAAACGGCCAAAATGGATGACCGAAGAAACTCTGAAAATTGCCTAGAAACGCAGAGAGTACGTTCAATTTCAACTCTAAAGTAAATTAGAATGATTTCTATATTTATTGATGTTTGTTGCAACACTGTTAACGGGTCTCAACAGTGTTGCAACAAACATCATTAAATATAGAAATCATTCTAATTTACTTTAGAGTTGAAATTGAACGTACTCTCTATAGCACTACAGTAACGCGTTCAGATAAAAAGACCTAATAGGTTGTAGAAACGCAGAGAAGCTAAAGCCAGAGGAGAAAGACAGACAATCATATAACTCAACAGAGATTTCCAACGTGCAGCAAGACAGGACATGGAAAAGTACTACAATGATGCATGCAAGGAAATAGAAGCAGAAACTATTAGAGGAAGAACAAGATCGGCTTTCCTAAAGCTACGAGAGTTGAAGAAAAAGTTCCAGCCTCGAATTGGAATGTTACAAGATGCTCAAGGTTCTATGTTGAATGATGCTGAGAAGATCAAGAAAAGATGGAAGGAATATACAGAGTTTTTATATGATAAAGATCAAGTGGACCAACAGCCGTTTCAACCTGTACCTTATGATCGGGATCCATTGGTGATGAAAGAAGAAGTTGAAGCAGCATTGAAAGCCTTATCAAAGAACAATACTCATACAAAAATCACCAAAAGAACCCCTAAAAAGTGACACTTTTGTTTTTTGTTGGATACTACTGAAAAAGGCACACACTTTATACTTCGTGCCTCCCCTTCAGTTGTCTCCCTTTTAATTAAACTTTAAAAAGTTCAAAGGTACTTAGCTTAGCAAAAATGCATCTTCTTCAATCACTCGCTTCAAAACCAAGTAGAAGGTTAGCAGCAACTTGACTCAATCATCCAAATGAGAATACAAGTGTCCACAAACAAATGTAGATCTCCACGCACGACGTGCACGTTTTGGGACGGATGTCCCTGTATCAAGTGCCAGCAGAGATTTAACTCAAATATTGCAAGTGCTGTCTTCCAAATTTTTCTCAACTGCCATACAATGCTGTAATTCAACCAACAACTGATTCTTTTAAAGGGCAGAAAACTTGTAATTGGCTATTTCGTAGCTTTCAATCAAGACATCAACCAATGAGAAGGAAGGGGTATCCCACTGTGTAAGGGAATCCCTACTTCTCTTGGATGACTTCACATAAGGCTGGACCAATCAATCTCTTTGTTGAGACCCAGAGGGTGTACAGATTTTAGACGATAGATCCACCTCTGTTCACAATGTTGAAGCTTGCCAATCCGATCTCCTCCCCTGGGATCAGGGGGGATATGGTCAATAATGGACCACTGAAGATCTGAAAAATCATGGTTACGTTGCAAACAATGCTCTAGAATCGGGGCTGACTCAATTTTGCGCCGGAGCCGTGATGCATGTTCATTCAACTGTGTCTTGGCCATCTGAGTCGTTCTGACGACATACACAAGAGGACACGGACACTGTATAACATAAACCACAAAAGATGAAGTACAATCCGTCTCCCACCGTCGCTTAATCATTTGGCCAGTTAAAGGATGTGACCATGTAGAACCCGTTAATGAAGAAGCGCAATGTGAACAACTTCCACACTCAGTATGTCCATTATGTAGCAAGGGTGGAATAGGTGATCTATCCTCCACAGTCACTGTTCGAGCTAACAGATCTCCCAAATTAGCGCCACGAGTAAAGGCCACCATAAGAGGTTTTTGAAAACAAGAATGTAAGGATAAAATAGACCAGTGTTTTTTAAGAATAGACACTACAGTAGTGGATGTGAGATGGATCCTTGAAAAGACTAAAGAATACCAAAAGGATATCTATTTGTGTTTTATCGACTATAGCAAAGCTTTTGGCTGTGTAAACCATGAGAAACTCTGGGCCACATTAAGAAGCATGGGTATACCAGAACACATGATCGTACCCCTGCACAATCTGTACATTGATCAAGAAGCAACAGTTCGAACGGAACAAGGAGAAACAGAATGATATAAAATAAGCAAAGGTGTAAGACAAGGCTGCATACTTTCCCCATACCTGTTTAATTTA
Source organism: Ichthyophis bannanicus (assembly GCA_033557465.1). NCBI lineage: Eukaryota > Metazoa > Chordata > Amphibia > Gymnophiona > Ichthyophiidae > Ichthyophis > Ichthyophis bannanicus. The sequence goes on along the minus strand of CM066032.1, from coordinate 1,265,751,476 downwards.
TATGCAGAACAAATCATCAGAGAAGCAGGATTGTATGAAGACAACAGAGGTGTGAAGATTGGTGGAAGACTCATCAACCACCTTCGCTATGCTGATGATACCACATTACTGGCTGAAAGTGAAGATGATCTGAAACATTTGCTTCTCACAATCAAAGAACATAGTCTCAAAATGGGCCTGCACCTTAATGTTAAGAAGACAAAGATCATGACAACTGGCATAAGCAACAGGTTCATCGTTGAAGGAGAAGAAATTGAAATTGTGAACAACTTTAAACTACTTGGATCAACTATCAATAAAGAAGAAACAAGCAGTCAAGAAATCAGATGACGCATTGCTCTTGGCAGAATGGCTATGAAAGACCTAGATAAGATTCTCAAGAGCAGAGATGTCTCTCTCCATACAAAGATTCGACTTGTTCAAGCCATAGTATTTTCAATAACATCATATGGATGTGAAAGCTGGACAGTGAAAAAGACAGACAGGAAGAAAATTGATGCCTTTGAATTATGGTGCTGGCGGCGAATACTGTGTATACCATGGACTGCCCGAAGAACAAACCAGTCGGTACTAGAGGAGATCAAACCTAAGCTTTCTTTAGAAGCTCAGATGACAAGACTTCGACTTTCATACTTTGAACACATCATGCGAAGAGAGAGATCATTAGAGAAAGACATCATGCTTGGCAAGATAGAAGGGCAACGCAAAAGAGGAAGGCCAACAATGAGATGGATTGATACAATAACAGCAGCTACAGGTATCAGTCTGTCAACAATGAGCCACCTGACTCAAGACCGAAGGCAATTTAGGATAGCTATCCAGAGGATCGCCATGAGTCGACTCCGACTCGACGGCACTTAACAACAACAACTCTTAGTGTGGATTTTCTTGTTTATGAATCTTCATTAGGAACATCCTAAAAACCAGGCTGGAATGTGGCCCTCCAGGACTGGAGTTGAACAACCCCTAATTTTATAAGGTTCGCCTACATTTATGTACATGGTCACATGCATAAATGACAATATTTTAGTGATTTGTGCACATAAATGTCCACTTATGAATGTAAGCAGTTGCTTGCTATTCTGGCAGTTCATGCGTTGGTATGCAAATAGGTAGTTAAATAAAAACAAAAAACAAAAAATAAATAAAGTGATACCTTTTTGTTGGAGTAACTTAATATAGTGTTAGATTATCTTTCGCAGCTTAAAATATTTTTCTTCAGGACAGCCCTGTCTTGAAGAAAAAGTATTGAGGGCCTGATATTGAAAGGCACCTGTCCGGTTAGCAGCACCCAATAACCTGATAAGTGCTGGTGGAAGGATATTCAGTGGTACTATCTGGATAGTGTTGTGAAATATTTCTTCTGACTGCGTTGGAGCTATGGAGATCGGGCTGAGGTGAGAGTTACCCGAGAAGCACTGCTATCCTAAGTCCTATGCGGATAGTCGCAAAACATCGCTACTATCCAGATAGGCACAGTGCTGGCCACGCAATCTGAATACTCAGTGCCGACCACTATCCAGATATCAGCACCTAATATTCCAATGTTATTTAATCCTAGCAGCTGGCATTTAAAAAAACATACCGACCACATCAGTTACATTTTTGGGAGGGGACGTTTTTCTGCATGCTACTGCACAGAGGCTCTCCATACCTGCAGAAAAGCTATTTTAGGCTGTGGTGGAGTGAGACAGATTGATTTTTCTGTATCTTCGTGCCTCCTCCTCCTCCTCTGCTAGCAGTCAGTTATTATCTCAGACTCGGTTGCCTCGCTGAGATAAAAGCAATAGGGGCAGCCCCTCCCTCAGCATAAGGCTGGGAGCTGCAGGGAAGCCAGAGGCCACTGTACAGCTTAATTGAAAACCACCGGCAAGCAGGATTCAGATTCATACAATGTTACTGGCAGGACAGTTTTACATATGCTGCCTAAGGAATCCCTAAAGTCCTTAAAATAAAAAGGGAAAGCAATAATTTACCTGATAACAGTAATGACAGCAAAATAAACTTACAGTGTACACAGAGGACAGTTCCCAGGTTCTGGGTTTGGTCCCTATCGTCCCTGATCAGTTCACATTTCTTGTCTGATGGCAGGATACAAGTTAATTGAATTTATGTTTTTATTTATTAAAATTCTTAGTATACCGCTATTTAAAGCGACATCACAGCAGTTTGCATAGTTTCCATCAACTAAAAGTTAACCCCCCCCCCCCCCGAAATAAAAACAGATGAAAGGAAAAAGACAAAAAGGCTGTCCAGTGGGTCTGAGCCCACTGCCCTTGCCAGGCTGCTAATCCTCGAAGGCTTATGTGAAACAGTAAGCCTTTAGTCCCAAATGAAATTTAGGTACATACACAATTGCTTATACTGTATAGTATAGGAAAGCATACCATGAGGTTTTTATTTAATGTGACCTTTGCCCCTTTTTCCTTGGCGGGAAATTCCCTTCCGGTTAAAAGCCAGTTTTGACGCCGCCAGCTTCTTTCACTTTTTAGGATTGTCTGCATTGACAGAGCAAGTATGTACTTTTTAATGTTTAACACAAACACGTTTTGTGAGTGATTGAATTCTGTCTTTCTCGCAATGGAGGGAGTCTCTTTTAAAGTTTACAAGTCGCATTTTTCATTTCTGAGTTTTGTCGGAACAGACAGAACAAGTATGAACTTCTTTATTAGACATCAGGTTTTCAATATTAAATTCATACATGTTTTTGAGTGATATAATTCTCTGATGGTATATTCCTTATCGTTCCTCCAGTTCAGTCCTCCACTTCTGGGTTGTGTACCTCCTCCTGCATCTTGGAGAGCGGGCATGTAAAAATCATAAGGCTTTTCGATCAATTACTGAATGCGTTTCAAAGTAGCAAAGTTCCAAATGCGTTCAATTGAAACATATAGGCAAAGTAGAGCTTTCAATCTAAGAAGCAGCGGCACTGTCTCTTTTGCTCAGTACGCGAAATAAGGTCTCAGACTTATAATGCACTTAATCTAGACTTGCGTCTGTTCATATAGTGCTATAGTTGCATCAATGACCTTCTGATTTAATAAACTTTCGCTACTGTGCAAACTGCTCAAACTTGTACTGGATAGACAAGGACTTAGCTTTGTCGCTCCACTGAATCTTCACCAGCCCACAAAGCGGATCCCAAACTTGTACTGGATAGACAAGGACTCAGCTGTGTCGCTCCACCGAATCTTCTCCAGCCCACAAAGCGGATCTCGACGCACTACTCAGGCGCCACAAAGGCGTTTCAAAATCCCAATTTCATCAGGAGATCCGTTCCCGTGTTACTAAAACAATGCTGCCCGCGTCTTCATGCATTCTTCATCAACATGGCTATCCGGCACGGTGTCTTCGGTATACACGGAAGTGGATAGCCATGTTGATGAAGAATGCATGAAGACGCGGGCAGCATCGTTTTAGTAACACGGGAACGGATCTCCTGATGAAATTGGGATTTTGAAACGCCTTTGCGGCGCCTGAGTAGTGCATCGGGATCCGCTTTGTGGGCTGGTGAAGATTCGGTGGAGCGACAAAGCTGAGTCCTTGTCTATCCAGTACAAGTTTGGGATCCGCTTTGTGGGCTGGTGAAGATTCGGTGGAGCGACAAAGCTAAGTCCTTGTCTATCCAGTACAAGTTTGAGCAGTTTGCACAGTAGCGAAAGTTTATTAAATCAGAAGGTCATTGATGCAACTATAGCATTATATGAACAGACGCAAGTCTAGATTAAGTGCATTATAAGTCTGAGATCTTATTTCGCGTACTGAGCAAAATAGACAGTGCCGCTGCTTCTTAGATTGAAAGCTCTACTTTGCCTATATGTTTCAATCGAACGCATTTGGAACTTTGCTACAATGTCAAAATCATGACATCACTGGATGTAGTCTACTGGTCTCTCCCATCAGCCCCAGTGTGTCCAGTCTCCATGCAGCAGGAGGACGTAGTAAGCCTAGGTGCTGGGCTCACTTGAGGGAACAGATAAGGAGCTGTTAGAGTAGCTTTAGCGATAGATTTGCATTTGATTTAGTCCCTATTCTTTAAATTGATTATTTTGGTTACTATGTCTTTAAAAAAAATGAAAAAATGAAAAAGCTGTGTGTATTACTTGAGCCGGTTCCTGCCTGCCTTCTCATATTGCTTTACGTCTTTTGGGCCAATTTTGCTGTCAGATCAGAGAGCTCTGTAGTAGGCAGCCACGATCTCCCGCCGACCCCATACTGCCGCGATCCTGCTGAAATGAATTGAAGGAGGATGGTAAGCTCGTCCGGCGGCTCTTCACTCGCTTCTGAGCTGAGCGGGGCCGCGCGGGCTTGAGCGCCGCAGAAGCAGCATTGATTTTGTTTCAGGGGATCGTGCAGGCAAGCGGGGTAATGGGCCAAAGTAGTGGCTCTTTCAGTCAGTGGAATTTTGGCGCCATTTTGCGTTTTCGGCAAGCGGTGGCCATTTTGAGCGCGTGTTCGCCATGTGGCGAGCACTCGCATAGTGGATCGCAGCACTTTTAGGAGGCTTTAGCCCTGCATTTTTAAAGTTTAAATTTCTTTGTTTTGGTTTATTTTAAGTTGGTGAAGTTGTTTTAATTTACCTGAGTGGATTTTTGGTGTTATCTGCCTTATTGGATTGATTTGGGGGATCCCTTGTTCATTGTAACGGGGGATTTTTTTTGCTTTGGATAAGTTTTTAGTTCTTAGTTTCTTTTCTTTCTTTTTCTTATTGAAAAAAAAAAATTTGCATTTTTTCATTAGCCGCCTAGGAGTGGTTGGGGTGTCTGGCTTATAGCATCGCGCCCTCAGTGTGTTGTCTGCGGCACCCGCAGAGGTACAGTCGCTGACTCCAGAATCTGACGGGGCTGCACTACAGTCTCTATGAGCGTGGAGCAGCAGATGGAGGTTAAGGTAGTTCAGGACCCACAGGGTTCATCGGATGGAGCTGAAGGAGAGGCCCTGCTGATCACTCCACCAGGGTTCTGCCAGGAGGTCCCAGTGGGCCAATCAAGTGCGCTACTGGCCTTGGGGTCGGGACCGCAGCTCGGGGATTTCTGTCTGGACTTTGTCTTAATAATGCATCAGGCATTTTGTTTGAGGCATCAGGGGAAATTACCGGAACCTTTGTTGCTGACTAGTCCTATGCAACAGCCCGGGATAGCGGAAGCTGGTAGCATTTCCCCGAGGCCCCCAAAAAGGTCACGGCCTCGTGAGCTTTCTCCCACAGATGTGGAGTGGCGAGAGACAGATGAAGCTGAAGTGGAGCTCGAAGCAGGGATGGAGGAATTGGAAGAAGGAGAAATACTGGGGAGGGGTGGCCTGCACGGAGCAGCAGGTGCACTTATGCTTCCCATTGTGATGGGCAGACTAGATGGACCATGCTGGTCTTTATCTGCCGTCATTTACTATGTTACTATGTTACCTGAGCCTGAGGATCAGGCGAAAATCATTCGGGTATTCCGGAAGGACGAACTGACGGCTCTTATTACGGAATACCTCCAGACGCAAAATTTCGCTACCGCGCAACCGATGGAAGAAGAAGATGTGGAAGACCCTATCATTTAAGCGGTGAGGCAAGCGCAGGTATTGTTTCCGATTCACTGAGTTGTAGACCGGATGATCCAGGAGGAGTGGGATCAACCGGAAGCAGGACTAAGAGGAGTCAGACTATGAACAGACTCAATCCTTTAGCGGATAAGGACAAAGAAAAGTTCTGATATCTGCGAATTGATGCGGCAATGTCAGCGGTCACAAAGAAGACCACTATCCCGGTGGAAGGTAGCGCGGTATTAAAAGAAGCGCAGGATAGTAAAGTAGATGGTTTGTTGAAACAATCATTTGAGGCTAACGCACTGTCCTTGCAGGCTTCCATTTGTGGAGCTTGGGTGGCGAGAGCATGTCTCAGATGGTCTCAACACTTACGGCAGTCTACTCAACTGAAGCAGGAAAGTGTAAGAGAGCTAGATCGGCTAGAGTCGGGGTCGGCATATTTGGTGGGTGTGTATTACAACTTGATTAGAGTGCTAGCTAATAGTATGGCTTCGTTGGTTGCCACCCAGAGATCCTTATGGTTGAGGAATTGGGCGGCCGACGGCTCATCTAAGTCGCGTCTCAGTAAGCTTCTGTTTAAAGGGAAGTTGTTGTTTGGAGAAGATCTTGAAAAGGTTGTTAAGGATTTAGGGGAGTCTAAGGGCGGAAGACTCCCAGAGGATAAACCTAAGCAAGGAAAGTCCTTACCGGTCTTTTGGGGTCAGTTTAGGGATTTCAGGAGATTTCGCACATCTCGCTTGGGTGGTTTCCAAAAAGGAAGATTTGCTTCTAGGGCCCAGGGGTTTCGTGGGTTTCATGGAGCAAGTAGGGGTTTCGCAGCGGCTTCTGCAGTGGCAACTCAAAAACCACAATGAAAGGATGTGGGTCTCGGTAGGAAGCCAACCGATAGGCGGGCGACCGGGGATTTCTTCCTGCCTGGACCCAAATAACATCCGACCAGTGGGTGTTAGAGATAATTCGCGATGGTTATGCGCTGGAATTGGCAAGACCGGTTCAGGATTCATTTGTGATGTCTCCCTGCAAAGGTCAACGAAAAACCCTGGTGATCCGCTGTACATTAGATCGACTTTTACAAATGGGAGCAGTCGCGCCAGTCCCGAGAGCAGATTACGGCGTGGGTCAATACTCCATTTATTTCATGGTACCAAAGAAAGACAGATCTCTACGTCCTATCTTGGACCTAAAAGGGGTGAATCACTGTCTTCGAGTACCACATTTCAGGATGGAAACGTTGAGGTCGGTCATTGTAGCGGTGTGCCAAGGAGAGTACTTGACTTCCCTCGATCTTACGGAGGCGTATTTACACATCCCAATCAGATCGACTCATCAAATGTTTCTGCAGTTCGCTCCTCCTTGGGGACATTATCAATTCCAAGCATTGCCTTTCGGTCTGGCGATGGCCCCGCGGACCTTCACCAAGATCATGGTGGTGGTGGCAGCGGCATTACGAAAGGAAGGATCATCCTTATCTCGATGATTGGTTAATTCGGGTAAAGTCCAAGGCTGAGAGCATTCAGGTGACAGATAAGGTAGTGAAGTTTTTGCAGTGTCTAGGCTGGGTGGTCAATTCGACTAAAAGCCACTTAGTACTGTCCCAGGATCTCGAATATCTGGGGGTGCGGTTTGACACTCAGAAAGGGGTGGTGTTCCTGCCGAATCATCGAGTTCAAGTCCTTCAACAGCTGGTGCGCAAGTTCAGGTCCACTCCAATGCCCTCAGCGTGGAGTTACCTTCGTGTGCTGGGAACGATGGCGGCGACCTTGGAAGCAGTGCCATGGGCCAGATTTCATATGCAGCCTTTACAGAGAGCGCTGCTTCGCCGTTGGTCGCATCAGTCCAACTCGTTGAACAAACGGCTTCCCTGCCCTCCCCAGGTCAGGCAGTCCCTTCGGTGCTTCCAGAATCTTTGAAAACAGGAATGCCTCTGGAACAGCTGGAGTGGTTCCCATTGTTGATGGACGCGAGTCTCGCGGGATGGGGAGCACATTGCAGAGATCTCCAGGAACAAGCAGGAATGAGTCTTCACATATGGGTACGTTGGTACCGATGGAGCCTGCGCAGGGACGGAGCCTGCACGGGAATGCTCCCCAGCGTCCAAAAAGAAAGCTTTTGGGAGCATCCCACGCGCATGCGCGCTGCCTTCCCGCCCATTTACTTCCCTCTCATCAGTTTTCCGTTTTCCGCGGAGCCGGCAGGACGTATTCCTGTCACCGCAGAAAATTGTTCTTTTTATTCTTAGTTTTTTGTGGTCGCGTCTGCCTTCCCCCGACGCCACCGGTACCGCCGGTGTTTTTCTTTCTTTTTTCTAAAAGAATTTCTTCTTTCTTCAGAAATGTTTTTCCCTTTTAGTGTCTGACGGTTTGCTAGGCCACTGGGCCTCTATTTTTGCCGTTATGGAAAAGCCAACACTACAATTTAGGTCGACTTTCAGAGGGTATTAATTGTCTAATTGGAAAAACTGCGTCCCTCCACTACAATTAGAGATTCTCACCAATGTTAGTACACTACTATCCCTTGTAGAGATGTTATATAGATATTATACTATCTTTCAATTAAAGTACAAATCTATTTTGAATGGAACCAGTGGTCTCAGCTTGAGATCGGCAATGCCTAGGATATTTCTCCTTCAAAATGCATGCCCACTTTACATCAATGACCACTATACGGTTCCTGAATTAATTGAGTTCTTGTAGTTGTATGATAATAAAAGTGTACCTCAATATTCTTCAATTTTTGAATCTTATACAAAGTTATGGATGTCTCAAATGCTGCTTTTGAACTTCTCCATCCCTGGAGATTGCAGTTATCTTTGAAACTATGATTGTATAATGTTAGAGGTGTATCTGAATATTCATCCATTTCAGTGCTTGTACAGGGTTATACTCAACTTAAATACTGCTCTTAAACTCCTCTATTGTTGGAAATTGCACTTATCTTTAAAACTGTTGAAAGTTGTTCGTAAATTTCAGTTATGGAAAAGCCAGCCACTATCCTTAAAAAATGTTCTAAGTGTGGCGGTACAAATATTTTTTCAGACACCCATACTTGGTGTCTTAAATGTTTGGGTCCTGACCACTGCTCACTGGAGTGTCTTTCCTGCTGGACCTCAAACAGAAGAAATCTTCAGAATCGGGCTCAACTCGATACCCGGTTCACATTGCTCTCGATGTCACCAGCTAGAATATCTCCACAGGATCAGGTAACCAAACAAAAGTCTGTAAAGACTAGCCAGTCCTCGAGTGGTAGATCTCCTTTCCAGTATTGAGATGGCTCCGGCCTTGCCCTCGAGGACATCTTGGCAATAAAGCCCTGGCGGGAGTCTTCGGGCTCCAAAGCATTAACGGGGTTTCAGATTGTTCCCGGGGTTCCTACCTCAGAGAACATACCTGGGCCATGCTCGGTGGTTATGGCTGCTTCGGGCGATACCGACACCCCGGCATCGGCTATGGTGATGGATGAAATACTCTTCACCGATGAACGTAGTCTAGCGCTCTCGGTTACCTCGGTACCGCTGGAGTTGCTTCAGACCGTTCCTCCAGTATCGGTATCGGTTTCGGTACCGGTACCGGTATCGACATCGGCATCGGTGACGGTACCGTCCATGCTTGCTTTGACAGACTCGCTTCCTTCGATGCCATACCTGGAATCCATCTCTAGCATGGAGGATTCGGTACCGACTCTTCTCGGTATCGACTTCGGGTATCGAAGACATCGCTTTAAAGAAAATACGATGCTTCATCCTTTCAAGTCTTCCGATCCCGATGACTGCGATGAATCCATCGGTACCAAGGCTGATTTTTCCACAAATCTAGCCTTTACCCCTCATTTTAAAGGATCCTCCTCAGGGGAGATTTCTTTTCAAGCTTTTTTGCTTGATATGGAAAGTTACTTGCCATTTCTATACCTGGTAAGGAGTCCTTGCCAGGGGATTCAGAGACCCTGCAATCCCCCTGTATTCCAAAGGAGATCATCATGCTTCCTTTGCATCAGATCTTACAAGATCTCCTTTTTAAGAATGTGGGAAACTCCTTTAACGGTATCACCACATTCTAAGACACTTGACTCCATTTACAAGGTACCACCTTCTCCAGGTTTTCGAAAGACTCAACTTCCTCATCATTCTATTGTTGTACAATCAGCAATGAGGCGTATTAAGAGTGCAAAAAAGCACTCTTCTTATCCGCCAGGTCGTGAGTCTAGAACTTTAGATGTCTTTGGACGTCGATGCTTCCAGGCATCCATGCTTTCAGCAAGAATTATCTCATATATTTTCTATATGGGATTATCTCTTGAAGAGGTTACAAAGAGCTTAAAGCTTTTGAACCCTTCTTTTCAAGAGCATAAAAGAGCAGACTATTTCTTACTAGTCAATCATGCTCAAAATATCTCTAGGTTCCTTAACCCTTTCAAGGCCTACTTTAAATTTTTAATCCACATTCTGCAGCCTGGTTAATTTTTGCATATTTCAGGAAAATTGTACCCGTCTTATTCAATATGTTCTAATAGTGATTTTCCTTCTGCTATGATCATGTATTATATACCATTTGAAAGGAATATTTAGTCAGGATTTTGGATCCCAAGAGTTTTGGGCTCGGCCTGGAAAGGGTTAATCGTGCTTCCCTGGACTGTTTTGAGTCTATTAGCAGAACTTCTGCTATAGCCATAGGAGCACGACGCATGGCCTGGCTCCAAGCTTCAGACTTGGACAGATGGGTACAAGAAAGGCTGGGAAATACTCCTTGTACTGGGGAAAATCTCTTTAACAAGGATGCTTTATTTCAAGCTAATCAGTTAAACACTGATGATATTACTTTCGGAGGATTGTCAAAACTTTCCTCTATCCCAGCTAATAAAAAATCTCCTAAAAAGCTTTATCCCCCTAAGGGAAAATATTTTTCTAATATTTATGATTTACACAAGGACTCCCTTCTGGATACCTTGTTTAGTCAAGCTGTTCCACAGCATCTCTTTTTTCTTTTCTAGTTCAACTCCTACCCTCCATCCCTTGGATGCCTGAGGTTTTGAGAAATATGCATGGCCCATCTTTAGATTTGCAACATGCTGGGGCCTCCTCCAGGCATCTTAGCTTGGGAGTCCTGAAGCTCTCCTGAAGCTTCTTTTTCCTTCCGTTCCCTCGGAAGTCCTTTCTCCTTCCTTTTCCCTGGTGGACTCTCCTCCTCCTGTTCCCTGGAGCTTAAATGAGTGTGGCTGCACTACCGGTTCCAACTCCTCCCCCAGGTGTCTCCCATTACCTCCCCAGCTTGCCTCAGAGCTTGGGCGTGGCCTGCACTCAGCAGCTCTGTGTGTTTTTTTCTCCTTGGCTGCAATTTGAAACCTACTGCTCTCTGGGCTATCCCTCTGGTTGAAGGTAAATGTTTGTTTTTCCCCTAGTTCCATGGGTTCAGATGCACTTTCGTCATCACACATCCCCCCCCCTTAAGATATTATGGGCTGACGTATCAATCCCCGCACAGCCCGTAATTCTGGATAGGGCATCCGCATTTGTGTGTAATCTCCCCGCTCGATGCTCTATGCGGTAATCAAAGGCCTTCAAGGCCATATACCAGCGTGTTAGGCGAGAGTTGTGGTCCTTCATGTGGTTCAACCACTTTAGTGGTGCGTGGTCGGTGACCAATAAGAACCTGCGGCCCATCAAGTAAAACCTCAGTGCCTCACGGCCCACTTTATGGTCAGACATTCCCTCTCTACAGTGGAATATTTCCGTTCAGGTGGCGATAATTTCCGACTTAAAAACATAATGGGGTGTTCAATGCCCTCATGTTTCTGAGACAATATGACTCCCAAGCCTGTCTCTGAAGCATCTGTCTGTATAATAAATGATCAGTTAAAATCCACGCTGCGCAATATGGGTGCACAACAGAGTTTGTCCTTCAATGAAACAAAGGCTTGCTCTGCTACCCTGGACCATTTCAGCTGGTTCGGTGCGTTCTTTTTCAACATCTCGGTCAGAGGGGCACTTTCATCCGCGAAATGGGGAATAAAACGACGGTAGTAGCCTACTAAGCCGAGGAAACTGCGTAGCTGTTTCTTAGTCAAAGGTCGGGGAAAGGCTTTCACACTTTCTACCTTGTCTAATAGTGGCCTAACTGTGCCATGTCCCACCATATGCCCTAGGTACTTTACTTCCCTCCCTCCAAACATACATTTGGCAGGATTTAATGTTATGCCCGCCTGCCTCATTGCCTTCAAAACTGCTTCAACATGGGGCAAGTGTTGGTTCCAGCTAGCGCTGTGAATTATGATGTCGTCCATGTAGGCGACCGAGTATTTTTGGTGAGGGCGTAAGACCAGCTTGACCAACCTTTGGCAGGTCGCTGCCGCACCATGCAAGCCAAAGGGCATCCTTCGAAATTGAAAAAGCCCTATGGGGGTGCTAAATGCGGTCTTGGGGCGTGATTCTCGCGTGAGAGGAATCTGCCAATACCCTTTGGTCATATCAAGGGTGGTAAGGTATTTTGCCTGGCCTAAATGATCTAAAAGTTCATCTATCTGTGGCATCGGGTAAGCATCAAACCGGGAGATGGCATTGACCCTCCGAAAATCGATGCAGAACCGTATTGTTCCGTCCGGTTTCGGAACAAGCATTATGGGGTTGTTCCATGGGCTTCGAGATTCCTCTATGATCCCCATCTTAAGCATTTCCTGGACCTGGCTCACCACCTCCTGTTGTTTTGCCTCGGGCAACCTATAGGGCCTCTGCCGTACTATCTCACCCGGTGGGGTCACTACCTCATGGGCCACTAGCCTGGTTTCTCCTGGTATGGGTGTTAGGACATCTGGAAAGCCCCTTAACAGTTCCAACAATTCCTGCTGTTGCGACCACGAGAGCCCCTCCCCCCTCCCCCATCCTTAATTCTGGGTTTTCCTTACAATCTGGCAATTGCGGGCCCAGATCCTCGTCCTCTTTCTCCTCGCAACTTGCGGTTAGACCTTTCATCTCTGCCTGCCCGGTAGAGCCGAATCCTCCGGATCCTCAGACGGTAGTGGACATCTCAGGCACCTCTTCCAGCGGTGGAAAGCCTACCCTTTCACAAATAAGTTTGGCTATCCGATCCCCTATGTTAACCCTAAAATCTTCTTGCGCAAAGTTAAACAATAGTACCTTGACCGCTCCCCGGTAATCTGGGTCAATGACCCCTGCACCCACATCTATGAAATTTTTCCAAGCTAGCCCCGAGCATGGGGCGATACGGCCATAACAGCCCGGCGGCAATTCCAACTGGAGGCCTGTCTCAACTAAGGCCCTTCCTTGCCGGGGAATAATTGTCTCCTCGGCGCTACATAAGTCGAAGCCTGCGGCCTGTTCCGAAGTGTGCTGAGGAATTCTTGCGTTAGGGGTGATGCGGCAATATCTAAGGACAAACTTTGGCTTATTGTCGAGTTCCCCCTTTCGGGATACTCCTCTCTCTTCCTGTTTCTGCATGCTCCCAAACAAGGGTCCGGGCATTGATCTTACGCTGATGTCTGCTTTATGAGGGGATGTTACCTGCCTCGCTTTATCCTTATCCCTAAAGGAAACTCTGCCGTCCCTCAAGAGGGGTAAACCCCTTACTATCTCAGCTGGAGATTCATTTTCCTTCTCTGTGGCCCTGGAGCGTGCTTGTGTAGATATCATGCCTGCCTTGTTCTGTAATCCCTCCGCCAACCCTCGCCTGAATTGGGGCCAATCCCTCCCCAATACCAGGGCATGTGGCAGCCTAGGCACGACAGCTACAGGTATTTTCCTCCTTATTCCTAAACCCTTTACCCTCACACTGTGTATTGGGTAATATGATGCTGCCCCATGGATACACCTAATCTTCATGCTGCCTTCAGCTGGCTCTAGGACCTGACTATCCTGAGATTCAATCCTTTTCCAGAGTTTCCATGAGATCATGGACTGATCCGCTCCGGAGTCCAGCAAGGCTTCCATAGCGATTAACTCTACCTCCACTGCCAACAGAAATCCCTCCCCACTCTCCTTAGAATGGGCGGTTATTAGGGCTGTCCTTGCTTTGCAATCTCTTTTTAGATGTCCCTCCTGCCCACATAAAAAGCATTTTCTTTGTGCATAACAGGTTTTATCCATAGGCCTAGCCTTTGTTATTTCACCCATCATTGGCCTGACCTTCCTTTCTGATGATACTACATCTGCCCGTTTAGAAACACCACCTTTCACCTGGCCTACCAATTCCGCTTCCAAAAAGCGCTCTGCCAGTGAGGTAGCATCATTGGTGTTTCGGCAGTTCTGTAGGATCAGAAAGGTTTGCAGGTCTTTCGGAACTGCCTCCATAAACTGTTCCAACACAATGCAATCTAGTATGGAATCTATGGTCCTAGCCTCAGGTGTTCGCCACTTCCATGCCAAGCCTTTAATTCGCTGGCAAAGTGCTTGCGGCGTTTCACCAGGTTTTAACATGCAACTTCTCAAGAGGCGGCGATAGACCATAGGCGTTAGACCTAGGCGGTCTCTTATAGCCCTTTTTAGCTCCTCGTAATTGGAGGCTAAGGCAGCGGGCATGGCTCTATATGCAACCAACGCTTCGCCAGTAAGAGAAGCGGCTAGGCGGACTGCCCACTGGTCTTTAGGCCATCCAGTTAAGAGAGCTACCCTCTCGAAAGCTTCTAAGAAGTCATCTATGTCATCGTCCTTGGTTAATTGTCCAAATGAAAATGTCCGGGTGTTAGGTAACCCCAGCCCTTGTATAGCTCCTAGTGAACCTGATATTGTCCGGGTTGACTCTGCAGCTTTTTCTTGCGCCCCCAGCCATGCCGCCATCATCTCTAGGAGCGGCTTCTGCTGTGCTTGCATCATAGCTGCCGTGTGTTCTTGGGTTCTGGCGGACATCTCCTGTTGCTTTTGAAACTGTTCCACCATCCACTGGAGAAGCTCGTTGAGCTCCATCTCTAGTCTGTGCTGTAACACGAAAAAAGAAGAAAAACCACCAAGTGCGGCACCAAAATATAACCACTCTTTCTTGAACTCCTATTGAGCACTGCTATACCCCTGCACCAGTATCCTTTTATAACCCCTTTTATTCACGGGTTACCTGATACAGGAGTAGACTCATGTTTGTCAGCAAGCAGGTCACAGCTCAGTTTTCTCAGCTCCAGTTCTGACCTCCGCTGCCACTCCAGTCTTTCAATTCTCAGCAGGGCTCTGTATCTCATCACTGGTTTCTTGTAGAAGTTTTCTTTTTGCGTAGTTGCAAAAGCTTTGCGCATGCGTAGGCAAAGGTAGTATCCTTAAAACTACGCCACCTGCCGCGCCCACCACCGCCCAGACGGTCACCTAGGGGCGGGGGCATGCCCTTGTGTTGTCCCTTTCAAGCAGGGGGTCCAGAGCCGAGGCTTCTGGAGGTTGTAGTTGTGTCAAATAATAGTGCATGCCGAGGGTTTTGAAGGCAAGTACAGGAATTTTTATTTACTTCCTTTCCAATAGAAACTTCTTTGAAGTTCAGCGCATGACAACAAAAGTAGGATGCTTCTCCAACACAAAAACTTCTTCACAAAAAGGATTCTTACAGTGACATAGCGTTACAATGGTTTCACTCAGGTTGTTACAAAGATAGGTGCTTCTTCTAGACTTCCTTCAGTCAAGAATATAGCGTTTACTGTTCCTTCCAACTACAAGAACAGGAATCTGCTTTTCTCACAGTGTCCAACATTCTAAGCAAATCTTTAAATGTTTCTGTCTGTTTTACTCTCAGGCAGCAGCTTCTTCTCAAAGCTTCAGATATTCAAATTAACCCTTTAAAATGTTTGCTCTTAGCTTTAGGCATTGGCAACTTGTGATAAGGAAGCTTATCATAGTTCAGGAAGGAGCTATAATAGAGGTGAAGTGACTCTGAACAAGCAACCTGTCTGTTCTGGTAAAAATAATAAAACAGAATGTTTCCATAAAAGACTACCAGTCCCAGAATGCACCAGGTTTCCAACAGCCATTAGAAGAGCTGAAGTGGGGAAACGTGTGTTCAATCAGGAGGGCTATCCCCAAGCACTCATCTCCAAGGGCAGGGCTTGATTCAGCACAGCTGCGCTGTGCTAGGGTGGAGCATTCATCTAAGCAGGATAAAAGAAAAGCTTATTCTACAGAGAATCATCAGGAGCAACTTCTTGATCAGAAGCATCTTGATCATCTTGAGGATCATCATCATCAGCAGAAGCCAGAGCTGACGGACAGAGAGAGCAAGAAACACTTTGGAAGAAAGAAGAGAAAAGCATTTGGGAGGTCTAGAGGAGTCCATAGCAGTACGTATACTGGGAGGCATTCCAGAGGCAAGCATACATCATTGGACTGGGGAAAGCCAGAGGAGTGTGGTTGCAGAGCCAGGAATCCCCAGACGGCACCTGTGAGGGAGACGGCTGCACTTGGAAGGGACCCTAAGACCAGTGCAAGAAGGTATGTGAAGAGAGATCCAGTGTCCAGGGATCTTGATTGGAAGGCTGGACATAAGAACTGGACTACATACTGGCCAGGATATTTAGAGAGGAACTCTAACAGCAATGGAAGCTCAGGTATGAACACTGATCTATGCCCTAGCTTTTTACTGGGAAGACAGCAGGGAAACAAGTATTGTCCTGAGAGTGTTCCATTGAGAAATTCCTCTGTGCCAATCCATGATAGTGAACCTATGATAATTGAAGAAGGGGAAGATGTTGTAAATGAGGATTTTGAATACATGGATTGCTCTCTGTCTAAACTTCTGTGGTAATATGCTGTTACAAAATACAACAACCATCACAAAGAAATATAAACTTGTTCTTTAATCTACTCAGAAAAGCTTCTGAGTAGGATTTGAGCCACGTAATAGAAAGTAAACCAGCCAAGAGGGTTTCAGCTGGTAATTGTTAGCAATTGAGCCTTGCCTAATTGCCTTTGAGCTCTGAAGGGACACTTCTGAGTGTGTGTGAAGATACAAGAAGTTATCCCTGAAAAAGAACAGTTTTTTTTCCTACTTTGTGGGTTTTTGTTTGTTCTTTGAAGCACTGCTAAGAAGATAGCAGGAGCCTACAGAAAAGACCTTTCTGTTCCCATCAAGGTCTTTATGCTTTGATTGGATTGCTTAAGAAGTTCAGCTGTTGTTTCCTTATTTGTTTTTCTAAGTATAATACTGAAAGCAAGTATTCCTTTTTATGTGCTACCAAGTATATCTGTGTTGGGAGAAATAACCCCATAAATAAAATATCTTCTTTGCTTTACATTCGAGCAAGCACAACTAATTTATTGTGAACGGCTGAGTCTGGTATGAATGGACTACATTTCCCACAATCCTTTGCAAGTCATATTAATATTTGCCTTTGCCAAGACTGTGGACATTCTCACCCAGCGCCCCCGTTTACAGATGGCGTAGTTTTTCGGATTGCTTTTGCGCAAAGGATTTACATGCTAAGGATTATAACTAAAGTCTGAAGAAAAAAAGAAAGTTCAAGTTTAAAAGCTGGAAAAAAAGATTTCCCTTAACTACACTTTGGAGGAAGAGGTGGCTGATCCAGGTAGCTGTTCCAGGAGGAAAAGACCCTGTGTAGAGCTGGATTCATCACTGGCATAAGGTAATAAGTACCTGGGCATGTCTAGTGGTGGATGGGAGTAAGGCACAGTGGTAATTGAAAAAATAAATTAGAGAAAAACACCTGTTTGGAAGGTGGTGCACTGTGGGTTTTTTTTTTCTTTGTTTTCTTGCAGGGATCAAGATGGATCCAAAGGAACTAGCTGAATGGATGGCAGCCCAGTTTAGCAGGCAACAGGAGCTAGTGCAGCAGGCTCAGGACACTGCTATGAAAGCCTTAATGGACCAGCAGAGGCCAGTGCTTGATCTGGTGAAAGCCTTAGTTAATCTGCAGAACCAAAGTGGACCGGATGCAAGACCAGCAGTAAATACTGGTACACCACATGTGGACAGTGTGGGACTCAATCATGGAATTGGGGCATTTAGTTTTGGGAAGCTGACTCCAGATGATAATGTTGATGATTTCCTAGAATCTTTTGAGAGAGTGGCACAAGTATTAGCATGGCCAGAGACCCAGTGGGCAGTAAGGCTGGCAGCCTCATTAACTGGAGAGGTGCTTGCAGCTTATAGAGCAATGCCAGCAGCTCAGGCTTTGAATTATAAAGATGTAAAGGCTGCTATTAGAGATCGCCTAGGGTTGTCTATTTCAGAGTATAGGCGAATGTTTAGAGCTACTGCATTAAGAGTGGGTGAAACACCCAGGGCTCTGAGTCAGAGAATCAGAGGATTGGCTGTAAAATGGTTGGAGCCTGAGGGAAAGAATGTAGAAATGTTATTAGACATTATTATGCTTGAACAATTTATGTCTGCTGTGCCTAAAGATTTGCACACTTTCCTTATACAGCAAAATTGCCAAAATCTTGGAGAGGCAACCATGCTAGCAGAGAGATTCTTGGAAGCCACGCAGGCTTGCCATAGAATGGGTGGCCCTCTGAAGATTGGTGCTGAGGCAAGCTGTGCTGTATCAGCAAAGAAAATGGTTAAAAATGTTTCTGGAAATAATTGTATTGTGCCAAACCAGATGACACAGTGGAGTAAAAAGAAATGTTTCAAATGTGGAAAATGGGGACATTTAGAAAGGGGATGCCAGATACACACTAGCTTAATGGGTGTTGATTTAAAACAGCCGAAAGAAGGATTTCTTTTGATGGTTGATGTGCAGGGAATTACCACAAATGCTCTGTTAGACTCTGGGGCAGACCAGAGTATGTTGTCAAAGAGGCTTTGGAAGAGGATAGAGGCCCAAGAAGGATTTGTGCCTAGAACCCCTGAAAGCCAAGTTCACATCAGATGCATTCATGGTGCTGCAACATCATATCCCACCTATAGACTAATGGTTAAGTGCCTGGGGGAACAAGAGGAAGTTCTGTTAGCAGTGGTGCCTAGGCTACCATTTGATTTGGTTCTAGGAAGAGACTGGCCAAGATTTAAGCAGGGTCTAGTGGAAGGACTAGGAAAGAAGGAGGGAGAAGGACTGATGGTAATAGCTCCCGGGCCTTTGTTTGGAAGTCCTCAGACCCCAGCTAAAAAGATGGTTAAGCGTCCATAAGACCAAACTACCCCGAAGCAGACATTTGTCTTAAAGTACCATAGGGTAACAGAGAAGGCCCAAGCTCCTAAGCGGGCAACCCCTCAAGCTGCTGGGTTTGACCTGTGCAGTATAGAAAATGTGACTGTACCTAGCCAAGGGAGAGCCCTGGTGGACACTGGACTCCAAGTTGAAATACCTATTGGATGCTATGGGAGAGTAGCCCCAAGGTCCGGATTAGCCCTTAAATATTTCATCGATGTGGGAGCGGGAGTAATTGATCCCGATTACAGGGGCAATCTTAAAGTTCTGTTATTTAATTTTGGACAGAATGATTATCATGTGAAGACAGGAGACAGAATTACCCAATTGATATGTGAGAGACTGGGTTTTCCACCCGTGGAGGAGGTCACATCCCTGGCGAATTCTGAGCGTGGAACCAAAGGCTTTGGTTCTACTGAAGACAAAGGGGTTAAAAGCCTAGCTGCCATCTGTGCCCGAGAAAGGGAGGTGAGTGAAGAGGAAGATTTGGGACCCCAGGTATCTGATTGTAAAGAAAAGTCAGAGCCCCAAATAGGTGAAGACCTGACAGTGGTACAACAGGAAGAAATTAGGAAATTGCTTAAAGAATTCCCAGATGTGTTGACTCCCATACCTGGGGAGACACATTTGGTTGCCCATGAGATAATAACTCCACCTGGGAAATTAATTCGTCAAAGGCCATACCGCTTGCCTGAAGCAAAGAGACAGGAATTAGTGGCACAAGTCCAGGAAATGTTGGACATGGGAGTAATAGAGGAGTCGAAGAGTCCCTGGAATAGCCCCATAGTCCTGGTGCCAAAGCCTGATGGCTCTTTAAGATTTTGTATTGACTTCCGGCAGGTAAACGCAATATCAGTTTTTGATGCATATCCAATGCCAAGAATTGAAGAGCTGTTGGACCAGCTTGGACAAGCTCAATATTTAACCACCCTTGATATGACAATAGGATATTGGCAAATCCCTCTAACCAGGGAGTCGAAGCCGAAGACTGCGTTCAGCACCCCCGTTGGCCTTTTCCAGTTCAAGAGGATGCCTTTCGGACTGCATGGAGCGGCAGCTACCTGCCAAAGGTTAGTGGATCAGGTACTTCGACCCCACCAAAATTATGCCTTTGCATATATGGATGATGTCATAATCCATAGTAACACCTGGGCGGAACATCTAAAGAGGATCAGGGCAGTCTTGTGCTCCATGAAGGAAGCGGGAATCACTTTAAACCCGAAGAAGTGTGCCTTTGCTAATAGGGAGGTAAAATACCTGGGCCACCTAGTGGGAAGAGGAAAAATTAAACCTCTAATGAGCAAGGTGGATAGCATCAGGAATTTCCCCCCTCCAACAACAAAGAAACAACTAAGAAGTTTCTTGGGACTTATTGGATGCTACCGCAGATTTATACCACAATTTGCAGAGAAAAGTGCAATTTTCACGGATATGCTGCGGAAGAATTGTCCAAACCAGCTAAAGTGGACTCCTGAAGTTGAAAAAGCATTTTCAGTCCTAAAAGGGAAATTGTGTACAGGACCAGTACTGAAAGGGGTGGATTTCAGGAAACCCTTTCTGGTTCAAACAGATGCATCGGATGTAGGGCTAGGAGCGGTTCTATCCCAATGTCATGAAGGGGAGGAGCATCCTGTGATGTACCTGAGCAGGAAGTTGTCACCGGCTGAACAAAAGTATTCCACTATAGAAAAAGAATGTTTAGCTATAAAGTGGTCAGTGGAGGCATTAAGGTTTTACCTTACAGGGAGGAAGTTCCAATTGGTCACAGACCATGCCCCACTTAAGTGGTTGCAGCAAATGAAGAACCACAATGCCAGGTTGACACGCTGGTACATGGCCTTACAGGCATTTGATTTTCAAGTGGAACATCGTGCTGGGAAGTTACACAAAAATGCGGAAGCCCTTTCCCGTATTACGGACTGTAAAGAAGAAGTTTCACCAGTTACACCAGTCCGTAATAACTTAAGCAGGGGTTTATGTGATAAGGAAGCTTATCATAGTTCAGGAAGGAGCTATAATAGAGGTGAAGTGACTCTGAACAAGCAACCTGTCTTTTCTGGTAGAAATAATAAAACAGAATGTTTCCATAAAAGACTACCAGTCCCAGAATGCACCAGGTTTCCAACAGCCATTAGAAGAGCTGAAGTGGGGAAACGTGTGTTCAATCAGGAGGGCTATGAGGTAATCCCCAAGCACTCATCTCCAAGGGCAGGGCTTGATTCAGCACAGCTGCGCTGTGCTAGGGTGGAGCATTCATCTAAGCAGGATAAAAGAAAAGCTTATTCTACAGAGAATCATCAGGAGCATCTTCTTGATCAGAAGCATCTTGATCATCTTGAGGATCATCATCATCAGCAGAAGCCAGAGCTGACGGACAGAGAGAGCAAGAAACACTTTGGAAGAAAGAAGAGAAAAGCATTTGGGAGGTCTAGAGGAGTCCATAGCAGTACGTATACTGGGAGGCATTCCAGAGGCAAACATACATCATTGGACTGGGGAAAGCCAGAGGAGTGTGGTTGCAGAGCCAGGAATCCCCAGACGGCACCTGTGAGGGAGACGGCTGCACTTGGAAGGGACCCTAAGACCAGTGCAAGAAGGTATGTGAAGAGAGATCCAGTGTCCAGGGATCTTGATTGGAAGGCTGGACATAAGAACTGGACTACATACTGGCCAGGATATTTAGAGAGGAACTCTAACAGCAATGGAAGCTCAGGTATGAACACTGATCTATGCCCTAGCTCTTCACTGGGAAGACTGCAGGGAAACAAGTATTGTCCTGAGAGTGTTCCATTGAGAAATTCCTCTGTGCCAATCCATGATAGTGAACCTATGATAATTGAAGAAGGTGAAGATGTTGTAAATGAGGATTTTGAATACATGGATTGCTCTCTGTCTAAACTTCTGTGGTAATATGCTGTTACAAAATACAACAACCATCACAAAGAAATATAAACTTGTTCTTTAATCTACTCAGAAAAGCTTCTGAGTAGGATTTGAGCCACGTAATAGAAAGTAAACCAGCCAAGAGGGTTTCAGCTGGTAATTGTTAGCAATTGAGCCTTGCCTAATTGCCTTTGAGCTCTGAAGGGACACTTCTGAGTGTGTGTGAAGATACAAGAAGTTATCCCTGAAAAAGAACAGGGTTTTTTTCCTACTTTGTGGGTTTTTGTTTGTTCTTTGAAACACTGCTAAGAAGATATTAGCAGGAGCCTACAGAAAAGACCTTTCTGTTCCCATCAAGGTCTTTATGCTTTGATTGGATTGCTTAAGAAGTTCAGCTGTTGTTTCCTTATTTGTTTTTCTAAGTATAATACTGAAAGCAAGTATTCCTTTTTATGTGCTACCAAGTATATCTGTGTTGGGAGAAATAACCCCATAAATAAAATATCTTCTTTGCTTTACATTCGAGCAAGCACAACTAATTTATTGTGAACGGCTGAGTCTGGTATGAATGGACTACATTTCCCACAATCCTTTGCAAGTCATATTAATATTTGCCTTTGCCAAGACTGTGGACATTCTCACCCAGCGCCCCCGTTTACAAACTTTCTCTCTCAAACTTTTCAGCATTCAAGGTATAACTCATTCAGGTAATTAGCTTCTGGGTTTTTCTTTCTCCTTTTTAAAAACCCAATACTTCTCTACCCCGTCTTCTTACAAAGGGAACAATCCATTAAAGACTCTACGGACTCTTGCTCAGAATCACAAACTTCTGTCTGCATATCTTCATAACCAGGGTTTGGTATTTCTGGGGTTGAATCAGTTTGTATAAACGTAGGCTTAATTTCTTCTAACAGCTCTAAATGTTTTTCCCATCGAGACCTCTCTTTACACTCATGGCTTTTAGTAGGGCTGTAGAGATTCTTATCTTTCATTAGATGGCTCAGGGCCTCTAACTGGCTCACATTATTCTTAGTAACAGGTCTATTCACACACCTTTTCACAGCTGATGATTTTCCTGCAGCCTCTTGCACTGCTGCTCTCGTACCTTGCTTACAGTCAGCAACTCTCTCAGGCCAACCTGTCCTATCTCCAGACCTAGCTGCAATCCCTCTGCAGCCCAGGCTTCTTTCTGGACTGTGGCTTTCTGTGTGCTGGCTGCTTTGGGACTCCCTGGTGAGGCTGTCCCTGGAAAACATTTCTCCTTCAGCTCTCCGGAAGCTTCTTTTTCCTTCCGTTCCCTCAGAAGTCCTTTCTCCTTCCTTTTCCCTGGTGGACTCTCCTCCTCCTGTTCCCTGGAGCTTAAATGAGTGTGGCTGCACTACCAGTTCCAACTCCTCCCCCAGGTGTCTCCCATTACCTCCCCAGCTTGCCTCAGAGCTTGGGTGTGGCCTGCACTCAGCAGCTCTGTGTGTTTTTTTCTGCTTTGCTGCAATTTGAAACCTACTGCTCTCTGGACTATCCCTCTGGTTGAAGGTAAATGTTTGTTTTTCCCCTAGTTCCATGGGTTCAGATGCACTTTCGTCATCACAAAACATAGCACCCATAGTTGTAACTGGGTAGTTGGACCCGGTGCTCCGGCCCTCCCGAGCATACCTTCCACCCTATCATCCTTCCCTACTTTTGCCCCACAAACTTCACAGACAACTGTTCTTTGGAAACAACTGGTTGCAGCTTTATTAACATTCCAACATGCTGAACGTTATCAATAGAATATTCATCAAACAACCAGAGCGTAGCAATGCTCACCAGCCATGCAACTAGCAAAGTGAGCTCGCCTCCGCTCCTGCTGCGGTCAAGCCACCAGTAAAGTTCCTACCACCCCGTCCCGACTTCACCATATTAATAGAAAAAGTCTGCCAGTGTTTATCCGGGTCGTGGGCACCCCGCCCCCACCCAAGTATAGCCTAAGGCTCCGGACCCCGGAAACCTCTGGGATCCCGCCACCGGCACTGGCTCATTAATGCGCCAGTGCCGCCCCCCCCCTGACATCAAGCTGCAACCAGCGAGCATCCTGCTGAACCACCCACGCCACTGCCTCCTGCCAGTCATTCAATAGTAAATCAACCCCCTCCGGGGAGAGATGCACCCCATCTGCCCTATACAATCCAGCACATCCCACTTCAACCCAGGCATGCTGGACCTGGTACCCACCCAAGTCACACACCCAACGCCCTATCTGTCTATTGATTTTCATCATCCCTTGGGACCAACGCCGTTGCCTGCTACAGGCCAGCCATGGGATGATATCCAACCATATTAAAATCACCCCCCGAAACATCTTGTGGGCCGCAGCAAAATCCTTTTTGGCTGCTCGGATCAACTGCTTACAAGTCCAGGAGACCAAATCATTGCCCCCCAAGTGCAACAGTATAATCGCAGGTTGCCTCCGTATGCGCCCGTGGTGTCGAAGCAAAGGCATCAGCTGAGTCCACTGCAGACCGCGCTCACCCAGCCATGAAATCGATACCACCACAGGATCCAGTCCCAAGTTCAGCCCGACTGGCCGCACTGCTGCTCGCTGACCAGCCCAATACACAAACGAATGCTCCAGCATCCAGCAGCCCCAAACATTCTTGCCCCCATCTGCAAGAAAAAAGGTCTGTTAATGATGCCTATGGCTTCATTTTGCCATTTTTTTTATGAGTCATAAACGAACATATCCGAGAAAAGCCCTAGACCGCCATCTGCCAATACTCTGCCAATGTTCCCTGTAAGTATTAGCGTATGTGTGTCATATCCCCTCGTGTTAAATGTATCTCCCAATTGACCGCTTTGACCCGGTGAAAAGCGGGATATAAATACAGCTAAATAAATAAATAAATAAAATACTCTGTATCTGCCCTCTCGACAGCCCGGCCGCTGCCGCACTCGTAGCCGCGCCGATATGGAAGGAATGCGAAGCATACAGGCTAGCGTCCTCGCCTATATGCCGCAAAACCATCCTGAGAACTGCAGAAACCTGAAAACACGTCACTAGCCGGGAGTTGCTATGAAGAAATAATCCTTCCCCTGCCACCGGGCGAAACTGGACGTAGTCCCTCACAGCAGCTACAGGGCACGTGAGCCCTCTGATCTCCTTCAGGCACACCCACAAACCCTTTCCCTGCTGGTCTGTTTTGGATTTCGTTAAAAGAACCTGTAGTCCACTACTTTCTATGTGGACGTGCTGGTGTTGCAAGCTTCCCCCCACCCCTACCTTAGCCGAGTCCACTACCAATTTCCCACCCGGAAAGCCCCGAAAAAGGCAAGCAAAAAACTGCCCGGAAGAGTACCGCTTCATAGCAGGACTCTGCAACCTGCGGCAAAGCCTCACATAGTCGGATAAGTAAGTCATGCGTAACCGGCCACTGCTGGTCCCGCAGCGTCAGCCTTGCCCACTCCCACCCATGCAGCAATCTGCATGCAAGGAAACCTCCTCCTGTGTTGCCCCATCCCACAGCCTTCGCAAAAAAGGTGAAACCCGCCAAATGACTACGGACCGTCGATCGGGCAACGCCTTCTGCTTTGGCCGTAATTATAGACTTCCTGAATAGCTGGTCTGGCACTGCCCCCCCTCACCACCCGCAGCCTTCCAAGAAACACTCGATCGTCTGACAACCCCGCAGCAAGTTCCTCAATTCCATTGGCCAACGCTCCATAAGTTCCGAGGGACTGCAAGCCCTGCCATGTCCGCTGCCGGCACCAACCTCCGGAACTGGTCCCACTGCAAATGGGAGAGAGCATCAGCAATGCTGTTAATATGGCCTGGTATATGACGTGCCCTCAACGAGACATTCAGGCGCAAACACGCTAGCACCACTGCCCGCATTAAAGATGCTACCTGCACAAATTGTGGAGTGTAATGATTAATCACACTCACAACTGCTTCATTATCGCACCACCATATGGCTCTTCAGTTCCATAGCCTATCCGGCCACAACTCCAACGCCACCAATATGGGAAACAGCTCCAAGAAGGTGATATTACTTAAGAGCCCCGCATCCTGCCAGGACGAAGGCCAACGATCCGCACACCAGGCACCCTGAAAATAAATTACCAACCCAATCCCCCTCGCTGCATCCGTGTAGAGCTTCAATGCATCACTAGACACCTCTGATTCCAACAATACCGACGTCCCATTAAAATCTTTGAGAAAGCAGTCCCACACCCCCAAATCCTCTTGCATGACTCTCGACACCCTAATGCTGTGGTGTGGCTTAACGACCCCAGCAGTCGCCAATGCTAGCCGCCTAATAAATACCCGCCCCATCAGGATCACCCTGCAGGCAAAGTTCAGTGAGCCTTTCAATGACTGCATTTCCTTCAACGTTAATTTGGCGGATGCCAAGACGTTCGCCACTAAAACCCGCAACTGTGACACCTTCTCCACTGGTAGATGTACCACCATGCTGTCTGAGTCCAACTCCACACCCAAGAAGGTGATCCTCATCGCCGGGCCCTCGGTTTTGCCTGCCACCAAAGGCACACCCAACTCCTCCATCAATTTCACAAAACCATCCAAAAGCGCTCCACACACTGGCAACTGGGCAGCCCCAACAAACAAGAAATCATCCAGATAATGGACCACATTCGTCGAACCCACCCGCCGCATGACTGCCCACTGAAGAAAGGTACTAAATTTCTCAAAGTAGGCGCAAGAAACCACACATCACATCGGCATGCATTTATCAAAATAGAAGCCATCATCGAATTGGAAACCTAAGAAGGGAAACTCGGAAGGATGCACCGGTAACAAGCGGAAAGCAGATTCGATATCCACTTTCGCTATCAACGCACCATGCCCAGATTTCCTGACCAACTCGACCGCTTTATCGAACAAAGCGTATCACACTGTGCAACATTCGCGGGGAATATGATCGTTAACTGAGGCCCCCAACGGAAATGGCAAATTATGGATCAACCGAAACTTCCCTTTCTCCTTTTTAGGGATGATCCCCAATGGTGAAACCACAAAATTATCAAAAGGCGGTTGTGTAAACGGACCCGCAATTCTCCCTAACCGCAATTCCGCCACCAACGTTTCTTTCACTATGGTCGCAAAGCGCCACACGGAAGGGGAATTCTGGGCCGTCGATCCCACCACCTCCCCATGAACTGGAATAACAAAACCGAACTGAAACCCCAACTGTAAAACATCCCTGTCCTCCCGCTTAGGGTAGAGGCGAAGCCATGAGCTTAACACATCCACCAGTACTGGAGTGGGGGAAATGCCAACCATGGCCCCTTTACTTGGGGGCTGGCAACACCGCCACTGATGCCCCTTTTTGATGCATTTTGCTGCCGAGTGTGTACTTCCACAAACGGAGCACACGTGTTTGAATTTGCAGTCTGGGAAAGGGCATGAGAACTTATTAAACCTCCAGCAGACGTCCCCCGCACCATTGGCCACCTTTCTGGTTTGTTTTATGGGCCCTCCGCCACGAAAGGAACGATTCACCCCCGCAACAACTGCTGTCCCCCCTTTACCTTCACTCACGCCACCCGCTGTTGCTCTAGCCGACATCTGAGTTAGCCACAGGTTAATGTCCTGTGTACCCCACGTTAATAACTTGTTCTCTTCCATCTTATCCCAGAACATTTTGTCATAATTCACCCACGTCCACCCTTTGTGTATCTGCAATGCTTCCAAAATCGAGTCAGCGTTTGCCAATAACATCCCGTAATGTGCTGGATAATGCTGGCCCCAAACACTCGCCAAACGCAAGAAAGCCCTCACCCAATTCACGACATTATGAGAGACCTTCCTAATATGACCTGCCTTCTCATCCTCTTTCCGCTTCTTCCTACTCTCACCTGAACGTTTCCTACCCTCGAGCAAGCGGAAAATATCATTGTAGCACCGCTTCCTAATTTTACGTCGCAATTTCTTCGGCACACCTTCCCACAATTCCGACAACGCTGCTAATGATGGAGTAGCGCCCTCAGACCTGCACCTAGCCGCTATGCCCTCTCGCGCCTCCGGTCCCCTTTGCTCCGCCCCAGAGGACACCGAGGAAGAGTCCGAAGACATCACGGAGGACAAATCTGACCCGTGCCGCCGCTGACACGAATGCTTCTTCTTCTGGCTCGCTTTTCCCGTCCGCTCACCCCGGGAACCACCCCTGTCACCCACCTCTACATACGCCACAGGCAACTCACCAGTCTCCCCGCAATCCATCGCTCCCGACGCTGATGGGTGAAGCACTCCTTGTTGACAACCCTCTGCCATCTGCTGCGGACCATCTCCTCGAGCTGCAGCCCCTTGTTCAGGATTACCCCATGTAACCGCTGCCTCCTGGTCCAGCTGGAACACTCCCTATGGCACCACCGGCACATGCTCTATTCCGTGCGGACTTGCAAAAGGCACCTGCGAAGACAAAAAAGGGAAAACGGGGGGGGGGGGGGGGAACTGCTGAGGGGAAACCTTGTGCCCACGCCGGTTGCCATGCCCCAGCCCATTCTGCCCGAGAAGGACCCTGCCCTCACCCAGAAGGACCTTGCCCTCCCCCTATCCAATGCTCCCACACCGCCTGGTGCCCCACGGGTCCATAGTGTAGCTGCCAAGCAGGCCCCCCACAAGGGGAAGCTGACCACATCCCTGAGGGCGCCATAGATTGGCTATTCGCACATTACCCGACCGGGATGGGGTCACCTCCCCAGGCTCCTGCTCCTCGCACTTCGCCAGCCCCCCTCCTGTGCCAGAACTAGCCGGTGCACCAACCCACGTAGCATTCCCAGATGCCATTTACCCCCACACCCCCTGTCCTCGACCTCTGCGTCCCCCCCACACCCCAGCGCAATGCCGGCAACCCCCCGTGCCCCCGTGCCCCCTTGCGGGCCTTACGGCTCCTTCAGCCGATTGGCTAGAAGCTCTGATCACCGCTTGCCCAGGTAACCCCTTTCCCCCCCCTCGTCTGCCCCCTGACCTCTCCCAGGCCTCCCCACTCCCACCCTATATGCCCCCTGCCCCTTACGCTGCCTTCCTTTCCCACCCGGCATCTCCATAGCAGCCTGCCCCCAAAGCTCTCTTGCCTGTTTATTTCCCTCCTTAGATGTATGAATTGAGAGGTGGCTGTACTCGCCTGCAGCGCAGCAGCCCCGCTGTGATCACCTGTTGCTCCTCAGCCAGCCGACCGCACCCGCATTCCCGATGTGACTTGGGGCCTGCACGAGCTCCTCCTGCCGCGTTATCCCCGATCCCAGGAACTTCGGCTCCTGCCGCCGCTGCCACTGCCAAAAAGCCTCCAACGCGTCACCTCCATTGGCCGGCTCCAACTGCCTCTGCCGCCACTGACCAGCCTTCTACGCGATGCCTCTGACCACGCTGCCACCACACCGTCCCCGCTACCAACAGCCGCATGTGCTTGGGAGCGTTCACGGCTGCCCGGGCACCTGCAAGCACCCTCTCTCTCATTGGCTTCCCTGCGTTCGTCCCCACGGGCAGAGCCAATGCATTTAAATGATGCCTCCGTGCGGCGCCAATCGCCGCATACCCCGCCTCTCCCTACCCTGACGTGCACAGGGTCCCCGCACCGGGCCGAGCACTCGGTTACAAACGGGTGCCAGGACCCTGCCCGCGTCCCTACCTTTTCCCGAAATTTGTTGAAAAAATTATTTTTTGTAAATAAAATAATTTCTCTTCAATGCTAATTCTGCCAAAGAGCACAAAAAAGAAGTGGGTATATGCGGTCTTGACCTAGCCTCCCATACTCTTGATAAAACTCTGATAGCATCGTCCTGGGGAATGGAAGTGTATAGAGCTGCCACATCAAGAGATGCCATCCACATAACCTGCGCATGCGCAGTCATACCAAATTCTTCAAGAAGTCACAAAAAATGCGTGGTATCTTCAATATATGAAGGTATTTTGGGGACTTCATCCTTTAAGTGCATATCCAAGTATATGCCGACCCGTTCAAGTAAGGAATTGTTACTAAGTAAAATTGGATGCTGTGATGCAGCGGAGGCTGATGAGAGCCCTGAGGAGAGAAGTGAACCTGTTTGTCAGCAAGGAAAAGATGTGCACAGAGTGCAATATTCACTGGGACCAGCTAGAGGGAGCAGGAGTGCAGTCAGGAAGACTGAAGGGCCACGCCTAGCTGGTCAGGAGCACATGACAAACATTTCACAAGCCTCAAGGAGAGGAGTCCTTTATAAGGAAGCACTGCCTCAAAAGAAAGAGAAAGAGAGAGAGACACAGACACAGACAGAGACACGGACACAGAAGGAGGAACCGAAAGAGAAAGCTGTTCGCTGGCAGAGGGGGAAGACTTATACGGATTGCAAGCAAGAAACAAGGAGGAATCAGCTGGGAAGGAAAAGCCAGGCTGAGCAAGGAAGCCAGGATTTGGGCTGTTGCAAGAGCAGGCCTTTACCAGAAGAGCTGTTCCCATGGGTGAGAGAGGAATCAGACTTTCAGAGGAAAGCTTGTGTGACACGGAAGATCTGCCCTGTGCCTTTAAAACACAGAAATCTGCTGGGTTTAGCTCAGATTCTGACAGGCAGGGAGATCAAAAGCTTTCCAGTTACCATAGGCAACCAAAACAGGCTGAGACACGAGGTCTGAAGGCATGCCTAGCTAGCAAACACTCCCCAGTTAATCAGGAAAACAGTTTTCACATGGGCAAGAAAACGCCCCTAAACCTGTATAAAAAACGTCCAAAGCAAACAGAGTTAGATCAGGGAGATCACGGAGACCAGGAAGTTCACGAGGAACAGGAAGCTGCAGAAGCTTGGCAAGTAAGAGGAAACTTGCAGGTCTCAGACGGAGGTTCAGAATACTCCTATACTGACTCTGAATTACCTGACCCTTGGAGCAGAAAGCCAAGGAGGAATTTGCAAAGGGAAACAAAGCTACCTGCAACAAGAGAGATTAGTTACAGGAAACACTCTCCTCTGATGCAGTGTGATTTTCCCAGGCACAGAGCTCAGTGGAAGGAACATGAGGCAGCTGGTAAGAAGCCATATATAATTGAAAAGCAGAGCTGCTTGAAATTCTTACAACCCTGTGAGAGGGAAAGTAATTCGGTTGAAGATATTTGTATGAGTGATGAGGATGAATGTATGCCTCTAAAACCCTGCAGAAGTCTTCCAAGAGAAAAGTCTGTCAGGACCAGAACAGGACAGTGTTATGAGCTAATGCCAGGCACAAGAGGTAGGAGATTGGAAAGCTACAAAGAGAAAGCAGGTTTAAACAGAGCTGTTTCTCCGTCCTGCTTTTACAAGCTGTCTGATAACTACCTGCCTTATTGTGGAGAGGGCTGTGATGAGAGTTCAGAGACTGAATTGAGGAGGTTTCAAACTTTCTGCCCTAGAGAAAATAATGTGGTTGAAGAACCAATGATTACAGAACCAAGTAGCTTAAATCCCTGTATTGAGGACATGGATTGCAATTTGTTAATGGCTGATATAAGTTCTCTGTGCTAGCTAAAGACAAGAGTGCCTTGTAGAGAGCTGAATGAGCACAGAAGAGACTGTCAGCATTTCATTTGGTTTCTGTTCAATGTAATTACTGTTTTTGTTCAAGCGAGAAGCTGTGTTTTGTTTTCACCTTCAGTTTTGCCAGAAGCATGGCTACATTTTGAGTTCTTGTGTTTTGTACTGTTTTTGAAAATCCAAACCCCGGGAGGGGAATAAAAATCCTTCTTAAACCTGACCACTCAGTCTCAACTACTCCTTTTCATAAAGAAAGGTCAGGCCCAGCAGTGTGACTGGCTGCCTACGCCTCAGTCCAGCCACTGCTGGTGACACTTGGCACAAAGCTTCTGAAGGGAGGAAGTCAGCCCAAGGGAAAAACCATTCCTCATCGTGCTGCTGCAATAAGAGGTATGAGAATTATATTCATACAAAGAAACCTTTGCCCTGTAAAAGTTCTTGTGGAAGAAGTGTGGCATCTCTAAGAAGAGAAAGCCCAGTTAATATTAAGGGGACACGTGGCCAGCGCTCCAGGCTAGGCCCGAGGCACTGGAAAGTATTAAGGGAAATATACAAAGCTCCAGAATACAATATTCCAGAGACTGTTAACACAGAATTAGACATACCAATTCCTGAGCCGATGCAAGTGGAACTGGTGGAATAGTTGCCAGACCCAGAGGAGATGGATTGCTCTCTCTGCATTTCCCATAGCACAGAGTCTTTGGAGGACGTATGAATGGCTTGTGGTATCTGCAGAATGTCTATTATGTGCTGAGCAGAAGAATTGTACAAATGTGCTTTAAACTGGAAGTTATGTTTGTGCCCTGCTACAACTGTGAAGTTAACAGTTTTCCTTAAACCTTGTGTTTTCTTTTGTGCCTGAAGTTAAGGACATTATTTTCAGTTGTGACCAATTTATGACCCCATGCGTAAAAGGGAATAAAAGCCTTTTTCATCCCTACCACTCTGTTTTGATTGTTTGCTTTAAAGGATTGGAGTTTAAAACCACTAGACCAAGTTTCTTGGTTCTTAAAATGGACTCTCCTATCTAATAATAATAATATTTATGCCACTTTGTGATAACGCCCAGGAGGGTTCACCAGACTCTTAGGCACTTTTGGTAAAACATAAAATGCTGGTACTTTAGGAAATGGTATATTCAAAAAAGTATTTTCTTTTGCTGTCAAGTAGCCAGATTTAAATGCTGCAGTAGTGACCATCTCTACAGATCTTTGCAATTCTTCAGTTGGATCCGCCGGCAACTGCTTATAATGAGTACTATTACTTAACTGTCGATGAACTTCAGTATCATAGTCTATAGTATTCAAAACTACCACGGCACCACTTTTGTCTGCCCGTTTTATTGTGGATACCATGACAGTCGTGAACCTCACTTCTAAGCCAGGGTATGTGGAGTAGGATCTTAGTCTCTCAAATTGACTGCTAATGCCCCCTGTGAGGGGAATCTGTATATCACTCCAATGCAAATGGATTTCCCTTTCCCTTTTTCTAGTTTAATGCTACCGGCATTTATACATACCGCTTTCCAATGTTGCCCCTTTGATCCATTTCTACAGAGGTATTTAATGCTTCACTTACCTGGGAGCTTTCACTTACCTGAGGGGATTTCTTCCCCATCCCCAATAAGTCTAGTTTAAAGTCCTCTTCAGTAGGTTAGCCAGTCTGCTGCTGAAGACACTTGTGGTGGAGAAGCAGCCGCTGAGGGCAGAAGAAAAAAGGGAAAACTGCCTTTTTTTTCTTGTACCCATAAAACTGCAGGCACTGAAAGGGTTAACACCAACACTAAAGGTAAAGATTTCTCACAGAGAAGTGCAGACCTAAGCACACGCCCTGTTCCCATGGAGATAGAGGGAGGAGAAGGGAGTGGTTTGGGGGTGGAGTCAAAGGGGATAGGACAGCCCCAAACATTTAGGAATGGAAGCTGCACTCATACAGGAGAACTGAAAGAGAAGGGGAGAGAGAAGGAGGACCCGTATGAGAGAGAGAGGACACAGACACAGAGGACACGAGGGTTCCAGGAAGGAAGGACAAGAAACCCATGGAAATCCTTTGCACAGAAGCAATTGAGAACCAGGAGCAAAGAGCTGACAAGGCCAGTGGAAAGCTCAGGGGAGGAGTCCTCAGAGGAGGAAATATTCTCCAAGAGTTCATGGCTCAACTCTTCTCCTAGTAAGGAGTCTATAAGGAGGAAAAGCAGCACTAATAAGGTGAGCCCTTTACAACGTTTGAAAGGCTTATTAGACAAAGAGGGTTTTTCCTGCCCTTCCCCCACAAGCTCACATACTGTTAAGGGTACCTGGGAGAAGCTCCTAAAGGCTGTGCAAGCTAGTGAGGCTTCTCAGGAAGATACCAGGGGAAACAGTGACCAGGAAGAGTCTAGCGTGGAGGATATGGACTTGGGAGACACTGTGGATTTTGACAATGTCTCAGACATGGAAATAAGCTGTGCAATCTGTGCTAAAGAAGTATGAAGGAACCAAATAGGGTTTGAAAGCAGAAAGAAACCCAGCTGGTCTTGCTTACTGAATGCATCTGTGTTACCTCGTGATAAGTAAAAGAACTGAAGGAAGTGTTGTCTGGAAGAAACCCAGAAGTTCTTTTGCAAGGACATTTTAAAGCCCATTACTTTTTAGCTGTGCTTTTAAAAGTAGCTATCCTGTTTAAAGCTGCTTGGGAAGAAGCTGTGCTGAATGTTTGTGTTATAATTGGAAAATAATTCTATTGCTTGTGAAAGTATCTAGGTGGGCCAGGAAGTTTTGCTACACCTACTGTGAAGTAACAAAGGGTTGTATAGCGCCTCCTGGAGACCAGGAAACCGAATACTGCTGGAAATAGAGTTTTACCAGAAAGCAAGTTTAAAAGCTGTATCAAGCCAAGGACTGTATAATAGGCTTGTGTGCTGTTATTTGGAGAAGTATCCTGAATTTTGTTATGGTCAACTTCAATCAATTCATGTCAAAGAATTGAACCGGTTAGGAAATCCTTGTTTCTAAAAATAAAGAAATATTTCCTGCGACCTTTGCACTTGGCTCTAATCCTTTCGGGGACACAACTACATGCTATCGGGCTAATTTCAACAAAGGACAATCGGCGCCTCCCCTGTAGCCCTAGGCCACCGCCTGACCACACGGGGGCGCGCCGACACACTTCAACCTTTCTTGGACAGAGGGACGCCATCTCTGCTCTGCTCTGTTTTGCTTAGGGTTGTACCTGTTGTTTTGTGTAGCTTACAACCTTTATTTTTTGAAGTGTAAGAATTATTTGTTTGGTTTGATTCCATCCTCTTGTTATATGTGGATAAATAAAATGTCACAAGCACAATGTCAAAACCACTAGTCTCTAGTTGTTGAGGGCGTGGTGGTTGATGTATCCTTCCTCTATCAGCTATATTTATGCTTCAAGTAAAAAGGATTGTAGTTGAGGCAAACCGAGGGTACGGCTTATGACAGAAAAAAGTTTATTTTAAACACAAGAGAACAGATCAGGTTCAAGATTCCATTAACAGGATAAATTATAGGCTTTTGCTTAAGGTTCAGCAAACTGGTGGCAAAAACCAAACAGAACTCAACAATGGCTTTTCAAAGTCCTCTTAAATGTAGAAGCTTAGCCTTTTCACAGATAACAGTGTGCCACATTTCTTATAGTCCTTTGTTAATCATAGCACAAAGAAAACAAGATTAATTCTCCAATGGCAGTTTATCTTCACTCAGCCTTAATTCTCTGGGCTGCACTTCCAGGTGAATATTAAATAAGCATTCAAATTGTCCTCAGAACTCTTAGCAGGCTTTCCATATAAAACAGGAGCAACAGCCTCAAGTCTCTGGGCTGCACTTCCAGGTGAATATGAAATAAGCATTCAAAATGTCCTCAAAACTCTTAGCAGGCTTTCATATAAAACAAGAGCAAAACACAAACTCTTAAAGCAGCCAATTAGCTTTCTTGCTGTTGCAGAGTTACACCACAGCTGATAATCAGGCATGGAACATAGCTTCCTTTACAAGCTTTGTGGCAGTAAATTCCCTTTCCAAAACACACAGGAATTTACCTCTTTACTGCTTACGCTTTAAGGTTACCTTTGCAAGAGGAACAATTCTTTCAAGGCTGGCTTTTCTTCAACAGTTCAATTCTAAAGCTTGGCATAAAGAACAATCCATAAACATGTCTCCTTCCCCCACCTCTGGCTCTGGTTCTCCCAATTGCATAGGCTCTGACTCACTCACTTGATCAGACTGCTCAGCTGACAATCTCTCTGGGGTCTGAATGCTTCTCCAATTCCTGGCTTCCACCCCTGTTGCCAACCTGATCCAGGGAAAACAGCTCTCTCAGCTCTGGGTAGCTCAGTCCTTCTCCAGGAGTTAGCACCTGCTCTGGCTTCTCCAGCATTCCATCGTCCTTGCTGCTCTGGACTCTGTTCCTCTCCCCATCTGCTGCTTCTCTTGCTTCTTCCGCTGCTCCTTCGGCTTCCTCTGTTGCTCCCCTGGCTTCCTCTGCTGCTCCTCCTCTCTCCATAATCTAACCAGGGTTTATACTCACTGGGATCCAACCCCATCTCTTTCTCTCCCAGGTGTTTGTAATCTCCCTGCCTTCTGAACTTAGAATAATCAGTGCACTTGTTAGAGTAAGGGCTTTGGTCCTCGTGCTTGCAATCTCCTCCT
This sequence comes from Ichthyophis bannanicus, assembly GCA_033557465.1. Taxonomy (NCBI): domain Eukaryota; kingdom Metazoa; phylum Chordata; class Amphibia; order Gymnophiona; family Ichthyophiidae; genus Ichthyophis; species Ichthyophis bannanicus. The sequence continues at coordinate 1,265,715,855 of CM066032.1, read as the reverse complement.
CTTACTCTATCAAGCATTTCCTGAAACCTATTCCAGCTGGGGTTTTTCTGCTTTTGAAACGTGGCTCTGGCCTTCTGACCCTGCACACCTAACAGAGGCCCCTTGATTAAGGTGAATTCCTTATGCTGCTCACCTCCCCCATGCTCTGGATGGCTGACCTTGCCACAAAAAGCATTGAAATAACTTGCATGGAATGGCAGGTCCAACTCTAGCCACCATATGGGGTAGACGAGATGGACCATGCTGGTCTTTATCTGCTGTCCTTTACTATGTTACTATGTTCTTCCTGGAGATGAAGGCAGTCAAAGCTGATCTTTATCTATGAAGACTCAGCTGCTTGGACATGTCATGTTGCCGCCATCGGGATCGGACTGCCTATTTGTCCTGCACAGCTGATTTAAGTATCATCAAGCAGCTCTTTGCCTGATCACATCTAAGGCATTCCCTTGCTTAATCTACCAATCGGGGATAGGGGGTGGAGCCTTCATACCATTAGGAGCTGCCACCATCAGGCGCGCCCGCAGCTGAGGGCCTCGCCAGAGGGCCCTTTGGTTGGCCCTTAGGCAGGGACGTGATAAGAAACACGCGAAACTATCAACAACAAAAGTAAGAAAACTAATGGTAAGCTACTAAGTCACATCAATAGTTCATCAACCTACCTTAATAATTCAATTAAAAAACCTACCTAATCTGCTCTTCCTCTCAACTAAAACAACTGTTAGAAAGTTTAATGCATTGAATGTAATCATACAAAATTTTAAGCATATATCTTCTTCATAATTAAAATAACTCGTATATCTAACAATTTAAAAGTTCATGTTAGTTTTTTAAACATGCATACAACTTATCAATTTATACTTTATATTTTAATATGTTATTCCTTACACAGCAGGCCTTACCAAATGCTGTAGTAATTAATCCTATTTGTCCAAACTTTGCTAGGTATAATAATAATTGTTTTAAACAACTTCATCATCATAATCAAAAATGTAAGAAATTAAATAAAATAAATTCTTCATCATCTAAACTTAGCACTAGAAATCCAATCCTTTATTCACCCATTAAGTGTGTTTTAAGGAATGCAAGGTCAATACGGAATAAACCAAACATTATCTGTGATTATATTAAAGATCAAAAGCTTGATATCATTTCCATCACTGAAACCTGGTTAAAAGACACAGATCAAATTATTTTAAACCAAATTACCCCTTTAGATTATGATATACTTAATTGTCCTAGAGAACATAAAAAAGGAGGAGGAATTTTAATATTAACAAAAACAACCTTTAAGTTTAAATCTATTATACAACTTCAATTATTATATCAAATCACCACCTCAATGTTTGCCTCACATATAGGCCACCTAATGCTGCTAAGGATCACCTCTCAACAATTTTAGAATTCATTTGTACTTATAGCTCTCAAATTAAACCATTAATTGCATTAGGTGATTACAATCTATCATCATCACCTTCTAAGAGTACAGATCCTTTTTGAAAGCAGTGAAATCTTTAGGTTATCAACAGATAATTAATCACCTACACACCAACATGGAACCACTCCTGATCTAATTTTTTGCCCTGAGCAACTCTTTTCACAAAACCAAATTACAGTCCCAAAAACTACCCCAGTACCTTGGTCTGAACATTATATTATCTCATTTACCTTGCAACTACAAACATCCCCTAACAACTTAAAAGATGATTACTAGACTAGAAAATTTAGAGCTTTCCATAAAGAGGACTTTCTTAAGGACATTGTTCCACAATTGCAGCAAAATTGCACTGAACTGGATAAAGCCATAGAAAATTGGAATAATATTTCAAATGCTGCGCTAGCCCCCAAAAATAATAAAGTACAAATGCGTAGGAAGAAGAGCGCACCATGGTATTCTAATGAAATCAGAGAGACAAAGCGTTTGCTAAGAAAACTTGAGCGTAAATGGAGACTAACTCTCAAGATGTAAAATTTCTATTTAATGTAAAACAAATGGAATATAATAAGTTAATAAATGACCATAAACAACAATACCATACAAATCTAATAATGAAAGCAACTAACAAACCAAGGGAACTATTCAACATTGTTCAACAACTTACAAAAGTGACCACTTTATATGGTGATCCTCAAATAGACCCCCAAAAATTTGCAAATTACCTGATAAGCAAGAATTCTATTTGGTCAAACAACTTATCTACATCACAATTTCACCAACTTTGTTTTAAACCTTGCACTCAATCCACAAATGTCTGGAAGGATTTTTCTTTACCAACTTTAAAACAGATTGAAAATATAATCAGCACACTTAATACAACAACTTCACCAGCTGACCCGTGTCCAGTAGAATGGATTAAAAGTACTAAAAATCATATTAGCTTTCACATTGTAAAGTTTGTAAATAATTCTTTAAAACAAGGTTACTTACCACCTATACTAAAGAGTGCTATAATTCGACCAGTCTATAAAGGGAAATCACTGGACATCACTGACCCCAAGTCATACCGTTTTATTTTGAGTTTACCATTTATCTCAAAAATTATAGAAAAAGTGGTACAAAATCAGCTGCAAGATCACATTGACTCATATGCTTACAATCTGCCAAAACAGAGTAACAGAACCACAAGGGACTAGAGAATTATTAAGGGACATGATTAAAATATATCTGGGTGTAGAGAGGAGAATAAGGGGGTCAGAATCCAAAGGTAGTATCAAATAGATTCGTTTTAGCTTGGATTTGAATAGGACCAGGGATGGAACCTGATGTACTGACTTTTGTTTTGTTCCTTTGTTTTTTTTGTTTTGCTTCATGATTTTATGCACACTAATGCATTTTCAAGCACCTTACCTGGTTTAAGCGGTGACATATCAATTTTCAGTGACCCCATCGCCGGTGATTTTGGCCGTGCTCAGCGGCAATTACTCCCTCGTACCAATGGCCACATCCGGTCTTTCCCCAGGTGATCAAAATGCAGCGTGTCCGGTGCTGAAGTGAGCAGGGCCTGATTGCGTGCTCCATGTCTGCCGCCTGACGTGCTTGCCGCCAGACTGAGTCAAGAACGCCATGGCCTGTCAGCCCATGAGTCACTGCGACCCACTGCTCTGCTTTACTAATAACCTCAGCCGCAGCGGCACATAGTGGAGAGCAGTGCTCCTGATGCAATCCCTAAGCTTGCTGCAGTGTGCATGAGGATCTTGATCTTCAAAGGCACTTGCAACACAATGCAGTAGACTGAATTTTTGCCATCTACTGTTGGATCCTATGGTTGGACCTGACTTTTTCAGTGGTATTAGTGATATTTTTTATATTTATGTGAGTGATATGATGAAGATGAGATACAGCTCGCCTCTGGCACTTGGGCGGTGGTGAACAGTGACCCTAAGTACAATGACATATAACTGAGAAATAGAGTGACTGTGTATTTGACTGGACTGTGTTGTTGCCCGGTCCTGGGGAAAGAGAGAAATGTTGGTTTTCATTGCTGCCTCACCTTGTTGCTGTGTGCTGTGTCGGCCACGCTCAACCTCGAGGGCCCCAAGCGTTACACAGGCTGCACTTCCACTGGGAGGCCCAGCGTTCCACACACTCTGTGCTAAATCCAGGCGACCCCAAGCACCAGGAAGATGAGAAGATCTGACTAGCTACACAGAGTATGTCTGCCTCCTCTTCCAGCTGTCCAACTTAAACTTTTAGGGCTTGATATTTTTTGGGGACAGCTATGCACTGCTATGGCGCATAGCCATTGCCGCTGAACTTTAACCCTGAATATTCAATGCTGGGTCATATACGGCCCCAGCATTTAATATTTGGGGTCGCTGCACATCCCACAAGCTCGCAGAAGCTAACCAGGCAGATAAAGATAGCCCAACTTTTGCTGCACCTATCTTTTACCTGCGGGTGCTAACCGGGCAGTAGTGTAATATTGCCTGTGTCCGGTTAGCAACTGCTGCTGCCCCAGAACACCCACAACACGCCTCAATGCTAAGCGGTTAGTATCAGGGCGTGTAGTGGCATTAATCGGGGATATTCAGCAGCTCTAACCGTGTTAGTATCGCCGAATACCCCATTCAGCAGCATTTACACGGTTTACAGGTCTGTAAACTGTGTAAAAATCGGGCCCTTAACTTTTAGCTCACTTATACTTTAAAGAACGTGGTCACTGCCTCATTTAGCTGCAATTGTTCAGCTGGCCCCTTAAAACCTTCATCTGTCGCTGTTTCCAACTTGATAAGGCTGTTTGATAATCCCTCAGTCCTGCCTGTCTGCCTTCACCATCTCGCTGACCTACTTTATTTTGATTGTCATTCAATTGTACTTTCTGTTCTACTGTGCTTCTTTTTTACCTTTTACACAGACCTTTGGATGCTGTTCTGTTTAGTCTCCTGTCTTTCTCCTTGCCATTCTCTGGATGTCCAGTAACCTTGTCCTAACTGTTGCGTTGTTTGTCTTGAATAGATTGTAAGCTCTTTGAGCAGGGACCGTCTTTTGCATTTGCCTGGTGGCACTGTGCGTTGGTGAGTACTAGTAGTAATAGTTATAGAGTCAGTTATTTCTTCTGACCTCTGCTTCCCTCTCCATCTCTCCTTGTGGCTCCACATCACTACTTCTTCCTGTTATTGACACTCCCTAATCTTCTTCCTTCATACCAACAATTTCAACCCCCCTCCTTATCACCCTCTCTCTACCATCCTCATCTTCTCCCCCATCTTGTCTTCTGACCTCTCATCAGCTTCCTCTCATCCATCCCTCTCCTCCCTCTCTAAAATAAATTTCATCCTCGCTTCCACCGTGTCACCTCCTCTCTGCCCTGCACTCTTCTGCTCCTTCTCCTTCTATTATCCGGAGATATTAACCCCAACCCTCTCTCACACCCATGACAGTTCCTCTCACAACTGCTCCAATCTCATTCACGTTCCCCTCCTCTCCTGCTCCTCTCTCCCTTTCTCATGCGCCTCATGAAACGCACACTCCATATCTAATAAACTCGCCTTCCCTCATGATCTGTTCATCTCTAATGCTCTCTGTCTTCTAGCTGAAACTGAGATCTGGCTCCTCCCTGATTATTCGGCCTCTGTTGCTTCCCTCTATCACAACCAGGGCCATTGAGCGAGAATGTTTGTTGCACAGGGCCCCGCGTTTCAGGGGGCCCCGCGCAAAGAACATTCTGATCTAAAAGTAAATTTTAAAATTTAAAAAAAAATCTGTCTGCTGCCGCGGCAGAATCGAGTGTCTGGCGGGGCCCCCCACTCGGCAGAGCCTGCCCTCCCTGCATCAGCTCCCTCTCCGCAGTCACACGCACCGGCTTTCAGAGCGCGAAGGGAGAGTTTCTCCCTCGCAGCCTGTTAAGCCTGCGGGCGCTGATGGGAAAGTTCCTATCAGCCCCCGCGGGCTTAACAGAGCCGTGAAAGGGAAACTAGTCCCTTCGCGCACTGAAAGCCGGTGCGTAAGACTGCGGAGAGGGAGCTGATGCAGGGAGGACAGGCTCTGCCGGGCGGGGGGCCACACAGGACACTTGATTCTACCGCGGTGGCAGACAGCTTTTTTTTTTAATTTTAAAATTTCCCGGGGGGGGGGGGGGATTAGGACTCGAAATGGGCTATGGGGGGGGGGCTTAAACTGAAAATTGAGTGATGGACAGTAACGCCTGCTGTAACGGACGCATATGGGCTCTCGCCCAAGGCACCAAATCTAACGCCGCTGCCATAGAACCCAGGAGCTGTAAGTAACGCCACGCTGTTGGCTGTTGTAGACGCATGAACTCTGTCACTTGACCTATGATCTTCTGCACCCTTACTTCGGGGAGAAAGACCGCGCCGGCCTCGGTATCGAAGACTGCCCCCAAGAAGAGGAGACGCTGGACCGGCTGCAACCGACTCTTGGATTGGTTCACCACCCAACCCAGCCATTCCAGAAGATGCACCACCCGCACCATCGCCGAAAGCAACTCTGACACGGACGGCACCCGAATCAGTCAGTCGTCGAGGTACGGATGCACCAGGATCCCTTCTCGTCTCAAGGCTGCCGTTACTACCACCATCACCTTTGTGAAGGTGCGCGGCGCCGTTGCCAGGCCAAACGGCAAGGCTCGAAACTGAAAATGACCCTTGTGCACCACAAACCGGAGAAACCGTTGATGGTCTGGCCTGATAGGAATATGCAGATAGGCCTCGGAAAGGTCTATGGACGTAAGGAACTCTGTCGGACACACTGACCTTATGACCGACCGAAGTGTCTCCATGTGGAAATGAGGAACCTGCAAGCAGCGGTTCACGTGTTTGAGATCCAAAATAGGCCGAAAAGACCCCTCTTTTTTGGGGACTACGAAATAAATCGAGTATCGACCTAAGCCTAACTGATCTGACGGAACTGGAACTACCGCTTGAAGGTACAACAAGCGATGCAGAGTCTCCGCCACTGCCTTTTGCTTCTCCGCAGAACCGCACGGAGACAGCACGAATGCTTCCGCCAACGGCCGGGCGAACTCCAGGGCGTAACCTTCGCAAACAATTTCCAGAACCCATTGGTCGGACGTTATAGTGGCCCAGACAGAAAGAAAGCTCTGAAGCCGCCCCCCCACCGGGAGGTCTGCCTGGACCAACCGCATCTCATTGTGGTTTTTTCTGGGCAACCTGCTGGGCTCCAAAATATCCTCTACTGAAACCTCTAGCTCCCCAAAAGGACTGACCCCTGGCCAGAAAGCGTCCCCTCGGATATGGGGCAAAACGAGCCCCTCTGAACCTGCGAAACTCACGCGAAGAACCCCTGTGCCCAACGCCCGGCTTCGAAGGCTTCGGACAATCCTCCGGAAGTTTACCACCCTTGGAGTCACCGAGATCCTTAACAATTTTCTCCAAGGCCACTCCAAATAGCAGGGAGCCCTTGTATGGAAGCTTACTCAGCCGAGCCTTGGAAGCGGCGTCCGCCGACCAATTGCGCAACCAAAGAAATCTTCGAGCTGCAATCACTGTAGCCATGGACTTCGCTAAAATCCTCACTAGATCATAAAAGGCATCCGCCAAGTAAGCAGACGCAGATTCAAGCTTTGCACCCTCGTCTTCCTCCTTGCGAGAGAGAGCACTGCCCTGAATCCAGCGAATGGAGGCCTGAGAAACATACACCCCACAAATAGCAGCCCGAAGAGACAGCGCGCAAGACTCAAAGGTCTGCTTGAGGAGGGATTCCAATCTCCTATCCTGCAAATCTTTCAGGGCCGTAGCACCCTCCACAGGAATAGTCATTTTCTTTGTGACAGCCGAAACCAAGGCATCTACCTTAGGCATCTTTAACAACTCCTGTTCCTCCTGCGGCAAAGGGTATAACCAACCGATCGTCCGAGCCACTCTTAAAGTAGCCTCTGGAAACTCCCACTCAGATTCTACCATCTGCTTCATGACTCGGTGTACAGGAAAGCACCTCTGCTCTCCTTTGAACCCCTGCAGAAGAGGGTCCTCTAAAGGCTCCTCATGAGCCGCTGGTAAGGTAATATTTAAAACTGCCAAAGTTTGGGCGATGAGAGCACCCAGCTCCTCCTTCCTAAACACCCTAAACATATTAGGATCCTCAGCACCTCCTTGGTCAACCTCTTTCAACTCCGCAGGCCAGTCTATAGCAGACTCCGCCAGAATCTCCCCCTCCTCCATGTCCTGGAGCTCTGAGATGGGCTGACTGAAGCTCTCAGCTCCCATCCCAACTCCCGAGGGTACCTTGGAAGACCCCTCTCCAGGGTCCGACAAAGAAGGCTGGTTTCCCAAAGGATGCTCTGAAAGGAGAACAGAACCCTTGTCCTGAGTTTGCTGCCATTTCAAGCAGTAAGCTTGATGTAAAGCTAGAATAAAGTCTGCAGAGAATACAGACTCCAAGCCTGCTTGTACCACATTCAAAGGCTGTGGGGGAGCTTCCTCCACCTGCCCTGATCATTTCGATTTGCATTTCCTTTTCGCGGGCTTTTCCTGACTGGAAACTAGCCCCGTAGCTGCAGCAGCTAAACCCGACGTTCCCGCCTTTTCGGCGCTGCTCTGGAGGCCCCCTACAGGCCCGCTACCGTTCGGCTTGCCTTCCATGAAATTAAGAAGGCGCGAACCGCCGCAAAACACTGAAAAAAACAAGCAAAGTGTACTGCTACAATTGCTCAAGGGCCCAAAAAACAAAAACGCTACCACTCCTTAACCTTTAAACCGGCGCCCAAACCGCCGAGAACAAAAGCACGCGGGAAGACCGAACGAAACTAAAAACCACCGTACCTGATACCGAACAGAGAACTGCGCTTACTACTGCAAGCCACTCAATTCCGCTGCTAGCAGAAGCGTGGACATGCCTTCAGAGGTGGCCCGATGGTCTCTGGGGCTCCCAGCACCAATTCGCCTTTCCCCCCGGAATCCGGAGCTGTTGCCGAGGCAGGCTCTGCCTCCGTTGCTCCGCTGGTGCACAAACGCTCTCAGACCAAACAGCAATGCTAACACTGAGTAGAACCCTGCTAGAGATCCACTCTCTTTAGAGGTAGGCAACAGGAATAAAACAAAAAAAGAAGTCGTTTGTAAAACTACTGCTGAAACTGCTCGGTTTCCCGGGAGCCAGTCAGGAGAATGCGACCTACAGCTGCTGAGGACTGAATAGACTGAGGTTTGTCCAGCAGGGGGAGCCAGATATTCACTCAGCAAAGCTTTAGAATTCAGTCCTCAGCTGCTGGAGAAGGTTGACAACCCTCATGTTTCCTGGACTGGCCCAGAGAGCCGAAGAGGAATGGTTGTTAAGTATAAAGAAAAAAACACAGACGCTTCTGAATTAGTCTTATAAAATCTTAGGCTGAAGGAGGAGGCAGGTAGGAAGAATGCTAAAAGTGCAGCTTCTCCCTGTGAGCTTCAAACTCGATATTTCCACTGGCCCTTTTATTAGAGATTTTGCATAAATCAACATAAATATAAATCTTTGAAGAAAAACAGCTCTTTTTGTCCTGTATCAGTCTTGATCTTTCTCAGACTAGTCACCACAGACAAAGTTCTCCACACGGGTATTTGTCCGATCTTATTTTCCTCCAGTCCGCTCCTCGTCGTCTCCGTTCTGCTCATGGTAATCGTCTTTTTCTTCCCTCTCCATCACAAGCACACCTCGAACTCGCTCGTCACTCTGCATTCTTCTTTCTAAGTCCCGCCCTGTGGAACACGCTCGTCACTCTGCATTCTTCTTTCTAAGTCCCGCCCTGTGGAACTCGCTCGTCACTCTGCATTCTTCTTTCTAAGTCCCGCCCTGTGGAACTCACTTGTCACTCTGCATTCTTCTTTCTAAGTCCTGCCCTGTGGAATTCTCTCCCACATTCTCTTCGCACTGAGTCCTCATTTCCTCGCTTCAAAGCTCTACTTAAAACCTATCTCTACCGCCAGGCTTTCAATCTCCCTGACACCACATGATGGTTATGATGCTATTCACTGCCTCTACTCCCCCTTCCTCTTGTTCCTTCCATCCCCTCAGCAGTCAGCCTTGTTTATGTGTCTTCCTTTGCTCCTCTTCTGTCCTCCTCTCATTCTTTCGCTACTGCTTTCCTATTAATCCAATGGCGTTCCTTTCCTTCTTTGATTTTCTAGTAGCCACTTTGTTTTCTTATTGTACACCGCCCTGACACTTCGGTTTGGGCGGTATATCAAGCCTCGCTAATAAATAAATAAAAAATAATTCAATTGGATAAATTCCACAGTGACACCCTCACAGATTCTCTGACTCCTATTCTGAGCAAATGAGCAACAAATAGCCTCACATTCCTGGTTAAGATAACCTGCTTCCTCCTTAAAGGGTATTGTGAACATAATTAATAATATTATTAATACAAGCTTATACTATCCATCTATAACTACACATATAATTCACAATATTCTAGTAAGCTCTCGGGGGCAGGGGGTGGGTGGGTTTGATGCTTTTGTCTCTTCAATCCCCTCTTCCCCCTTTTCACTCCCAACTCTTTCCCTCAACCTCTGCTACGCTTTCTCCCTTCTCTAGCTCACCGAAGAGGAAACCACTCATCTTCTTTCCTTCTCTAAACTCACTAACTGTTCCTCTGATCTTATCTTCACCCATCTCCTGAACTCCATCGTCTCCATTGTCGTCCCTTCCATTTCTCATATTCTCAACTTATCGCTCTCCACTGCAACTGCCCCAGCAGCTTTCAAACATGCTGTGGTCACTCCTTTCCTCCAGGAACCTTCATTTGACCCTACTTGTTCTTCTAATTATCGACCCATCTCTCTCCTTCCCTTCATTTCTAAACTACTTGAATGTGTGGTTCACTGCCGCTGCCTTGACTTTCTCTCTTCTCAAGCACTTCTAGACCCCCTAGAAAGTGCTTTCGTCCTTTACCTTCTACCAAGTCTCCAGTGACCTGTTCCTGGCTAAATCCAAGGGCCTTTACTCAATCCTCATTCTTTTTGAACTTTCTGCTGCTTTTGACACTGTTGACCACCACCTTCCTCTTGACACCTTATCATTGCTTGATTTTAAGGGCTCTGTGCTATCCTCCCATCGCTCTTTCAGTGTTTGTTCTGGTGGATCCTCCTCTATTGCTATCCCACTCTCAGATGATGTATCCCAAGGGTCTGTTCTGGGCCCACTCTTCTTCTCTCTATATACCCAGTCCCTTGGTGCTCTGATCTCTTCCCATGGTTTTCAGTACCACTTTTATGCTGGTGACTTTCTACACCTGATATTTCTCTAACACTCCAGGCCTGAATCTCTGCCTGCCTATCTGATTTCGCTGTTTGAATGTCTCACCACTGTTTAAAATTGAACATGGCCAAGACTGAGCTGCTTATTTTCCCCTAAACCAACCTCCCTCCTTCCTCCTTTCTCTATCTCTGTGGATGACACTCTTCTACTCCCTGTCTCCTCAGCCCACAACCTTGGGGTCATCTTTGATTCCTCCCTCTCCTTCTCCACACACATCCAGCTGATAGCTAAAACTTGTAATTTCTTTCTCTATAAAATCAGCAAAATTCACCCCCTCCTTTCTGAACACACTTCTAAGACACCTGTTCACTTTGTGGTCACTTCCCATTTGAACTATTGCAACCCCCTCCCTGCTGGTCTCCCCTTCAATGTGTTCAGAACTCTGCTGCGCGGCTAATCTTCCACCAGCCCTGCTATGCTCATATTACCCCGCCTCTCAAGTAACTTCATTGTCTCCCCTTCCATTTCCGTATCCAGTTTAAATTTCTCCTTCTCATCTATAAATGCATTCATTCTGCTGCTCCTCACTACCTTTCCTCTCTCCTCTCTCCCTACATCCCTCCTCATGAACTTTGCTCTTCTGGTGGATTGCTTCTCTCTGTGCCCTTTTCTTCCACTGCCAATTCCAGATTTTGATCCTTTCACCTTGCTGCTCCTTATGCCTGGAACAAACTACCTGTGTCTGTGCATCAGATTTTAATCAGTTTACAATAACCAAATAAATATACAAGGTCAATCACAAGATACATAACAGGAATCAATCCAACAAAGGAATAATATAATTTTGATAAAGTCCACATTAAGGGAACCCGGCTGCAAAATTAAAAAAACAGAAACCAAAACAAGCAAATAAGGCAAATAAGGCAAAATTAGGAGGCAAAATAACATTATTGTCCCTTAACCACCTCTAGTCAGCCCTGTCTTTCAGAAATAATTTTTTCCAGATGAGTAACATTGACAGACATAGGAAGCACCTTCATAATTGATGATGCATTTATATGGAAAGTGGAGAAAAACGTAATACCCAAATTCAAGACCTGAGGCTTCAAAGCTAAAAGAAGCCTCCGTCTGAGTTGGGTGCTACAAGAAACATCGGGGAAAGCATTTATACTCTGTCCACAAAATTTGGCCGACTTAAACTTAAAAAAAGCCCTAAGAATACACTGTTTAAATTCTAGAGACTTGAAAGTCACCAACAAAGTGGAATGTGAGTTAATAAGATCTAGGGAGTCCTCTAGGAAGGCGGTCAAATTAGAATTAGAAGGCTCCACCACATCTAGCTCCCCCTCAACAAGACTAACTTTTTTAGAGCTGGAGGGAATATAATAAAGTTGAGAAACTTCAACAGGTTCTGATATGGAGAAAACTTCCTTCAAGTATTTATCTAAAAGAATCGTAGGTGCAAGAAGAGAAGTATGAGGAAAATTAAAAAAACACAAATTACATGAACGGATAGAGTTTTCAAGAGCTTCAAGCTTGTTATGCAAACCAAAGAATCTTTAATCCCAGTAACATTTACTGTATGCAACGGAAGGACTTGAGACTCTAGCTTAGTGAGTGCCATATCAACAGAAGAAACCTTCCCGTCAAGTTTTATTTATTTATTTATTTATTTAACATTGTTTGTATACCGCACTATTTAACATCAGCACGGTTTCCAGGAAACACAGATGTCCAAGGGGGGGAAACCTTGGACTTACATTAAACAAGGAATTCAAACTTGGATAACAGATAACAACTATGTACAAACTTTTCAATATAAACTATGTACACAACTATGTACACAATATAAACTATGTACACAAGTTGCTGTAATGAAACAACAGCTTCCTGTGAGAAGGCACATAAAGAATTTAACGTAGAAGACATCTTATTATCAATACATTTTAAAGCCCCCAAGACATCTTTCAAAGTAATCTCTGCATCAGGGAGCAAGGCCGGACGCTCAGAAGAGCTGCCGGACCTTACCAACGGAACTGGTTTAGGCAGAGTCACTCGTGAATTAACACCCCTTACCTGATCAGAGGACTCCCCAGAATGAGCAGAGGTCAACAAGGATACAGGGCAAGGTGGAGGGGATCTCCCCCCCCTCGAACTCAGGGAGACCCTATCAGGAGAAGACTGCGCCAACGGCAGTGGAGCAAAGTGTTTATCAAGGAGGCCAGCCGATTTTACCATACTTGCTGAAGCACCCAACACTCTGCTCCCAGTTTTAGCCTTCCTTTTCCCCATGATAAAACAAAACCAATACAAACAAACAACACAAAGGAAACCTGAAGACTCTCACGCTGCTGTGACGCCGAAGGGGCATCAAAGGGGCGGGTCTTGCCCCTATAGACACGCCCCTTCAGATCACGCCCCGCGGTCACGCTCCACAGTCGTGAAAAAGTAAATCCAAACTTATAGGCAGGGGGGCCAGGGTCCTTGTTGTGTGTGGGCTACCCCCACAGTGCCTGCCTGATGGTATGGGGAAGATTTGGTGTCGACAGCAGCGTTCAGCAGCGGCAACAGTCCCAAGGGCCGTTGGTCAGGCCCCCTGCACCTCCAACACACTCACAGACAGATCCAACAAGCTCACTTCTTTGAGGATGCTTTTGGATCCTGATTCGTTTAGTTTCCTCTGTGTCTCCTTACCTTTCTCTAGTTGTTTCCTTGTCCTTAGCTATTGTATTGTCTGTCTTTACTAGATTGTAAGCTCTGATGAGCAGGGACCATCTTTATATGTAACCGCACAGCGCTGCATACTGTCGTGACCCTCTGCCTAGGCCGATGGCCGGTAGGCAAAAGGGCTGCCTTATTTGCCCTTTGAGTATTGTCCCAGGCTTTGGCTGCCAGCAGGGCCGGCCCGTCCATTGAGCAAGAATGTTTTTTGCACAGGGCCCCGCGTTAAGAACATTCTGCTTTTTTTTCTTAATTAAATAAAAAAAAACAACAAAAAAAAACTGTCCGCTGCCGCCGCGGCAGCATGGAGTGTCCCACGGGGCTCCCTCTGCCCGGCGGAACTCTTCCGGCGCGGCTGAGCCCCTCTGTGCCGGCGTGCAGATACGCGAAGGGGAGAGTGTCTCCCTCGCGTCTCTGTTAAGCCTGCAGGGGCTGATGGGAAGCAGGGGCTGATGGGAAAATTTCCCATCTGCCCCTGCGGGCTTAACAGAGACGCGAGGGAGACAATCTTCCTTCGCATATCTGCAAGCCGGCACAGAGGGGCTCAGCCGCGCCGGGAGAGTTCCGCCGGGCAGAGGGAGCCCCGCGGGACACTCCATGCGGCGGCAGTGGCCAGGTTTTATTTTTTTTTTTAAAAATTGCCATGAGCCGGGGGGGGGGGGGCGGGTAGGACTGGCAATGGGCTAGGGAGGGGGTGGGTTAAGACTGGCAATGGGCTTGGGAGGGATGGAGGGAGGTGGGGTTAAGACTGGCAATGGGCTAGGGAGGGAGGGAGGGAGGGGGGGGTTAAGACTGGCAATGGGCTAGGGAGGGAGGGGAGGGAGGGAGGGAGGGGGGTTAAGACTGGCAATGGGCTAGGGAGGGAGGGAGGGAGGGGGGTTAAGACTGGCAATGGGCTAGGGAGGGAGGGAGGGGGGGTTAAGACTGGCAATGGGCTAGGGAGGGAGGGAGGGAGGGGGGGTTAAGACTGGCAATGGGCTAGGGAGGGAGGGAGGGGGGTTAAGACTGGCAATGGGCTAGGGAGGGAGGGTGGGGAGGGAGGGGGGGTTAAGACTGGCAATGGGCTAGGGAGGGAGGGGGGGTTAAGACTGGCAATGGGCTAGGGAGGGATGGGAGGGGGGGTTAAGACTGGCATTGGGCGAGGGAGGGAGCGAGCGGGTTAAGACAGGCCACCCGCGAGGAACGGAGGGAGGGGGGTTAAGACTGGCAATGGGCGAGGGAGGGAGGGAGGGAGGGGGGGTTAAGACTGGCAATGGGCGAGGGAGGGAGGGGGGGTTAAGACTGGCAATGGGCAAGGGAGGGAGGGAGGGGGGTTAAGACTGGCAATGGGCTATGGGGGGGTTAAGACTGGCAGTGGGCTATGGGGGGGTTAAGACTGGCAATGGGCTGTGGGCTGATGAGGGCTGTCTGGAAATGGGGTGATGGGGGGTTAGGACTGGTAATGGGCTATGGGGGGGGGTTAGGACTGGTAGTGGGCTGATGGGGGGGGTTAGGACTGGTAGTGGGCTGATGGGGGGGTTAGGACTGATAATGGGCTATGGGGGGCTAGGACAGGAAATGGGCTGATGGGGAGGGGTTAGGACATGAGGTGGGCTGATGTGGTTAGGACTGGTAATGGGCTGTGGGCTGATGGGGGGATTTAGGACTGGCAATGGGCTATGGGGGGCTGTCTGGAAATGGGCTGATGGGGGGTTAGGACTGGTAATGGGTTATAGGGGGGGGCTTAAACTGAAAATGGGGTGATGGGGGTTAGGACTGGACGTTGATTGACGGGGGGCTAGGACTGGTAATGGGTTGGGGGTTGCTAGGACTGGAAATGGGCGGAGTGGAAGGGGAGGCTTGAACTGCAAATGGCTGATGGGGAGGGGCTTGGAATGGAAATGGGCTGTGAGGGAAGGGAGTTAGGACTGAAAATGGGCTGATGGAACAGCTAGGCTAGGACTGGAAATGGGCTGTTGGGGGGAGCTAAGATTGGAAATGGGCTGTGGTGGGGCTTGAATTGAAATGGACTCATGGAGGGGCTGGAACTGGAAGTAGTCTCATGGGGGGGCTTGGACTGGAATTGGGCTGAGTGGAGGGGAGCTATGATTTGACATGGGCTGATTGGTGGGGCTAGGAAATGACTAGAAATGGGCTGATGGGGGGGCTAGGATTGGAAATGAGCTGATGAAGGGACTTGGCTGGAAATGGATGGGGTAGCTTGGACTGGAAATGGGCTGATGCAGGGACTAGAAGGGAATGGCTGCTGGGTGAGACTGGAACTAGAAGGGAGCTGAGGTTGGGGGAGGATTAGAATGGGATGGGGCTGGGAGAGTAAAATGGAGAGGGGAAAAATATTTTGTGTAGGAGGGATGAAAAATCTACAATTGGCCGGGTATGGGGAGAGTAAGTGGGGCTTGAGGAGGGAGGGGTAAAATTTGTGTGGATGAAATAGGAATGAGGAAAGAGCAAAAGGAGAAAGATTAGTATGTTATAGCAGATGTTGAGAGAGAGATTGGAAAAAAAACTAGAAGAGAGAAGAAAGGACAAATGGACAGCAGACGATGGAGAGGTAGCAGAAAACATGAAGAAACCAAAGAAAGTGGCTGGACCAATTGC